>CM077351.1:5746719-6356737 GCA_039655645.1 Ammopiptanthus mongolicus | reverse complement strand
TTTTTTTAATCCGTAACAAACGAGCTTAATTTAGAAAAAGTGATTTTTATATAAAATAATCTAGTGATTATTTTTTTTTAGAGATTTTTAAGTAAAGCAGAAGCTAATTTGTGTTTGTTTACAATCATAAAAATTACTTATTTGAACACTTTCTCTCATCTATTGCATCAACTTTTTATGAGAAATTACTCAAAATAGTGTCTCATTATAATCATATATTTCAAGTTTTTTTTTTTTTCAGATTCTAGTTATTTTTAAAAGCTAAAACAAACAAATAGAAATCCTTAAAAGTAATTATTTTAAAGCAAAACGATTTTTTCACAAAATAATCTAGAAGAAACGGGCATTCGATCTCTCTCTTATCAATAGCTTATTTTGTTTTTAATAATTGTTTTTAAATTTTTCGGCTCCCAATAACATTCTTTTTCAAATTTATTCTACTCTCAATACTTCCAAAATTTAAATTTCTATTTATATACTAAATTAATATTATATTTCCTTCAATATCTCCTTTACATTACAAGGGATGCTAGTTAGCATGTATAGCATATTGCATTGACCAGTGTCAAATTTGGTCCTGTCCGCTTTAATTTAATTCGTTGTGGTTGGTCTTAATACTGGACTAGGCCAAATTGCGATTTTTATGAGCCGATGACAACAAATTCACGTAGGATCTATAACTCGCAGGTCATTTTTATTTTTGTACACAAGAGTATTGCTCTTTTGCACAAAAATCACTTATTGAAATTTGTAGGAAAGGTTTTACTTATAGAGGGTTTTCATTTCATTTTTACCTCCTCCACCTGTTTTTCCCCGCCCATTATTTTTTTTTTTTTAGTTTAATTGCTATGCACTGTCAGTATAAAGATTTTTATACTATTAATCAATCAGAAATCATGATATGAGTGACTTTTAAGGTAGTTAGGATAAGAGTCAAATATTTTAGCTTATGTGACAATTTCTTATTGGTTGACTGTATAAAAAAAACTTTATACTGACAATACATACCAATTAAATCCTTTTTTTTAATCAGAATTTTTTTCCTCTTATTTTAATAGTTCAAGCTAAATTTGTATTTCACAAATTTCAAAAGCCAAGATATCAAACAAAATATTGGAGTACCTAACCTAACTGCTTGAGCTTTCCGGAACACTTTCTAAAAGAATGATAATGTAGATATATATATAGCCAAAAATAAACTACAATACAAGCAATACTAAAAGTCAGTTACAAAGTGCTGGATCATTGTGATAAAGATTTCTCGAAAACCCAACAAGTCACGCACCCAAAATTAACCCCTGTTGGATGTATTTTGGTTGTAACTTAACTGATTATCAGTTAAAATCTTCCTCATACAATCCATAAACATTTGATATTTAAAGTAATGGCACGTCCCCTAATATTTTTTTTCTAAGGCACATCAATATCCATCCCAGGTTTCCTTGTCAAATTAATTACCCCATTCTCTAATCAAGTATGTCATTTTCAACGCCTCATGAAGTTGAATCCAGAATCGAGTTTACACCTCTTCCCCAAGATGTTGAGCAAGGTCAAGATCAGATTATTGAGGACAAGGACCGCAACATAATGATGATAGAGATAGAACCACAAGAAGAACGTTTTGATTGGGAAGCCATTGTGATAATGCTACGTTTGGCCTTGGTTTCAATGTTACTCGTAGGGCTTGCCCTACGTCAGAATCAACCAGATCAACCAATTTCAAATCCTACACCACCCAGATTCTTCATCGACTCACTCCATGTTCCTCAATTCAAGATCTCTGGAGGCGAGTTATCATCCACTTTGGACGTCACATTAACCATCTGCAATGACATGAATTCCTCAAATATCAACATCATAAGGCTCGATGCTGCCATTAGTTACAGGGAAAACGAAACCCTAGCCGTGATAACTCCAATAGAGGTCCAATACGCGTTGCAAAGCGAGGTTTTCCTTGTGGGAGCGGAGCAGATGAAGAGGGTAAGTTTCAAGTTGAGTACCACGGGTTGGGAGAAGGACCAACCTATTGTGGATGATACTGTGATTGAAGCCATAGCTGAAGACATGCAAAGAGGGGTCATTAGATTAGGTTTGAAGATGAGGGTTGTAGGAGAGGTTGAGTATGGTGATGAATGGGTTGCGGCTTTTGTTATATACCCAAGCTGCAATGATTTGGAAGTTCACTTTAAGGCTGGGAAGATGGTGGACCACAAGAACAGAGAATGCATAGGTCCTATTGAATGGGGACCTGTGAGAAACTCGTTGTAGAGATTAGAGAAGATAGAGTGAAATGTTGTTTTCACACTCTTCTCTTACACAATTTTTATGCCTTTATTAATTTATAGTAGTTTTTTGTTTATTTGTATAGTAGCTTGATTGTTGATAACTTATATTTTGATTCTTAGAATAATTGCTTATTCTATATTTATTTTTTTGTTATTTAAAATTCGCTAAATGATATTATTAAAACCAAAAAAAATTAGAAAAGACAAGTTATTAAAAGAGTCGTCTAATTCAAGATTTGGATTGTCTACCGTGTGCGCGGAAAAAATCCGACACTTCAGAAGGCGTCACGTGTCCTCATTTTATTTTATTTTTAAAAAAACAATGAAAAAACCGGAAACAGAACATTGGACCCGCAACTCGTTTTTGAACAAAACGGAATCATGCCGCTGTCGTTTCTTCTAGGACCTACACTTTGCCGCTACCACTGCGTTGCCATCACCACTCTATCACAACCTCCTCGTATTTGCTGCTCAGACCACCGTAGAAGTGAAACAATTTATAACCAAATTTAGATTAGATTATACCGAAGTTTTATACCAAAGCTTTGACCCTAGAAATTCTTTACACCGCTATTCTACTGCAAAAAGGTTTATACCAAAGCTTATAGATTATACTTGTTCATAGCTTTGATTTACAGACTCTAAGAATGTTCCATAGCTTCACGATATTTTCAAGAGCTGTGGGTGTTTTTCAGTAGCACGGATGTGGGTTTGTTGGTGTTGAAGGGACAACCTCAAATTTCTCAATCAGACAAACCATATGGGTTACGGTAAGGGCAAATCCGAGGGACTGACAGCGGTGACGAGGGAGCAGAGGCATACCCATTTCCTGTGGCGGTGGGGGCAGACCATGAGAAAGATGTCGAGGTTGCATTGGCGACGGAAGTCGGCCCCGACGGTGGTGGTCGTAGTTGCTGACGGTGACTGATGGACGTACGACAGTGGCAAGGCGGAGGGCGAAGACTCATGTTTTTGGGTTACAAGTTAAGGATCCAGGGTTTGTTTCTGTTCTTTTTAGTTTGAAAAAAAGGGGACACGTGACGCCTTCTGTTCTGTCGGATTGATTTGACGGACCAGAAGAAGAGAAGACATGGTTCCTTTCCTATGCGCACGGTAGACAATCCAAATCCTCTACTAGCAAACCTGAAAGTTTGATTAGTTTTACAAGAATTAACAAGTAACTTGCTGCATGGATAATTTTAAATTAAATTTAGAAAAAAATAAAAAAATAAAATGTAAAATTATAAATGATATTTCATAATTAATTTAAATAGATTCCAAAAACTATAATTTCAATTAGAAAATATATTTAAATTTTAAAAATGATATGAATAATTCATTTTAAAATTTAAATATTAAAAAGAGAAATTAAGAATAATATATCCATCATATTATAAATTAGAGGAGCCTTAGAAATTTAACATCTTAAGAGAATACACTCTAATTTAGTATATATAAAGTGGGAGATGATTGTGGGATTAGGTGGTGCAAGGTGGAAGCACGGTGGGGTGATGGTGGTGTTTGGGGGTGGGGTGGTAAGATTAGTGTGAAGATGTGCCTCAATAATAGAAGCTGAGTTAGTTATTTCTGTTTTTAGTTGTAACTGCTTCTGGCCAAAGATTAGTTACAACAGAATTGTTTAGCTTGTATCTTAGCTTGCTGATGTACAGACGGATCGCATAGACGGGTCGCATAGACGAGTCGTATAGACGATAGTCTATAGACGAGTTGTACAGACGATAGACTATAGATGAGTCGTATAGACGATAGTCTATAGACGAGTTGTATAGACGATAGACTATAGACGAGTTGTACAGACGATAGACTATAGACAAGTTGTATAGACTATAGACGAGTTGTATAGACGATTGACTATAGACGTGTTGTATAGACGAGTTGATGAGGTTTTTCATGTATATTCTTCAGAGGTGACTCTTAGCAATTAGAGTATAAAAAGAGATCGAGGGGTGTGAAAGAAGATAGAGTTGCAAACAGAGTTTGATACAGAGTTTGAACACAACAAGGCTTGCGGTACTGGTTTGAAGGCAGTGATAGTAACAAGGGTGTAATGTTGTTCAAATGAAAAGGCCTTGATCTTGTAACTTCGATTATCATAGTGGATTTATCTTGCTCTCTTGCCCGTGGATGTAGGTCTTCACATTGAAGGCTGAACCACGTTAAATCTTGGTGTTGATTCTTCCTCTAATACTTCTTGTAGCTTTTGTATAATTCTCATTTCTTGCATATCAAGTTTCTGCATATTTGTTTCCTAGATTCTGGTTGTGGTTGTTTATTGATTGCAGGTAATATTCTTAACAATTGGCGCCGTCTGTGGGAAGGCAAACGGCAATCATGGGAACTACCAAATTCGACATTGAAAAGTTTAATGGAGCAAATGATTTTGGTCTTTGGAGGATAAAGATGCGCGCAGTACTGGTTCAACAAGGCTTGGTAAATGCTTTGAAAGGTGAATCTGCTCTCCCTGCGACGATGCCTGATCAAGAAAAGCAAGATCTCATCGAGAAGGCAAAGAGCACAATCATCTTGTGTCTTGGAGACAAAGCTCTAAGGGAAGTTGCAAGGGAACCTACTGCTGCGGCTCTATGGCTCAAACTTGAATCCCTCTATATGACTAAATCGGTTATCAATAGACTCTTCTTGAAACAGCAATTGTTCTCTTTCAAAATGAATGGAGAAAAATCTGTTATGGATCAGATTGCTGATTTCAATAAGATTCTAGATGATTTAGAAAATTTAGAGGTGAAATTAGAGGATGAAGACAAGGCTTTAATCCTTTTAAGTGCCTTGCCTAGCTCTTATGAACACTTCAAGGATGCCATACTGTTTGGAAGAGAGCAGCAATCCATCTCTCTTGAGGAAGTGCAAACTTCTATCCGCACCAAAGAAAGTCATAAAAAACAAGAAATCAAGATTGACAATAATGCTGAGAGCTTGAGTATTATCAGAGGTTGAACTGAAAAAAGGGGATCGCAGGGAGACAAGCACAGATCCAAATCGAAGAAGAAAACTCAAGGGAAGTTTAAATGCTTCCTCTGCCATAAGCAAGGACATTTCAAGAAAGATTGTCCAGAAAAAGGGGGCAAGAATTCAAAGCAATTTCAAGATTCTGGTAATGCTGCATTAGTTGATGCTCATTATGAATCAGCTGAGGCTCTGGTTGTTTCAATCTCAGAGATTGAAAAAGACTGGGTGATGGACTCGGGATGTACTTTCCACATGTGTCCTAGGAAGGATTATTTTGAATCTATAAACCTAAGTGAAGGTGGAGCTGTCTTTCTAGGCAACAATAAACCTTGTAAAGTTCAAGGCAAAGGATCTATCAGATTCAAAATGTTCAATGGCAAAGAAACCTTGCTGGAAGATGTAAGGTATGTACCCGAATTAAAAAGAAATTTAATTTCCATTGGTATGTTTGATAGCCTAGGATATTTCACATACATAGAGCATGGTATCATGAAAATAACTTCTAATGATACTGTCATTGCTAAAGGTATAAAGAGGAATGGGTTGTATATTTTAGATGGTTCCATAATAATAGCACAAGCTGCTATTGCGAGTTCCAGCATTCATGCATCATCTAGATTGTGGCATATGAGGTTAGGTCATGTAAGTGAAAGGGTTTAATTGAGTTATCAAAACAGAATTTGCTAAATGGTGACAAAATTGATAAGCTTGATTTTTGTGATCATTGTATCCTAGGAAAATCTAAGAGAATCAGTTTTGGGGTGGGAATGCATACTACCTCTAGACCTTTTGAATATGCTCATTCTGATTTGTGGGGTCCTTCAAGGACCATGACCCATGCTGGTTGCTCATATTTCCTAACTATCATTGATGACTATTCTAGGAAAGTATGGATTTTTGTAATTAAGAATAAAAGTGATACCTTTCTGAAATTTAAGGAATGGCACACACAAATTGGAACACAAAAGGAATCGAAATTGAAATTCTTGAGAACTGACAATGGCCTGGAATATCTTTCAGAGCAATTCAATAAGTTTTGCAGGGATTTAGGTATTCAAAGGCATAAAACGGTTGCAGGCACTCCTCAACAGAATGGAATTGCTGAAAGGATGAATAGAACAATCTTAGAAAGGGTAAGATGCATGCTATTGAGTGCTGGCCTTCCTAAGTCCTTTTGGGGTGAGGCTGCTGCTACAGCAGTGTACTTGATCAATAGGTGTCCTTCTTCAGCAATTGGATTTAAAACACCAATGGAACTATGGTATGGAAAGCCGGCTGACTACTCAAATCTAAAGGTTTTTGGTTCCTTGGCGTTTGCTCACACTAAGCAAGACAAATTGGGACCAAGGGCTATTCAATGTGCATTCATAGGATACCCTGCAGGGGTAAAGGGTTACAAGTTGTGGAGGATTGATTCTGGTGAGCCTAAGTGTATTATCTCAAGAGATGTTGTATTTGATGAAAGCAGAATGGCTATGATTGATAAGAATCAGCACCAAGCCAGTGCTTCAGGTAGCAACACTGAGAGCGTTCAAGTTGAGGAGTTTACTGAGCAGCAAGACAGCAATCCTCAAGACACTACAGAGGCAGAGGCTGGATCAGAAATGGTTACAGCAGAACCAGAATTAGCCAATTACAATTTGGCTAGAGACAGAGAAAGGAGAACAATTAGAGCTCCTACTAGATTTGGTCAAGCTGATCTAATCTATTATGCTCTAAGTGTTGCTGAGGATCTTCAAGCTGATGAGCCAAGCAACTACAAAGAGGCTATCAGCAGTGAAGACAGTGAAGCATGGATGACAGCAATGAATGAAGAGATGTTATCACTTGAAAAGAATCAGACATGGATCCTAATAGATAATCCTAAAGGCAAAAGGGTTATTGGATCTAAGTGGATATATAAAAAGAAGGAAGGTATTCTAGGTGGAGAGAAACCAAGATTTAAAGCTAGACTTGTTGCAAAGGGCTTCTCTCAACTAGAAGGAATAGACTTCAACGAAATTTTTGCTCCTGTGGTGAAGCATTGCTCGATCAGAATCTTGCTATCCATTGTCACTCACTATGATTTGGAATTAGAACAACTTGATGTCAAAACCGCATTTCTCCATGGTGATCTTGAAGAAACTATTTATATGCAGCAACCTGAGGGTTTTGCCAAAGGTCATAATAAGGTTTGCCTTCTAAAAAAATCTTTGTATGGTCTAAAGCAAAGTCCTAGGCAATGGTATAGAAAGTTTGATGACTTCATGATAAGTCTTGGTTTTCAAAGATGCAATTTTGACAGTTGTGTGTATATTCTAAAAGAAAATGGTGCAGTCCTCACTTATCTCCTACTTTATGTGGATGACATTCTTCTAGCAAGTTCAAATAAGTATCAGATTAACAAGCTTAAATCTGATTTAAGAAATGAGTTTGAGATGAAAGAACTTGGAGAGGCCAAGATAATTCTTGGTATGGATATCAGCAGAAACAGAAATCAAGGAGAATTATTTCTGTCTCAGTTTGGCTACTTAAAGAAAGTTGTCTCTAAGTTCAGAATGCATGAATCAAGACCGGTCACTACTCCTTTGGGGCAGAATTTTAAGTTGTCTACTCAAAATGCTCCAAAGACGGATGAAGAAAGGAAAAGAATGAGCTCAATTCCATATGCTAGTGGAGTTGGCAGCCTAATGTATGGGATGATTTGCAGAAGGCCAGATTTGGCATATGCTGTAAATATAGTGAGCAGGTTCATGGCTGATCCAGGGCCATTACATTGGTCTGCTCTCAAATGGATTTTGAGATACTTAAATGGATCTTTATCAGCTGGATTGAAATTCAAAAGGAATCAGGATAACAGTGAACCAATCAAAGGTTATGTAGACGCGGATTTTGCTGGGAACATTGATACTAGAAAATCCCTTTCTGGTTATGTTTTCACTTTGTTTGGTACAGCTGTGAGTTGGAGAGCGATTTTGCAATCTGTAGTGGCTCTTTCAACAACTCAAGCTGAATTCATAGCACTTACTGAAGGTGTTAAAGAAGCCATATGGATGAAGGGGTTGATTGATGAACTTGGGATAAATCAGGACTGCGTGACAGTGTTTTGTGATAGCCAAAGTGCTATCCACCTATCCAAGCATCAAGTGTATCATGATAAATCAAAACACATTGATGTCAAGCTTCATTTCATAAGGGATGTAATTGATTCAAAGCAGATTTCAGTTGAGAAGATTGCAACAGAGGATAATCCTGCTGATGCTTTTACGAAGTCTCTTTCACAAACTAAGTTCAAGCATTGCTTGGATTTAGTTGGTTTCTGTGAAGAGTAATTTTCTTGGCAAGGGAGCATAGTCCATGGAAGAAGTAATCTAATATTGAGTCAAGGTGGAGAATTGTGAAGATGTGCCTCAATAATAGAAGCTGAGTTAGTTATTTCTGTTTTTAGTTGTAACTGCTTCTGGCCAAAGATTAGTTACAACAGAATTGTTTAGCTTGTATCTTAGCTTGCTGATGTACAGACGGATCGCATAGACGGGTCGCATAGACGAGTCGTATAGACGATAGTCTATAGACGAGTTGTACAGACGATAGACTATAGATGAGTCGTATAGACGATAGTCTATAGACGAGTTGTATAGACGATAGACTATAGATGAGTTGTACAGACGATAGACTATAGACAAGTTGTATAGACGATAGACTATAGACGAGTTGTATAGACGATAGACTATAGACGAGTTGTATAGACGAGTTGATGAGGTTTTTCATGTATATTCTTCAGAGGTGACTCTTAGCAATTAGAGTATAAAAAGAGATCGAGGGGTGTGAAAGAAGATAGAGTTGCAAACAGAGTTTGATACAGAGTTTGAACACAACAAGGCTTGCGGTACTGGTTTGAAGGCAGTGATAGTAACAAGGGTGTAATGTTGTTCAAATGAAAAGGCCTTGATCTTGTAACTTCGATTATCATAGTGGATTTATCTTGCTCTCTTGCCCGTGGATGTAGGTCTTCACATTGAAGGCTGAACCACGTTAAATCTTGGTGTTGATTCTTCCTCTAATACTTCTTATAGCTTTTGTATAATTCTGATTTCTTGCATATCAAGTTTCTGCATATTTGTTTCCTAGATTCTGGTTGTGATTGTTTATTGATTGCAGGTAATATTCTTAACAATTAGGGATGAGTTTAATTTTGGTTAATAGAAAATAACTAGAAAAAACGAAAAATCGATTATATGAGAAGAGTGTGAAAACTAGTTAACCACATAAGAACTAGTTAACCAAAGAGACTCATAAGAGATAAATATTGAAGTTCGAAAAGAAACCACATTTTTGGTTCCATATAAAAAAAAACTAGTCTACATTAAACCACACCCGCCCTTGGCCAGACGAAACTAAAACCATACCCACCCTAAATCTATGTTATAAGGGGTAAGTATTGACAATAGAATAGCCCAATACGACGGCAAGAGGTGGTGCGCAATGGTCAGCGGGGTGGGTGTTGCAGTGGATATGTGTTTTTTTAATAAACCAAATTTCATTAAAAAAAGGACATATGGGTACTCCAACCTTTATACATTTTAAAAAAAAAAAAAAAGACTTTATACATTTTAAATACAAATCAATTTATCTCTTATAATATTGCACATTTCAAAGGATTAATATACCAATCTGAAAATAACAAATTAATTAACACCCGGAACCTTAGAAGAAAACCAACTCTGCTGAACCTTACTGTTATTAAAAACACTTATTTATTCTCTCTTGTAGCACATTATGAGTTCTGATGTTAAGATGTGGTAGTCTCTCCTCCCCTAGTGTTTTTTATTTATTTATTTTTTTAGAAAAACTATGTTGTTAATTAAACTATAACATAAATAGTCATAATTAATTTTGCTTCGCGAGTAATTTGTCATCAATTTTTTTTAAATGAAGACTGGACTATTTCATCTCCAATTTCTGCATCTTTTATAATGGAATTTACCAGCTGAACCTGGCTGTCGCATTTTTTCAGTTATATCTATATTTGAGATAAGGACGTATCCACCACATTAGCTGTAAGAAATTCTTCATCGTCATTGCCATACAAGACCACTTAGTATTAATTTGTTACATACCTGGGCGTTTCATAACCTGGAAATTTCCACATATAATTAATACTTTTCATCTTAATTTCTCTTCTCTATCTATTCTCCTCTCTATTCTTTTCCAGACACATCTTTCCCCCTCCATCAACATGGCCTCATCATCAGTCAACGTTGAACCACAAAACGAGAGAGGTCACGTTTACAAGTTTTCGCCTTTGCCTCAATCAGAAACCGAAACTCATAATCTAAATGAGAATAATATTCATGAAGATCAACCCTTGTCAATTTCAGTGGAATCCACAGCCACAAGGCCTACTAACATTTCCGATTATTATTATTATAATTACTCAAACGAAATCTTCAATGTTAGCGCACGAACATGCGAAATGGCACAAGACCTCCTTGGTCTCACAGTGTTGATAATGCTAATATTCTTACCTCTCTATAGGCATTTAGGGTCACCAAATGAGGACCCTATTCCACCTATTTTCATCCTCAATTCAATGTATATTTCCAACTTTACCACAGGGCAAGGGGGTCTTAGTGCAGCTTGGGACGCTAAATTTACGGTCATGAATACCAATGTGTCATGCATCTACTTTCGAAGCGTTGATTTCACCATATTCTACAAGCAAAACCCAGAAGATGTTCTTTCTGCTGCCTCTTCATACCCTTTTTACTTGGACCAAGGTGATTATGTGAAATTGCACTTGAAGTTCACAACAACAGGGTGGGAGGATAATCAACTTTTTGTAGAGAATCGTTTGGTGGAGGAGATAGGGAAAGATAGGGATAAAGATGGGTCATTGAGTTTTGGAATGCAAATGAAGGTGCAGGCTATATACTATGGGGAAACATGGGTCTCCGATGTGGTGATGACTCCTCATTGTGAAGACTTGAGGGTTCGATTTTTGCCTAGCAAGGATTCAGGAAGGTTAGCCAACCCTAATAGGAACTTCTCTGTTCCTATAGAATGGAAGCCATTCTCTTTCTTTTGAACTCCAAACCTTAAATAAGATTATTTCTGGTAATAGCTGGATTAGGTAGTTTGTCTCTGAGACTTAAGAGTTGTGTAGAAAGTAATCAGTGCTAAAATATTGATGTACTTTGAGACAAAGAACGCGAATGGTTGACGATGACGTGAACAATTCATTAAAATAAGAATGGTTGTGCGTGTATGAAGTTTTACTCTTCAGCTAAATTTTTTTATTAGGCAAAAGATATCATTGAACTGAATACCAGAAGTACTCTACTAAACGTACAAAAAGATCACAGTGAGCTGCATAAAGCAGTGCAAATCCCGTAAAAAATTATATAACCAAAGAGCAACAGCCATTTTTTTTTTTTTTTTATTTTAAAAGGCAAATGTTAGTTTGTTATTATTTGTTATGTTAGTGGGGTGAGTTGAACCCATGACTTCTTTATCACTTCAAACCCCCGATGTCCCTCCTCCCATACCACCAAGTTACTATCACTCCAATGAAAATTCAGTATGGTGTAAAAGATTGTGGAGATGCATTGTTTTCAATCTTCCGTGACAATGTTGGAGGATCCATCCACGTTGATTAATGGCATGTTTGGAATCACGATGGGAGCCTTCCCACAGTGAAAGCTACAAATAGTAGCTTCATAAATTTCACGGTATAACGTGATTTTCAATCCTCCAACCCTCATTCCAAACATGCTATAAGAGCCATTGATTTATTAATATAATAATTGAACAGATGAGATTAAAGGTTTGCAACCGGTTGAAGCTTTATACCTTTTGGAGTGGGGAAATATCGGAGAAACCGATAATGCATTTGTTTAATAGCCGATAATGCTTTTAATTGCTTAGAAATCGAGAGTGGGCTTTGGAAGAACGTCTTCTTCCTTACCAGTTTATACTGAAAAGTGGTCACAAATGACCCACCTGGTTATCACAACTGCAGCCATGAAGTCTTGCTATTGTTTAGAATATATGGGTTGCGTGACAGCGATTTGGAGAAGCCCCATTTGAATTCAAGAAAATGTTTTCAGATCTGGGATCAATCACATTCGAAAAATAAAACTCGAAATGGATAAGTAACACAAACTTCGATCTCCCAATTTGTTCAACAAAAAATTGCAAGAAAGTAGAGTATGTTCATTAGTGAGGATAGATCGATTGACAAAAGTCGGATCTTAATTTTCAGTTTTAATGGACAAGAAACAAGTGGCTATTTTGTTCATCGGAGTTGCTATCCTCTCACGAAAAAAACAAGTGGTTTTTGTTAACTATGGTCTTAACGTTCCCACACGTACGACTTGCTTCTTGTGGCAAAACGTACAGAGTAACCGGTTGTAAATTAAATATTTATTAATTGAAAATTTGGGATAACCTATTAACCGGTCACTTTCTATATATGGAGGATGCATCCTCAACTCAGTTGTTGGAGAACGCAAGATTTGTACTATCTATTCTTAACAATTCTAGGCCTAACAGATTCATCAAATAACTGCCAGAACCCTTCCATAGCTGAGGCTGCATAACCGATGTAGCAGCAATAGGAAAAAAAAAACAACCAGCTGCAACAGATAAAAATATTTTGTAATGCAGAAAGCTGGATTTGAACACTAGTCTGACAATGAACATGGAGCACCCGAAGATCTAGTCAAGAGCCATTTCCATGAGGACACTCTTCAGCTAATGCAAAATCAAACTATTGTCCCGACTAATCCCTATATCAGCTGGTTGATTTCTTACAAATTTTTTTAATCTTAAAATGTGTTATAATCTTAAGGAGATTAAGTGGAGGGAGGGAAAGAGAGTAGTAGATTAAATAATAAATAATATTTTAAAAATTGAATTGTTAATTAAATTAGTGAAAGAACTAGTTCACAATTAATGTTCAACTGTGTTGGAAGTCTCACGTCGTCTGTCATTTATTCCTGAGGTGCAGTTTATGTGTGTGTTGGATAACTCTACTTAATATCAATTTGTTTTATGATGAAATATAACATGATATCAGAGTCGTAGTCTATCTCCGTCGTTTTTTGCCTATTCTCGTAGGCATATGTGGAGGGGGTGTTGGAAGTATCACATCATCCACCTCAATTTCTGGGGTGCGATTTATATGCCTGTTGGACAACACTACTTAATGTCAACTAGTTTTAGGATGAAATCTAACAAAATTGTATATGCAACAGTATTACCCTGCATGAAAACTCATTTCGTGAAGTTTTGACAAATCCAATACAATACAGTTATTTGATTTAATAAAACAAAACCAAATAATAGCAAATACAGTGTCTTTCAAAACACATTACTCCTTTGTTTTGTTTTAACATTTGATTCTTAATTGTTGCAGTTTTTTTATATTAGATTGTATAAACTAGAAAGTTTCACAAAAAAAGGTCAATCAAACATTCAAATGTTTAGCTTCAATAAGAATACAAACCATCGTCCAAGATACTTTGGTATGGTGGGTATAAATGGCAAAGGTGGCCCGTTGGGCTTCCCATGCTTAAGCTTGTTTTACCAGTTTATCCGATTTTTAACTGGTTCCACATTTTAGGAAAATACTCATATTGATTTCCATATCTATTTGGATAGCAATTTTAATATTCATCCCTGTAGTGTTTGGATTCTTATATATCCAATGCGGATTATTATCCACATTTTTATTAAATAGAATATTTTATTCCTTTAATATGTCCTTTTTTTTTTGACAAATTAGTTAAATAATAATCCTATTTTAATATTAAATTAACTATAAAAATCTATAAAATAAAGAGCGTTAATTAAAAATGCAACATTTAACTCAATTAAAAGTAATATAAAAGAATCCTTTATAGTCAGCTCAATTGATTAAGCTGCAGCGTGCAGGACATGTTTTGTGGATGCACTTCGGTCCCTTTCATTTCTCCACTTATATAAGGCCTTTTATGAGCTTTCATTTAGACAAAAAAAAAAAATAATAATATCCAAAAATCTTTCAAATCCTACTTATAAAACATAAAAAATATAATAATTCGTTCAAATTCAACATCATTAGATATGCGCGTATAAGACAGGATGGGTAGCATAGTACCCAGCCCCGCATCCATCGTCATAGATTTTTGCATGTAATTACGCAAACCTATCTCCATTACTATTTCATGGGTAAAGTCTCTGCCCATTCTGGATAGTTTTTGTGGATACTCTGGGTTCAACTAATCGAACCACGTGCTTATATTATGTAAAGATTAATTTTAAACATTGTAACAAACACAGGTAAGCCAGAAATAAACTTAAAAAGGAAGGGGAAACTACTGTAATCCAGACAATTACAAATTGAACCCTCCCAACTCCAAGAGCTTGTATGCTAGATCATTGTTAGTTATTCCATGCCATGATTCGATTAATAATAGGGTCTTGCTAACCAGTGTCCTAAGGGCATTGGTTAAGGATTCCAATAAAAGCAAGCGTTTCTTAATTGAAAAACTAAATAGAACACTCAATCAAATATTGAATGCACCACTTTCCAATGATAAATTTTTATTTTTTATTTCTTAACCAGTGCCCTAAGGGCAATAGTTAGTATTCTCCTTAATAATAATATCGGGTGATTTATGATAGATAATATATATATAAAAAGAAAATTTCTTCAATAAGCTAGTTTAATTTGAAACAAGATCGAGATATCTCTTTTCTAAGTATTATTATTCCTCACTTTAATTATATTTTTAATGTTATAATCAAATTCACATATTTACTAATACAAATTAAGAGATAATATTATATCAAATAATATATGATGTACAACAATTAGTTACGCGTTGATCATAGGTAAAATAATGATATGCAAAGATTAATTAAAGTACAAATGGTTTTTGGGGTCAGTTTAGCTTACCTACGAAAAATGATTGTTAAAAGTTAAACCCGACATTTTTATCATGTACTAGATTTTGTCAATTGACTTTATCACATCATTAATTTGTTATTTGTTATTACAGTTATCGCCCCCGGCCGCTAGAATTATGTACCACTAGTTTTATCTTCACGTTGTATTATTCTCATTTGTTCGTTCTCTCAAACTGAAAGAGAGTTGGCATTTGGCAAAGAAAACCAATTCACTTCACTTTAGCGTTCTCCATCTGTGTTTTGGATAGCATTTTTAGCACGACGTTTAGGCGAACTAATTCATTCAGTAAATTTGTTTTGGTAACATAATGTAGTTAGTTTTTTGTTGTTGTTATTTACAGCTAATTTCATTAGGCCTTATATATTAACCCATCAAATAGAAACATATATATATATAACCTACAATCTTCAAGCATTTCTGTCATTCTATTTTTGTGTGTGTTTTTTTTCTTCTATGATATCATCTCCTAAAACACTATATACGTACATAGCCAATCTCCTAGCTTCCATCTTCTCTATTTCTCTCACAACATTATTAGTAGAAAAGAGAGAACCAAGAAATTAATCATCATGGAATCAACCTACGATGGAAGAGGACCCGCAAAAGAATCATCCTCCAACCAGTTCTCAAATAGGGATAATGCTCAACCATTAGCAGTTGTGCATCCCCACACAATGCACTATTCTAATCATGGTGATCAACCTTACCAAGGTTATTCGTCAGGTCCAGGATATGCCGACGAATACCATCAGCCACAGGGATACAATCATCTTAGCGCCCTCGAGAACAGCGGTTGCAGCTCATTCATGCGGGGCTTCATAATGGGTTTGTGTATAATTGCCACGGCCATCTTCGTTGGAATACTTATCATATCTATAGCGCTAAATCCCAACTACCCAATTTATAAGGTTACCTCCGTCTCGGTGGTCAATTTCAACACCATTCCAACCTTAACCGGGGATTGGAACACAAGCTTCACGGTTAAGAACACCAACAACAGGTTAAAAGGTCATTTTCCTGATTTCAGGGTAGATGTCATTTACAAAAACGAGGTAATAGCTGTGGGTTATGAGAACGGTTTTGAGTTGGATAAGAGCCAACAAAAACCAATTGATGTGAAGGCCAGCTCATCAAACGTTACAGATGCAAGTGTAATAGCGGACCAAAAGTACTTGAAGCTGGATGAAATGACAAAGGAACGAGAAAGTGGCTCTATGATGTTTGTTCTAAAGATATCTTCTTTACCTTCGTTCAAGTCTAGCTTAACCACCTCAATGGGAGGATTGGAATTGGGAATTTGCGAGGGCGTGAAGGTTGTGTTTCAAAATAACACGGGCACTGGCACTTTAGACAATGGCGGCAGGCCTATCGATTGTCATACTTATATTGAATAACTAGCTAGTAGTTAGAGCCCATGCATACATGGGGAACTTTCATTTCAACCAAAACTATTTAGAGTTAAATAATATTAGTAGTTGTGCTAGCAATTTTAATAGAAAAAGGAAATACTATTACATTATTGATTAAATAATAAAAGCAAAATTAGACACATATTAACTGTATTATGATAAATAACACATAATTGGGATAAAAATAATCGGGAAGGTATAATTCATTCTACCTACATTTAAAATTAATAATAATACCAACAATAATTTACTACTTATTACGAATAGTTTCTAATTCAACTTTGTTGTTGGATCTCTTCTCATATGAACAACATTTTAGTTTCCAACTACATTCAAAATAATTTGAAAAATATTTCTTCCAACTGTATCACAAGATTAAATACAAGAAATAAAAATATAATATTCAAAGTTTATAAGTTATATCATTCACGATTTCTTAAATGACAATATATTACAAAGAATAATTTAAACAAATTCAACATTCAAGAGAGATTGTAACATTATCAAAAAGGAATAATGTAAACCCTGAGAATATGACTTGCTCTCTTTAGAGTTATAGACCCAATAACACAATAGAAAAAGAACAACAATACCACAACTTCTGTAGCATGTAATATGTCAAAAGGTGTAACATATTGAGGTCACTCCATGTCGGAATAAAAAAATTAAAAGAAATGAAAATGACTAAAATAACATGAAGTATAAAAGTAAATATAAGTACCAATATATATTATATTCATAACTATTGTCCGAGGTAAAAAAAACATATAAACTTTATAACAAAAAGAAAAAGAGAAGAGTAAAGAGCCAAATTGATCCTCCATAAAAAACCTCGGTGACATTTTGGTCCCTGAAAAATAGAAAATATCAATTTGATCCTCAAAAATATAAAATGCGGGTCAAAATACTTCTTGATAGAGACTAAAATGTCCCTAAAAATTACCCTTAAAAGGATCAATTTGACCCGCATTTTATATTATTGAGGACCAAATTGGTATTTTTCATTTTTCAGGGACCAAAATGTCATCGTGATTTTTTGTCAAGGACCAATTTGGGCCTTTACTCAAAAGAAAAAACAAACTAAAATTAACATATATTATCTTTATATCTATTGTCCGTGCATTCTAATTTTTCTAATTTTTCCGTGCATTTTTTAAGAACCATTGCCAAGGTATCAAATTATGGATTTTTCTACTGTAATATCTTACTTTGAATAGAATACCAGTAACAGTATCATCCATTTACATATGCCTTGGTTTTCAAATTTCAAGTGCCTCTTTTCCTCAAACTTGATATTCCATTCTAAGCTTGGCTTGAAATCCAATATTCTAAAACAACATAGATAACCCACCAAGCGGATTTATAATTTCTGAAGTACTTCAGCGGATGAAATGCTTTCATCTATCATTTCACATATCATTAAAAAGAATCTTAACTATTGAATTTTATTAAGTTCATGTACATAGATTAATGTATAATTTACCTTTTTCCCAATTTTAATATTTTTTTGCAAGAAACATAATTCCGTTACATGCATGACCATGGAATTCAAATTTTGCAACTTTGCCTTGTGCTGCTTTTGGTATAGCAAATCCATTTATTCAAAGAAAACATTTAGGAAGTGTACTATGTTATATTTGCCTAGGGTTCTCATCCAGCAACAGTAAATGACTAATATTAGAAGAAGGATTGGTTCGTTGCATTCTAATTATCATAAAACTTTATAGGATCCGAGTACAGTGATCAGAGGAAGCAAGAAAAGATAACTAAAGATGATACAGATTTGGTTTTAGGAAATAGGACTAGTTTCGAGTAATGTCAAACATTTTTAGATCCCAATCTCAAGAAACAAACATGGTATTTCTTTTCACTATACTTAAATTTGCTGTTGACAGAAATAAACTCATTTAATTTGGTAAACAGTAAACCAATTTGTGTTAGATGCAATAATTTCAACTTTGCATTGCAATGACCATCTCAGATTTATAAGAATTACAGCTTTCACATCATTCCTTTTCACTGTTTCTTCAAATCTGTCTTTCAACCCCATAATAACTTAATCACCAGAAGAAATAAGTCAAAGAAAAACATCACATAAATT
The DNA here is from genome assembly GCA_039655645.1 of Ammopiptanthus mongolicus. NCBI lineage: Eukaryota > Viridiplantae > Streptophyta > Magnoliopsida > Fabales > Fabaceae > Ammopiptanthus > Ammopiptanthus mongolicus. The sequence goes on along the minus strand of CM077351.1, from coordinate 6,338,023 downwards.
CGATTTAACTAAAAAATGACAAATAAAAAGTACAATTTACAAAGAATGAAGAGATGAACCTCACTTGAAATAGTCAAGACATTCACAGGAGGGTTGTACATAGTGATGAAAACAACCCCATCCGACTTCAAAATCAACCTAAACAGAAGCCATCTCACAGAGAAATTTGACTAAATAGCAATATCCAACCTTCTTTTTCTCTTCACCTTTAAACATCACATTCTTCCTCTTAGCAAATTACCAAATCAGAATGGAAAATAATTGTGTCCTTCAAATAAAAGACAAAAAGTGGAAAACAGAATCAAGAGAAAGGCTGCAAGAAGAGTTCAATATAAGATGTATCCTGAAAATAAAAAGAGTTCAATAACAAAGGTGAAAACAACCTTTTTAATTGTAATTGGATGCTCAATTATTAAACTGCAAAAATCATAATTTCACACCACAAGTCGATAAGTCAATAAGAGACAAATTTGGTCCAAAATTTAATATCCTTATATAAATAGATATTTCGCGAAAAACTGTGGGGATTTGGGTTACTATAGCTCTCAAATTTGAAGTGTGTAAATTAAGTAAATAAATTTCAAATGGAAACAGCAATATGTGTGTGTGTGTTTCTATCTATATACATGTACAAATCTCCAAACCTGAATAAAGTTGTTGATGATTGCCTTCCAATCGTCACTAATTAATGGCTGCACCATCTGCTTGAAATGAAAATGACTGATTCGTATGACCTGGGTGGGCCTCCTACTTCTCATTGTAAAAGGTTGTGGAATATTAAACATCAAACCTATTTCTCCTGCCATGCCTCCAAATTGTACTTTGGAAAAAAACTGAAAAAAACTTCGGAGTTCAAACAAACAATGTAAGAATAGTTAGCTTAGAAATATAGATACTTCTTCTAATGGGTGGACAAGCATTCAATACAGAAGCTAACTACATATTGAAACAAAAGCAGTGATGCATCAATAAAAGTCTAAGTAAGGATAAAGAAGTAGGAGTATTAGAGAAGATGAGTTGTACTATACTGCGCCATCTTTGACATGCCCTCCTTCTGCTTCCATGGTGTGGTAACCTTTGCCCTTTTCATCTTTGTTAGATCCATAGTCTTGGCAACCTACAAAATTGTAGTACAAAACCACAATAATGATAATTATTTCATAAAACTCATATAGCATAAATGAACACCAAGCACCAAGAAATGAAAATTTCATAAGAAAATACAACCGCAAGGTTACTATCATATCATCATTCAACCGCAAGGTTACCGACAACAAATCCAATGTCAGCAATTCATTAACACCCATGCCTGTAAAATGCATGAGGTATAATTGTTAATGGTTGAGCCATAAATGGTCATCTAAATATAAAAACTTGTAGAACAGAGAAGATAAATGTAGCTTACTCGGTTGACAACAAATCCTCGCAACATGCTTAAGAAATCATCATGCCTCTCTTTGTCAATTCTTTCATGCCCACTCCCATTACTTTCCTGCAAACATCGACATTCACAATCACACCTGATTTTTTTTATCAGTCAACACAATCACACCTTATTTTTTGACATAATAATCCAAGATAAATACCTCCCAGCAATAAGAGATATGATGATGCTGCCAGCCCCATCTTCGGGTCCCCAACTTTTTTTGTATAACTTCTCCAACACCTATCAGTCATTAACACCATAATCCACCATTAAACAAACAACAAAAACCAACCCCATGTTTTTTTTTTCATGATAGCATTGGTATTACCAAAAAAGAAGTATAATTAAGTAGGATAACTCACTTCAAGTAAATGCTTTCATTATATAAAGTAATCAACCCCATGTTTTTTTTCATGATCGCCACTTTTGGATTTTTAGACAAAAGAGTTGATCTCATCTCAATTAACCTTTCAATACACTCAACCTCCAAAGCAGTCAAATTGTGTGAACTAATCTGCATTTGAACCTAAAATTGCTGCGATTGAACCCAAACACATTCGCCTAGCAACACTCCCCCTGATGGGGATTCAAACCAAGATTATTGTTCCTATTAGCTAAAGTATCCTATTGAAGTTTCCTCCTAAGAAAACAATAGTTGCCTATATCCAAATATAATCACTTCTATAACATATTCCAAATTTTCCAACCTATCATTGTCATCATATCAAATCCATTAATCCTAAAGTGTCCATAGGAATCCCAAAGTCCAATCATCATTGCAACTTCTCTAATATTATCACTGTGCTCAAACTTCTCTAATATTATTATTGTCCAATCCCAAAGTCCCAAGAATGCTTGAGGATCTTAGCTAATATTCTAGTCCAATATCAGAGAAATGTTATTATGAATCCGGAAAAAGCAGAAAATAGATTTCATAGTAAAACATAATCACATAATAATATACATTCTATAAAACAATTTGAAAACTATCTCAGAGATTTGTTTCTTTTTCTATAAATGCAGAACTCAAATTGCAGAATAAACAGAATCATTTATCATCAAAATGAATTCAAGTTTTGACATGGTAATGAAGATGAATAAATTAATAATAATAATAATAATAATATAATAATAATAATAATAATAGGATGAATTAATAAGAAAGAAATTCAAGCAACATGATGACTTGATCTCACCATTTTTGTCATCACCACTACTAATACATATAGCACAAAACAATAGGCATCAAGTTGGTAATCAAAAGAGCAGCAAGTTGGTAATCAAAATTAATCCCAAAAATCAAAATAAATTGAAATTGAAAGAGGACTTAACCAAGTTGTGTTGACTAGGTAAATAAATTCTGCTCAACCGATCCGCCAGCTTAGGGTGCGAGTATTACTCTGCCTACAGAAAAGAATACATATGTGACTTCAGAAGTTATTGGTTAATGCATATATATATATATATATATATATATATATATATATATATATATATATATATATAGAGAGAGAGAGAGAGAGAGAGAGAGAGAGAGAGAGAGAGAGAGAGAGAGGAGAGAGAGAGAGAGAGGAGATGTATCAAGTGAGATGAGTGTTTTTATATGAGAGTGAGAGGAGCAAATCTTAACCTTTGGATCAAACCATGAATGGTTAAGAATAAAACATAAAGTCACATGACTTTTTTAAGTGGTCACATGACCACTAACTAACTTTTAATCTTGACCATCAATGTATGATTTTAATGGTCAAGATTTGCTCCTTTCCCTCTCACATAAAAACCCCTCTCACTAGATATGCCCCCATATATATATTATATATATATATATTATATATATATATATATATATATATATATATATATAGATATATATAGATATATATATAGAGAGAGAGAGAGAGAGAGAGAGAGAGAGAGAGAGAGAGAGAGTAATGGAACCTTGAATTCAGCTTCATACTGATCACATGGCACAGTCTCACATTTTGGATATGCTTTCAAAGCTGCATCCTCACTATTAGGGATGGCAACGGGGTGAGGCGGGCATGGGTAGCACTCCCCCCGCCCCCCATCCACGGGATGAAATCCGTGCGCGTCCCCGCCCGTTACCCGCGCGGGTATCCTGCGGGCGGGTATCCAGCGGATATTCGTGGTTTACAGATATCCACAAATTATTTTTTCCAAAAAAAAATGTTCTTTTTGTTTAAAAAATTGCTGAAATATGCGTAATTTCAATTAAAATAACCATGTTCATAGAAATAGATGTTACGAAACTACGAAAGCATTATCCAATTACAAAAGTTACTAATAAGAGTAATCAAATACATTTGTTTTCTCCAAAAATAAAAGTTACAAAAGCTAGCATCCACTTGAAACATCCTTGGATTATGTTTTCTCCTAACTTAATAAAAGCTCTCAACTTAATATAATTAAAATTAGTAGGTACTTATTTTACTATTAGTATTAGCTTTAGTAAGGAAAGATGGGAAATTAGGTTTAGCAATTAATAGATATATATAATAAAGGATATTATTGTAATTTAAGTAACGGGTGTTGGTATCCGCGGGTACGGGTAGTGTGATACCCGCCCCCGTCCGTTTATAAGTGGGTATTGAAATTATCCGTTTATTTTACGCGCGGGCACCCATTTAATTACCCGTCCCATGCCCGTTGCGGATTTTATTCACAGATATCCACTGATACGAATAAAATTGTCATCCCTATTCACTACTCACTATATGCTCCTCGAAGGAAGGCCCTGTATCAGGGAATTGACCACTTAGGAATGACAATGAGGCCATGAATCTTTTATTTGAAAGTAAAGAAAATTTTAAGCATCACACATGATAAGCAACACACACCTTTGATCCATCTCCTGACGAAGAAAAGTCAATTGTCATTAATGGCTCTGCAATTAAAGAAGATATAATATCATGTTATGAGCCAAAATTTTAACTCAATCCATCATTTTAGTGCATTAAGTCGAGTTGAGTCACGAGTCAAACGACTCTAATATTTACTAATTAATGAATTCACTCATCTTTGATTACTTATCATATATTTTTTATTCTTATGAATATGTAGAATTCAAAGTCATATTTCTTACACATTACTTATAGAGTTTAATTTATATACACGGACAGTATAAAATTTTTTTACATAGACATCCAACTATAAATTGTCACGTCAACACATTTGTTTGACTATTATCATAACTATCTTGAAAGGTATTTATATCATGATTGATGATTGGTTGACATTGTTAAAAACTTTACACTATTAACACTGTCAGTACATAGAAATTAAACTCTTACTTATAATAGTCTCTTCTTTCATTATCTGTATTTTGATTCAAATTTCAAAGTTTATTTAGAAAATAAAATAGACAGTTCGATAAAAAGAAAACTGAATCCTTGATGTAAAATGAATTAATAATACGTCAATCATTCTTGCTTCTATTTCAATTGCGTTTTATATTAATATGATTTTTTTATACATGAGATAAAAGAACTTAAAACAAAGGCAAACTAAATTCTTAAAAACAATGACCCAGCTGCATCACCAGCCAACAAATCTAATAGAAAATGCAGGACCTGAAGAAGATTATCACCTACAGCACCACTTTTAGCAAGTGCGTCAGGCCATGCATCGGCCTCACCATAGATATGAATAATCCGAGCCTCCCAGTCTCTAGCCAAAAGGAACTTGATATCCGAAATTATCACCCCAAACAAGTGATAAGATTAAAGACTAGTTGTAAACCAATCTAAGGGCTTCGAGAGAATCACTCTCACAATCTCAAATATATTTTTGTTTGAGAGTGAAAACAATGAAAAGAAAAACGTAATAAAGTGAATGTCTCTTCGAACAATAGTTTTCTTTTCGGTCAAGATACTATTGATACTATTAGTAGAATTGCATCAATTCTTGGATTCTCTATTGGTAAACTTCCTTTTACATACTTGGGAGTTCCTATTTTTCAAAGTAAACCAAGGAAGTGTTACATGCAGCCAATAGCAGATCGTATCAGGTCTAAATTAACATCTTGGAATGCTTCTCTACTCTTGTCTATAATGGGAAGAGTCCAACTTGTTAAATCTGTTATCCATGGTATGTTGATTTACAATTTTCTTATCTATGCATGGCCTGTTAGTTTGATTAAAACAATGGACAAGGAAATTAGAAACTTTATTTGGTCAGGGATGTTAATATCAAGAAGGTTGTGACTGTAGCTTGGCATAAGACGTGTAAACCTTTGAATGAAGAAGGTTTGGGAATTAGATCATTAAGATCAGTGAATAATGCTGCTATGCTTAAACTGTGTTGGCATTTGGTTTCTTCTAACTTCCAGTGGTCTACTCTTCTTCGAGTTAGAGTGTTCAGAAATAATATACCAGTGAATTATAATATCAAATCCTCTTTGTGGTTTGGATTAAAGCAGCAGTTGTCTTCAATTATGCAGAATGTGTCTTGGCAGCTTGGGAATGGTCTGAATATTTTCTTTTGGACTGATCTATGGTTTGATAAGCCTTTGGTGGAAATTCTAAATATTCCTGATCATCTGTACTCTTTGTTGAAGGCCAAGGTGAATGACTTCATTTTTCAGCAACAGTGGAATATTCCTGACATTTTAAAGCTTTATTTTCCTTCATTAGAATTTGAAGTGCAGAAAAGTATAATCCCCCAGTTCGAATCTCAAGATCAGTTAATGTGGAATAAATCATCTACTGGTTGCCTTTCTTTTAAGGAAGCTTATAATTTTGTCAAACCCTCTGGTCAAATCATTCATTGGAGTAAGTTTATCTGGCATAAGCTCATTCCACCATCGAAATCTTTTGTTTTATGGAGAATTCTTCACAAAAAAATGCCAACTGATGATAATCTTGTTAATCGAGGATGTTATATTGTTTCAATGTGTAATCTTTGTTGTGAGGAAAATGAATCTTCTGATCATCTTTTCTGCAATTGTTCTTTTGCTAAGAGGCTATGGAATTGGTTTAGCTCCATAACCAAGTTTATGTTTGACAGTTCATCAATGGAAGGAATAATGGCTTTATGTGACAAACACCTATCTACACAAGTTAAGGATGTTTTGGTTGCTGGTATTATTAATACTATCTATACAATTTGGTTTTGTCGAAATAAGTCAAGATTTGATGGCAAGTTGATCAGTTTTCAAACTGCCACTAGCATGATTATAGCTGGTTGTTCTTTAACAGGTAACTTGAGTGATGGTTTCATGAGTTCTTCGATACAAGACTTGTGTTTGTTGAGCTCCTTTTCTGTTGTTGGCAAACCAAATTCAGCCCCTGTAATCAAGCAAGTTTGTTGGAATCCTCCGTTGTGTTCTTGGGTTAAATGCAACACAGATGGTGCTGCCAAAGGTGCTCCAGGTATTGCTGCTGCAACTGGTATATTTAGAGATATGTCTGTTGCTCATCTTGGTTGTTTTACTGTCAACATAGGTAATTCCTATGCCTTAAATGCCGAATTGTGGGGAGCTATGTTTGCAGTGGAATTAGCTTTTGAAAAAGGTTGGCACAATTTATGGCTTGAGTGTGATTCCTTGTTAGTCATTCGTGCTTTTAAGTCCATAAATGTGGTTCCTTGGCAATTAAGAAATAGGTGGCAAAATTGCTTGTTGTTAACTAAGAAAATGAAGTTTGTGTATTCTCATATATTCCGAGAAAGGAACAATTGCGCGGACAAGTTAGCTTCTCATGGTACATCTATTCAAGGATTTTTGTGGTGGGATTCTTTTCCTGGTTTTATTAGTGAGGATTTCTATCGTAATAGGGTAGGACTTCCAAACTATAGATTTAAATAATTTCATGGGTTTTGATTTTATGTCCCCCCATGTCCCATTCTTGTATTCTTTTTTATTCTTTTTAATAAAATTTATGGTATGCTGCAAATGAATGGCGGTGGCTAGGGTGCCAACCTAGTTGGGATGTTAGTTATTGCCGTGATGCTTTTGCATACCATTTTTGTTTAAAAAAAAAAATTTCAAATTTTTGATTGATATGGGTATTTGTCTTGTTTTAAGCTGAACTCATCATTTTTTGTCTGCCTTTAGCAGGTCTAGATGCTGGCACGGGATTGTTTACTCATGCATAATTTTGTCTAATTGAAAATCATTGGCCTCTATACGAATTAGAAAAGGAAAAAACAAAACGAAAGAAACCACGAGCAATTTCCTTTCATTATCCACTGCTTGTTTCTTCCCATCTTCTTTAGTTTGGAGTTTTCTGCCATTCCAGAATTTTTCATATCACCCAAAGTCTTCAACTTCAATCCTAGCACCCCGTTTCCTCTTTTTCGTGTTTTTTTTTTATTTTTATTTTTTTGAGAAGCAAAAAAATATATTGATTAAAAGTATTAAAGATATTTCATACTCTATCTCACATATAAAAACAAAACTTCAAAACAAACAAATGTAAATAAAATACTATCACTAAAACTAAGAACAATATTAACTTTATAAAAGTCATTGTCTAAAAATTAAGAGACCATCATGATAATTTCATCACCCAACTGGGTCAGAACTTTTCATATAGCCCAGCAAGTATTCAACAATAGTCTTTAAAAATCCATAGCCAAAAGGCATTGTTTTTTTTTACTTGGCATTATGTGTCAAGGAAACTAACGTTTAAAAGAGCCAGATTCTAATTAGAAGGGAAAAAAAACCTTGAATACATATGACCCTTGTCGTTTTGCATTTTGATCCTGTTCTGCGCACAAGTGGTAAGGTGAATTTTACAAGTTAATATATTCAGAGTTAATATCCGATAATAAAAAGTAAAAAGTGGAGGTGCTGGACTGCTGGTTAGTGGTTAAGTTTTGGAATTTGACAAGTTCCAAAAAGATCCTTTTCTATATACCTAGGTCCTAGGGTCCTTGTAAATTCATACTATCCCCTAAAATAAAGAGTACTACAAACCTAGGGATCAGAATCCCATCCTGAATGTCAGTGCAAGTGCATGAATGCACACCTTTTAAGATCAATTTTCAGAATTGGCCGTATGGCTGGCTGATTCCACGGACGGATGGCTCCCATCGTAGGCCCGGTTTCCTTTTTTTTACCATATATTTGAATAAACATATAGAATTGATTTTAATATAATTAAATTTAAAATAAAATAATTTATATATAAATATTTTTATTTTAAAAGAAAATTTAAAATAAAACTTAACGTAAAATTTTAAATTCAACTCATAAGTTATTATTTATAATTTCTATTAGAATCATGTTTAAAGGTAAATTGTCAGATAATAATCAGACACCTACGTTTTTATTAAAATTATGTTTGTCAGAGATAAATACATTTCTGATATTTTCAGAAGTGAAACCAAACACACACTTAATATATATTTTGATTTTTTTTATATCAACGTGTTTAGTTTTTGATTATGAAATCAACGTGTTTAGTTAATTTAATTTTTTTTCCTATCTTGGAATTTACTCTGGCTTTTATTTCGATTTGTTAAATCTTATGATTATTTATAAGTTTACACTTTATAGTTTTTTTTTTTGAAAGGGGATTGATACTTTATAGTTCATAAATATATAAGTAATAAAATGATATTTAAATAATTTTCCTGCAAAGTAAATTATTATTATTTTAACTAAGTAATATATAATAATTTAGTAATATATTTTAGAATAGGATAATATTGAATTCCAAAATGGAAGATTTTATGATATCCTTTAAATATTTTGCGTATGTGATCCAATTATATGATAAGAACTTAGTATCACATGATATTGACATACTCATTTAATTAAGATGACTTTTTTTGATTGAATATAACATACACAAAATTCTCTACTTTTCAATGGTAAGATAAGAACGCCCTTCTAAAATAAGTTTGATCTTTCATTTAATATTTTTTGAATCTATTCGTAACTATTCGCCCACCACATATAGATTTGGATACCCCTGACGTAATTTTCCCTCATATTTTTTTCTCTCTTTGCCCCTTTTCCTCATACACACACCTTCCCTGCTGGCTTGGGCCATCTACAAAATAGAATAGTAAATTGGCTACACAAATGAAGACAGAGAGATAATATTGACCAATAGTATTATATAGCAATTAGAAATACAGTAGAATTGAAATTTCCATAGACAGATACTGAACTTCGTCTGATCATAAGAACCTTCCCTTGTCAGTATGTCTACTTAGTACCTACCCATGGATTGAACAAAACTTACGTACTCTTAAGAAAGAGTTGAAAGAAGAGGCAGTAATATTTTTTATATGTAAAAATATATTGATAAAGAATGTAAAGAGTACTACCAATAGGATTGGTAGATGAGGTCAAGTCTTTCACCCACATTTATTATATCTTGAGTTCAATTCTTAGGTTTCTTTTATTGGTAGGTAATATGTAAATTTCACTACAAATTCTTATTAAAGTCGGTGGTCTTCCCTGACCTTACAAAGGATCGTGTCTTCCCTAATCTAAACTTTCTACGCACAAAAAAAAAAATATAAAAAATACTTATACAAGAATAAAATCAAAAGAAAAAAAGGTCCTATGTAAATAAAATGTTGCTTCTAAGTTCTTACCGATATTACTTTTTACACAAGCCTACATCTAAAAGATTCCCCAAGATAAAACAAATTAAAACTATCCAAGAAAGTACACCAAAAAAACAACTATCCAAGAAAATTACTCCAACTAATTTCCAGAGTCAGATCCGTATCCAGTCTTCAAAAGCAGAGCCAAAGGTGAATCCCATTGACCAATCTGTAAAATAGAGACAGTAAGACCAACTTACCAGATCAAGCAAGCCGCAGCATATGCAGAGATAGGAAAATCATAATACTAAAAGACCAAAACCATTAATAGTGCATAGCAGTAAAATCCACACCAACAAGATGAAGCATCAAACATTGAGCCAACTGCTAAGCAATTGCAGCATATACCAGTTCTTTAATTCAATAACCTCCTTCCCACAATAAGTGACAACACAAGGAGGACAAAATAAGTGTTGTTAATTGGGTTATTGACCGGGGAGAAAAATATAAAAAATGACAACACTAAGAGATCGTTATAATGTGGCCTAAGCGAATAGGTAAAGAATTCTCTGTTATCAGGCCAAATAGGATATAAAATATGCACCGTGACGGTGAAATTAATAACACCAAAGAATTCCGAAAAAATACTTATTTTATCCCTTTCTTTGGTTGAGTATTCAACAATTAGTGGTAAATTTGTCATAGCCACAAGTTTTGCTTCGTTAGTTTGCTGCTCTGCTGGAGTTTCTGGTACTGTCGGCCGACAATTTCTTTATATAAAATGAAAAAGAAATTTTAAACTTGATGCTTACAGAATTCAAACTACATAGGTAATAGGCACCATCAAGTGGAGGTCCACATGAAGAAGGTCTTTCTTAATTTACGTCTAGTTGGTTAGCTCCTTGGCCTTATCAAAGTTCTACATCTGGAGATCTAAATAATTAACTTGATGTATATACGACCAACGTCAAGAAAAATATTTTAAAATGTTAATCATATATGGCATCATGCACGAATTCATAATTAATTGGTGTAGTATGTGGATGGCTTAACAACCGAATATATCATTTTAAAATCTTAAATATTTTTTTTGGGTACGAATTTCAAATCCTAAGTATTAATTAAGCAGATTGGTGCTTATGTTGTTAATGTAATACTCATGATATATTAATTAATCCGTTACCTTAAGTTTTAACCTTTCTCAGTCCAAACTACATCTTTCAAAGTTTGGCTACTAACTGCTATGTGAAAGGGCACGGCAACATATAAAAGTGACTCGTCAAAAAAAGTGATATGAAATTGACTAACAGGCATAGCTTGTTTACATTTGCATCTAGACTTTGAATTTTCAACAAAGAATTAGGGAGTTTCCTCTTAATTTAGTCAAAAAGAGAGTATGACTAAAGCAATACTAGCTACTTGTGAGTTGTAAACTGGCGTTGCCTACGTTATTACATATATGTATGAAGGTAAATTAAATGCTTGCTTACTTGCAGCTTGCAATTACATCGACAGGAGACGGAGTAAAAGTAGTTGGAGTGTCCACTGATGAAAGCAACGTTAGAGACTCGTAAAGATGTAACGACGAAGTGCATTTATGCACTTTTTAGATCAATTTCTTTGTTTAATTAAGACTTGCATGAAATATATTTTTTGATTTTGAACTTTTTTTTTAATAATGAAAAGAATATATTAAGAGGGGAGTATAACAGGTATTCCAACCCATTAGATCACAACTCAAAAGTTTCTAACGGAGACTTTGATAACGGCCCAAGGGATTCATACATCAATCTAAAAATAAGAAATTCCCTATGAATAAATCACCCCATGAAACAGCCTTTATTTGAGGTATGACAGCAGTACAATCAACCACCACCCCTTGAAAAATAACTTTATTTCTCAACAACCATAAGTTCCATACAAGGGCACACCAAACAAGATTCCTTGCCTTTTTGAGATGCATCCCTCTAAACAATGGTCCATGCTGCAAGAAATGATCAATACCTTCTACATATCAAACTCCATCAAACCCCAACCAAGCATTGATTAGAGACCAGACTTTGTAAGAAGACGAGCAAGAAAAGAATAAATGGCTTATTGTTTCACCGTGTGAGAAACAGAAAACGCAACAATCACCAAAGGAATCTGTTAGGATGCCTCTTCAAATCAGCAGCTCTCTGGTTGGTAACCTTTTCTAGAACAATTTCCACACAAAACCAGAAATCTTGGGCGGAATTGCACACTTCCACAATGCCTTATACACGCCTTACACAAATTCTGATCCATATGAACAGAAGTTTGGGAATTCAATAAATAAGTATAAGCAGACTTGACAAAAAATGTTTTTGATCCATGTAACAATCAAATCCTTATCCATTTATTCCTTTCATCCTTTTGAGGGGTAGCAGCAAATAATAAGTTCTGAAACTCACCCAATAACTCTTCCTCCCAAGCAAATAGGCCCTCCAATTCCAAATCCATACCCACCCTGCCAAGCTCCCGAATCAGTCCAAAAAAGTAAAGATTTAGGTACAACAAATTTTTAAAAATAACTGGATAGACTTATAAATTTAGTTCACTCGATAACATGAAAGTTTGAGTGATACACTGAGTGGAAGTGAGCTGTTGGTAAGGGAGTGAAACACAGAGTGGAGTGCTGTGAGCTTTCTCTGAGCTGTTGGCTAAATGCTGACAGTATATCTATTTGTTTTTCCTTTGGTTATTGAAAAATTTACTGTTTCATTGTGATGGTGGCTGTGGTGCTTGTTTTACTTATCTGGAAATGAGTCAAAGAGCCTGGTTGTGAAGGACTATTCTCGGGGTGGCTGGAAATAATGACAACATAGTCTTAGGCTGTTTTGTGATGATGTAGCTAGACAACTGCAAGTTTACTTGGATGCTACAGGCTCGAGTTTTGTTAGGCCTGCTGGATGTCCAGTGCTATTTGTGCCGACTCTGTGCAGCCAAAAAACAAGGAAGTCTGCACCTGGTCTTATTTGGGCCCCATTTGGATAAACCACTTATTAAGCGCTTATATTATAAGGGCTTATATGAAAAGCTTTTATGTATTAAGCTCCTTTTAGTTAAGTTATTTTGTGTTTGGATATATACTCGAAGAAGCGCTTTTAAAATCTATAAACTTGAAAGAGGAAGATGGAAATGTTTGTTTTGATGTAATTTTAAATTATTATGGGATATAATTGTCCTATAAAATGTAAAAACAACTTCTCGTTTAAGCTTCCACACAAGCTTTTTCAATAAGCTAAAAAAATTGGCTTTCAAAATAAGCTAAAAACAGTTTCTGGGGGTTAATAAGTTACTTATTTAAGCTTTCCCAAACACTATTTTTTTTTTACATAAAAGCGCTTATATCAATAGAAAAGCTCTAATAAGCTGTAAGTTGTGCTATCCAAACGGGACCTGATGGTTCTCTGAAAAAGCTTTTGCTTGCTTAATGTGTGAAGGAAGTCTCTCTCTTGGTGGATTGGCTAAAAATGGTTTTATTTGCTCCATCTGGTGCAGGAGTGAATTTGCATCATATGCATGATATAAGCTGTTGTAGTCGCTTTAGTTGGTTGCATAGGTGCTGGTGCTCTATTTGGTCACTATTATTTTGGTCTAATATGCTATCTGTTTATAGTTGGTACATTAGTGGGCTCAATGTTCTATTATAGCAGTAGGCTACACTATCTTCTGTTTGGTGGAGTTATCTATATGCCTTGTTATGCACTAGGAGTGTATCTTTGGCATGGATTGCGGTTGGGTGTATTGATTCTTTATTTTTAGTAGCTTATAAGTTCTTATATATGGTTTAAAGCATCCCTCGTGCTTAAATCAATATATTTCTTTGTTTATCAAAAAAAAAAAGAATTTTTTTAGAAGAAATGTTTTTTTTTTCAGAATTGATACACTTAACTATTACTTGTTTTTTTTTATAAAGACACTTAACTTTTACTTGAGTGAAATAAGATGTTACATGCTATATGTTAATTAGAGTAGATATATTATACTCAAATGTGAGGAGATATTATCTAGATGTTAATTTTAGTTATTGAATTAATTAATAGAGTTAATTTTTAGAGGTTGATTAGTCTATGCAAAGGTCCATCTTTAATAGTTGGATAAGAGATTCAAAATCCAGTCACATAACTTCATGTAAAAAAAATATTATTAATTAGAATATAAAAAAATGGTAGTATAATTTATATATGTTCTTTTTATATATTTCATTGTATTCCACTGGAGTGTATTTAGAAAAGCTGAAAAAAAATAGATTATGTTGATAATCAATTATATGTATAATCGATTATTGTAATAATCAATTGAAATCAGAATCTGTTTTTATTTGGGTTTGTTTGCTGAAAAACGATTTTAAGATAATCTATTTCGTTTGGATGGTGCAAAAAAAATCACTTTTACATAGTAAATTACGAAAAATGGTATGAAGTTATTGTATAATTTAATAATATTTGTTTGGAAGTTCTTTTTGTAGAGATAAATAAGGAAGAGAGTTTTGAGAAATAAAAATAATCAAAACACAACAATCTTAAGCTAAAACAAATTAGATGTCATAAAATAGTTTTTTTTTTGGAAAAAAAGTTTTTTTTTTATAAATTTAAGTTAATTGTCAAACATAATAAATTATGTATGAAAAAACTTTTTGACCAATAAAATAGCTGAAATGGGAAAAATTAATTTTTCCCAAATTTGCTAAATAGTTATGTTCCATGTCTCACTAGAGAGACACGGAGGCATAGACCGTGTTCAATAAATTAGTACTAATCCAATTGTTTTGAACATTTAAGTGTCTGTTTGGTTTAGATTAGTTTAAACGCAAACGTGAAAATAGCACTTCTCGAGACAACTATTTTGGAAGCTATGTGAGAAGAGTTTTCTCCAAACATGATTTTATCTTCGCAAAAAGTAAAACAAACTGGCTCTATCTGATTTTATCTTTCCTAAATTTGCTAAATAGTTATGTTCCATGTCTCACTAGAGAGACACGGAGGCATAGACCGTGTTCAATAAATTAGTACTAATCCAATCGTTTTGAACATTTAAGTGCCTGTTTGGTTTAGATTAGTTTCAACGTAAACGTGAAAATAACACTTCCCGAGACAACTATTTTGAAAGCTATGTGAGAAGAGTTTTCTCCCAACATGATTTTATCTTCGCAAAAAGTAAAACAAACTGGCTCTATCTGATTTCACATATACATAGCAACGTGAAAAGGATAATAAAAAGATTCTTAGGCGTTTTTCTTTTTCTTTGTTTGGTAGTCGGTAGATGAAACTTTTGCTTACTAATATCTGATGAATAATAAATAATAAAATAAATTGTGAAAAATAACGTCCAACTGTTTCTAAAAAGTGAAAACAAAACAAAATTAAATGGAAAAGCTTTAAGCTTTTCAATTGAGATTTGGGAAACCTTTCAAGAAAAGGTGTAAAAAGTAAAGAACTTTTTTAGCCTTAGTTGGAACACAGATATAAGGGCATCGGGGGCAAACTTTGCAGCCTTGCCAGCCCATGTTAATTGAAGTTTCCTTTCTGTTTTGGTTTGTGTTCTTTCTTTTCAAGTTACCCCCAATTCATGAAATTATGAATTTCCTTTTGCCCCACAGTACATTAAAAGGGTTTGATTAATGAAAATGTGTTGGGTTTGGCTAGTCTTAAATAAATATATCGGTTTAAGTCTATTTGGTAAAATATTAGCCTGAATTTGATCTATTATTTGTTATAAAGTATTATTTTTTTTTTTTTTGACTCAATAAAGTATTATTTTTTTGGAACTCAGCTTTATCCATTTATGAAAACGTAAAAGTTTAGCTTGACCTGAAAGTATATTTAAATAAATATATTATAAAATACTTTTATATAGCTGAAAAGAGTTAAATTTTTTTAATGTTTGTTTAAGTATGACCTATAATAATTTTTTAATTTTATATAAATAAATACACTATACTAATATATAAATAGTAAATTATATAAACATTATAAATTTATAATTATTTAAATAAAGGTTAAATAAATAGGTTAACCTAATAAATTAAATAGACTTTTATAAAAACTTAAGTCCTAACGTGCATAATTAAATAAGCTTTTAAAAAGAATATTAATTCTGATTTTATAAGATGAAAAGAAGACAGGACATAGATGGCCATGGAGTGGTGGTGGCCTGTTCCCACCCCTCTAATGGAAAGGAAAATGGATTTCTTTTTGATGCCGGGATGTGATTCATTGATTCTTTACCCCTCTCCCATCAAGTGATACTAGTTTTAGCTTACCTCTTAAGTTATGTTTGGTTTAAAAGAGAAAGTGGGAAACTAGAAAAAGGTGAGTAAGAGAGTGGAATATTTGTATTGTTTGATACGAGAGAAAAATAAGAGAGAGAGGTGTGAATCTTTTCTCTCCCATTATTTGATTGGATAGAAAATGGAAAGAGAGAATGAGTTTTTATTGAATAGACCATTATGTTCCTAATAACATTAATAATATTTTTCATTCTAAATTTAAATTATATATTGATTAAAAAATCAAATTTTTTTTGCTAATAATAATAAATTTATTTTTAAAATCAAAGATGAACGAGTAATAAGAAATCTCTGAAGAAACAATAGTACAATTAGACCAAAATTATTTGCCTCGTTCATCTCGAAAACGGAAAAAAATAAAATAAGATGAAAGAATTTATGTCAAATGAAAAAGAAAAAGAAAAACACACCAAAAATATCAATTATAAAAATCACTCAATCCATAACCGTTGATCTCAAGTCATCTATGCAGTAACCTATTTATTAATATAAAAAACTCTCAAACATGTCAAAAGCAAAAAAGAAAAGTGAGGAAGGGAGGAGACGTGGAGATGAGGGATGTGAAGATGGGGTTCCGCAAAATGGGCTTGAGATCAAGTATGAATTTGACTTCTTTAATTCTTATTTCTTTCTTCTCTAATTCACTCGTACCACACAATGGCGTTAGTGTTATCATGTATGAATTTGACTTCTTTAAAATGAGTTTTAGTTAGAAATTAATAATATATAATAAAATGCTAATGAATATTCTAAATATATTAGTTAAGAAAACAAAAAAAGAAGATTTTCATTGAGACTTAGTATATTTAATATTTGAAGAAGTTATACACTTGAATTTTTAATGAAAACTTTTTTTTTCTTGGATTTCTTAATCAGTACCTTTCGGACATTCGTTAACATAACCCTAATATATATACTATGATCGAGTTGAGATCCTCTCAATGTCCTTCTTCATTACTATATATAGTTTTAGTGGTATAATTATAATAATGTGATATTGGATGAGATCTAAATATTCTTTATACATCCAAAATTATAATAATAAAACTCATTATTTATCATAAAAAATAAAGAAGATCTTTATCCATCTACTATTAATTTGATAGAATGTTTAAAAATCTCAACTCAGTAAATAATCCGATAATATATACACCCTCATATTTTTTACGTTAGATATAAGCTCATTTTAATGAAATTAAATTAATTACCAAGTATACTCTCGAACCCCGTTAAGTGAAGCCATAAGATGGTCGGTGGGGCTGAGCTGGGAGCTTCTCTGTCATGATTAAGCGGGGCCTAGTATATACGCGAAACGTGTCTGCACTAGGATGTTTTTTATTTATTCAAATCAAACATCCAACGGTGATGAAGGAACTCAAACCAGCTGCTCTCTCTTGATAATTTGTTGGACTCAAATATAAATAAAAGTCAATCAAATCAATCCTATTTAATATCATTATATCAAAAATACAATTTGATTAATTATTTTTTTATTTTTTTAAGAGTATTATACACTTCAAAAATATAACTTCCAAGAGCATTATATACTTTCAAGAAAGCGTAATTTAATAACTATAACTTATTTTTTACACAAATCAAAACAATTAAACTAATATAACTAACTTTCTTAATACGTATGAAGTTAAGTTTTTTTGCTTATATATATAAATCCGGAGGGAGTATTAATTATCCTTTGCTTTTTGATTTAAGATAAAGAAGGAAGCCATGAACAGAAAGCAGTAGTATTTAATCTTTTGTGATCAATTTATCTAATTCTTAGATAATGGAAGTTGATTCATTATTAAAGAGTTAATTTAGGTTATATAGTTTTTTGTATTAGGATTCAATGATATATACACATCTTATTAAATTAATTTTTTAATAATTTAATAAATATTGTGTGAATCAAAATTAGATATTTACTTAAAATGCTCACATCTGTTCCCAAAAGTCTCTTTGTAAGTTTCATTATTTTACGAAATGTAAAGCATCTTTTTGTTGACTTAGCTAGCATTAATGAAATCAATGCCATCATTGAGATGGACTAGTACTATCTCAATATTAAAAGTCGGCGTAGAATATACACCTTCACGTTGGATTAGTAGAAGGCTTCAATTTTTCTTAAATAAGAGTATTAGAGATATTCTAATCCAATACATCAAAACCATTTATATTTCAAAGTTGTGATTAGTATAACCACCGCTAACCAAAGTTAATTATTGTACAAACCAGAACAGAACAATGAGAACACTAAACTACTCCCCATTAACAGGGCCGGCCCAAGCATAAAGCGACCCAAGCCCTTGCTTTAGGCCTCTCAAAAAAATAATTTTTTCTTTAAAAAAAAGGCCCACTTTATATTTTTTTATATTATCTTTTTAATATGTTTCATATATCAACAAACATAAGTTAGCCCATTTGGTATAAAAGCTTACCATTAACTGCAAGGTCCATGGATCAACTCCTTGTTGTGTATAAAATAATTAATATTTTAATTTTTTAAAAAGGCCTCATCATAAAGTTTGCTTTAGGCCTCAATAAGTGTTGGGCCGGCCCTGCCATTACATCAAAAACACAGTTTATACTCCCAACACTAAAATATGTTTTTTTTTTACTGTTTTTGTTTTTTTAAAACCGCCTCCAATCACACTCATATTTTTTTAAAAAAGTTCATTCGAACAACTCTTACGACGTGTACTATAGATGGAGGTGAAAGTACCCATGATGCTAAATGGGGATGAAATGAGGAATTACAAATTAACTTGCAACTAAGGACTTATAGTCTTAATTAATAATTAATCAAATGACTTGTTTAAATATTCACCTCAACAACCAAGGTCATTACATTACATTACATAAATTTCCAATAAGAAATTATTATCGCCAGCGAACTACATTTCTGTCTAGCAAATTAACCTCCACCGTTAGTATTCATATGTAACATGATCTTATCATATCTTTATAAACACAACAACTTTATTAATTTATAAATAAATTAAGACCTTTAAAGTGACCAATAAATAAAACACACACAATCCAAAAAAAAGCGTTCATCACACGGCACTCCCCTCACAAAAACCAGTGTACATATTTCCTCTCTTCTTCCTCATCACCACTTCTACTTCTTCTCACTTCTTTCCCTACTCTTAATTTAAACCCGTTTTTCAAGACAAACAAACCTTTTCTATCTTCTGACTTCTATACAAAAAAGAAACTATTACTACTACGTAGCTCCACCGCGCAACCATGTCGGTAAAGGTGTGTGACCACCACAAAGGTAGGAAGCGGAAAATCTTCAAGCGCATATTCTGGGGGATAGTGATCTTCCTATTCATCGTGTTGGTCACCGTCCTCATCATTTGGGCCATCCTTCGTCCCTCAAAACCAACCTTCATCCTTCAAGACGTCACCGTTTATGCCTTCAACGCCACCGTGCCAAACTTCCTCACCTCAAACTTTCAGGTCACCCTATCCTCACGCAACCCTAACGACAAAATCGGAGTATACTACGATCGCCTCGACACCTACGTCAACTATCGTAGCCAGCAAATAACCTACCGAACCGCCATCCCTCCTTCCTATCAAGGACACAAGGAGGTTGATGTGTGGTCACCTTTCGTTTACGGAACCAACGTCCCTGTTGCTCCTTACAACTTCGTAGGGCTAAGCCAAGATCAAGATAACGGTAACGTCCTTGTCATCGTTAAGATTGACGGCAAGGTTCGTTGGAAGGTTGGTGCCTTCATCTCTGGCCATTACCACCTCTATGTACGTTGCCCTGCTTTCATCACCTTTGGCCCCCGCAGCAACGGAATTGCCGTAGGTGAAAACGCCGTTAAGTATCAGTTGGTCCAGCGTTGCACTGTCACTGTTTGATTCAAACCTCTTGAGTATAACACCTATGCCATGCTCTGCTCCTTTGGTGTTGCTATATTTAATCTTTAACAAGTAAGGTTAATAACACACTTTTTACTACATTTTTTCAACACACTCTCTATAGATTTCATGTGGGATCCACTGAATATCAAGTGAGTATCACATAAATTAGAAAGTGTGTTGAAAAGAGTATCTTAAAGAGTGCATTATTAAGATTTCTCTGTTTAATTATATATATTCTGTTTTTTTTTTTTTTTGTCATTTTTGTATACGTATTCTTCTTCTCTTCTACGTATATCTGATTCTGTATTGATGGATCACGGTGTCATTTGGTACACGTACGTACGTTCCTCTATTAGGGTATTTGGAATTGTACATTTTGCTATAGAATAAAAATGCACTTGAGGAGGATGTGAAATTGATTAAAGGAGACAGATATTGTAGCGAAATTGTTATTTGTAAGTTGTAACAAAGCCAATATATTGAGCTAAATAAAATGGGTAATAAATTTATTGTTTCAATTAGGATAAAAAGATGAGTGTCTCGTGAAGCATGATCTGGTGTGGTGTGCTATTTGCTTTAATTCTTCTTCTCTAACCTTTTGGTTTCGCTTTTCTTGGTTTCTTATAAATTGGCATATGTATATTCCCTTGTCTGTATTCTCTGCAGCCTTTTATATTATTGAAGAATCAATAATCAAGTGTATATTATTAAAGATTTAAATTGTTGGACCACTTTTCTTGTCTTCCCATTTTTTCATTTTTAGGGAATACCTGTACCCAGATTCCACTCCTGATGTATATTCTATTAAATAAATCCCGTCCCCCTGCCCAAAATAAAAATCCAAGAAAAGCAAACAAATTCTGCATTTGAGCGTGTCATTGAATTGGATAGAAAAGGTTCTACTGTGGAATGACCCATCTGGAGATAAGGGATAGTATCGTGAATATATCTCTAATTAGCATTGATCTATCTGGAGGTTAATTGGGTCAATTTTTGGAGGGATTATTTGTATACATTACATGGCATGGCGTGGTGGCAGTTGTCCTTTTCAGTCCTCCTCACCTTCCTTGCCGTTTAATAATTTGATGAAAGAAAGGGGCTTTCCTTACATCATGCCTACAAATGATGCCCCTTATGGTCATGCATATATATTCTCTAGTCTCTAATCAAATTAAAGCTTGGACAACCCAACAGAGCACATGCATGCCTAGCGCATCAAGGGCTTTCAACTTTCAACATTTGCAAGTTAAAGGAACCTTCTTTGATTTGTCAACGCTAAAACCATGTGCATGTGATAGCATGCCACTTTGATTTCGACTCACGACGCTCCATACGATACTCACCCAGCTTTAACCCCTCCCCCCACATAGGAGCGTTACTCACGATGTATTTTGCTTACTTCCGAGGACAGATCGAGAAGTTTATCATAAGTTGACGAAAATGATTAATAATAAATATTGAATAATAAATTTTTTTAAAAATAATTTATGTCTTATTTTTTATATTTATTTTTTTTTTGGATTTAATTGATATATAATGTCAGTGTAAAGATTTTTTTACACTATCCTTTAATTAAAAATTGTTATATAAGTTAAAATATTTGACTCTTATACTAATAAGACCTCATATGTGGACTTGGGTCCAAATGGGCCTAAAGCACAGCAGCCATCCAGGTTTGTAACTTGGAGGGTCTATACTAGGAAAAATAAGAAGGGGCAAGCAATGAGGGCAAAGAGTATTGTTGCTGAGGTGGCAGAGAGAGAGAAAGAGTGATGAGAGCAGGGTGTGTGTGAGTGGCTTTCAGTTGTAAGGGAGATTGGGGGAGAGGAAAAAGGTATCGAAAAGAATCATTGGGTAGTTATGAATAGAGAGCATTTTGTTCTCGTAAGGAGCTTAGCTCTTGGACATTAGGAATTACATTTCCTCTGTATTTCTTTCTTTTCAGCAGATAATACAAAGCATATTTCCATTTTATAATCATTTTCTCTTTCATTCTGTATTTTGCTCTTTTGGTTCCTATCATATATTAGGGGTGGCAAAAAAATTCAATTGTCCACCATCCATCCAGTCCATCCAAACGAAAATCCATCCAATTCATCCATTGCAAAAAAGAAAGTAACAATGGACTAGATGAATTATATTATTTTATTTTATGGATGGTTGTGATCCATCCACCATTATTTTAAAATCCATTGGACCACTTTCTAAAATAAAAAAAATAATCCATTGGATAAAAATGAAAAAACATAAATAAATGATAAAAAACCATAACTTCAAAAATTAAATCAATTTGTTGCTATTTTAAGCAGAACAATATATTTTTTGGTATTTTGCTACCACGATTTACATTCTTTTGCATGTGGATTTGTGATGAATTTTTAATTATAAAAAATAGGCAAAAATATTGTTTTGGAATTTTTTTTCCCGGATGGATGAGAGATATTATTTGGAAATAGTTATAAAAATTATTTAATTTCTTAAAATATTTTTCATGGATGGATGGATTCGATATCCATCCGTACAAAAATTGTTAATGGATGGATTGGATGAATTTTTTTAAATGGATCATGGATGGATTAGATTTTTTTAATGAAATTTTAATGGATCATAATGGATTAATAGATTGTTTTTAATTCATCCATTATAATCCGAATAAAAATTTATCCAATCCATCCATTTGCCACCCCTATCATATACTAACTACCTTAAAAGTCACTCATACCATGATTTATGATTGATTGACAGTGTAAACAACTTTACACTGACAATGCATAGCAATTAAACTCTTTTTTTTTCCCTTTCCTTTTAAATTTTAAAATTAAATTAATAAATATTTGATATATTACATAGGTAAATACTTGAGAATAAAAAGTATGTACCAATCAATTATTAACAAAAAGACATTAGGGAGGGAGGGGCTAGAGCCCCTAGGTTCCCCTCCCTAAATCCCTCTATGCTTACTTCTATCCGGACACTATAATAAATCACCTACTCTGTACCAAAAAAAAATGGCATGCTCTCTCTGTCACCATAGTTGAATTGACTAAAATCTAATCTTTCTTAACTTATTATTTATTTTTCGTAAATGCTAACCGGTGTCCTAAATAATCAAAGATAGAAGTTTTATATTGTGGTGTATTCAATACATTGAATGCTTAAAAGTTACATTTTCCAATAAGGGATGCATGCGCTAATGCATGTGTTGTGTAAAATAGTAATATGTGCAAGTGTATACCGTCAAACAAGTAATAAAGTATGAATAAAAATCATTCCCAAGGGGATTTAAATGATTTGAATACAAATTCTAATTTAACTTTTTTTCCTTAGCTTAATAAAATAAAGAGTAAATTTAAGCATGTAAAGTAAATGGAGTAATTAGGTATCAGAACAGTAAGTGATAAATGCAAGGAATTAATAAAAGCAATAAATGAGTGTTTTAAAACAGAGATAGAAATAGCTAGGATTCTAATCCTTTGTAATCTTAACTTCAAGGTAATTCATGCTTCAGGATTCTACAACATTTTGTCCAGGAATTAAGGTTTGCTTTCCAGCATTAGAACTAAGTTCATTAAAAGCTTCTTATTCCTAAGTTCAAATTAATTTCCCTCAGCTGTCAAATAAATTCGTCCAGCTACTTAAAGACTTGAAGGCTATTCCTAGCTCATTCAACACAATTAATTTCCCAATTAATTATTTTATCTTTATCCTCTAAACAAGTCCACTAACTAAGTTTTTCCAAACTTAGCTAGCCAGTATCTTAGCTTAGTTGATCAATCCAAACTAAAATAAGCATTCACGCAGAGAAGAGAAAAATGAATAACATCTATTACATAAATCACCCTTAAGTATCAATTACAAATTTGTAGAATCCTAACAAAAGGAAATTAGTTCATAATGAACTTAAAGACAAAACAAGCAAAAGAAATGGAAAATAAAGGCATATTACGTAATGAAATTACAGAGAGGACAATGGAGTTGATGGCTGTTGCACAGTACAGGGCTGACCCTGAAAGCAAGGTCAAATTCACTATATGTACTAGCTCCTAAAATAAGGTTACACTCTCTCTCATGCCTCACTCTTTGGCTTTTACAAAATTCAAATACTAAAATATTCCTTGGCCCAATTCCCAAGTACACACAGCTGCTGCATTGTATTCTCTCTTCCTTTTTGCATAGCGTAGCAAGTATTTTGTCTTCTAGTGGGCATTAACTGAGCAGGAAATGATTTTATCTTGTAGTGACTTGCTCCCCAGAAACTGTAGCATTGCAAAACACCCCAGAGCAACTCCTTCAGCAATTACATCTTTAAAAGCTTGCTGAAAACTAAATCAAACCTTCAGCAATATCATTTACAACTTTTTCGAATTTAATCATATTAATTTACTCAATCAAACAAATCTTGAATTTCTTTTCCAAAATTAATCAAAATAAGAACAATGATTACGCTAAAAGGATGATAACAACTCTTATTTCTTAGAGTTGTCAGCATGCATATCTTAATAAGCACCACAATTTTGAGAGGTGCTTCCACAAGCACCGATGCTTGTGGAACTTTGTAGGGAAAATAGTTTTTTTAACATATCAATTTAAGAACTGGTGGGGTCCATTTAAGAACTTTTTGGAAGTTGTTGAGTTGGAAAAATGAGATGCTTAAGTTGTAAATAGTAAAATTGAGTGATGTGTAAAATTAGTGTGACCCATTTAAGAATTCCAAAAAGTAAAAAGGGGTGCTGGGATAAAGTTGTTCTTAGGATACTTGTTAACAAGACTCTTTATATATTTATCCGTAATGCTAAAAAGTACAAATTGAAATTGGTGCATCTAGTGCAAAAGGGTTTACTCAGTATTTGTGTGGTTCATTGCGGTGTTTTAAAAATCGGTCCAACCGGACTAGTTCGATCGTGGACCGGTGCCCTCTTGCTCAGCTTTTTCTGTTGTGTTCTTTAATTTCATTGTGTCACAAATATCAATCTCTTTTTTTTATTATTAAGGGTGGGTCGAGCCCCGATCTTTTTTCTTTCTTTCTTTTACTATTTCTTTCAATAGTCAAGTGTTGAATATCTTAGAATATGGGATATAACAAATTTGGTAATAACACTACGCAGATAAAAAAAGAGCAGATGAACTATGTATTGATAAATTAATTTAGCTGATGGTGTTGTGTTTTAAGTTTCTAATGAATCGTGTCCAATCTTCATAGAATCATAGTCTGAAAAAAGACATGTATTTACCAACAACAAAAGCTTATATTTCAACTTTGTATATTATTACAAATATTTCCACCCTTTGAATACTTAATTGAGACAAGTATAATCCAAAGATTTGAGATTAAAAAAAGTTTATTTTCTGCTAACTATATAACTCCTATTTTATCTTCAGATTGTCTTATATTGATGTAAATAATCAAACCATTTAAAGGTTCAATTCATTGTCTTTCGTATCTTTAGCACATACAATTAAGCTAAAAAATATGGGTAAATTACATTGATTTCCTCGAAAGTTTGCTTTAATTATACTCACTAGCCCCTCTTGTTTAAAGAATTTTACCTACTTCTATTGAAGTTTATGTTATCATTAAACTTATGTACCTTCTTGAACAGTAATATTAGAGTTACACTCACCTCCCTTCACTTTTGAAAAAAGAAGAATATGTCGGGTGTAATTGAGTTAAACTTCAATGAAGGACAATGTAGTTAAAAATTATAGTACACAAATGAATCGATAAGTGTCTTCTTGGCGCCACAACCAAGTCGGTTCAATTAACTCATATGTGTACCAGTGGTAGTGGGCAGGGAACTATAAAAAAATCTTGAAAAGGAAGATTTTGGAGACATCATCATAAAAAAGCTAGACTTTGGGAGAGTAGAACAAACCAGAGGAGTAGGTTGGAAGTATGGAAGTGAAAAGGGTATTTGTGTAAGTTTATTAGTCAGTTAAGTTAGAAATTAATTTTTTATAATAAACCAAAGTATATTAAAAGAGAGAGTATTAGAAGTACTTTAACCCGTAGACAAAGAACCTAAAAGGAATATCCAATATAATTATCATACTGACCCTAACAAGCCCAGAAACAGTATGACTATTACAAAGATCATAATCGATTCATAACCTCCAAAATAAGAAAAAGGAAAGATATACTTCTTGTTTGTAAAAATCAAAAAGTTAGAAATTTAGAACTTGTTTGGTTTGTTTCTAGTTTTCTGTTTTCATTTCCTGATTTTAAACATAATTAGTATACAAATAATTATAAAACTGTCATATTGTTTCTATTCTATTTCATGTTTTCAAAGATTTGTATAGGAAACAGTGAAAACAAACAAAAAGTTGTTTTCAGTGTTTACTGTACAATTTTTTGAAAATAAAAAACATAATAAAAATAATGTGACAATTTTATAATTATTTATGATGTAATTATATATAAAAAATACAAAATAAAAATATAAAATTAGAAACAAACTAAACATGTCCTTTTATTGTTAGATTTTAAATAGATGGATGGATCGATAAAATTTATTTATAAGGGATTAGATTGATAAAAAAAAAACAATTTTTGAGGACCCAAATAAGATTTTACTCATAAAAGATCAAATGAATTGAGAGAATGCCAGTAAACACTGGGCCGCTGGCGTGGCCCATCCTAATTCGGAACATCTTAAATTTCAGGCCGTTGTTGTCGCACTTAAATTTAGAAGTTTTCGTCATGTTGCTGCTGCAGTTGGGGCCAGTATGCTAGGATCACCTTGGCCCAACTTTCTGGTAAGAATATCCATTCTGCCCCTTTCTCCTTCAATTGTTGGGTACCATTTTCCCATTAGCCCAATCGGTTCCCTCATAATGTTGCCGAAGTTAAAAATTAATTAAAATTGACGAATCAGTTGGGCCTCTAGTTGGGCTATAAGTTGCTTGAAAATCATAATATGCTTTAAGCAGTAATCCTAATATGTATGATAAGTTGCTTGATTTTATTCATTGTGAATAATCCTAATATGTATAATCTTACTGGATAGACTATTTGTAATATCAGCTTTGATATACATGAATAACACTATTTATATTTGTATATGATATATTAATTATATTTGGATATATTGTTGGTATAAAAAAAATTATATTATCAACCAATCATAAATCATGTTATCATATATAACTAATTCTTAAAGTAGTTATTATAAGAGATAATCATTTTCAATGATGTGACAATTCTTATTTGATTGACCCTATAAAATATCTTTATACGAATAATGTATAACAATTAAATAAATAAAGTATGAGTGATAAGTTAAATGATAAAAGAAATATTATTTATTTATTATTTACTTGAATATATATATATATATATATATATATATATATATATATATATATATATATAAATAGACGGATCGTGCGTACAATAGAATATGTATCATCATGAATCAGGATCCTCTTCGATGATTAAAAAATTCCAATAAAAGAGAGATAGACTCAATGAATAAAATAATATTATTTTTTCCTTGAGTCTTTCCCTAACCTACTGGAATTTTCGAGTTCATCACATCCATTTGGAAGAGAAGGCCCAACAATTAAAAATGGTCTATTATAAAATAAAACACAATTAAAAATGGTCACCATAGCCGTATGGATTGTTTCTTCCTTCGTGGTTGTTTCGAACCGGGGCAAATTAAACTCATTCTACATCAAACTTTGCACCGGTCAACACAATCCGCTATTGATTTAGGCAAATATGTCCAACACCAACACGCACACGTTCTCCTAACCGCGTTGCTTTCAAAGAATGTTCAACGCCCTTAATTCGCTTCTCTCTCTCTATATATATAAGTATCATCGCTCTCATCACCCATATCTCACAACTCACTAGCCAATTCTCTCCGTCAACTCCTCTATTACAATTTATATACAGCATCTCTTCACCTCTCTATCTCTCCCTTAATTCACTTCTCACAATATATATCACTTATATTAATTTATCTCCTCTTCATTCACTCATCCCCAAGCAAGCAAGCAAGCATAGCATGGCTGATAAGCAACCCCAATTGAACGGTGCCTACTACGGCCCCGCCATTCCACCAACGGAGCAACCGCGCTACCGCCACCAACACCGCGGCAGAAGCTGCTGTTGCTGCCTCTTCGGCTTCTTCTGGAAGCTACTTATTGCACTCGTCGTCCTCGCTGGCCTCGCAATCCTTATCTTCTATCTCATCGTTCAACCCCGTCCCTTCAAGTTCTACGTGACCAAAGCCGAGTTATCACAATTCGACTACACCAACAATACCCTCCACTACAACATGGTGCTCAACTTCACCGCACGCAACCCTAACAAGAAGCTGAGCATCTATTACGACAAAGTGGAGGCCTTGGCATTTTACGAGGACTCAAGATTCGCCACTTCCAACGTGATCACGCACTTTAACTCGTTCCGCCAGTATAAGAAGAGCACGAACCCCATGAGTGGAGTTTTCTCGGGGCAGCAACTTTTGCTACTTGACAATGAGCAAGTCTCTAAATTCAATGAAGATAAGAGAGTTGAGGTTTATGACATCTATGTCAAGCTCTACTTCAGGATTAGGTTCAGGCTTGGAGACGTCATAAGCGGGGACTACAAGCCCAAGGTCAAATGTGACCTTAAGGTTCCCTTAAGTTCTAAAAATGGCACAACCATGACTTTCTTTGAGTCCACCAAGTGCGATGTTGATTTCTAGTAGCTAGGGTTGATCTACATATACCACATCTTATTGGATTTTTCTTCCTTTACCCATTTTCATTTTTTTCCTTATTCTAGTGATTATAGCTGTCTGACGTTTCTCCCTATTTTATTCATTCTTTGACTATATAATAAGGTATACGTTTCCATATAATAAAATATTTTTTTTATGTGTACTCTAGATTTGTCTGTTGGTATTAATTTAAGATCTACTTTTAAATCAGATCAGCTCCCTTCGTTTTTTTATTGCTCACAAAATGTTTTTTTTTTTTTATAAACAACAATATATGATCAAGAGGATACCAAGGATACCCGAGCCATAAACATTATGGAAAAAATCCAAAACCCGGACTAAACCAATGTGCAAAACCACAGCCTATTAATACTGATAAAAAGCAGCAGAGTTTATATAACAAATTCAGCAGCACCCAATCAGACTAGTAACTTAACATGAAGAGAAATGATTTTTGTACAATAAAATGGGACAACATATTGTCTTTTTGTTTTCTGATGTATTTTTGAATTATGTGTATACAAAGAAGATAAAAAATAAATAAGATATAAAGATAAATATATACGGTGTCACATACGATGTCTAAAACTTAATAACATAATTGTAACAAGAATTTGTATACGGAAACTACCGCACGAAAACAGAGGCGCACCATTTTACATTGAGCAGAATCAGTCCCAAAATCACCTGGAACATCAATATCAGTGGGAACTGAAAATGAACATTTATATAAGGGCAGTACAGCTGCCAAAATAAGTACACCTTAGACAGCAGCAGGCGTTGAAAACCAAAAGAAGATCAGAACCATATATGCAAGCAAAACCAGAAATCCACCCAATTACTTTGACCACGACCATCATCCTACAATTCCTACAACCGCAGCAACAATGACCTGATTATAAAGGTTGCACCTGAATTAAACTCAATATTTTTACAAACAGCCCTTAATAAAAACCCAGGCAGCCTCCAGGATTCAAGAACCAACATGATACTGATGAGTATTAAAATCCTGCACACCTTGCATTAATCCAAAGCCAATAAAATTGTTGTAGTGTAAAATTTTAGGAAAAATCCTATTCACTACGAAACCTTTTTCGTAAAACAGTATGAATAGTATTTATAATTGGGTTCCAATTTTTTTAGTTGTGTGATTCTCGGTTCGATTTTATGGTTCATTAATTAAATGCTATAATTACTAAATTCACTTACTAGGACTGTTTGGAGTAATGCATTTCAGTCTTATTTTATCTGCATTGCTCAATTTCTGATTTGGGAACTGGAACCTAGTTGGTCTTTGCTCCTATTAGCTTAATTGCTTTGATCCTCTCTGATTTTATTATGGTCTGTCTGATCTGGATTGAAGAGGTTTGCTTCACCTAATTGCTACTCAATAATGGCTAGGGAAAAGCATCTTTGCTTTTGTTATCTGATTGTGTTGTTCTTGCTGCATTGCTTTGAAACTTGCGTGCAGGGTCTGTTTTAGGCCGCTGTGTCTCTCTTTTGATGTGTTATATGGGGATAGGCCGGTGTAATAGTCAATCTGATCAGTCAGATGTAGTTTTGTAATTACATAGTGCCTGTCTTTCATTCTTTTTGTAATATCAGTAATGAATATGAACTGAATAATACTGAATTGCATTGATATGAATTAGAAATACAGTAACTAGTATTAAGTAGTTATATAGAAGAAAGAATGAAAACTCTGCATACCCGAACTAACTAACTATAACAAACCTTATCACCTATAACAAACTAACAAACCTTCTAACTAAATAACAACTAACAACAGAAATTTCCTCATCAAGAGTGCCATGAAGAAAGGCATTGTGTATGTCCAGCTGATGTAAAAACCAATTCTTTGACACAGCAACAACTAGCAAAAGTCTAATGGTAGTTAGCTTAGCCACCGGAGAATATGTATCAAAATAGTCAATATGTATCAAAATAGGAGGCGGTGGTTGAGAAACCTCAAAAACAGGTGGATGCTCGGGATCAGCCATGAAGAGCAAAAGAATTTGCGAAAGCTTTCTTTAAACTTCTGATACCATAATATCAGTAATGAATATGAACTGAATAATACTCAATTGCATTGATATGAATTAGAAATACGGTAACTAGTATTAATGAGTTATATAGAAGAAAGAATGAAAACTCTGCATACCTGAACTAACTAACTATAAAAAACCTTAATCACAAACTAACAAACCTTCTAACTAAACAACAACTAACAACGGAAATAACTAACAAAGGATGCTGTTATCTATATCCAATATTTTGTTTTAATCTTTGGTTCATGGGTTAAAGTACCCTTTTACTTTAGGAAAAAACTCATCTAAAGTAAGATCACCTCTAGAGTGAACAAGTAAAGGGATTTCCACCATTGATTTGATAAAGTGCATATAGATTTGAACCCATTAAATCATCTAATGGCGAAAACTCTTTTACTTGTTCACTTTAGAGAGTATCTCACTTTAGAGGAGCCTTATCCGTTATTTTATATGAAGGAAAATGCTAACCAGTGTCCTTAGGACAGTGGTTAAGGAATCAAAAAGAGAAAATTCTCATTAAAAATTGGTGCATTTAATATTTTGAGGAGTGATAAACGTAATTTTTCAATAAGAATTTGCTTTTTCTGTATTCCTTTTACACTTATAAAAAAAACATATTTTAATGATAATCTGCAGTGATTCAAGACAAATGATTCAAGTTTGTTGAGAATCATCACGAAAAAGGAAAGCATTGCAAGAGTCAATGCCTTTGTAAGTTGGAACTATGAAGTTTCCACGAACCAGCACTGTGGGCGCACAGCCCAATTTAAGTTGGATGGATACACACGCTGAAACCGCACATGACATATCCCATTCAAAAGCAACCGCGTTTTTTTTTTTAATAAAATTTGATATTGTGCTATACTTTTTATATCTATTTTATAATTATCGATTAAATCACTTTTATTTTAATAATAATAATAAATAAATGATAAATGAATAAATTTTAAAAATAAAAAAATAATGTGATAAAAAATATATTGAAAAAATTATGTCCTTAAATTAACTCTTAAAGCGGCAATAGTTAAAACATTAAATTTTAATAAAATAACACCACCACGTCCCCTTCAAATATCAAATATTTTTTTAACTAAATTTTATCCTTAATTTAATACTTATTGCGCAATCTTTTGTGGTTAATTTTGTAGACTATGACGCGCTTTTACAATTCTTCTGCCCCATGCACACCCCCTCTTGCCATTCTTTTCTTTATATATATTCTGTTCTCCCACACTCCGTTATAAAAACCACACAGTAGAAGGAGGTTGTTTTGTAGTTGAGTGTTCCATTCCATCTCCTATTTCGACTCCCTTTTTCATTTGCTTTCATATATTCATATTATTCTTATTATTTATTGTTCATTCACTCCCTCAATCATATATATAGATATATATCATCAGCCATGTCCCAGTTGAACGGAGCCTACTACGGCCCCGCCATCCCGCCACCCAAATCATCATACCACCGACCAGGCCGTGGCGGTTGCGACTGCTGCTGCGGCTGTCTTTTCAACCTCGTCTTCAAACTCATCCTCACCATCATCATCGTTCTCGGCATCGCCGCCTTCCTCTTCTGGCTCATCGTACGTCCCAACGTTGTTAAGGTTCACGTGACCGATGCAACCCTCACACAATTCAACTACACCACCAACAACAACACCCTCTATTACAATCTATCTCTCAACATCACCATCCGCAACCCTAACAAGAGACTCGGCATCTACTACGATTACATCGAAGCACAACCGTTTTACCAGGATGCTAGGTTCGATTCCAAGACCTTAGAACCGTTCTATCAGGGACACAAGACCACCAATGAGTTGAACCCCGTGTTCAAGGGTCAGCAGGTGATTCTACTTGGCGCTGATAAGACTAACGAACTGAATAAGGAGAAGAATTCGAGGGTTTACGATATCGATGTGAAGCTTTATCTGAGGGTGAGGTTCAAGTTGGGAGTGTTTAAGACAAAGAAGTTGAAGCCCAAAATTCACTGTGACTTGCACGTTCCTTTGACTGTTTCATCCAATGGAGCCTCGCCGGACGGTGGTGGCTTTCAGACCACCAAGTGCGACTGGGATCTGCACTGATGCATGGATCCATTAAATCTGACCCGATTATAGTTATTGTTTCTATTTTTTCGCTTTTGATATGATATTTGTTCATTCATTGGACATAGTCATATACTAGTTCAGAGTCATACGGTGTTATTATTTACGCTATACACTATATATATTATGCATTTCATTGTATTTTTCTATATTCCTTGATTCCATTCGGTGTAGAGGATTTTTGGTTTATTATTTATATCTGGATATTTGTAAATAAATAAATATGAATTTTTGGTTTATACGTTACTCTTGACTCTTGTTATTCGGTGGAGTGGAATTTTGGTTCGTTATTTATTTCATAAGTTGCCTTTGATTGTGACCTGATTTTTTTTTGGAAATTGCAAGGCAAATACAAACTGACTTCTGAAATACTCTATCGACCGTATTATGGGTTATAAAAAAATGATTTTCACAATCGATAATTTAGTGATTATTTTGTTTTAGGGATTAATTTGAAATAAAAACAGAAGTAATTTTACGTTTTTTTTACAATCATAAAATGGTGAATTCTATGGTATCTTTAGCATAATTTTACCCTACCTAGATGGTCCAATCAGATGATAAAAACTATTTGACTTGACCTACTCACAAGATTCATTTAATTGAGGTGACGCATTCTGATTGGGTAGGATAACTTTTATCCAAAAATTATTGAAAGTATCAAAAAAGACATCTCATAAAATTCATGTTTTTAAAAGAAAAGAGACTTTATGGCAAGCCGTTTTTTTCATAAGCTAATGAGATTACCTTTCCATTTTAGTCATCAAAATTATTATTTTTTAAATAATTTTCTATAAAAGCTTAAACAAACATAATTCAAATCCTTAAAAATGATTTTGAACTTCAAAAAATAATTTATATCATTGAATAATTTTAAACAAACGCATTCATTAATATATTAGTAATAATAATAATGTTTGAGCAAAACAAAGTAATAATAATAATAATAATAGTTTTAAAAATTATATATATAATAATACATGAATAATGGATGTTTTTATAATAACAATGCATTCAAATTAAATTTAAAATAAAGTGTAATTTATGTTGACACTAGTTAAATGAGATTTTGGTAAAACAGCTGATTACATGACTTTTGTATGCCATATTAGTCTCTCTCTCTCTCTTGTTTTTTCTTCATGATAACGTAATCAATCATGCTGGCTTGGGAAACGGTGGAAAATGGAGGTGATGCATGGCTGCAGACTGTCAAAACTCTTTAATCTACAATACTATTATCATTAGATTTATTACCTAAGTAAAACGCTCGTCCGCTTTCTCTCTCAATCTTCTTTCTGTTCTGTTTTTTCATTCTTCTTTATCTATGGGAGGAAGGTGAGTTTGGTCAATCTTTTGGTCTGGAATCATTTTTTTATATTATTTTTTTTTTATTTAAATAAATGATTTTTTCACACAGATCTGATTTTTCTTTCGTATTTTTCCGTGATTTCGTCATCTAAGTGCGACGTTATTTTGTTCGTCATTTTGGTGCAACATTGTTTAATTTCCTGTCTTGTTGCGATGTTCGTTTGGTTCAGATTGACAGATCAGTTTCGATCTATTACAGATTCAATCAAGACTTGGATGTCAACGTTACAGATCGGGAGGTATGGGTATTCCAGTTACTTTGATTTTGTCACATTTGTCAGTATTTTGCAGTTTTATACTATTAACCTGGGTATTGTGAGTTTGTTCATAGATTCATCCTTTTTGATTTTTAATGATATTGAATTTATGTTATTTTCACTGTATTTTATCGATTTGAATGAATAAATATATTTCTAAATAAAAAAAAGATTTATTACCTAAATTTTTTTTTATAAACAAAAAGTATATTAATTGAGGTGAAATGTATTTATTGTAAAAGGATTTTTCTGCTGTCTTGATGGGCTAAAGGCAGCCACGGCTGTGGCACCAATTGACTTGTTTTATCTTTGGTCTTCCAATGAAAATTCACATCTGAAGTTGAGAAGGCGAATTTTCTAGCAGATACTCAATTTGATTGGTGAAATTATAATATTGTATCAATCTCATTCCTGATATTAATGAAATTTTAAAAATGTTCCCGAAATAATCAAAAGTTAATCAATCTAGTCCCTCCATCAATATTGTCAGGGACTAGATTGATTGGAGTTGGGGATTAGATTGATTAACTTTTGACAATTTCGGAAACATTTTTGGAATTTTGTTAATATCAGATACGAGGTTGATACAATGTTACAATTTCAGGAACCAAATTGGAGATTTACTCCGATTTTTCAAACGCTAAACACAATATAATTTTTTCGTTTTACTAAACACATAATATTTTGTTAGAGCATCTTTAGTGGGAGTTTCATAGGAGTTCCTTAAGAATAAAATATTATTATAATATACCACATATGATTTTGAGTTCCTTAAATTTAAAATGGCTTCCTCATCTAAGGAACCTAAAAAGAGAGTTCCATAACATTTAAATATTTTTTTTTTTTTTTTTGCATTTGATAGCATAAAGATGAGAAAGAGAATATGGGATGTTGAAGGGGGAAAGAAGTTAATAAACTTGACAATAGAAACCCCCATTTGGAGTGAAAATTAAGTGTGTGTCATAAATTTGAGTTGACATACATGGACCTATTTAAAAACTTAAAATGGATTCCTTAAAATTTTACTATCGGAGATGTTCTAGCTAAAAACACATAATATTTATATTGCTTGAGGTTATGGTAATGGGCCTTTTGGCATCACTTAAGGGTATTTTGCCGTATGAATGTGATACATAACATAGGCCCACGCAAAGCAGTACCGATTATTTGGGCTTTCAAACAATACAGTTATAATATGAGGGCTTTACTAAGGGCACCCCCAGATTATTAAGGACACCCCTATGAATAGTATATTTATCAAAATACCCTCACAAAGTACTCTCTCGCAAATAAGTATAGCATTTTCGCAAATATCTTCTTCACTCGCAAATTAGGTATTTACGAGTGTAGAAATTTTTGTACTCTCGCAAATAGCTAATTTGCGAGGGATTAAAAATTTTTAAATCACTCGCAATTTAGCTATTTGCGAGAGTACAAAAATTTGTACACTCGCAAATACCTAATTTCCGAGTGTAAACAAAAAAATCACTCGCAAATTAGATATTTGCGAGTGTGCAAAAATTTGCACTCTCGCAAATAACTAATTTGCGAAAATTTACCTTTTTCACGAATATCTAATTTGCGAGCATCACGTATAATTTGCGAGTACTTGTTTTACTCGCAAATATCATATTTGCGAGTGAGCAATTCTCAAAAAATAACCCACTCGCAAATATAGTATTTGCGAGTCTCGCAAATATTATATTCGCGAGAGTGCAAACATTTTCCCCCCTCGCAAATAGCATATTTGCGAATGAGCCAAATGACAAAAATAAAATAAAATAAAGGGGGTATTTTGATAAATGTACTGTTCATGGGAGGTGTCCTTAGTAATTTTTGGGGTGCCCTTAACAAACCCTAAGAGGATGCATTGATTTGAATAACAAAATAGAAGATGAAGAGATAACTAGCGGTGGCAAAAGGAATCGGGCAGACCTGATTATACCCATTAACATGTAGGGGCTTGAAATTTTAGCCCGAAAAATTCGTACTTTTATTGTCAGACCCAGTTGAGCTCGTTGCTTGATCAAGTTCGAGTCGCCCCAATAGAATCAGTTGTAAACAAGTCCATTTCTCTTTAAGGGTCGAGCTTGAACGACCATTTTTCTGACCCAGATAAAATTAACTTTTTTGTCCTAGTCGATACAGCTGTTGCTCAATTGGGTTTGGCAATGGCGGATTCAAGACCCTAGATCAGTGGGGGCAATCTAATTCAAAAAAATTAATAACAATTATTATCATATATATGAAGATAAAGATATAAATGTTAAAATCATAAAATTTTAACAGAGGATGGATTGATTTACACTAGTGTTAGTAATTTTTCACTTACACTCAATCTCAACGGTTCATTTTATTTTGATCCAACAATAATTGTGATTTTAATATTTTAAACTTTTAGATGGAAATAAAATCAATGATTAGGATTGAGTGTAAGTGAAAAATAACTTACATCGGTATAAATCGACCCTTCTCATTTTAGTATATCTAATCA
Organism: Ammopiptanthus mongolicus; assembly: GCA_039655645.1. Taxonomy (NCBI): domain Eukaryota; kingdom Viridiplantae; phylum Streptophyta; class Magnoliopsida; order Fabales; family Fabaceae; genus Ammopiptanthus; species Ammopiptanthus mongolicus. Next base: position 6,300,894 of record CM077351.1, on the reverse strand, counting down.
AATAAATTGCATACCTTACGATTTTTTTCTATGTGAGTTCCTGTTTTAAAATCATTGAATAATTAGTTCATTGTCAATGTTATTGAACACGTATCTCTCAATATATTAAGTCACTAGACAATGGGTACAAATGTATAAAATTAGGGGGTCAAAATATATCTAACTAAAGATATTAATAGTAAGTTTATAAAACACTGTGGGTGCATCTGCACACCCTGAACTCAACATGGGTCCGCCACTGGGGTTTGGGGAGGATAGCTTGTTTTGCCACCTCTAAAGATAACACAAACTGGACACTTGTCATTGGGAGTGAGAATAGAATTGCAACATTTTTAGATAATATTGGGACAACATTTGATTTATGTGAGTATGATTGAATATCAAGTTATCATGTATCTTGTGATAGAGTAAAGAAACATATGTAAATGTGAATTTTTATTCAAATATTGTCCAAATATGTTGCACAAATAATAAAATTGATAAAAATAGTGCTAGAGATATACTTATATGCATAGGGTGGTCACGGGTCGAGTTGGGGAGAAAATTGGATCTAAACCAATCAAAGTTGGTCGGGCTGTGTCAGGTTTAGATTTTGTAACCAGAACCGAACCTGACTTGCCTTTTCTACAGTCTGCATCTACTTTGCATCTTCATCACCGTTCGGCATCGGCTTATCTATTTTTCTCCCTTTTTTTCTCTGGTTTTCTGGCATAGGTAACCCTAGTCAAGAGTGTTTCAGGTTGGGTCGAGTTGCTCGAGTAGTAGAAAATGCAACCCGACACCTGAGTCGAAGATTTCGGGTTCAACATCCTCCAAATCGAACCAATCAGACGACCCGAACCCAACCAGATTTTCTGGTTTGGTTCGGAACGGGTTGACCAGGTTCTCGGGTTGTTCCAGACCCGTGGCCAACCCTACTTATGTATACTCACTTTAATTATATTTACACAAATGTTATCATTTAATTATAACTAGTTTCATTTTATTTTCTATACACATGTACTCCAAATCAAAAAATGTTACTGTAAAATGAGTTTGTATCTAAAGTGAACAAGGAAAGATATATCTATTTTTTGATTAGATAAGTGGGTTAAAATCTCTATACACCTTATCAAAACAAGGTTGGACGCATCCTTGCTTACTCACTTTAAAAACAAGTTCACCTTAGAGAAATTTTATCCATCTGATTAAATCCACTATCTAGATAGATAAATATTAGCACAAGGGTGGCATGTATTTACAATTTTTCCTAACAACTCAATAGTATCACTTTAACTCCCACTAGAAGAATGTTAGACAACTACCAACAAAAGGTTGGTCGAGTGGTAAGCATCTCAATCCCATAAGGAGGAGGACGCAAGTTCGAATCCTGGTGGCCACACTCTAGTTAGCAGGTTGCGAAAACCAAGGGTTAATTCCCTGCTCTAAACAACTGACCGAAGATTAGTCTCATAGCCGGTCCAAAGGGCCGAAGCTTGTGGGGATTCCCCGGGATGCCACTGGGGAACCAAAGGCCCTAATTACGGTGGTTTATAAAAAAAAAAAAGAAGAGCGTCTAACAACCACGTCACATCTAGAATAAAGGACAAAATCAGAATTAAGTATAAGAGTTTGTTTGGTTTATCTGTGAAAAATGAATTATTTTATAATTAATTATATGTTTTTGGTTTTTCAGAATATCCTCTGCCCGCAATTGCGGAGACTAATCCCTCGAGATACAGGACGACATTGAAGAGCTGACTTATCCCAACCAGATTTTAATTAATTATATGTTTAATCGATTATTGTTATAATTATGATAATAGAATCAATTTTATGTTTGGATATGTTTGCTGAAAAATATTTTTAAGATAATCTATTTTGTTTAAATTGTGTAAAAAAACACTTTTATACAATAATTACATAAAAATGGTATGAAATTATTTGCATAATTTAATAATATTATATAGCTTTGCTGAAGTGAAATGAGAAGAGTGTTATTATATTCAAAAAAATCTATGAACTTTTTAAATAACCCTCAAACTTCTCTAAAAATCCTTTTTTCCCTCATAAAAATAGTTCTTTTTTGTAATTTAGATAAAAGTTTAGTTTCTATACACAGACAGTGTAAATTTTTTTTATACAGATATTTATTATAAATTGCCGCACCAATAAAAAATTTGACTTTTATCTTAACATTTTTCAAAGTCACTCAAATCATGATGGTGACTGGTTGACAATGTAAAAAATTTTACCCTGACAGTGCATATCTATTAAACTCTTTATATTACCAAGTTTGCCAAACACATTGGATTAAATCGGGAAAAACTTTTTTCAAAATAAAATCTGTTTTTGAGGGAAATAATCTTCCCCAAACACGCTCTTTTTTTTTAAAATAAAGGGTGTGTTTGGATTAGTGGCAAAAAATGATTATTTCAATATTCGAAATAATTATCGATTATATTATAATCAGTTTTATATTTGGGTGTATTTGACAAAAAACGATTTTAAAATAATCTTTTTCATTTGTTTTGAGTAAAAAATCACTTTTATACAGCAAGTTACAAAACAATGTATGAAATTATTTATTTAATTTAATAATATTTGTTTAGTAGTTAATTTTGTAGTTGTGAAATGAGAATAGTGTTACTGGTTTCAAAAAACCTAACAAGCTTCAAACTTTTCTCCTAAATGAGCTGAGCTATTCATGAATTATTCGAGCTCGGCTCGTTAAATGCTTGATCAAACTCGTTTGTTTAATTAAATATACAAATCCAATCTTGAGAGATTAGACTCAATTATTTAAATTAGTCATGGCCAAGTCTTACAATCTCGACATAAACAGCTCGTGAATAGCTCGTTTACAATATATATATATATATCATCAAAAACTTTTGAAGATTCTACCAATAAATTGATGATGAGGATTTTACTAGCCTTTTTATTTATATTATGGAAATATGTAAAACTTTATGGAGAGTGTTAAAATTAATTTTGAAGTTTCTTTCTTGTAGAAGAAAAAAAGTTGTGAATTTTTTATTTATTGGATTATGAAAATTTAATAGTCTAGAATTGTTGAATTTTACATACCACATGTTAAGCACATATTTCTATTTATAGATTATCATATAATATTAAAATATTTATTAAATACTAAACTGATAAACTTAAAAAATAATTTAAGGAAAATTATCATAAATACGAAAATAATTAAGTTATAAATGAGTTAAATAAGTCAAACTCAAGCTTTACTCTTTTTTAACAAGTCAAGCTCAAGTTTTTAGTTAGGTTCATTTAAATAAATGGGTCAATCTTGAGCAACCCATTTTTTCACAAACCAAGCTTAAACTTCAAGTGTTCAACTCGTTTACACCTCTATTTGAAGGTACATCTTACGTGGCCTTTTAGAAGATCCTGCCTCTCTGTCCGGTACATGACCTCCATCTCGAGGTTAGCTACTCGGGGCATCATTTTAGTGATGTAGGGATCGACAACTCGGGCAAGGCCGCCCCAAGGGCCAAGTAACTAAAGCCCTTGCTTTAGGCCTTAAAAAAATTCACTTACACCACACAAAAAATATTAACGTCGGCTTTAGGTTAATTAGCGTCGGCCACGGCCAACGCTAACTAGTTTTTTTTATTAAAAAAATCGTTTTAAAAGGCCTTGCCTCAATATTCGCTTTAGGCCTAAAAAGATGTTGGGTCAGCCTTGAACTCGGGCATATTATACCCGAACAAAACTCTGTTGTCCCAAAAAAAGATATCTCGGTGTCCCCCACTAATCAAAGGCTGAGGATGTACATAGGTGTTAATGAGTTATGATTTTATTTTATTAAATAATAAATTATCATTGATGGATGACAGAATTAATGTGAAAGAAAAATGGGGGAGAAAATTTTCATGTTATTATACCCAAGCTCCTTGGGTGTTACTTGTGGACGGGGTCCGCTCTTTAATATGCTATGTCTTTTATTGGGCCTCCTACCAAATTAATATGGTAGGAACAATGTTAGTTACGAGGTATTATTGATTTGAGTAATAACAAACACTAATGTAGTAACCAAAAAAAAAAAAAACAAACACTAATGTATAAGCTTAAATTTGGGATCTTGGAGTTTTGAATCCAAGTGCTAATTAAAACCAGTGAATAACTTAAAATTTGGAAAGCTGGTCTTATTTGAAGAATTTTTATCCGAACCTGCAACTGCCTGATGGGAAAGCATAATGTTCTCGGTTAGGCAGAAACTGTAGGTGAAAGTTGAACTAGTACAGCCCGTTAATTGGGTGAACCGGTGAAGGAGAATTCAGGATGGATGACAAAAAGATTAGATGAATTAAGTGGACTGAATTCAATCGTCATCAACTATAGCATATCGATCGGGCTGGGACAATAGAAGAAAAGTCACATTCTCTCACATGCACATGGTAAGACAATCAACCCACCCAAAAGCATCTTCTTTCACCTCTCTTTCATCTGACCTTTCTTCTTTGTATTTTGGCAGTTGACTCGTACAGGTTCTGCCGATCCGATTTGTAACTGCTTGTAATATTCTCCTTCTTATCTTTTTCGTGCAGAGGGAATTATTATACTATTAGAAACTGCTCCATTATCATTTCTTTACGAACTTTACCTCCTCCGGCTCCCCTGGATTCACGGTCAAGTTATAAATCATGAATGGAAATACATATGTACTCACTCAATCGACAGCTTTAACTCCCAACTTGTAGGTGCTGTAAGGCAGGAAGTTTTTTAGGCATGTGCATAATCGAATTTGACACATGGTAGGTAGGACAACTCTTAAGCTGATATATTTGTGAATGACTGTCGAGTTATATTGTAATAAAATTGGAGTAAATATTATATTATATATAAATATAAATTAGGTTTTCTTAAGATATGCCCTATATAATATAAATACGGTTTACTACTAAAATAATAAAATCAATGTCTTTGCTACTGTAATAGCCCATGTAATTAGTAACATATGCCATTAGAAGTAAAGATCCTCTTCATTTTTTAAAAAAAATGAAGGATTTCATTATTATAGTTTTGGATGTATAAAATACATCCATTTCTAAAATAAATAATATTTATAAGATTTTTATATGCTTTATATACCCAAAACTATAATAATGAAATTCTTCATTTCTTTTAAAATATGAAAAGGATCGTTAGTCTGCCATTAGTAGCTTTACCAACACAAGTGTGAAGCTAATAAATAGATGTTCTTTAATATTTATTATATATATACTAATTATTTTATTGAAGTTTTAAGAATTAATTTGGCTGAAGTGTAAATATAAATAATTACATTCTATTACATTAATTTACATTTTTTCCCAATCAAACAAAAAGAAGTAATTTTTATTAATTTGTCTCTCCTTTTTCTTTACATCCAGAGAATGTAAAAAATTGTATTTTTTTCCATTTTTTTTATTTTCTTAATTTTCTTCTTTCTATCTTATTTCCTCTCGTTTTTCTCTCCCCATCCATGAAATGACTAAAGAAAAAAGAAAATAACTCGCAAAAAAGGGTTTAATTTTGTGGAAGAAAGGGATGATTGGTAACCAACAAGGATGGAATTGACGTGATTGAGTGTGACCAAAACCGCATTTATTGAGTTGTAATTTTAAATTTCAATTGGACCACCACCCATCCGCATCGTACAAATTAACGGGGTCGTAGTTTGTTGGATTTTATGTTGTTGAACACTGTCCCCCCTCCCCCATATCCTTTTGTTCAGTTCTATTAAGTATTCAATGCATGGCTTCAACTGATGAATGATCTGTTTCTCTTGAGTTTCCTTGCTTGGTATTTATTTTTTTGGATAAGCTTGGAGTATATACTATATACAGATGTAGATTATAACATTATAGCTGAATTAATGAATGGAAAAACCAAGGCGCGTTGGCACGTGCCGTCGACCTAGGAGGTTCACATGGTAATTGGTAATCTAGAAAAAGCTCCGCCCACAGACAAACACTGTAATTGATCAGGAATCGAAAACCGCAGCTAAAAATATAATAAGTTGTAAAATAATTTGAAGTAACAAGACCCAGTATTAATTCCACATAATCAGAAAAAGAATGAAAAGAAAAAATAAGTAAATTAAAAACAAAGAGGGTGGGGCAGTGGGACGAGCAAATTGCCATGTTAGGGTCGGAAAGTATGGGGACGAGGGTTCTCTACAGGCTACATGAGTACATACGAAATACAGATACACAAAATAATGTAACTTAATACTAATAGTAGGAAATAGATTCTACCAAAGTCAAACAACTTCTTCACTAAGCAAACTATATAAATGTTTTGCTTTATTACTATAGTTGGATTTCTTGCCTTGCGATTCTTTTATTTCATTAATATAATCGTAAAATTGCAAATTTTAACCGAGTTCTTGGAGAGAAACCTTGGGAGTCAGAAATTCTTGTATTTGAGGTTTGAGCTTAGTAAAATTAGAACTAGCAACCTGATAGCTAGGTATATATAACCTTTTTGAAATTTAGTGAAAAACTTACCATGATATATAGGCTTGGGGAAGAACATACAGGATCAGTTAATCTATGGTTAGACACTCTGTAAATCTAAAAGTTAATATGGCTAATTGTAGGAAGAAAAAAAAGAAGTTAATATGGCTAATCCTTGAAATAAGAGATTAGTCACCTGAATTGACTGGAAAGTTATATTTTTTACAAAAAAGTCACAGGTCAGATAAGAAAAACTAAAATATAGGGGTGTGTCAAGGTTGAGTTCAATCACATCTCTCGATATTTCGGACAATGAGTAAATCCCTCGATCCCTAAAATTATAAGATCAAATCAATTTGATTTTTGATATTTTTGAAATTTAAAAAACATTCATAAAGTTGTCAAATGTTAATAAATTCAACGTTTCCGTCAGAATCACGTTAATATGAATCTTATAATTTCAATGATCAAATTAATACAATAACTAAATTAATACGATTTTATAATTTTAGATCAAATTAACTAAATTAGGGATTTATTCATACGATAACTTACCACCAGAGTCAAGACTAGGAACACACATACATATTCATTTTAAACTTTCATCTCATTTACCTACATATTCATTCACTTGACACACCAACAAACACCTTGAAATCAAGATAAATGAGAATCATTACATGTAAAATAAAAGCCTTCCCTTTTCGGTGGTCCTGATTTTTATTTATTTATGTACATAGCTGATCTTGATAATCAGAGATTTTATTTTCTTCCGTGTTATTCTGGCCACTTGCCTGTCCGAAGCATTTACAATGAAACAGGATAGGATTGTCCATATTTCTTCATTACTTTCTAGCCATGTGACTTCATTCTTCTGCCAAATCCAGTATACGCAAAATCTTACAATATCTTTATTAAATTAAAATAAGTGCTGAACCGCTGCAACCTTTTTTTAATCGAATAGGAGAAACATATTTAGTGAGAAAAACTGATGCCAGTATCTGAGTAATGATAGTGGTTAGTAATAAAAGAAGTAACTATATCTATCCGGATCCTTTCCATTTACAAATTTCATGGATTCATACATCTCATATACAGGGACAAAACCAGACTTAGATGAGAAGAGGAACCAACTAATAAAATTAACGTTCATCCAATAAATATATATACATATCAAATTTCATGCAAAATATTTATATGTTTCAAAAAGTTAATTAAATTAATAAGAGTTTAATCGTTATGCACTGTCAGCATAAAGTTTAAAGTTTAATTTTTACACTGTCAACCAATCAGAAATCATTATATAGGTGACTTTTAAGATAGTTAGGATAAAAGTCAAACATTTTAGCTTATATGGCAATTTCTGATTGGTTGTCAACTTTTATACTGACAATATATAGCAATTAAATCCAATTAATAATTTATCAAAACACATAACGTCTCTCCTACATATCACAAAAATCATCTATAATTAAATCTACACAAAACTTTTTAACAATTTTCTTTTTAATATATACTAGTGACCAATAATGGATCATTAGATCATATATATATATATATATATATATATATATATATATATATATATATAGAAAGAAAAAAAAAAGCCACGGAGGCCAGGGCCCTCCTACGACATAATGTGGCTCCGTCCCTGCTTATATATTATTTTTATATTAATATAATTATTCTATATAAAATTTAATGAATGATTCAAATTTTTCTACAATCAAAAAATGATTGTAGGGATCCATTTCCATAACTACACGTGGTTTAGAGAGAGAGTGTTTGTGTGTTGAGCGACCTTCTACTCCCGATTAAGGCATGTTGTTTAATATTTACTGTGTCGGTGATCATCCATGAAACAATATCGCTTTGGCATACATTTATCAGAAAGCAAGTAGGTTCACGGAGCGCTAGAGGACAAGCAACAAAACACAAATAAGGCACGCTGGGAGACAGGATCGGCCCAATATTTATTGAGGTCTAAAGCAAATTTTATGATGAAACCTTTTTAAAAAATTAATCCAATAATTTTTTCATACAAAATTAATTATTTTGTGCACAATGAGGAGTTGATCCCTGGACCTTCAACCTAATGATAAGTTTTTATACCAAATGGGCTAACTTATATTTGTTGATATATTATACATATCAAAAAGTTAATATAAAAACAATACAAAGTGGACCTTTTTTTTAAAGAAAAAATTGTTTTATTTTGAAAGATTTAAAGTAAAGATTTCACTTATTTTATCCTTGGACCGGACCTGATGGGAGATGCATGGCATGGAACAGAGAATAAAAGAACCCAACGCTTTACCTTTCCTTTTCCATACATGAAAAATAAGTAGAAAACTTTCAGAAAGAACATGAAAAGGAATTAATTAATCCCATTTATAAAGCAACTCCTTTAGCTCAAATCAGAAAGGAAGAAAGCAATAAGAGATTAAAGAATAAATTTATGCACACTTTCTTTCATGGTAAGAAACCAAATTAAGCACTCCAGGGATCATATCATACTGAAATCACATGATACCAAAAATACCGGCTACAAGTTAGCATCTGCTTTACATATCTTCGATGAACTAATCATAAAATTTATTTATTAAAAACAATTCTGAGCATCAATAATATGTTTCTGCAATAATGCATTGTTATTTTCGTGACTTAATTTATAACAAAAAGAATCAATAAGTTTAGTCAACTCCACTGACTCCCTAGAAAATAATAATAATTAATAAGAACAAACTTAGATACAATTTCACAAATATTTAAAGTATTGTTTTCCAAGAAATAAAATATCTTATACTTATTGAAAAACATCACTTAAACTACTTGAGAAAATGTATCTATCTATTTTGTCCCATAAATAAAAATTCGTGGCTACAATACACTCATGCACGTCCAACTGGAAAATGGATTTGCTGTAATCAAATTTTAACGAATTCACACATTGATATGTTAAATATACCGTTGAATTAATTTTAAATTTCATGGAACACTTCAAGTGATTGAAAACGTGAAAATGTGTCAAATATTTTGACTGCAACAAATCCATTTACCAGTTCCAATGACCACCGTGATGTCTGCGGCGCCGTACCCACAGCCACCATCTCAGCCACCGTCACAGTTTACCAACTGCTAATTAAGCTAAACTAAGCACTTTTTATGCAACTCTGAGGCCTAAACCCGAACCTCTCATTTTCCAAATCATATTCCACATAGAAATTCTGCTGCTGATAGTTCCCCAATATGATGGCCGGACCACCGGCCCTCGCCGGACTCGCAACACCGTCGGTGACAATCGTCAAGCACACAACGCCGGGACGATCAACAAACGAGAAATAATTCGCCGGAGGCAATGCCATTTTGGCACCCCCTTTGAATTGGAAAGTTAATTCCGGCAACGACACCGTTTTGTCACCGCCTCCGGAGACATCGAAACAAGGACTCAAACCAGATCGTGTTTCAATATCCTTAGCTCTCGTGTAATTCGCCATTTGCTTCTCGAACTCTCGCGCCACCAACTCAAAAACCGGCCTCTCCATAAACGTGAAGGTCGAGCCGGAATCCACTATGGTTCCTCCGTTCCCGTCCGAACCGGGTTCCAAAAACCCGAACGGAATCTTGACCCGCTCTCCTCCGACGATGACCTTGCGAAGGTTCACGTAGTAGTACTCGCGGAATGCAGAGTTTTTCGTTTCTGGGTTTTTCTGAAACGGCGTGTAGCTTAGTCCGTTAGTTTTGTCGTCGCCGGAGGAATCAATCTGCAAAACGAGGTCGCTTTTCTCCGGCGAGTCATCGAAGCGGTGAGAAACCAAACAGTATGAGAATCTCTTGAGTCCCATTTGAGAAGGAAGCGATTCTATCCCGCGTCCGAATCCTGCAATCCCTGATGGTTGACGGATTGAAAGAATCGAACACCCGACGAGAAAATCGGGTACGATTTTCCCGGGAAAGTTGAGATTTTCCGAGAGTAATAAACCCGCTGTTGAACCCAACCCATATTGAATTATATAAGTAGGGCATTTCAGTGTACAGTTCTGTGTTTTCGGGTTGCAACCTGAGCATCGAGAATGAAGGTTAGAGCCGAAAATCCACCCGCATTTTGGGTTGGTGCAACCTACGAACATTGAAGAGGTTGAATTCTTGGGAATGAACTTTGGGATTTTGGTTGGGTTTATGTTTGGGAAGGAACAAGAGGAACAGAGGTAACGAGATGAACAGGGGAACCAGACGAGGCTGCTTCCTGTGTCTAGAACGAAAGAAGAGGTTTGTGATGGTGTTCCGAATTGAAGATCTATGGAGTATCCACCGTAGGATTTGGGATAGACTTGTGTGTTGACAGTGGAAGAAGGGTTGAGGTTGGAGTTGTTCTTGTTGTTGCGGTGTTTGAGATGATGGGCTCTGGTTAGAGTAGCAGAAGCGGCGAGTTTGAGGGTCTGAAATGGATCTGATGATGAAGGGTGTTTGTTGAATAAGGGAGAAAGAGGAAGGGTAATTGATGATGATGATGATGATGAAGATGAAGATGAAGTGAATGATGAGAGGACACACAGAATGCAGAGAATCATGGGTGGATAAGCCATTGAAAAATTTGCTGTGTTCAGAATGTTACAAAATGGAGATACAACAACATAAATGAAGGGACAAATTCATGTTTGGGTTGCTTTATATATAGGGAAATACTAACTATTATTTTATTTCGATGTATATATAATCAAAAAAAAATTAATTTCATACGTATTAAGGAAGTTAGTTTAATCATTTTAATTTATATAAAAAATAAGTTATAGTTACTAAACTATCATTTTTTGAAAGTTTTTCTTGAGAATGTATAATATTCTTGAAAAAGTAAAAAAAACAATTAGCAAAAGGATATTTTTGGAACACTGATATTAAATAGAGTAGAATTAATTGACTTTTGCTTATATTTGAGTCCAAAAAATCTAGGTACTTTTTTGCTCATATATGAGTCCTGAAGAAGTACCCTACAGGCATTGATTAAGAAAATAAAGATAAAAATTATGTATTGGAAAATGATGTATTCAATTTTTTTTAAAATTTAAAAGTTATAATTTTGAATGCAAAATTTCTACCCAATAGCTTCTCGGAAAATGTAGGTGGGAGTGAGTATAGAAGTACTCCCTCTAGACTCATATATAAGCAAAAAAGTAACTAAATTTTTTGGACTCAAATATAGACAAAAGTAAACCAAATCAAATCTATTTAATGCCAGTGTTTCAAAAATGTCCTTTGGTTAATTGTATTTTTTATTTTTCCAAGAGTATCATACACTCCCAAGAAACGGCTTCCAAGAGTATTATACACTCCCAAGAAATGATAGTTTAGTAACCATAACTTATTTTTTACATAAATCAAGATAATTAAATTAATATAACTAATTTTCTTAATACGATATGCAAATATAATGGAAAAGTCAAAATTAAAATTTTAACTAAGGTATATATATATATTAAATTAGTATATACCATATTACAATATTTAATATATTTAATTTTATACATGTAAGAATATAGGATTTAGTTCTTTTCAAGTGAGATTATATTTAAAGTGAATAAGTAAGTATATATTTATCCTTGAATTATTTAATGGATTAAGATCTTTATATATTAAAAATAGATATGTTCTTTCTCATTTTATAAACAATATCATTTTAGAAGACAAAATTCTGTTGTTCCAAAAAATGGTGTCTTAATGTTCCATATCAATCAAAGGCTAAGGATATGTATAAATGTTAATAAATTATGATTTATTTTATTAAATGATAAATTATCATTGATGGGGAACATCGAAATACCATTAAAATATGGATGTCAAAATATTAGCACAACAAATGCAATTAAAGGTGTATATATCATTTCATAATTAATCAGGTATTAGTTACTACTCCGATCCCTATTATAAGCAAAAAAATCCTAAAATTTTTGGTCAAATATATAAGCAAATTTCAACTACTTTCAGTCTATTTAATGATATTGTTCCTAAAATATCTTTCATTTAATATCAATTTTATTTTTCAATAACTTAATGTGGAATGCATTTAATATTAATTGAAGTATTCTATGAAGATTACTTTAGTTAATATATTTAATTTTTTAATAATATTAAATAATATTAACCAATTTTTTTAATATATATATTTCATTTAAGTTTTACATAAAATAAAGATATTAGAAGAAGCAAAAGACCGAAAATGATTGATATTTACTGTAGCAACTAACGGGCAAAAGGGCATTAGTTGGGTGTGGGGCTATAAATGGAATTTAACAATATCCGCCACAAATTGCAACGGTGGTTTTGAGTTTTGACGCTCCTGTAGCTGGGGTGGGGACTCTCAACTGCTGTCACACATCAACTCCTGTCTATGCTTTGTCGCTTTATAGCATTTTCTTTGAGAATAAAAGTGATTTTATTCACTCAAAATCATAATTATGGTAAAATTAGAGGTGTAAAAAATAGACATGTGGAATAGTTCGTTAGTAATTACTCCCCTCATGATAAACTATAATCAAATTTAATCATCTTTATATTTATTAAGATCATTAATTATTCACATTTAATTTTATTAATTTTATTTAAAAGTTCAACTTCATTATCTAAATTATCCTTCTTTATTTATTCACATTAATTGTATTATATAAAACTTGTTTCAATTAAATGCAATAAAGTGAAAGACATTTTTAGTATACTATTATTAAATAGGATGCAAAAAGTCAATTTTTGCTTATATTTTGTTATAACTTAGATGGTCAATTTTTGCTTATATTTTATTACGGAGGGAGTAGATAATATCATAATACATAAAATTATACGTATTAACATCTTCTGGAATTATTTTGGTTTACTTTTAGAACATTCTTAGTACATGTTTGGATTACAGTTTGCACTTGACAAATGTGGATTAGTGACTCCAAACTTATTTTTGCAATTTTTTTATGAAGTTTGGTTTTTAGTTGGAAGAATTAATTTTGGGGTCAAACGTGAGTTTGGGTAGAAGCAAAAAATTGTTGCTTTTGCGTTTGTCAAAATTCAGTTTGAGTTTTTCAATTATTACTTTTACTTTATTGTTAATCATTTTTCATACTCATTTAAGTTGAAAGTGTTATATATTTTCTTTATTGATTCTTTATGCAGAAACGTTAAATTTATAGGCATATATTTTAGAGCACATTTACTACATAGTCTAGGATCAACATCATGCCAGATTACTAGGATTCCTTGTTTATGAATATACCTGGATCTATAGCGGTTCCTGACCTTAAGCGTTCTTCAAAGGATGAACTTGATCACCAACCTTCACGAACGGAGGGCGGCAATCCTGAAACACAAATAAGGGAGAGAAAAGCGAGACGGGTAATGAACATTCGTTAGCTTGTGGTTCTTCCTCAATCGGGACTCCTTATGCCTTAGTCGCTCTTCAGATGGGGAGAAGAGGCGGTATGCGATGTTGTTCGGTGTATTGGGGACCATACCCTATATATAGGATGATGGCCAATTAGGGTTCCCATTATTCCGAAATGAGCCATCAATGACATCCACTCATATTTAGCCCATATCAATTAACTAATTTATCATCAAATCAGAAATTTAATTAGCCTTATCATTTAATTTGATCACATATCAATTAAGGCTCCTAATTGATAAATACCTAATATAATTAATAGACGATATCTGCCCACATTATGACATTGGAATATAATTAAATACAAAATATTCCAACAATCTCCCACTTGGGCAATATATCGTAATAATTATATCAGAATTCTTTAGGCGCTCATCCGAATGCTATTTATCTTTAAATTTCACCTTTACAATCTGGTCCACCTCATACATCAACAATGGGACCACCGTGGCTGTTGTCACTAACGTTTATTGTGACTAAACCCCAACGACCACCACATCAATGCACTTGATGACATAGATCGATATGGATGAGTGGCATGGAAATTTCATGCAATGTGATCTCTGAATCATGCCTATTTTCAACTGGTCCAACTTAAGTCTTCAGTGAGATCAATTTTGCAAACCAAAGTCCTTAATGTGTAAATAAATTTTACACACAAGATACAAACAAGTTCATAATGAATTTATAAACATAACCTTATTTCTGCAGAAAATCCGAAATAACATAAGGTTTGTATCTCAAACATAAAACACAAATAGAGACTCCCACTAAACTAAGGCATCCTCAGTGACAACACCCATATGAGCAACATGCTTGTGAAAAAAAAAAACTTTAGGTGCCAAGCCTTTAGCTAGTGGATCTGCTAGCATAGAATTTGTCCCTATATGCTCTACAAAATATTGTTTTTCCTGAACTCTTTCCTTAACTACAAGATACTTGATGTCGATGAACTTTGACTTTGTAGAACTCATGTTATTGTTGAAGTATAATATAACTGATTTATTTGTCACAACAAGACTTGAGTGGTATTTCAATACCTTTTACTATATGCAACCGAGTGACAAAAAAAAAAAAATACTTCAACCATATCCCGTAGTCGGATGCCTACTATCTTGGCATCCTATAAAATCAGAGTCAGAATTTCTCATGATCTCTAAACTGCCAGATCTCCGAAATGTGAGCATATGCACTTTAGTTCTCTTTCAGTATAACACATTCCTTATGGTTGCTTTTCCAATAATCCTTGAATTGCTCAAGTATCTGCCTTATAATCCTACTATGTACGCTATTTTCGGATGCGCACAAACCCGAACATACATTAGACTTCTCACAACCAAAGCATAGGGAATCTTCTACATTTTCTGAATTTCCAGATTTTCATAGGGGCATTTAATTGAGACTAAAATATCTCACTTAGTGACCGAGGTATTTCCTGGTTTACTATCTTTCATGTCGAACTTATCCAAAACTATATCGATATAGCCCTTTTGTGATAACCCAAAGATATCTCGAGAATGATCTCTAAATATTGAATTCCTAAGACAAAAGAAGCGTCCCCAAGATCTTTCCCCACAAAATTCTTTATCAGAAATTTCTTGGTTTCGCGTTATAAGCCTAAATCGTTCTTGGCTAGCATAATATCAACATATAATACCAGAAAAATGAACTTACTCCCATTGAACTTGTAATACCCACAGTTGTCCTCGATATTCATCTCGAAATCAAATGAGACAATCGCTTGATGAGACTTGTGGTATCACTAACGAGACGCCTTCTTTAGCCCATAGATAGATTTCGTCAACTTTCAAACCATCTTCTCCGTGTCTTTCGACACAAAGTTTCCCTATTTGCATTATATACATTTGTTTCATCAATGTTGCCATTGAGAAACATCGTCTTGACATCCATCTTGTGAAGCTCCAAATTATAATGAGCAACGAGAGTCATAATTGTCCTTAAAAGAGTCATTCAATGGTACTGAAGAGAATGTCTCTTTACAAGCAATCCTTTCTTTTGAGTATAGCTTTTTGCCACTAGACAAACCTTATACTTCTCCATATTACCCTTTGAAACCTTCAGGTAACCGGATAAGTTTCAAACCTTATTGTCCAGCTTGAGCTTGTACTTCTACCTTCAATCCACTTTTCCGAATAGAAACATTGGTTTGATGGGAGTTGATAGAATCATCTTCCATTATACCATTTATCTTATGTTCCTGGAGAAATATTATATAATTATCCAAAGTAGTATTCATCCTTCTTTAGTGGATCATGGCAAAAGGCGTCGGCTCCTGATGCTCTAGTTCTTGAGGGTATTGAGTTTGACCTTCAGAAATAATTTCCTTATCTTGAATGGAAAGAATAACAACAATATCCTCACAAGGATCCAAATTTGCTACATCAATAGCAACTGTATGAATTGGTTCAGGGATTAGAACCAATTCTTCCTCAAAGATAATGTCTCTAATCTTATCTCCCCCCAAACTCAATATCCTTAAAGAAATAGTCAGTTCATGTCTCAAGGTTTCTTTAAAAAAAATTCACATACCCCTTTGACCTTTCAGAGTATCAATACAGTTGCCGCTCACTATTTGGGGGGCTCCAATTTCCTTCGCGAGGCTTATAAGACCTTACCTTAGTTGGATGTTCCTATACTTGAAAGTGATTGGTCGGTTAGTTTAGTTGGTACTCTGTCAAACATTTAAGCTACAATCTTTAGTGTTACTCCCGTAGTGACTCTGATAAGGTAGAATGACTAATCATACTCCTCACCATACCTTTAAGAGTCATTACTGGGACTTAACTATATTATTGATAGCCATGTTCTGATCTATTTAATGCATTTAATACAAACAATAAAATGTGTAAGGTCAATGGAATATAGGATTCCCTCATACAAGTTGCTCAACTCTATTTATAGAGATGTGCCCTGAATGTTTGTATCATAGCACTCCTTGATCTCACTATCAACTTTACACTTAGTGTCATATGATTCCTCACTCAATGTTTTAAAACAAGAGGTTTCAATACCAAGCAATTATAGAATGTCCAGCCCATAGTTTGACTGGTTCCTACAATATTTGAATTTAAAAGACAAATTGAATCCATCGTTTCTAAATGAATAAAATTATCCTGATTTGTTCAATATGAAACCAAAACCAAATTTCATCTAAATGATGACTAAACCAAAATGTCTTTTAATTTCAAATATTAGCCAGTAACAACAATCTGAAATGTCAATAGCCTTATCCTTTACTGACTTGGTCAACTCCAATATAGATGCATCTTTCAGCATCACTTGACCTTCATCAGTTCAGATAATCCTTTATAGGCATGTTAAATATGATATCTGGGACATTTCTTCTTTAGATACCCGATGTCCTTATAAAAGATATAATTGTTGCCCTAGTTATATCGTAACGATTATTTCTTTTGAGACGGGCCCTTAGCAGCTTTATCCTCAGTTTTCTTTTGTAAGCCCCTATTCTTAGAGACATTTGTCAAAATAGCACTACTTGTCCTCTCTTACTTCATTGTTTCCTTTTTTGCACACCTTATGAAACGAATCCATTCAGATATCATTTCTCTTTATAACAACTATAAGCTGACTTAAACTGACTGAATTGTGCATGAAGGAACACTAAATGCTAAATGCATGGGCAAGTCGTTAGACAGCCCACGTTTTAGCGCCTTAAGTTTATGAGCAAAATTGGACATTCCCATAACGTGCTCCTTATATTTCCTTTGCCTTTGTACTTAATGAAAATCTAGCTTTCCAATGAGTGCTTGTTTTCGTCTTTATTGCTTTCAGAAAGCACTTTTTAACTTCAGCAAGAAAATTTCAGGCATTAATTATGTCATCCAAAATAATGCCCCTAAAGGTCTCTGGAATATCATCCTTTATGATCATAAGACTCATGCAATTGGAGCGATCTCACTTCTTCAGAGAAACTGGATTGTGTGAGAGAATGTGATTTTCTCCATCCTTATGCAAGGTCAAGATCCAAGAACAATCTTAATGTTCTTCTTTCAATCCCAAAAAACATAGTCATGACTTTTTGAGAATCGAAATTGAATTAAATCAGCAGATACATAAGCAATATTTGTTTAAAGAGAACATAAGTACCGTAAAGATACTCACCAAAATACCTTGTGCACCATTAATATTAAGTCTTTGGACAATAACATTAATTGCTAGTAATATTTTATTGTAATGATCAAACATTAGTGATAATTTTTGTCAAACAACAGCTATCTTTGGACACTGTTTTTCACATGAAAAAAAAAAAAAAACTTTATAATCACTATGTGTTTACCATCACAGGTGTGAATGTAATCCTGCCAAATATTAACCTTCCTTTGGGCCGATTAATATACTCATGGATGTACACCCACATAACCTTTAATATTTCTTTTGAGTGATTTCCATAAGAAATGTCATCTTGGCGACTTCACACTTTAATTGACTCACTCGAAATCCAAATTGGCAAATTGAAGACCCAAACAAGATACCAAGCGCACCATCAATTCTCAATCTTCGGATTGTAAGAATTAACTGCTAGTGGTACTCTCGACGCAATGACCAAATATTGGTGATAAGTCTTGTCAAATAATGGTCACCTTCGATCCCATTAACCACATGGAAAATACTTTATAATCACCACACATTTACCATTACAGGTATGTAATTATCCGGCCAAGTTGTGCCTTCCTTCGGGCTGACAACAACTCGTATGAATAATTCCAAACTACATCTTTTGTAAATCCAATTGAATCAAATTTACGCAACAGAGGTTACTTCAGTAACGTGTTGTTTCAACCAACTCAACCAAAATTACCAAACAATTTTAATAAATGGGGAGTCCCGAATTTGCCCTTTTCACACTATAAACATGTAAACCTGAATGTTTAGGGTGAAAAGAACCTTCAAAAAAAGATTCTTCTAATATGTGAACTTTCCAAATAGGTGGTTCTATAGTTCTAACTTTGGTCCATAGAGTCCAGACCCATTTCGAAATATTGCTCACAACCATAGGTAAACTATTAGAAGCGGCAATACCCTCGAAAGGAATCACTCTAAGTTAGGCCTTCATGATAACCAAACATGAAGTACATCCAAAATGGATATCATTACTCAGCCTCTTTCCTATCTTAAGTTGCACTCAGGCCTGAATATAGGGTCTCACTCATAAGTGTGTGTGAGAAATTCCTTTCAAAAGCAAATAATTCAAACGCTGCAAAAGGTTTCTGGATCCATATATATACAACTGCAATCATAAAGCCCCAATGCAATCATATAATGCAATACGTCTACATATACCAATGTACATTGCAATTCTTATACATATATATTGATGACATTCACGTTGCCTCTCGATATATGAAGCCAACATATAAGCTTTACGTAAAAAAAACCTTCGAGCAAAAAAAAAAAAAAAAAACCTTCCACATAGTCCAGAACGTGAGAGAGAGAAAAAAAACCAATTTTCTCAATTCTTTATGGCGATATGTATATATATATTGACAAAGCAAAAAAAACGTACATACGAAGACGTACATAAGCCAAAAAAAACATTCCAAGAATAAACCATAAATCCTAATAATCTAACAACGATGACTGCTCTGATACCACTTGTTAGATATTTTCTTTATTGATTCTTTATTCTTTATGCGAAGACGTTAAATTTATAGACATATATTTTAGAGCACATTTACCACATAGTCTAAGATCAACATCATGCCAGATTACTAGGATTCCTTGTTTATGAATATACTTGGATCTATAGCGGTTCCTGACCTTAAGCGTTCTTCCAAGGATGAACTTGATCACCAACCTTCACGAACGGAAGGCGGCAATCCTAAACACAAATAAAGGAGAGAAAAGAGAGGCGGGTAATGAACATCCGTTAGCTTGTGGTTCTTCCTCAACCGGGACTCCTTATGCCTTAGTCGCTCTTCAGATGGGGAGAAGAGGCGGTATGCGATGTTGTCCGGTGTATTGGGGACCATAGCCTATATATATGGTGATGGCCATTTAGGGTTCCCATTATTCCGAAATGGGCCATCAATGACATCCACTCATATTTAGCCCATATCAATTAACTAATTTATTATCAAATCCGAAATTTAATTAGCTTTATCATTTAATTTGATCACATATCAATTAAGGCTCCTAATTGATAAATAGCTAATATAATTAATAGACGATATCTGTCCACATTATGACATTGGAATATAATTAAATACAAAATATTCCAACAGAAAGACATTTTGGTAACTAGACATTTAAAAGCCAGTTTGAATGGTACAATCCAAAAAACATTCATTCTACCAAAACTACTTTTAACAATAAAGTATCCAAACATAAATCAATTATTACCAGCTCACTTTTAATCAAAACTCAGTTCTTTTAATCAAAACTCAGTTTATCAAAACTCGGTTTTGCAAACGTTAAACCAAAGACACCCTTAATTTATTTCTTTGCTTATTGTTTTAATTCTTTTGTTTTTACATACTTCATTCTTTACTTGCGGGGGGAATTGGCTCGGAGATTATGGCGACAAATTACTAATTTAAAGACATTTAGGTTAAAAATAAATTCGACAATTAAAATCAAGATGGCCTAATTGGTATACAGTCGGGTGTGTTTGGTTCAAATGAGGGAAGAAGAGAGGAGAGATTTTAATGGAGGGGAGGGGAAGTAGAGGGATTTTAACATTAACTTATTTTAATACCCTTATAATTTTAGATTTTAAAATATATAAGTAAAGATATTTTAATCATTCCATTCAAAATGTTTTAAATCCTCTTCCATCTCCTCCAAATCCCCCCACTTTTGGAGAGGAGCCAAAATTGGGTGAGGAAGGATTTTGCTCTCCTCTATTCCCCTCTCCTCCCCTCCTAAAAAATGAACCAAACAATAAATATTTAAAAAAATCTCTCCCCTCCATTCCCCTCTAACCAAACACTATGTTAGTTTCAGGTATAAGGTCGTGTGTTTGAGCCTCATTCTAGACAATTATTTTTTTTATTAAGTGCAAAATTATGGATGTAATAGAGCATGCACCACGTGATGTTTAAGTAGAAGATGTTAGTTCAAATGGCCCACTAAAGAATGACACTTGGACAAACGACTTCTTAGCTTCCACTAATGCTTCATGTGGAGCGTATATGTGGAAGACACTAGTCCAAGTGACATCACCACTAACGTACAAATGGACTTGAGCCATCCATGTCAACAAATAAAAGAAACCATGTTGTCCTAAAACAGATTAGTTAGATAAATAATTTTAAAATAAGATTAAATTGGTGAACAGTTAGTGAAAGTGAGTTAATTTGGGGCTAATTGACCAAACTAACCCATTTTTAGAAACTATTTATCAATATAACCTTGTTTTGAAACTATTTACCAAACTAACCCACTTTTTGCCAACCTGGCATTTTTTATTATTTTTTTTCTGACACCAAAGACGCTACTTTGACTAGCGTTTTTGGAAAACGCTAGTTGCAGTAGCGTCTTCCCTATCTTCCCTCTGCACCAGACAGCCACTGCCTAGGCCGCCACGTGGCGCGCTCTGGGCAAAGGCGCTACTTGCAGTAGCGCCTTTAGTGGCTGATCAGACGGGTGAACATCAGACGAGTGAAGAAATGTTCACCCGTCTGCCACTGATGGTCATTAGACGGGTGAACGTTTCTTCACTAACAGTCATCAGACGGGTGAAGAAATGAACACCCGTCTAATGACTATCAGTGAAGAACTTAACAGATAGTCATTAGACGGGTGATCATTTCTTCACCCGTTTGATCACCCGTCTGATGACTATCACAGTAAAGAAATGTTCCTCACGGATAGTCATCCGACAGGTGAAGAAATGTTCACCCGTCTGATGACTATCACAATGGACCCGTCTGATGACTATCAGACGAGTGAAGAAATGATCACCCGTCTGATGACTATCAGTGAAGACATTTCTTTACTGATAGTCATCAGACGGGTGATCATTTCTTCACTCGTTTGATCACTCATCTGATGACTATCATCTTCACTGTGATAATCACTGATAGTCCTCAGACGGGTGATCATTTCTTCACCCGTCTGATGACTGTTAATGAAGAAACGTTCACCCGTCTGATGACCATCAGTGAAGAACTTTGCTGATGGTCATCAGACGGGTGAACGTTTCTTCACTCGTCTAATGTTCACCCGTCTGATCAGCCATAAAGGCGCTACTGCAAGTAGCGCCTTTGCCCAGAGCTCACCACGTGACAGCCTGGACAGTGGCTGTCCCCTACATGGTAAAGACGCTACTGCAACTAGCGTTTTTCAAAAACGCTAGTCAAAGTAGTGTCTTTGGTGTCAGAGAAAAAAATAATAAAAAATGTCACGTTGGCGAAAAGTGGATTAATTTGATAAATAGTTTCAAAACAAGATTATATTAATAAATAATTTTTAAAAATGGGCTAGTTTGATCAATTAATCGTTAATTTGATTAAAAACATGTGTCTGAGAGAAATTGTACAGCAAAATGAAATAAATATCCCTACAAGAAGAGACCACACTTGCAGTTCAGTGAAGAGAAGAATGCTTGTCGGCGGCTTGTCCCACGTGTGTTTAAACATTGTTTTTCACCCATCCACGAACGCAAATCCTCCACAAAATCCGTCAGTGATCTGTCTCAGGTCACAATGAATAATACCTTTGCGTAAACATGCGATATAATAATGTTTCTTCACACTTTTCTCTTCTATCTCCTCTCTTTTCCCCTCTCAATTTCGAGAAAAAAACCTTTTTGATGTGAGATCATAATCTTCGTTCTTTTCTTCTTGTTGTTTTGTTGATGTGTGTTTGATTAAGATTATTTTCATTGTAAATATAAAAATAATACCTTTTAAGATAATTATTTTGGAAGTTATATGATATGAATTTTCTTTTAATGTGATTTTATCTTTACAAAATATAAAACAATCAGGCTATCAATCAATCACGGGAAACCACATTTTTCTTCTTTTTCCCTTTATCTCTTTTTCTTCCCTTCTTCTTCCCCTCAAAACAAACACACCATTAGATGCACTTCTTGTGATGTTATTTTTTAAGAATAAAGATTTTTTTGACATCAGGAAGGGACATAATCTATCTCCGCACAAAAAACTATATTCATCCTTAAGATAGATTGAAATTAACCTATAGTATTATCATGATTATTAGTATCCCCTTCAAATATGTTTTCATCTTCATAATAATTGAACTCAACATCTATTTCAATATTCCTTCTACTAAAGTTATGTGTAGCCATTGTTGCACTAACTTTTAGAACTTGTGTTTCAATTCTTGAATTTGGACATATGGCAACAAATTGCAAATCTAGTAGTCTATACACCAAAGAAGTATTTTCAATTGTATTCCTCAAACTAGAGCACTAATAATTAAATACTTCATTATGATTTGAAAATCCAAATGAGCATATAAAATAAGAAATATGTCAACACTCACATTTATAGGGACCTATGTATCTAATGGGTGTTGCATAATCAACATCCACCAAGTTTTTATTTTTATCTAATATGGATCCCCATATGTAACTTTCTCCTTATCGAGTGACAAGTCAAACTTGACGATGAAAAAACTATTATCTACATCCATAATGTCAAAATCCAGCAAGTTTCCATATTTTTCTAAACCTTTCCTTCATCACGGTATAACCCAAGGATTTTCCAAGTAACTTCACAATCAATGCATCCTCCTAAGGCTAGCACAAATCTTGGAAAATTCTGTCATCCAGAATTTTTTTTTGGCCTAAACCTGTCGCCCTCCACTAAGTTCAATCTTGACTGAGTTCTGTTGTAAATGATCTATCTTCTCTTCGATGACTGGTGTGGCTTCTTTGACCCCAACACTTCATATCTAAATGACACTTTCTTGACAATGTCCAACAGCCCCCGCCCCCCATCCGTTGGTTCATTTGATGGTGGAACCTAGAGTACCCTCTCTGCAAAGAACACCATTCCTTGAGCCATGAGCAACTTGCTCTTCCTTAGAAGATATTCTAAAAGAATTACTGAATTAACATTTGTCTTAAATATTGGAATAGTCCGATTCAACGCCACCCAAAAGTTATCTGGTAGATACACTTGGATAAACTGCTTAATTAAGTGATTATTCAATGAGCATTTTTTTAAATAAACTAAAAACAACTTATTTTCATAAGCTTCTCTACCAAGCTTACGAAAATAAGCTAAAAATAGCTTATAAAAAAATCATAAACTATTTACATAAGTTTATTTCTATAAGTTATCCTTATAAGCTTTTCAAGTGCACATTTTAACACTTCATATTAACCCCCATTTTCTTGGACTCAATTTTGGGAGTCTTTAGGTTTTGGGCCTGAGGTTGTTGGGCTCCCTTTTCTTTTGTTTTTGTTGATTTTAGATTTTGGGCCTGCGGTTTTGGGCTCCTTTTTCTTTGTTTTAGTTGATTGTTTCCTTGTAAAAAAAATCAGTCAACATTAAAATAAAAAAAAATATTCAATAGAATGCTAACTTTTTTAGCTTTTTCATAAATTATATTTTTTCGGTTTTTACTTTAATTATGTTTCTCAAATATTTCAATTAAATTGAAAACAGATTTTATGCTCACGATCCATCACATCTACCAATAAGCTCAATTTCATCTTTTCCCAAAAGACATATCAATCAATCAAACGGTCATAAATCAAGCAAAATTGTAATGATTACTTGTCATTGGAATTAATTTATCTCTAATTTTCTTCACTTCCATTTTTTTATAATTTTTTTTCATAAAACAAATCAAATTGATGATAGAATATACGACTACAACAAATATATGAATTTGTTATAGGAGACGATCTGAATCTCTTAAATTATTCGATCCAAAGATGCGAGATCATTCTCACACCGGATGCGAAGAGTCACATTTTTATATTTTTATGGATATAATAGTAGAAAAAATGTTAACAAATCCTATACTACACTGTATAAAGAATTAAAAAAATATATTTTTTATGATAAATGATATAATTAATATATTAAAAATTTGAATTTTTAGGGTTACAATGATATAATTAATACATAATTCATTTATTCCCTTCTATCTATTTTCTTGATACATAAAATCGCTTGTTAGCAATGATTAAATCAGGGATTGAGATCCTTTCCATTATTCCTCTTCATTATTATAGTTTCAGTGATATAAACATGATAATGTGATATTGAGTGTGATCCAAATATCCTCTATACACCTCAAAACCATAATAATAAAGGTCTCCATTTTTTATGAAAAATGGAGAGAATCTTTACCCCTATATCGACTTTTTAAAATGTTCAGCATGATATTTAAGGGTTAAAACAGGGATCTTTCTGTTTTTTTTTTATTATTTTTTTGAATATTTTTTGTTCATATTTATTTATTATTTTTAAAAATTAATGAAGTTTTATTTTTAAACTTAGCCATACTATTATTAATAAGTGAAAAAAAAAAGTAATACTAAAATGATAGAAATATTTTAATATTTTATCCAATGATAATTTAATCAAATATAATTATTCTTATTTTTTATTGGTAAGAAATATAATTATTATTATTTATTATTAATTTTATTAATTAATTTTCTGTTTTTTAAACTTTTGTACAATTATTTTAAAAATTAAATTAAAAAAAGGGATTAAGATTTTAAGAAGGTCCTGGTTCGGTTTCCCTTTAAATTTTTTTTTTTTTAAATAAAAGAATTCTTTCCCTTTACATTATGTTTGGTTGTGAAAAGAAAATGATAGAGAAAAAACATGAGAGGAATGAAAGAAAATGAAAGAAAAAAAATAGAAAATAAGATGATTATTTAGTTGTTTGGTATAATAAAAAATAAAATGAAAGAAAATTAGAATTTTTCTCTTCTCTTATTTGATTGTGTAAAAAATAAAAAAAATAAAAAACATATTTATAAAATGACATAAATATCCTCATATAATAATTTTAAAAAATAATAAAGGATTGCCTTTTTGTCTTTTTCATAAAAGACAAAAGCTTTTTCAGATTTTTCAAGGTGTAAACCACATGTCCATCCGTGAGTTTTCTTTCCAATTGGAAAGGGAAAAATAAATATGTGGATCCTATCTATTTTTTTCTTTTTCTTTCTTTTTTCTTCTCATTCAAACAAGGAAAAAATTATTTTTTCCTTCTTTTTCTTTTCTCACCTTTTCTTTTCCCTCTTTCCACTACACCAAAGGTTGTGTTAATTAATCAGAAGCTAATGACAAACAAAGAAAGGACAAATTGTGGTAGCGGGTGGGCCTTGCTCTTAAATTACTCGTTGCCAACGTTATTAATACATTGGAGATTCCATCATTATTGATGTTGGATAAAATTCCAACAGATTAATAACTTTATATGTGAAGTTGACAACGTACTGGAGTACTATTTATGTATATATATATTTTTTGTAAGAGATTTATGTATCTTTTGAAAAGCTTGTTATCTGGTTTAAGATTTTCAAAACGGTTTTAACTATTATAAATTTATAAATTACTTACGAATTTTTGTGCTAATTTTTTCTACAAGAATTTTTTATGAATTTTTCTATAATTTTTATTAAAAATAAGGTTTTTTTCTTTTAGATTTAAATTTAGAGAAAATTTTGTAAAATTTTTTGACATTTCCTATAGATTTTCCTACGAATTTAATTTGTTCCCAAGAAAGTTTGTAAGAAATTTCCTACGGATTTTAAAATTGACAGGAAAAAATTACCCACGAAGGTATTACCTATGGACAAAAATCCATAGCAAAAAATGTAGAAAACCTGTTCCTACGAATTTTTGTGTAAAATCCTCACGAAATCAGAAAATTTCTAATAGGGTTTTTTATTTGGATTTAACTTCTCCAAAGTCTGAGTCCAAATGTGTTGATAAACACTTTACTTCTAATTTTAGAAATAAGCTTACACTAGAAATAAACACTTTTTATTGGATTAACATGAACATTGGTCTAGAAATTAAAAAAAAAAAAAGTTTTAATGAAAATAAAGTATATCATTCCTAAAAATAAAATACATCAATTTTTAATAAAATTTATTTTTTATTCATAAATTATTTCCCATGATCATATTAGAAAACTCATTTCTAAAATTCCAAAGAAAGAAGGTGGATTTACACGTGACCTGCATGCTGGATAAACAACACCTTCGGCTATTTAACAAGAATTTTTAGGTGACCTAATTAAGTTTATAATTGTTGCATAATAACAGTAGAGCAATAATATATTTAATTATGTTAGTAAAGCTTTATATATATATATATATGAGACAGGATCCGTTGATATTAGGTGTCAAACTTTACTTTCACACCAAATTATAGTCGTTGATTTGGATGTGATCCAACGGCTAAGCTTATAATTTTTAGTTAAAAGAGGAAATAATTAAGACTAACTTTAATATGGAGAGAAAAAATAGAATATGTTTAATAAAAAGAGATATTAAGTATCTTTTATTAAAACTATAACATTCTTTTATTAAAATTTCATATTTTTCTATTCTAGATATTTATTATTTATTAAATAATTGATATGCACTGTCAGTGTAAAAAAAATTTTATGCTGTCAACCAATCATAAATTGACATATTAGCAAAAATATTTGACACTTATTCTAAATAAATTAAAAGTAACATATACCATGATTTCTGATTGATTGATAATATAAAAAATTTTACACTGACAATGTATAACATTTAAACTCTAAAACTTATTAGGTACCGTAGAATTTTATATTTAAATAAAATTATATAATATAATATAAAATATCATACATATATTATGAATCCACATTTTATATTTTAATTATGAAGATAGATTACAATCAACCAAAGCATTAATTTTACAGTACTTATATTAAAAATTATAATTTTATTATAAAATATCATATAATTTTATGTTAAAAACATTAGTTTGTCACTTATTTCATCATATAATTATTTCTATAAAGAGATAAAAAAAATATATCATACATATATTCTTAATCCATATTTTATATTTTACATTTTATTAAAAAAAAATGTATATCATACATGTATTTCATCACTTAATGCATTTTTTTTATCTCTTTATAGAAATAATTATATGATGAAATAAGTGACAAACTAATGTTTTTAAGGTAAAATTATACGATATTTTATAATAAAATTATAATTTTTAATATTAGTATTGTAAAATTAATGCTTTGGTTGATTGTAATCTATGTTCATAATTAAAATATAAAATGTGGATTCATAATATATGTATAATATTTTACATTATATTATATAATTTTATTTAAATATAAAATTCTATGGTACCTAATAAGTTTTAGAGTTTAAATGTTATATATTGTCGGTATAAAATTTTTTATACTATCAACCAATCAGAAATCATGATATATGTTACTCTTAATTTATTTAGGATAAGTGTCAAATATTTTAGCTAATGTGGCAATTTATGATTGGTTGACAGCGTAAAAATAATTTTACACTGACAATGCATATCAATTAAGTCCTA
This sequence comes from Ammopiptanthus mongolicus, assembly GCA_039655645.1. Taxonomy (NCBI): domain Eukaryota; kingdom Viridiplantae; phylum Streptophyta; class Magnoliopsida; order Fabales; family Fabaceae; genus Ammopiptanthus; species Ammopiptanthus mongolicus. The sequence continues at coordinate 6,272,491 of CM077351.1, read as the reverse complement.
AGTTTCATTGTAAATTATATTATTTTATTATAGTGTTAATATATTTTATAAGAAATTATCGCATAAAAAATATTCTTAAATTAAAAATATAAAATATTTATTTAACAAATATTACAAGTTTAATAAAGAATCAAGATATTTAGTATCTATTTTTATTAAATAAATCTTATTTTTTCTCTCCTTATTAGAGTTACTTTTAATTATTCTCTATCTTCAATTAAAGTGATAAGTTTAAGCTATTAGATTTAACCGTAATTAAGGGACAAGATTTGGTGCCAAAATTAAATTTGACACCAGGTGTCATTTGATACCATCATATATGGGATGGGATCAAATGATACCAAGTGTCAAACTTAAATTTGACACCAAATCCTGTCCCTTAGTTATGGTTTAATCTAATGGCTTAAGTTTTTGACTTTTATTGAAGAGAGAATCATTAAAAATAACTCTAATAAGTAGAGATAAAATAAGATTTATTTAATAAAAACAGATACTAAATATCTTTATTTTTTATTAAACTTATAATATTTGTTAAATAAATATTTTATCTTTTTAATTCAAGAATACTTATTATGCTATAATTTCTTATAAGATACATTAATACTATAATAAAATAATATAACGTACAATAAAACTTATTAGGTACTGTAAAATTTTATATTTAAATAAAATTATATAATATAATGTAAAATATCATATATATATTCTTAATCCATATTTTATATTTTAATTATGAACATACATTACAATCAAGCACATTATATGCCTAATAACTTTCATTCTACGTTATATTCTGTTATTAAATTACATGGACATTATAATAAATTGACACTATAGTAAAGGAATATAATGAATGATAAACATTATAAGGTATAGTATCATGTTATATTTTATTTAATATATAATAATAAAATATATATTTTTTTACCAAAAATAATGTATATTATAAATATTGACTTACAACATTTTTAGGTAAAAATTTAATTATGAAAAATACTAACTTTTTGATCAATAATTTTATTTGGTAAAATACATATTTTTCTAATAACTATCATTCATTAATAGATAAAGAATTAATTTAATATATATTTTATTGTTTATTTATTTCAATAATAAGTTAAAATATAAATGTTTATTTGATAAATAATTTATATTTTTCATTCATTGATATATTATTATTTATCTAATAAATTTTGTAGTGTTTTTTATCTCCTTATTTTTTTACACATTTTTTTTATCTCTTTATTGAAATAATTATATGATGAAATAAGTGACAAACTAATGTTTTTAAGGTAAAATTATACGATATTTTGCAATAAAATTATAATTTTTAATATAATGTATTGTAAAATTAATGCTTTGGTTGATTGTAATGTATGTTCATAATTAAAATATAAAATGTGGATTCATAATATATGTATGATATTTTACATTATATTATAAAATTTTATTTAAATATAAAATTATACAGTACCTAATAAGTTTTAGAGTTCAATAAATTTTTTTACAATGTCAACCAATCAGAAATCATGGTATAGGTGACATTTAATGTAATTAGAATAAGTGTCAAACATTTTAGCTAATGTTGATTTATGATTGGTTGACGGCGTAAATAATTTTTACACTGACAGTGCATGTCATTTAAATCCTAGGTTTTATCGTACATGATATTATTTTATTATAGTATTAATGTATCTTATAAGAAATTATCGCATAATAAGTATTCTTGAATTAAAAATAAAAAAATATTTATTTAATAAATATTATAAGTTTAATGAAAAATCAAGATATTTAGTATCTGTTTTTATTAAATAAATCCTATTTTTTCTCTCCTTGTTAGAGTTACTTTTAATTATTCTCTCTCTTCAATTAAAAGTGATAAACTTAAGCCATTAGATTAAACCATAATTAAGGGACAAGATTTAGTGTCAAAGTTAAGTTTGACACCTGATGTCATTTGATCTCATCCCTATATATATATATAGTTGTGTGTGTGAATATCAACATTCACTACAAAAAAATAGGTGTTTAGCGATCACCAAATTCGATCATTAAATATGAAAATTCGGTCAGCGATCGATTTAGCGACCACCAACCATGGTGGCAGATTACCCAATCGCTAGACCGTTTGGTGGTTGCTAAATCAGTCATTAAATGATTTAGCGACCGATTAAATGTGGTCGCTAAATTCAGTCGCTAAAGTATCTTTTTCTTAGTGATTTTGGATCAAATCATGCCTTCATTTATCCCCTCCTTAACTAGTTTTGAATGTATGAGATCGAGTCAACTAATTACCTGATTTCTCACCACCATTTACAACCACTGTTTTTATTGTTATTGTTATTGTTGTTATCATCATAACCACTGCTTCAATCCCCTTGCCACTACCACCACCATTGTCATGACCATCATTGTTGTCATCGTCGCTGCCACCATCACCATCGTCATCGCTATCATTATTGTTATCACCGTGACTCTCAATTCTAGGGATTGAATTTAGAAATATAATTTTATACCCTAATTTTTTGCACAACTTTAATATAAAATCTATAATTCTTAAATAAGTCCAATTCTGGCAGAATTAAAATTAAAATTCCAAAATATAAATACAATTTCAACCAGACCAACTCTATCCCTCACCATTAGTGATGTGATAAATTTTCGGAAAACTTTCAATTTACCCCTCTAACTTTTTTAGTCTATAATAAGTTCTCATACTTTTCAAATGTGCAATGTAATAAAGTTATAACTTGTGTGTACCGCCTAGGATTGGATGGCCCGAGTTTGGGTCGAGCTGACGCCAAACTCACTCTTACCAGTACCGAGCTCGTTACCATTACTCAAAGGTGTAAAGACACAAGACTGGTAAAATCACGTGGAAAAAGGGAGGACAACAACCAACATCCCTCACCCGGATCGTGAAGACGTGCGTCGAAGATAACCGCCCTCAACCGAGCATCATGGGACGAGTGGGGAAGTTGAGAGAAGTAGTATATAAGTGTATAGAGGGCCGATGGTAGAGGCAAACTATTGAATGTACTCATTTCTATTAGTTCTATGTACTCGGATTCATTGTGAATATATTGAAAGCATTTGAACTAGTGTTGTGAGAAGTTTCAGAGCAATATTGTTCTTGTAGTATCCATCCCGTTATCTGGGTATTTGCAGGAACATTGTGCATTTTAGTCATTCTATTTAATTTTCTATCAAATTCTATTTGACTTTTTGTCAAATTACAGTAAAAATTGTCACATTGAATTATCAAATAATTTCCTTTATCAAATTTCTTGATAATTTTTGGCAAAATAGATTAATTATGAAGTAACCTGTTTGAAATACAAGAAGGGGGGTTGAGTTGTGTTTCTGAAGATTTTAAAATCTTTTCGTAAGCAGATAATAATTTTCACAAGGTTGGACGCTAAAACGATTAAAAGCAAAGAGAGCTCTTCCAAACACCAAGTTGGACGCTAACTTAGTTTGATTAAGGTAAGAAAACAGCGTAGGAAAAAGCAATTCAATCCCAATTAATTAGTTAAATAATAAACCAAAGTAAGGGTAAGGGAGAGAAAAGAACACCGAGATATTATCCTGGTTCACTCTTCACCAAAGTGCTACGTCCAATCCTCTCTACTTGAGAGCTTTATCCACTATAACAAAAACCTTTGTTACAAAGTATTCAACACCTCTTCAGGCAGTATTCTCAACCTCTTCAGGTTCTCTAAGTATTCTTTTACAGACAAGTCTCTTTAGGCTCAACCAACTAAGGTTTTGAAAAGAGTTTGTTCTACTAACTCACTAAATGTGAGAATTCGAAACTAAAGCTTAGACTCTTAAAAACTCTACAGAAAGAGTGATATGAAAATGAGGATCAGAGCAGCTTTGCTAGCTTTGCAAGCTTGAGATTTTCTCTTTGATTGCTTGAGCAGATGTTTGCTTGTTTCTCTTGAAAGATTTTGAATCGCTGAGTATTGCTTCACTTGTATTTTTGCTCAGGTTCGGTAACCTTGCATCTTCAAGGGATGGAGGTATCTATAACCTTTTGTCTTTGAAAAGACTTCAGTCTTCAACGGATGGAAAATGATCCGTTTTGATGAGCATAGAATGCATTTGATCCGTTGAGTCTGATAGCTTTTGAAGTTTCTGATCATCAGGATAGACTTTCAGGATGATGGCTAAAAGTGGTGTTGACATATCCTCTGTGTGGAACGAAAGTTGCCTTTTGTTTTTCCAAAAGAAGAAGGTCAACTTCTTTAATTGTCAGAGACATTCTGGCTTATGCTTTTACGTTTGAACGAATATTACAAAGAATGTTTTGTCCCAAGAATATAAGTCTTTTATAGGGAATAATAAATTTAAATTCTTTACAAGGTATTCGCGCTTAAACATATAAAGCAATATTGTGCTATAGCTATTTCATGAGTATCGGAAGAGTCTTTGGACTCATGGTTCTACTTATTACCGTCCAGTCTAAGTAAGACGTAAACCACGTTCAAAGGTTGGACGAGATAAAGTCTTTGGACTTTGGATAGTCTTTGGACTCAATTAAGTTTTATCCTGCACACTTGATATAAAACGTTAGTCCATAAGAAATCTTTATTCTTCTTAAATTAGCTTTTTGTTAACATCAAAACTTAAGGGATTATTTGGACCATAACCACTTTGGTTCCAATAAATTAGTCTCATACGTTTTTTTTATTTTTCACTTTGGTCCTATACGTTGCATTTTTTTTTTCAGTTTGGTCTTATACGTTATGTTCTGTATTCCATGTTAGTCCTAAAACTGACACCGTCGTGGAGAAATTGACGAAAAAGACTAATATGGAAGACAAAACATAACCTGTTGGACTTAAATGAGACAATATACGTTCTATTTTTTCCATTTGGTTCGTTATGTTTCGTCTTCTTTGATAGTCCTAAAACTTATGTCGTCATGAAGGAATTGACGGAAAGAACGTATGACACCGATCAACCTATTTTTGCTAATTTCTATTCCGCGTCAAGTTCACTTTCTTCTTGAAATTTTCAAACATGTGATTTATTAAGTATCATGTTACATGCACATTTTTTAAATTGAAGGACCAAAATACATAATCATGAATTGAAGAGCATGTTTGGGAAAGATTACTTTTTCCCATTTCAGCTATTTTTTGGCTAAAAAGTTGTTTCATACATAATCTATCATGTTTGACAATTAGCTTAAATTTATAGAAAAACTTTTTTTGGGGTAAAAAAGCTGTTTTATGGCATCTAATTTGTTTTAGCTTAAGATTGTTGTGATTTGATTATTTTTCATTCACAAAACTCTCTTTCCTATTTAACCCTGCAAAACTAACTTTTAAACAAATATTATTAAATTATACAAACAACTTCATATATACCCTTTTCGTAATTTACTATATAAAAGTGATTTTTTTGTACCATCCAAACGAAATGAATTGTCTTAAAATCAATTTTCAGCAAACATACCCAAACAAAAATAGATTCTGATTATAATCGATTATTAGCATAATCTATTTTTTCCAGCTTTCCCAAGCACACTCGAAGAGGTAAATCAAAACTTTTTTATCTCCTAAATTTTAATTAGTATATAAGTAAAAAATAGTAATATTTTTATAATAATAATAATAATAGCGATAATAATAATAGTAATTAAGCACTAAACACGATTCATTTCTTAATTCTTAAAATATATCATTGGCCAAAGGAGTTGAGATGTGGGTTTGAGGGGACAGGGTACATATAACTGTTATATACCCACATCATCACCCATCAATAGATGAACAAATAGTACACCCTTCTTCTCATTTCTCATTCTCAACCCAGCTCTTTCCTTCATTAATTCCCTCTCTGGTTGCACGGCCAAGGCCTGACACAACATTGCATCACAGATGAATATGGAAGAGACTAAATCCAGGTTCAAGCGGATTTGCGTGTTCTGTGGGAGCAGTTCAGGGAAGAAAGCTAGCTACCAAGATGCTGCTGTAGACCTTGCCAACGAGCTGGTAATTAATGTATACTACTGTTGTTTTTTAATTCTTCTTAATTTCCCTATCTTTCTTATTTTGTTTATTTTATATACACACCAGGACAGCTTTCTTCCCAAGAGGAATTTTTCAACGAAAGACTCGCTTAATATTTTTGCTCCTTTTATCAAATTTGGCTTTCTTTTATTGCCCCTTTATTTTTATATCTCTTTTTGCAAAAACCAAATTCAAATCTAGAAGAGCAATGCTTGAATCTGAACCCAGCAGAATTCTAGGTTCCATCGTTGATATATGTGCTTTCCTTATTTGATTGTTTGTACTCTGTTTGTTTTAGATTTAAAAAAATAAAGGCTAAATGACTTTTACAAATCACGTTGAGAAAAATCTCATTTCACGTTGTTTTTAAAATAATGATATCAGAAAATGTTATTTTTATGCTTGTTTTGAAAATATTTCAAATCAAAGAAGTGCTTTATGATTAATTAGATTCAATGAACTAATTTTTTTCCTCTGCATTTTTGTTCCATCGGCTGCATTAATTTCATCCGCTCCACATATGTCAAACTTTTGAACCTATAAATTTGGATTCGTATTCTTTGTTATAATGACGCAATTATATGCAATGAAAAATCACTACTATTGATTTAAGATTGATCGGCTCACATTACATCTTTACTTAACCAACTTTAAACAATATACCATCTTTTATAAAAGTGTAATCATGTGACGTAATTACCGCTTCCGTTTCCTATAAATTTGGGGGATTTTCCATGGTAGCTGGTGGTACAGTTGAGTTGCTGTTGTTTCTTTTTTTATTTTTTTGTTAAAGGAAAGTGAAATAATAAACATGATCTAAGTCGCAACGCGGGCTTATGATTGTTGGGGAATAAGTTAGATGGTTTAGGGTTTAAGTTTGGCATGAGAGAGAGACACACACGGAGTGAGAGAGAGAGAGATTGCTAGCTGTAATCTGCCTGTCAGTTGAGCAGCCATCTTGCATGATTTTTGTTTTCCCCTATACCATACTACTAGTATATATTTTTTGTTACAAAAATTTTCGTATGTTAAAAGGTAAATGTTTCCCGGTGCTTAATCTTAAGGATACAGATTAAGGATTTAAAGATAAAAATTTTGGATTTAAAGTGATGTATTTAATATATTCAACATTTAAAAATTATATTTTTAATAAACTTTTTGTAAGTTTGGATTCTTTAAACAACATTTATAGAGTACTTATTAGAAAAAACCTAAAAAAAATTACCCATAAGCACATTTAGCTTATACTTTTTTCTAGGGAACCAAACGTGCTACCTAGGTATTATTACTCTATGAAGCGTGTTCTTAGCCTTTGGCATTCCCCACAAGCTTCCATGGCCGAACCTTCATGATTTTTCCATATGGGGGGTTTGGCACCCAAATATGGTCGTCATTCTCTCACTGTACTATCCCTTGTTTTAAAATGTTTATTAATTTTCACTTCTTACCCCTTTGGTTTGTAATAAATTTTATTGGTTTAGGCGTGTCCGAACAGTTAGTTTGGTATTTTTATTTGTTTTCATAATGAATGTAGTGCTTGATTTTGCTTTTTCGATGTGTTTTTGAAGGTAGAGAGAAGGATTGATTTGGTCTATGGAGGTGGTAGCGTGGGGTTGATGGGTCTCGTTTCTCAGGCAGTTCATGATGGTGGGCGCCATGTTCTAGGGTTTGTTCTCACTCTCTCACACTCCTCTCTCACTTCTATTCTGTGTCAGTGTGTGCATGCTAATGATAGGGCAGCACAAGAAATTCTTGGATAGGTATAAATCAACTTTTGATATACGCACATAGATGAGTTAATAAAGATGTGTATGTTTTGTGTCAAAAAAAAAAAGGATGTGTATGTTTTTTTAACATTCTAACACACTTTTACACGTGTCAAAAATTGATTTCCACATTTAAGATACAAAGTTTAAACCCAAAAATTTCCTAGGCAATATCTTCTTGCTTTTCTAAGAAGTGGGGATGTCGGGTTGCTTATCATGATCTCATATGGGTGTTTTCCCTATTTTCTAAGAAATGGTTTGCAATATAGAACAACATGGCATCAAATGGTGGCCACCTAGCGCTATCTGAAAAATTCATGTCCCATATTGAATAGAGTTGGTGTATAATAAACCTTTATAAGGTTTGGGAATCCGGATCACCTCTTGAATTAGTTTTTTGGATTGGGTTAGATTCAAAATCTAATATGGTATTAAAGCTATCCTAGATTCATTGTTGAGCCATCCAACATATTATTCATACATCAAGTCCAATAGTACTCAACGTAAGGGTGTATCGAAAAAAATTCATGTCTCACATTTATTAAAGTTAGTGCTTAATAAGACTCTATAAGGCTTGGATAATTTTCACCTTTGAGCTAATTTTTGGGATTGAGTTATATCCAAAATGTAATAGAGACATTCCCTTTCTTAAACAAAAATTTTCCAAATGTAGGTTCATAGAGCATTTTGGATATAAAATTAGGAGAATGCCAACCGTGTAGCATTGATTAAGAAATAACAAAAGGAAATTTTATATAAAAAAGAATGTATTTAATATATTAAATTCTTTTGTTTTTACCTTTCCACTACAAATATTGATTTTTTAACAAGTATCCTTAAAATATTTATTAGCTACATCCATAAAATAAAATAAATTGATAGGGACTATTTTCACTCGCTTTCTGCAATGTTGCTGAAATTAAAAAGGAAGAAACAAAAAACAGATGGGAAAGGGTGACCTTTACCAATGGTTAGAAGCTTCTTAAGCAGCTTTGCCCTATTGGATAAAGTTGAATCCCTTTAGGCCCTTCCAAGAAAGAGACATAGAAAGTTTTTGCGCAGTAATTGGAGCCACCATCGTGCTTCCTTCATTCGCTCTCTCTCTCGCCCTCCTGTTTTTTCATTACTCCCTCTCATTGCAAAAATTAAATAAAATACATATATTAAGATGACTAATTAATCTCATTTAATTTTGTTAATTTTATTTAAAACTTAAGTATGTTACTTAAATTATCTTTTATCGAAAACTTCAATTTTCATGATTACAATGAGTTATTCGTGTTGTTGGGAATAAAAGGAGTCATTGAAAAACAAAATATATATTAAATGAAGGGTATTTTGGGAATAACGTCATTTAATTGGATAAAAGTAGTTAAAATTTGTTTATATATTGGACCAAAAAATTGGAGACTTTTTTTTGTTTATAATAGAGACCGGAGGGAGTAATATTTTATTTTTCTCCCACTTTGAAGAAGACAACGTAGATTCCTTGTTTCCACATACAATATAACTAGCTTTTATTCCTTGCTCTTCATGACAATAAATCAAGTTGGAATAGTTTTCATTTTGTTCTTTTGAATTGAAATCAATATCTTTTAACACCAAAAAAAATCAATATCTTAAATCTTTGTGTTTTAATATGGGCTTGTTTGTGCAGGGTTATCCCGACAAGTCTCATGCCAAGAGAGGTACACCCTTTTATTGTTTACTACTATATTTTGCAGTCCATTATATTTTTTTTTTTGTAAGCAAAATATATTAACGAGAGTATAAGGGTTCTATAACCCGTATACAAATTATGCAGTCCATTATATGGTGATAGCATTATTAATTGATTTAGAGTTAAAATACTAGTTAGAGTAAACAAGAAAGCGATCAATGAATCAAGATATATATGTGGCAAATGCAGATAACAGGTGATCCTATTGGGGAGGTGAGAGCCGTATCAAATATGCACCAAAGAAAAGCGGAGATGGCTCGTCAAGCCGATGCTTTCATTGCCCTCCCTGGTAACGATTTTTATTACTCAATCGACCATATCACATTGTTGGAGAATGAATCCCACATAAACTGTTGTAATATATATAAGTTGGGAAGTTTAAATCTAAATTGTTTAGACCTTTTGGATAACAAAGTAACTCCCAAACTTATTGTACAAATCTACCCACTCTTTTAATGAGGCCAAATCTTAAATGCTAATACACATAATAAAAAGAAAGAAAAGTCAATCTTATGAAGGGGGATATTTGATGTTTGTTCAACACATAGAGGTAGTACTGATTTTTCAACCAACAGGAGGATATGGAACCCTTGAAGAATTGCTAGAGGTCATTACATGGGCTCAGCTTGGGATCCACTGCAAACCCGTAAGATATATTCCTCAATCCTCATTTCTAATGTTTGATTAGACAATTAGTGTTTGATACAAGTTTTATTTTAATATTTTCGAAAATGTGAGTATAGGAATAAATTTCTCATGTTTGTTACAAATTTTAAAAAACTATTCACAGACATAAAAGATGCTCATGAATACAATTAGTGAATAAAAGTGAAAAAATCTATTCCCAAGTATGGAGGTATGAATGAAACATTCCTGGGAATGAGATTTTCGGGAATGTAGTTTTCCTAATAATAAAACATTTCATGAACCAAACGCCACCTAAGTGACATAGATAAGGCCGATACCAATTACTTTAATAGCAAATTTCGTTGACCAAAATTATTCCTCACACAAATGTAACCAAAATAATATAGAATAAGTAATATAGTGTATGTTTGGTTGAGTTTATTCTCAACGTTACATGAAAATAACACTTCTCAGAATAAATATTCTAAAAGCTATGTGAGAGAAGCTTTCTGCTAACGTGATTTTCAAACGTGATTTTGCTCATACAAAATCTAAAACAAACATGCTTATAGTTGATGGAGAAACCTAGGGGAGAGAAGCCTGAATAATGGAAAATAAAGTATTATAATAGAAACCATGGCTTTTAAAATGAAATAAATAATCTTCATTAGCTTCTTGTGATCTCTCTAGAATAAATTTTACAACATGCAAAACATAAATTAGTCAAATTCGTTTTAACTATTAATGTTGGGTATTGCTCCGGTACCCACTCATTTTGAAAAACACCGATGCTCTAACTATTTATGCCAATAAAATTTTGATAGATATGTAAAATTATCATGATTTGTTAATAGTGTTTTACTAATTACGCAAAAGAATATGTTGTGAAGCTTGGTCTTCACTTTCTCTGCCTGTGAGAAACAAAGAAATCATAGAAAATGGTTCAAATGCAAACACCGCAATAGAAAAACAAAAAAGGCACAATTATTGATTAACAGAATTACCTCCATTGCATGAAGATACGAATAGATGTCAGAAACAAAAGGATCGACATTGTGTGGATCATTGAACTTGACATGGGTGATTGAATTTGCATCAATGTCATTGTCAAGTGGCTTATTAACAGAATGAAATTTGGAATCGACAGAAGAAAGGGGCTTCTTTGTAGCGGCTACTCTCTTGACCTTGGGATTCTTAGGATGCAGAGTTGGAGGAACCGTAAGATTGGGTAAATTGGGAAGTTCCCCTAACACGACACATTTCTTTTTTGAGAGATTGGGTTTGAATATTGGCAGCAGTTGACCCTCCTCTTTGCAGCGCGTGTCTCCATCTCTCTCGGTTGTTGGGTTGGAACACAGCACACAGAAAGAGAGAGATGAAGGTGATTTGGGAAATGAGAATGAGTGGCATTTGCAATATTTCAAATCCTGACAATTTTAGGTATCTGTCAAATATTTATTGGCGCATATAATAAGGGTCTCGATACCCTTCAAAATGAGTGGGTATTCGAACAATATCCATTAATGTTTGTCTTGGTTATTCTTGTAGTACTTAATTGCCTTAAGCAACTCACCCTTCCACATGCCACATGATTCATAGGCAAAAATATTTAAATAATTATAAAAAAAAAAAATTCTCAAACTATACATCCTTCTCAATTAATTTTTAACATATAGATGTTTTTTGTCCCACTGGATGCCCATCAAATGTCTTTTTTTCCTTGTTAAGAAGTTGGCAATTGAGAAGCTGACTTTCTTTTTACTTTTTTTTTTTTATTTTTCTTCTATCGGGAAGTGGGCAATTGAGAAGCTAACTTCCCTTGTTTCTTTTTCTTTTTATTTTAAATTTTATTAAATTATTTTTAAAACTAAAAAAATAGAGGGTTAGTCGGTTTTTATGAAAATGACTTTTGAGGAAAATGTGTATTTTGATAAATATTTTTTTTTATTTCAAGAATTTTGCCTGATTTATATCCATTCATTGTCCATGTTTTAACACTGTTGGAGTACGTATCATGAGTTGTCATGTTACTTAGATACTCATTGTTTGCTAAATTAAAGGTTGTTCGGATATGCCTCAGTGAGTAAAATGATTTATCTGCTTGGGATCCGTGCGTGTGTCTGTATATATAGTCGTGTGTGTCAACAACCAGGAAGCTTCGAAAGAGAACCGATACATGTGAGCTATTTAATTCGGATTCACATGAGCGGATAGCCTCAAATTTTGTTAAGTTAATCATTGTCACGTTACATTTATTTGAAAGTTCTCCGTTTGAATGGCAGAAATGCCATAATCATTATAAAAAATGCATGAAGAAAAACGCAAAACAAATTAAGTTCTTGGTCAATGGGATTAAGATTGCTGGTAACATGGTGTAATTTTGTGGGGTGCAGGTGGGCCTGTTGAATGTGGATGGATTTTACAATTCCTTGTTGTCTTTCATTGACAAGGCTGTTGATGAAGGCTTTATTTCCCCTACGGCTCGTCGCATTATCGTGTCAGCAGCCACAGCCCAACAATTGATGTTAGAATTAGAGGTGCGTAAATATTGTTCTCACTTTTTATTAAAATTTTATAAATATAAAATTACCAATGTTTTGTGGTTCAAGAAAGATATTACTTTTCTTTGAGCAAAGCAAAATCAAGATGATGGTATAATTAATTAACACAAGTTGCTAAATCACGTTGGGATTGACATTCGATATCGTTGCATATGTAAAGCTAATTATATATCATTGTTGTTTTATGGAAGCAGGCACATGTTCCTGAGCAAGATGAGTTTGCATCCAAGTTGGTGTGGGAAGACAGACTATATTACGTGCCTGAATCCGAAGTTGCCATGTGATCGATCCTCTTTCTGGCCGATTTTGGGTTTTGCATTTAGCATTTTGGGTACATATACGGGCATAGGGACCGTAGAAGTCAATATAGTGTTTGTTTATTTTATTTTCTTTCAACCTTTTGTTAATGCCCCTAGTATACGAAAAAATGAGAGTAGTTCAAAAATGTAGAAAATATTTAATGAAAGTAATGTTACCCATGGTCTTTGCAATGAGATGCAATCAATCGTGGCAACCTTTTTCCTTCCTTTTTTTTTTTTTTTTTTTTTTTTTTTTTTTTTAATTTTCAGTTCAGTTGTGTCTCTTTGAACCAACCATGAACAAGTTCAAACCAATCCGCTTACACTCTAGCTAATTTCTTTCATAAAAACTCGGTCTAAATTGCTATTAGAAAAACTAGGGGATTTTACCAATCAAGAGTTGGTCGAGAGATAAGTATCTCGACCCCATAAGGAGGAGGATGCAAGTTCGAATCCTAGTGACGACACTCTAGTTAGGTGGTTATGAAAACCAAGATTTAATTTCCTACTCTAAGTAGCTGATCGAGGATCAGTCCCATAATCGATCCAAAGGGTCGAAGCTTATGATATATCCCAGGATGTCATTGAAGAGTCAAAGGCTCTAATTACGATTGTTAATAAAAAAAAAACTAGGGGATTTATAATCTTAGTAAAACGTTACCGTCTAACTGGTTCCATGGGAGAGGGAGATACATCAATTATGTTATTCTTAACTCAGATTTCTGGGTTTCTTTAATACGTGCAATATATATTCTCACACGTGTTTACAAGCAACTTCCGTTATTCTTGGGAGATGCTGGCAAAATATATAGAGTAGGATTAATAGAAAGGATTTTTTTTTTTTTTTTCATAAAACATAATAATAGTTATATATCAGAATAGGTTAGATGCCAATTCGACCACCTCATTAATCTTCCTTTCTTTGCACAAAATGAACATTTTCTTTTATGTAGTGTTACTATGGGTCCTTTCAATTGTTATACATACTTCTTATTATTCATTTATAAATTTTTAAAAAAGAAAGAAATTTAAAAATTTTGTGAACAAGAGGGGCGAAAGCCGAACCAAAAATTTTCGTAAAAGAATTTTAATAAGTAAAAAAGCGTAAATAAATAATTAGAAGTGTCAATAACTTTACCTGCAAATAACATCTTATCTAAAATTACCATACCACACCAAAAAAGATACCGTAAGCTTGCCTTAAAAGAAAAAAATTGTCATAGCCCAACCCATACTTTGCGGGCCTCCATGTTAAGCTAAGGTAGGCCACCACTTAAAAAAGGATAAAGCTTCTTGTACATTAGATGGGTTATATTTGCTCACACTTGAGATATGTGGCGGGTTCTTAGCATAGGTATATATTCATAAAAAAAAACCATAGGTATATAAAAAAATGATATCAAATTTAATATTTGAATGGTAAAAATCATTTAAATTTAATATTTGCCATATTGACACGCTACACAACCGGCTAGCTTGTTCTCCAACAATGGAGCAGATCCATTCACCAAGCACCGGAAGGTTGCAGGTGCATTAGTGAGGCCGGATGGCATAATTAGCCATTCGTAATGGCCTTGGTGTGTTCTAAAGGCAGTCTTGAACCTGTCCTCCAGGTGGACCAAAATTTGGTGAAAACCAGACCTGAGATCAAGCTTGGAAAAGTATTAGGCTCTATGTAATTCATCCAATAACTCATCCACAGTTGGCATAGGGAAACTGTCTTTAATAGTGATAGCATTTAGGGCCCTGTAGTCAGTACAAAATCTCCAGCTCCCGTCCTTTTTCTTGACTAACAGAATTGGTGAGGAGAAAGGACTAGCACTTGGCTGAATTATGCCTTCCTCTAACATGTCTTGTACCATTTTCTCAATCTGCTGTTTCTGGCTATGTGGGTATCTATACGGTTTAACCTTAACAGGTTGGGAACCCTCTTGTAAGGGTATATAGTGATTCTGGACCCTTGGTGGTGGCAGGTCTGTGGGGTTATGAAACACTGATTTGTAAGTGTGTAGCAAAATGGCCAATGCTGGTTCCGTGGTATCAGGGATATCTAGCAATGCATCTTTCGGATGTTCAGGTAAGGCAAGCTGGACAGCAAACGATTCTGATATTGCCTTGGTATGGTGTAGTCTCCTGATGTGGTGGAAATGTGCCTGAGTAGGCAATTGTGGTCTATCACCATGAAGAGTTAGGAATTTCCCGTCATGATAGAATTTTAAGCTTAAAGCTGCATAATCAGCTACATGAGGGCCTAAAGTTGCTAGCCAAGCTGCACCTAGAATTAGGTCAGCCCCAGAGATGGGTAGTAGATACACGGGCAGAGTCAGCTCATGGCCTTGTACAATGACTTGTAACTGCTGTACTAAGCCCTTTGCTACCATGGAGTGACCATTCCCGACCATTACTTTGAATAGAGGTGCTGGTTCGATAGATAGTTTCAGAAAATTAGCCACTCTAGGCTGTAGAAAATTATCTGAACTACCTCCATCAACCAAGATTTGTACATCAATCCCCTTAATTTTACCAGAAAACTTAATTGTGCCTATTCCATTGGACCCGTTCAGCGCATTCAGGGACAAGTG
This sequence comes from Ammopiptanthus mongolicus, assembly GCA_039655645.1. NCBI lineage: Eukaryota > Viridiplantae > Streptophyta > Magnoliopsida > Fabales > Fabaceae > Ammopiptanthus > Ammopiptanthus mongolicus. The sequence goes on along the minus strand of CM077351.1, from coordinate 6,256,916 downwards.
GTGGTCCAAATGAGCTTCTTCATTATCTGCACCTGTTGGGTCAGGAGGATCAGGTTCGTTTCAGTGGTCCATTCTTCCCCAACTTGTAATATCATCAAATTTTTATTGGGGCATTTGTGGTTGAAAAAGAACTTTTCATCGCATGTATAACATAGTCATTTTCCCCTTCTTAGTTGCATCTCAGCAGGGCTCATTCTTTTGATATTGGGGAGTTTTTGTGGTTGGGGAAATGGTCTGGTTGGTGGGGTGGGCAGCAGGGGAGGTAATGTGTTTCTAGGTTGGTAAGGAGTGTTTGAGTGGGCTAAGGTGGTGTATCGGTTTTGTATCTGGTTAGATGATGTTTGTTGTCTGTTAAGGCTGGTATGGTAGGTTGGTTTGGCTAGGGAAACTGCTTTAAGCAAGGAGATGGGACTTTGAGCTACCACTTCCCTTCGAATATTTGCTTGTAGCCCACTAAGAAAGCAATCGATTAAGGCATCAGCACTTAAGCCATAAACCCGATTTGCTAGGGAAGTAAATTCCATGTAATACTCATTCACAGAGCTTGATTGTGCCAGTTTGAAGAGTGTAGCTCTCAGGCAGTCGTATAAGGAGGGGCCAAAATCAAGCTCTAATGCGCGGGTAAATGCTGGCCAAGAGGGAAATGGGTTGGAGCGTTGCATCATCTGGTACCAAGGGATGACTTCCTTGTCCAGATGAAGCGCTGCTATAGTCAATAGGTCCAAATCCGGGGTCTCATAATATTCGAAAAATTGCTCTGCCTTAAAAATCCATTCCATAGCATTTTTACCATCAAACTTAGGAAAGTCCAGTTTTACGTTTCTCACCTGGAATGGGTGTTTGGTTGAGTTCATACCACCATGGGGAGACTGACTTTTCAGCACCAAATTCTCTATTGCAGCCTCGGTGCGGTCCAAACGGTTGTTGCTGGATGATTCAATTCGTTCAAATCGGGAATCGTATTCAACGTCCTTTTTTTCCAGCGTTTCCAAGATGCGCTTAATGTCATTCTGCATTTCCTTTATTCTGGTGTTGCTGGACATGGAGTCAATGAAAGCACCAGTGAAATGGTCCTAATATGTAAGTGATAGACACAGCTCAATCTACTGAATAGTACTTTGTATTATTGAAATTAGAGACAGATAGGTGCTTCCAGTATATATGCTAGAAGCAAATACAGAGAAGCAATGGGAGAAAAGAAGAAGAAGAAAGTTCCGAGGGAGAAGAGAAAGACAATGAGGTGAGAGGAGAAATATGATATCACACTATGCACACCCACAATCATTCCCTTTTCTCTCACTTATACCTGTAATCACACATAATCCTTCAGCCTAGTGTTAGTTACTCTAGGCCCACTGCCCTTTCTCACTCTCAATTTCAGGAGCAATCCTAACCGAATTGCTCTGCTGTCCTTTGTCTGATGTCTCAGGTGGTTCACCCTCTATTTGGGCCTGAATAGTTGTTGGGCCCATTACAGAATTCCAACATGATGGAAATGCTCGAGCCTTTTGTGTCATAATTCTGCATTGCTAACAACACTTGTGTACGCCATTTGTGAAGGAATAGTCACGAAGGAGTCATAGGCAGTTAGCAGTTATAACAGATGGCTTAATTACACGGAATCTGTTATACTCTCTGCCAAACCACCTGATTTTTCATTATTGAAATCTCGAACTGGACTACATGGAAACTGCAATACTCTCTGCCAAATGATGATGTGGATATGGATAGTTCAACTTACAACATGACATGAGCCCGGAATTTGTCCCATATGTAGTAAATAATATGGAGCGAGTGGTAGATATGTTCTTTTGGTGACTCTGAACAATGACAAGGCAATACACCAAATTGCATTGTATCTAATAAAGATAGCACAAATATACAGATACCCTCATTGTGATCTTTTTCATGGATTCTCATCCACTTAAAAAATGCACTAAACAAATCCTCTTATCTGGGGAATTGGGTAGTTGAAAACCAACTATAAGAATAAACCAAAAGCCAAAGAGTGGTGCGTCTGTCGCAGTTCCTCAAAAGTTCTCAGGACTGTCATCCAATTGTTTCTCATCTTCTATTTCTACCTCTAAAATCTCCTGAAAACAAAGCATAAAAAAGGAACAATTTTTTTCTTTTTCTTTTAGTAAATAAAAAGGAAAATGTTTTGTAACTGTGAAGCTTTCAAGTATTCAAGACTTTGAGGTTTTACGTTTTGGGTAAGAAGCTTAGATGTACCCTTAGTAAGATTAAGATATATAGTTTTGTATTGGTAGCAATATCTAAAGTGGATTTTTTTGGCTTAAAATATAGGTAACGTTATTCCTACCACTAGAATTTTATAATCGGATACACCTTATTTCTGATGTATAAAATTAATATTGGTTATCCACGTTTGTCTTAGTATTAATGTTTATCGTATATTCTTACTCAATTAATAATACGATAAACTAAAGCTATGTTGGGATACTTAAAAGATAGATGAAATAGAATGAAATGAGATGGGGTGGAATGAAATGGAATAAAGTTATTGGATATTTTATGATAAGATGGAAATGAATGGAGTATAACAATTCCATCAATCCTAATTCTTTATGCTTCCTTACACCCATTTCCATCAATCCAACCATAGTCTAACAACTAGTATTTTATTTATGAATTTATACCCAGGTCTAAAATTATAAATGCTGGAATAGCATTCTCATTATTAAAATATATATATATAGAAAAGAAGTGCAAGAGACTTACGGGAATCCTCTGTTTCAGATAATTACCGACTCTGGCGAGGACAGTGGAACGCTTGTGCCAAAACCGACCCTTGAGGCTAATCTTCACGAAAGGTCCATCCAACTCAACCAGTTCAACCTTTCCTGCATGAAGTCATGAAACATAGGATGAGGACTATAATAGTATATAACAACACCATTATAATTGTTTACTAAATAATTAATGTGTTTCATCAACAAACAAAAATACCTGTCATGCCAACAGAAGTGTCAAAGATCTGACCCAGTTCCGCTCTAGCATCAACCAAAGCCTGTCTCACGTTGTTTTCTGTAAGGTCAAGTGGTGGTGGAACCTGAAAAGCAGCTGATAGAGGTTTCAACTTCCTCCATGGTTTACCACTTTTCATGTGGTCCACTGATTGGAGAGGTGAAATGCGCATTTGGGTTGTATTTAATGGTGGTTTTGGGAGAGTGGAGTTCAAGGTATGGTAACTGCCGTTGCTGCATAGTGAGCTTACATTATGGATGTCAATGACACAGAAGACGCACTTCTGGGGTATTGACATATTCCTTCAATCTGTCACAACTCTTTGCTTCTTTTCCCTAACCAAGCAAAGTTTTGGTGAATTGCAGATTCTGGACCAAAGTTTCGCCTCTTGCCTGAATTTCTAAGGAAAATTGGGAAAGGGTCCTATTAGAGGGAATACCACAACACAACTACACAAGAGTCAGTATCGGATATGGATAAACACTCAGAAGCCACAGTACTCCCCAAAATAGAAGACTTTACGAATAAAAAGAATATAAAAAAACAAAAACATAATATTTTGTCTTAGCACTGTTGGAACTAATCACACAAGACTCACACACTTTGAAAGATAGAGAGATAGAATACTGAATAATGCCTCACTTTGTTATATCATCTTATTCAATTACTTACAACAACTCTTCTTATATAGGCTAGTCCCACATTGCTTATACTGACAGCTATAGCCTTAACAACTAACCAACTAACTAGCCCTTCAACAACTATAACAGATAGTTGTATATACATGGATTACAATACAACACACCCCCTTAATCCAATGTATCTATACACACTACATTTAGCATTTTCCGCAACTCCTTAAACCTTTCAAGTTTCATAGGTTTGGTTAGTATATCAGCTTCTTGAACCTCTGATCTGCAGAAAACTAACTCAAGCTTTCCCTTGTTGACTTGATCTCTCAAAAAGTGATACTTTGTTTCAATATGTTTGCTTCGCCCGTGAGCTATTGGATTCTTTGCCAAGCATATAGCTGATTTGTTGTCAACCATTAGCTGCATTCTATTCTCAGCCTCTGCTTGAATCTCTGTTAGTAGTGATTGGAGCCATAAAGCTTGACAAGCTGCATAGCAAGCAGCTATGTATTCCGCCTCACAAGAAGAAAGTGCAACTACCGGTTGTTTCTTGGAACACCAGGAAATTGGTGTACCAAGGAACTTAAAAACATACCCCATAGTGCTCTTCCTATCTACCTTATCTCCACACCAATCACTATCCGAAAAACCAATAAGCTCAGCTCTGTTCTCTGTTCTGTTTTGTAGCCTTCTGTCAGGAAACAAAATGCCATAATCTGATGTTGCTTTCAAATATCTGAGTATCCTCTTAGCAGCCACCAAATGAGATTGCCTAGGATTATCCATAAATCTGCTGACTAGACCTACACCATAGGAAATATCAGGCCTGCTACTGCAAACATATCTCAATGACCCTACCATTTGCTTGAATAGGGTGCTGTCAACTGTGTTTTCAGCTTCATCTTGTATCAGTCTCAGATTTGTTTCTACTGGTGTTGAGGATGGATTACAATTTGTCATATTAAACCTCTTCAGTATCTCATGTATGTACTTTCTTTGATGAAGTATAATACCTTTCTTAGTATGCACAAACTCTAACCCGAGAAAGTAGGCTAACTTTCCTAGGTCAGTCATCTCAAATTCTGATTTCAAGTGTAATTTGAATTGTTCCACCTCTCTTGAATTACTGCCTGTAATCAGGAGATCATCAACATACAAGCATAATAGAATCAAATCACCATTCTTATCAAATCTGACATAAACTCCATGCTCAACCGAGCATTGCAAGAAACCAAGCTGAACCAGAAAAGAATTGATTCTTTTGTTCCAGGCTCGAGGAGCCTGCTTCAAACCATACAATGCTTTTCTAAGCCTCAACACCTTCCCTTCTTTTCCTTGCACCTCAAAACCAGGAGGTTGGCATACATACACCTCCTCTTCTAGTGGTCCATTGAGAAAAGCAGACTTGACATCAAGTTGAAATAGCTCCCAACCTTTGTAGTTTGCAAGAGCAACCACCAATCTGATTGTTTCAAGTCTTGCTACTGGTGCAAATACCTCAAAATAGTCCAATCCAGCCTTTTGCAAGAAGCCCTTTGCCACTAACCTTGCTTTATACTTGGCTATGGTTCCATCGGGCCTATGCTTCACCTTAAACACCCATTTTACAGCAATTGGATGTTTATTAGTTGGTAAGTCAACTAATTCCCAGGTCTGATTCTTCTCAATGGCTTGCAACTCTTCATTCATTGCCACTATCCAGACATTCTGACTCAAGGCTTCCTCCAAACTGACTGGTTCAACATCTGCAAATAGGGCAAGATGAACTAAATCACCTTCTGCTGTGATCAGACTATCAGGTATCACTTGATAATCATCTAATCTTGTTGGTGGTCTCCTAATTCTCTGTGGCCTGTGATGCTCAACTTCAACTGTAACATTCTGATCATCTATGGACTGATCAAGTACCATTGTGCTCGAGTATTCAGGATTTGCAGTGCTAACTTCATGCTTGAAATCCCAAGAACTCTTCTCATTCACAAATAAATCTCTGCTGATCACAACTCTTCTAGTCACAGGGTCATACAACCTGTAGGAGCCTGCAGAGTGATAACCAATCAACACCATTGGCTCACTCTTATCATCCAGTTTCTTCCTCCTTGCATCAGGTATATGTCTATAGCATAACGAACCAAACACCTTCAAATGACTCACAGAAGGTTTGCTTCCTGACCACACCTCTTCAGGAACCTTGGTCAATCTCTTGGTAGGACACCTGTTCAGGACATAAGCAGCTGTTGCTGCTGCTTCTCCCCAGAAACTGTGAGGCAAATTCTTTGTTTTCAGCATGCTTCTGGCCATGTTTAACACTGTCCTATTTCTCCTCTCAGCTAGGCCATTGTGCTGAGGAGTATAGGGTGCAGTCACTTCATGTTCTATGCCATTATCAACACAGAATTGCTCAAACTCCCTTGAAGTGTACTCGCCTCCACCATCAGTCCTCAACACCTTGATGCTCCTTTCGGCTTGTTTCTCAACAGAAGCTTTGAATCTTTTGAATGAAGAGAACACATCTCTTTTAGTTTGCAACAGAAAGATCCAAAGTTTCCTGCTGAATTCATCCACAAAAGAAACAAAATATCTATTCCCACCCAAAGATGGCACCTCAAAGGGTCCACATACATCAGAGTAAACAACATCTAGAATACCCTTAGCCCTCATAGGAATATAGGTGCTGAATGAACTTCGAGGCAATTTACCTTTTAAACAGCTATCACATACCTTTTCTTTAGGATGAATAAATGGAAGTCCTGTAACCATTCCTTTTTCTTTGAGTAAGCTTAGACTCTTGAAATTCAAGTGTCCAAGTCTTAGGTGCCAAAGCCAGGAATCATCATCAATTGCCTCTGCTGCTAAACACTGTCTTTCTGCAGCATGAATTTGTACCTGGAAAGTTCTGTTCTGTGCTATGGGGGCTTTCAGGATCCTCCTCTGGTTCTGATCAAGAACCTGCAAGCAGCCTTGCTCCATCTTCATAGTGAATCCTCTTTCAAGCAACTGTCCCATACTGAGCAGATTGCTCTTCATATTTGGCACATACAACACATCTGAGATCAAGGCATGCTTCCCATCCTTCCTTTTGATCATCACAGTACCAATACCTTCAGCAACTATGGTTCTATCATCAGCAAATCGTACTTTGCTTTTCTTGCTTTCATCAAGACCAAACAGCCACTCCTTATGACCTGTCATATGATTAGAACAGCCCGAATCAAGATACCAAACATCAGGGTTACCTTGATCAGAGTTTGTTGTAACCATTAACAATACAGGATCATCTTCAGAGTCATAGTCTTTTGCCAAATGAGCATCATTTTCTGATCTTCTTTGTTGGTTCCCATTGCTAGAGCATTCACTAGCAAAGTGACCATATCGATGGCAATTGTAACACTTCACTTTCTTTTTGTTAAACTTCCTTCTTCCATGACTCGAGCTGCTACCTTTTGATGAATTATCCACTTGATCATGATCAGTTTTGGACTGATCGTGATCACTGTTCTTATTTCCATAGCTGTTCTTGTAACCTCCTTCTTTCGAGTTACTTGTGCTTGCAAAGCTTGATCTGCAGGTTTCTCTCCAGCTCTCTCATTGAGCCTCTGCTCATGAGCCTCGAGTGAATTCTGTAATTCCTCAATCTTCAAGTTTTCAAGATCTTTAGACTCCTCAATTGCCACAACAATGTGATCAAATCGAGGAGTTAAAGTTCTCAAAACCTTCTCAACTACTTGCTGATCAGTGATCGAGTCTCCACAGGTCTTCATCGAATTCACCAAGACTTGAAGCCTGTTGAAGTAATCAGCAACAGATTCTTGATCAAGCATAGACAACAACTCATATTGTCTTCGAAGTGACTGCAGCCTGACTTTCTTGGTTTTCTCAGCGCCTCCATACGACTTGGCCAAGATATCCCAGGCCTCCTTTGCTGTCGTGGCTTTGGAAATCTTCTCAAAATTAGCTGAATCTACACATTGATGAAGAAAGCACTTAGCCTTGTAATCCTTCTTTCTTGCCACGCAATCATCTTTGTCTGCAATACCATCTTTCACAGTTTCAAGGATCTCTTGAAAGCCAAGAATCGCCTCCATTCTCACAACCCACTGGTCGTAATTCTTGCCATCAAGAATTGGCATAGATGATAAGAAATTTCCATTTCCATTAGAAGCCATGACTGCACTCACACAGGTCCCCAAGCTTAGCTCTTGATACCACTTTGTTGGAACTAATCACACAAGACTCACACACTTTGAAAGATAGAGAGATAGAATACTGAATAATGCCTCACTTTGTTATATCATCTTATTCAATTACTTACAACAACTCTTCTTATATAGGCTAGTCCCACATTGCTTATACTGACAGCTATAGCCTTAACAACTAACCAACTAACTAGCCCTTCAACAACTATAACAGATAGTTGTATATACATGGATTACAATACAACAAGCACATAGTTTATCGAAGACGTACGTTATTGTTAGATTAAAATTAAAATATCAATCGTCACATTTATATATTTATTTTGTCTCATTTCAAGTGTTAAATTTTTTCTATTTTGAAATGAGCCAATCTTTTTTTTACTTTTTATTTACTAAAAAAACCCTTAATTTCTTAATTTTAGCATTTCACTTCTTATTAATTTATCATGATTATTGAAATTTAAAGGCCAGTAAAAAAACAAACTAAGGCATCTTCCTGTATCTAATTCTACAGTCTCGTGGCTGCATTATCAACAAAAAAAAGATAATAGTTAAAAAAAACGAAATTTTTTTATAAATAACTATTCCCAACTTTTGGACAACTCTAATTTTTATATACAAATTACTTGTAATTTGTATTATAAACAGTGGCTACATGTAATTTACCGTCATAACCTGAGACGTATGGGGGGCTATTTTCCATCCTGGTTTCATAAAGAGGAGCTCCCCATAGCCACGGTTACCTGTAAACATTCTGAATAAAGCTATGATCAGTTTCATATTTCTTCTAGTCAAGAGCTCCTTGCTTTGCTTGATAAAGTCACAGAATTAGAACTACGGTTGCTTAGAGCTCCATTCTGGATATAAGGCATTATTCACAAAAACATGGCATACAGATACAATAATCAAGAGAAATTGTAAAATTATTACATAATTCACTCCGAAATCCAGGTACACCAGCATGCATTTATAACCACGCCAAGCCCAACGGCTCATGATTTAAAAGGACTCACATTACAAAAAATGTAATATAAATATCCTTTTACATCCCACTAATTGATACAGATGAGCAATAGCTACTCTTAACAAATATCCTCCCTAAACCGCTGCAAAGTACTCTTTGCTAAGTTTGGGGTCTGGTTTCATGGACTTCTCACCAGGTTTCCACCCAGCAGGGCAAACTTCATCTGGGTTCTCCTGCACATACTGCAAGGCCTGCAAGAACATGTTTGGGGGGAAACCAATTATATGAAAAAGAAACAAAAAAAAATGGAGATATACTACTAAATGTTCAATCTTGGTGTAATCCTATTTAAGTGTATTATTACCTGGAGTGTTCTTTTTGTCTCATCAACACTTCTACCAATTGCAAGGTTATTAATGGTTGAATGCTGGATAGCCCCTTCCTTATCAATAATGAACAATCCTCTCAATGCAATCCCCTGAATCATTCGAAACATTTGGAATCACTATAACACAGTAGCAAAAAAGTGGAATGAAAAGTAATAGTTTCACACCCAACATTTCACCATATGATGCAACCTACTAAAGTTGGGGCCTAGGCGGCACCCTAAATGTCACTCCAGACAACATTGAAACTAAAGCACAAAAGATATTGGTGTTGGGAGGAAAGGAAATGGAATAGTCATAGTTTAGGACATGATGTCAAAACATACCTGATCCGGAATGAGAACACCATAAGATTTTGATATGTTTTTGGTGACATCAGAAATCAAAGGATACTTCAAGTCACCAAGACCACCTGACTTTCTATCAGTTTGAATCCATGCAAGGTGCGAGAACTACAATAACAATGATAGCATCACTAATCAAGAAGAAGCAAACTTTGGAAGCTCCTTTAGATAGGCCATAAAACAGTAGCTGTAACGTAGAGAATGTAGTAAATTATAACATAAAAAGCCATGCATGCATATACATGCGGGAATATTGTGTGTCAGTCTGTAAAAGTTACATGCCTTACGAATCTTATGAATTTCATTTCATCTAAAGATCAAGAAAAACACATTCCAATTATCCAAGTTTAAAAGTATTGCTGCAAACCAGATATTCTGCTTGCTTTTGCTTTATTTATGAAGCAATTTCCTCTAACCATACACTTGCATAAATTCTATGTAGCAAGTTTCAGAGATAATGAAAATACAAGACCTATGTGATTTTACCAATTATGCTAAAACTCTCTGTCACAGCTTCTCCCAAAAAACTGAACTGTTAAGGCCTTAAACTATGTAAAGACTGCAAGTGGTGCTAGTCTTTGTGCACCCTTCATTTTCTTCAGTAGCTAATCAGAAGCATGTCATAAGTGCCAGTAGCTAAGGAAATAATTAAGAAACAAATGGCAGTCAAAAGCAGCTCACCACACTGTCAACCGAAACACCCAATATCTCTGTATTTAGTTCCTCAAACTCTGCATGCCGGTCACTGAAAGCAGTGATTTCTGTAGACAAGTAACAAATATTAGGGTGACAAAAACAAAAGGAGATTTAGCATCAACAGGTATCTAGATCTGAGTATAGTCTACAAAAATGTGAAGTAACCTGTGGGACAAACAAATGTGAAGTCCAATGGGTAGAAAAAGAGGATAACATATTTCTTCCCAATGTATTCAGATAGTTTGACCTGAAAAGATATTGCTCTTGTCAAAAAGATAATTTCTAAGCATGAAACTTTCCAAAGGCATTATTGGATAGACTTACAAAAAAAAGGGCTTCTATAATGTAGAAATAGAAAGTGAATCTATTTTGCGTTTGGACGAGCTTTTAAAAAAAGGGGCTTCTATGAAATTTTTTGTAAGGACATTATTCTCCAACAATTTTCATAAAACATGATTGGTCTTACAGGACATCTCCTTTATTTAGAAGTTAGGAATTATTGTAGCTTCCTAAAAAAACATGCAAAATTTGTTTTTTCCCACTGGTTTTGCTTTTTTTAAAAGCCCATCCAAGCATTCATTCATATATTTTTAAAAGCACTTTTATTTTAAAAAATAAGTGCTTTTCTAAAAAAACATCCAAACGAGCTCTATATAACAAACAAAAAAAAAACATTTGAGAAGCTTAGAATCTGTTTATATAAGCATTGGGTGGCAGGAGCGTACCTTGATAAACTCCTGATCAAAAACCGCCTCTGCTTCAAAATCCGGTGCTGTATTCCCAACCAATGGAAGTTCACTCTATAAAAAAAGAAAAATAAGTTATTAATTTACTGCAGTCAATGATTAACGAAGAAGACTCTCAAACACATGCACAAGATATATACTCCAGAAATTACAAAACTTAATGTCCAGGTAGGAAAATTCAAAACCACCAATATCATTTTAGAGCATTATTGTTGTAATTGCAATCAAATTGTAGTTGAAGAAGAAAGCTTCGTAAATGCATCTAATACTAACAACAAAGAGGAGAATGGGTATTGGGAAAATCTTACAGAAGCTCTGACGATGAAGCTTCGGAGAGAACGAGAGCGTGGATTGAGGGAAATTGAGGGGGAGAGGGAGGTGCGTAGAGGTTTGCAAAGGGAGGTGGAGGAATTGGAGATGGAGAGAGAGGAAAGGGGGAGAGTGGAAGAAGAAGAAGAAGAAGATTTGGGAGAGAAGAGTGAGTTAGGGTTTGAAGAACAGAGGAGAGAAGCAGCAGAGGAAGCCATGGTTCCAGAGGAGAGTAGGTAGTACAAGATAGACTGATAGAGTGGGTGGGTGAGACAGTAATGTAAGGTGAATAATCCTATCTACTAAAATACCATTTTGGTCCCTTTAACTTATTTTTTAATTTCAATTTGGTCCCTTAATTTTTAAAAATTTTAATTTAATCCCTTTACTTGTCTCTATTAACACAAGTTAGTCCTTTTCATCAATAACATAGCAAATAAGTTTCAAATTGGTCATTTAAATTGTTAACAAATTTCAAATTGGCCCCTTAACTTTTAAATGAGTTTCAAATTGATCCCTTAAATTTTAAATGAGTTTCAAATTGGTCCTTTAAATTGTTAACACGTATGACACTTTCGTCACTTTTCATTATGTCATTGACGGAGGGGACTAACTTGGGTTAACAGAAACAAGTTAAGGGACTAAATTGAAACTTTTAAAAGTTAAGGGACCAAATTAAAATTAAAAAATAAGTTATGGGATCAAAATGATATTTTAGCCTACTATGTACCTTCACTGCTTATTAATTTATTATTATCATTATTAACAATAATAATAAAATAAGAGAAAAGACTGAAATTGATTTTTGGAAGAAAATAAAAACTGAAGAATGTCCTTAACTAGTAGTTGTTACCCGTGCTTTGCACGGAAAAGATTTCATTTAAAGAAAAAGTATTGAAAGTTAAATAATATTAATAGTAGTGGTAATTTTGATTAAAAAAAAAGAAGAAAATAATACATCGGTAATTAAAAAGAAATAGCATAATTATACAGATATTAAATGTATTATTGTTTAAAAAACTGTATTATAAGAAATGACACATAATCGGAGTAGAAATAACCAAGAAAGTATTATGTCATTGTTTAATTCAACTGGTTAAAGTAGTACTGAATAAAATATAGAACAAAAAAACCAGTGATTTATTCATTAATTTGTTCATATCCATATAATACTGATAAAATCTGAGGGCAGGCCATGCGCCCATACAAAAACATAACTATATAAAAGAAAAGATTCCCAAAAAAACATGAATTGTTCAATTAAAGAGATTAGATCCTTGAATGAAAAAACTCGTGGTTTGCCTTCCTTCATTCCAAAAAGGATCTTGCTGCCTTTCTTCAACTTATTTTAAGGGCAAAAATGAGCTCATTTATCAGACAGGTATGACTCCCCATCGATCTGTCCTTTCCCATCTCAGCTTGCTGCTGAAATTTTGCCCCACTTGGTCTTTAATGGTAACTGTATCTGCATCACCCATTTGAAGGACATCCTTTGCAAGCCTTGCAGTTTTTAATTGAAGAGAAGTATCTTCAGCAAGCCTATTTGACATCACAAACAATATATTTACACAAATATAACGTCTTGCTGAAAGAAATAACACAAAATGTTATCTGCACAGTACACATCCACCAAGGTCATACTCCTGAAGTTTGACCATTGGATGATTCGAATACATGCATAAATTATGATTCTAAGGAGATAATGTCTGCAATTGTTAAAATTGGTTTCAGTATTAAGCACATTCTTTAACTATGGAAAAAAAAGAAGCTAGAAACAAAGGAGGAGTAAAAAACACGATAACATAGTTGTTAGAGATCCTCAAAAGACAATCAAGAAAAACTTAAGGAACTTCTAAATATGTTGATATGGAGAGTCGAAGAAACTCCTGAATATGGTTATATATTCCCAAACGCAATAGTTTCACAATAAATTATTAACAGCCAATGCAAAGCTAAGCTAAAAGAATAATGTTGAATTGCCAACACCAACAACAATTCTTCTTTTGAGATTGCAACATTAAGTTATCACAAAATCAACAATAAATTATGGCAAATTCAACACTAAAGTGTATGCACCCAAAAAGGAAAACTATGCCCTTCAAGCTATAGGATATAACGAACAAATTGCAAATTAATCCCATCCAATGTAATCCTATAACATATGCAATCTGGAAGCAATTGCTCCATATTGGGGATTACATCAAATTGTTCAGTTAATAGATTCTCAAAATCAGAACATGCAATCAATAGAAAAATTCAAATAACTTCTTGATTGTATGCAAGTAGGTAACATGTGTTACTTGCGGTGGAAAAATACCACTTGATGAGAACTTTGATAACAGTTGGCTTCCTTTGCCTTCAAAGATAACTGGCAGAAGACTTCCAAGTATATGTTGACCTTCAATCATGGAAATGAGTGGCATAAGTTTTTTGAAAGAAAATGCAGCTGAGTCACCAAGGTTTAAGATTGATATATCTTCCATCAATGAAACATGACTTGATGTACTGCCTAGACTCCTTACCGTGCCCATCAAAAGTACCTACACCAATAAGTTTGAGGCCATCGAAGGACATAAATTGAAAGATGACACTCTCCAGATAGAGATACCTGCCACATCTTTGCACAAAAGAGAAACCAAACAGTAAGGGAACATAAGGAAAAAGAAAATAAATTGGCTAATCTCTTCCATATATTTCAGTATAAAAGCTTGTCTGGGTTAAATGGAGATGGAAAGAAAAGATGACTCGATTTTACCCAGCACGATCATTGTTTATGCGTATGCTCTTGTACCATGCAACAGACATTGTTGGTAATCATTGATTTTTGCAAGTGGACTTGAGGATTGCAGGGACCAGGGAGTCACAAACACATGTCACAAGGGGTCTAAGGACAAAGGAACAAACCATCATGGTAACTAAAGGTTCACCACGCCAGTATGTTCAAAGCTGTGTGGCTCGAAGATTTTAAAATCTTCTAAGAAGGTTTAAGGAGTCAAAACTTCAGCAGTATAAATAATAATTTCCCTCTTCTGTGAAGATATATTCATCTGTTTTAATATTGAATTATGACTTTCATATTTGGACTTTAAAATAATCCAACAACTGACTGCCAGTTATGAATAAAATAACCAACTTTGGTATTGGTTTCATGAAAGTGAAATTGCATATAGAAAGATTAATCATATAGAATATAATAAAATGTGCATGAAGAGTCAGAAATCAATTTAATAAATCTCTCTCCTAAATTTAACTCCAAATATGCTCTACCAGCACAATCAGCTCCATCGAAACATGCTCTGCCATCATAATTAGCTACATGCAAAACAGTTTACAAATTTGCAGAAACCTTTAAAAAGGAACTAATGGCATAAATGCATAGGAAGCGCACACACACACACCAGCATACACACAGACCAACATGCATGACAGAAGTCGAAATGGTGTAGCAAGCATAGTTAGGACCACAGCATTAATAGTGTAGCAAGCATAGTTAGGACCACAACAACAGTCATGAATTTATCCTGATTTTATGTCAATCATAAATCTTATTTCAGAACTTTCTTGCTAGCATTAGCATATTAGTAGTGTAGTAAGCAGCACAGGCACAAAAAATAGAAACAATTACAGTTAATGAAATTATCTTGATGTTACATCAATCATCAATCATTATTCTTATTTCAGAACTTTCATGGAAAAAATAGAGTAACATAAAGCTGGTACAAATTAATAATCAAGCACGGAAAAAAGGATAAAGCATAAAAGCATATTGGAAAGGAATTGCAAAAAAGGTGGGTATGAAAGATTCTTTTTTATTCAAATTTACCGAATACAAAATGCATGGATAAACATCACCCGAATAAAGATAGTAAACAACCATATGAGTATGCGCCTATGAAATTTCCTAAGAATACATATGAAAATGCAGATAGAAATAATTCAGAAGATGTTTAAAAGGAAGCTATTAACCTTCAGGTAAACATAAGGATAAAAAATAATGAACTAAAAAGCTCATATCTAGAAATTAAGACAGTTTGAAGAATTACATTGCAGTAGCAGTAAACCAAGGGAAAGTTATTTATGAGACTCCCCATTTTAATTCCAAGTAGCAGCTATATGCAAGGAAATTAACCTATACAGTGGCAGGGTTATAGAAGTGCCATGCCCAATTGGCAGCATCATTGATTTTTAGATTGAGTACAAGTCCAGAATATGTTTATTATGAGCACTATTACTGTGAATGACATACCACTTATAGGTTTTTTTTTACAAAAGCACTATTTGTTTTAACGAAAGTATTGTGCATGCTTGCATTCCCCCCTTAGAAAACATATTGAAAAATATTTCAACTCAATGCTAATTTTCCTTATAACATCATTGGCAGATTATGTATCAAAACAATAATTATAACATCCTAATATCTTTTGGAACATGAGCACCACTTCTTATAGACTCCTGAGCTTGCCTTAACAACCTTATTACATGTAAACTTATTACACCTCAAATGAAAACCAAGATCTGAAACCAAAAGGGGAAATAAGAAGAAAAAAAAAAAGAACACAGAGAGATATGAAGAGTTATACCTAGTTACATGTATATCATTTAGCCTTATACTCTAGCTATTTGATTAAGAATAATAAACCATTTTGCTTGGTTATGAAAACAAAGAACGATTTGCTTTACAGCCCAGGTTAAAGAATTGCAGAAAAAACTTTCATATTGTAGCCTTGTGAGTAGGATTTTTTCAATAACCTTACATGAAGAAAGAATTAAAATATACAAATACAAATTCAAAAAATCACACAAAAAACTTAGTAAATGTTTGGTATTGCGTCGATGTTGACGCACCGTGGAAGCTGCCCACGACAACTTTCACGTTTAGAGTAAAAAAATTTACCCTTTTGCCATTTTCACCGTGATTTCTTATCAGCCATGATTTTGTACCGCTAAACCAAACACACCATTAGACAATTTCAACACCCATTCAAAAAAAAAGAATGAAAATACCAAAAAAATCACACAAACTCCTTTTTAATATCACCATAGCAACCTACACCTTGGTATAGATCTATAGATTCTATAGAATGGACAAACACCTATATCAAATATCAAAAGATGCATATATGCCCATTTCACGAGTACTGTCTTAGTAATTAAAATCTATGCCAGTTGACCATTTTCAACAAAGATTCAAATGAAAAAAAACTTGAAAGGGGATGAAAGAGAAATTTTCGTTAAAAAATACATAAAAGACCAAACCAGATGGATGCAATCCAACTACAACCAACGAAAACAAAGGTTTCCAAGTATAGCACACTGGATTGAAGATTAATCACTTCCATTTGATTAACCATGTCATTGTGTGAAGAGGCTAACATTCTATTTTTTATTCAGGAACTAATTTTTTAAGAAAATAAAGTGACAAAAGTTCAAAGCTATAATATTTGCCCCAAGTAAATAACTATCGTCCAACTCAACACAAAAGAACATGGTTTTCTGAAAGCCATCAGCAAACAGTTTTTTTTTTATTTTTTATAATGAGATAATAGTGGTAACAATAATCAGTATGACAAAAATAATAGTCAAGGCAAAAAAAGAAGTTAAAGTCAATGATAGATCATAAACTAAGTTATCATGTTTTCATCTCAATTTTTTGTTACCCTACACCTGCAGCTAACGAAACCGATTGTTAGGAACCAAGCCCAGCCCAATCCTAAGCCTTTGCGGGTTTACTCTTTAAGGCCCAAGCAGCAGGCAGCATCAACATGGGGCAATTAATTTTGAGGGGTTCATCCCAGAGGGCTGATTTATCTTAGAGCCTTGCCTTAGAGCCCGTGAAATAAGTAGTTCATAGGAGAGAGAAAGCTGTTATGCAAGTTTGCTAGTAGGATCTGATAAATAGTATGGGAAGGGAATTAGGAAGTTATGAGAGTATACGTTGTGAATTGGGGGTCTAGAGTTGATACTCAGACTTGGGAGCTATTTGCTCATTCTTTCTTGTATCCCTTCTTATCTTTCAATAATACAAAGAGGCATTTCAGTACATTTTAGCTTACTTACAGTTTACTGATAGGAAAAATCTTATCATCAGCATCTCGACTTCCATGCCTTATCAATGAAATTCCGGTGATTTTGACTTTTCAACACATCCCTTTGAGCCCCAACTACTTGCTACAAAGATGACAAACCAGCCATGAAATTAAGTACATAGAATAAAGGAAAAGAACAACATAAGAGTCAAAGTAAAAAGCATTCCCTGTCATGCACACACGGAACAACACATATATGCACTTGTTAAGTTCTTAGTGGCATAGCACAATCAAACATTTCGAAAAGCAATAGCAGTGTCCTTGTCCTGCTACCTGTAATCTGGCCTTATACTATCAGGCACACTAAATGGGCCTAAGATGCAAGACATTGCATTATTCAAGGTAAATGGTCAGTGAATTTGCCTTAGTTGCCTTATTATAATACTATCAGGCTATCAGCTTGAAAAAAAAAAGAATGACCATGAATGAGCTTTACCATGCTTTCCACTTGAACAGTGAGATGTCAATCAAAAAATGATCCAGTTTTCAAGCCACAAATTATACTCTAATTACAAACTCAACTTATGCAATTGGAAAGCATAATTTATGTGCAATAGATACAAAAACAACAATGATCAGGTACTAAGGTATTACAGAAAGTAGATTTATCATACTTTAACTCAAGTTACACTATCCTGCACTATACTATGCCATACTATAAAACTGCACATGGGGATAGGATTATACTATAATGCGGCAGGCCTAGAGTTTCCAAAATTAAAAAATTTTCCCCATTGAGTTTTACATTCAAAATAATATAAATATTTGGACGAACATTCGGGATAAATAGAAATATATTAGATCAGTGGTGTGCAAATATAAGTGATTTTAATTTGAAAGCCAATAAATATTTTCAAAAGAAAAGAAAGTTACCGGAAGAAAAAAAAAAGAAACACATTAACATAGATATATAATACAAGAGTCCTAAGGATTAAGAATAAAGGCACAAAAATCACATGTAAGGTAACAACCTTTCTACGTAAATCTAAATTAGACAGAGGTTGAGCTCTCATACCCATATATACAACCAAACTCAGCCAATAAAGGTAGTGACAATGAAATGAGAAAGTTTAATCAGTATGATAGAGAATCAGAAATGAGGAGGAAATGAAAACGAATAGAAGAAAATAAAAAAAAGTTGCAATAACCAATATACATACCAGAATTCTCCCTCTCAGGTAAAAAACAAAATTTCAGCTATCTTTATGCAGACATAGTTCCCGTTATAACTATAGCGTAAGCAAAGCAGATACCTTGCTGCTTCAATCTCAGTGTCAAACAAACACAGATAAACGTATCTAGTGAATAAAATTAATTAACCTTAGTTGTTATGACACTGATAAAAACTGCATGAACAGACATATGTGAGGGTGGAAATCCCAAAAAAAAATTAGAAAAAAGGCGTGTAAGATGTAATGCTTACCCGTTGTAGACATTTCCAAAATCACCTTTGCCGATCAAGTTCTTGCTGCTGAAGTCATATGTAGCAACCTGAAGTTCTCTAAAATGGAACTTCTTTAGGTTTCCTAGGTGAAGGCATCCGTAGCAGTGCAGTGCCACCTTCAGAACCGCATAGTCACTGGAGGTTGTTGATGAAAATAAAATATAATAAAATAAAATCAAGGCTTTGATGCATTGGTTAATTAAATGGAAACAAATTAGAAAGAAAATAATTGAAAAATTATAAAGTCAAGATAATGGGGGGACCAGTGATGAAGCAACCAACCTCTTTGGGTTTTTGTCGTCCTTCTCTTTCTCATTTTTCTTCACCCTTTCCTGTTTGGGCCGCGCCTGTGGAGAGAGGAGTTCCACCTTTTTCTTCATCTTCTCCGCCAGCTTGATCCCTGAAGTGAAAAACCCACATGCATACACTCATGGATAACATTCAGTAGGTGATGCATTGCACAACTAAGTAAGACTACAGAGTCAACTTAAGGTCCAAACCAAAATAACCCAATCAAGTTGACCCAACCCCAGAATGAAAATATTAAAAAAAAAAAAGAGTGAAAGTAGAAAAAACAAAAATAGAGGAATAAGAACAGTGCCGTTGTGAAAGAGAAGAAATACCAAAAAGAGGAGGGCTTAGAGGGAATTCATAGAGGAATGTTATTGAGGCAGTGGTGTGAAGAATTTGTGTTGATCGCGAAGATTGGTAAGGGAAAGTAAGTATTTCCGTGCGATCAGAGAAAATTCTTCCTTCTACTCTTCTACTTCATCATTCTTCCAGAGAGTAAGAGAGAAAATTTCACGGTGGTGTGAAATGTGGAGAGAGAAATCAATTTTCGAAGGGAGAGGGTTCACGGTGGAGCTTGGACGTAACCAAATCTGAAAAAGAAGAGATAAACCGAGTTATCAATGTGCAAAAACAACAGAGAAAGAGAGAGGGGTCAGAGACTGAAATTGAAATCAATCTGTAGATGAAAAAAGAAGAACTACAGTAGACAGTCATCTCATAGCAGAGGGATCGCGTAAAAAAAGGTGAAAGGGGCATGGCTGTGCCAATTGATCACGCCACTACGATCTGCTGCTGAGAGAGGAAAAATGGTGTCAGGGTATGGGTTTTCCTTTATTTTTCGGTGAAAGGATGGCTTTTCCTTTGACCATGGGAAAGCAAAATCCAATTTCAAATCCATTAACAAAAAAGCCCAACCCTTTATTATTAGTTATTATTAGTTATTAGGATAGGCCAGTTAGCCCGGCCCGGGGCTGGTCCGATTTTTGAGGGTTGGTGGGATACCTCCATAATTTTGCAACATTCTGATACTGCTCACACATACCTATCTACACCTTATGCACATAGTATCCACCTATCGGCATATTTCATAGGGAAACTCATATGGAACAGAATCATGCAACCATGTAATCACTAAAGCTTCAAACATTATGTTAAATCATTAAAATTTAAAATTTTGCATATTATTTTATATTTAATTTTATTTATTTATTTATAATTAGGAAGGATTTGGCCCGCTGACCCGACATAGGGCTAGATTGCGCCAACGAATTCACAGTCTGGAGTAAATCCAAATTGGGTCGATCGGCCCATTGCTACACTCTAATCCGAATGGGTCGGGTCGGCCGGCCTGATTTGATGGCTCTACTCTCATCTAATGCATTATTACTTGATACTGATTGAGGAGGAGAGTAACTAAAAAGAACTAATAAATATCACATGCATTGCATACATGTTTTTAAATTTATAAAAAATAAAATAAATAAAAGGAAATAAAATATATTTTGAAAATATTTAAAATTATAAATAGTATATTCGTAATTAAATATTTTATAAGAACATAAGCATAATTAACTCTAAAATTTAAATTTAAATATAAAAAGAGAGAAAAATTAACAATGGCATATGTCATTTTCTAAATGATTGTAGTCCATGAGAACATACTCTATATATATATATATATAGAGTTTTAGAAGTCATTGTTTTGAAAAGAAAAACAATCAAATGGAAATAAGTTAATTGTCCAAGGATTTGGCAGTAACAAAGGATTATGTTCCTCTCAAGTGAGAAAAAATATAAAGTGATAAGTAGACGCGTATCCACTCTTGATTAGTTAAAATGCATTGAGATATTAATCGACTTTAACTAATCAAGCGTGAATACACCTCTTACTTTCTCCCTTTACATTTTTGATCACTTCAGAAGAGTTTTTTCCAATAAAACTATTCACTATATTTGAAATAAATCCTAAAAAAATAAGGATTTAATTGGTATACACTATCAGTGTAAAGATTTTTTACACAGACAACCAATCAGAAATTGTCACATAACCTAAAGTGATTGACTATTATCCTAACTACTTTAAAAGTCACACACACCATGATTTTTAATTGATTGTCAGTGTAAAAATCTTTACACCGACAATACATAAAAATTAAATTCAAAAAATAATTAACCGAGAGTAAGTAAATGATATGCATATTTTTTTTTTATCAAAAAGATATGATATGCATATTTGGTTGCAAAACTATTAATTAATAGAATTGAAAATATATTAAAAAATTTAAAAATTGCTTAATGTAAGTGTTGCCACATGGCTTAATAGCTAAGGGAGAGATTGTGGAGAATGATTATTGTTCGAGAATGAATATCTAATTTAATAAATAAGGGTTGATTAGTAGCAAACAATTAGTAGACAATTAATAGTAAAACATTTAGAAATTAATAATAGACAATCAATACACAATCCCGAATTTAGTATTAATAATAAAAAATATTTGTCCTAAAAAGATAATAGTTAATGGAAAAAAATAAAATTGATTTGGTAATTATAGCAATTAATTGATAAAATTATAATAATTATTATAGTCATATTAAATATAGTAAGGATTTAATTTATATACATGTGTAAAGATTTTTTACACAGCTACATGAGGAGAAATGATTGACTCTTATTCTAACTATCTTAAAAGTCATTCATATCATGATTGATTTCTGATTAGTTGACAGTGTAAAAAATTTTATAATTTCAATGCATAATAATTAAACTCATATAGTAATTAGAAATATTTATGTTGAAAAGAAAAATAATTAAAAAGTAAAAATAAGTAAGCGAAATGATGCATGACACACTTAGGATGGGAAAGGTTTTGCATAATAGATTACGTTCAAGAATGACGATATCTCATATATGACTGTGAAAACTCAAATCTAGAAATAATACACTGATTAATATAGAAAGACGACTATACTTTATTAAGTTTTACGGATGCGTTTGGAATAACTTCCATAGAGTTGATGAGAATGATTTATGAAAATAAATTTATATAAATAATTTATGAAAATCGTTTATGATTTTTTTATAAACTCTTTTTAACTTATTTTCATAAGTTTGTCACAGAAATTTATAAAAATAAGCTATTTTTAACCTGTTTAAAAAATAATTTATTGAATAAGTGTTTAATTAATTTGGATATCCAAATACATCCTAAATTCTTAACTAGTAACTAAAACAAAATTAAAGTTCTTAAATTAGTTATGACAAAAAATTAGGGTTCTTATACAATATTTTGCTCGTTAATCGCGTAATCACTTTCGGCATTGAAACACTTTCTTAATTGAGACCTGGTTCTCCTTTATTTCATTTCATGATTATACCAAATATGATAAAAATTTGTTAAATAATTTGATTTGACTCAAAATTTTCTCAACAATCAAAAGATGATTGATTATGTGCACGAAGTTCCAGTATCATTATTCAAAAGCAAATGATTCGAAAATTCCCATAAACTAAGTGAATCATAATATACACCCGTGATAATTATAAATTCTCATGACAAAAGAAGATTTTGATTATTGAATATAAGATACGAGGAGGAAAAAATACACATGGGATTTTGGGGTAACATTCGCAATAATATGATAAAACAATGGCCAAAGTATAAATATTGATAGTTGTATTTTCCGCATGGAGTTGAGTTCCCTCCACATCTATCCGAAACAAAAAAATTGCCTTCTTCCCTCGTTTTCTGCTCTTCCTTTTCCGTTTCCTTTTCCTCACTTTCTCTCTCTAAAACCCTTCAATCCCATTTTCTCTTCCAATAACAACACTATGCTCCTTTTATCTTCCCTTACTTGATTCTTCAATTCAAACCATTTTGCTTTCAACTTTTCAACTTCCAACTCAACCGAATTGGGGTTGCGGGAGAGGATCACTCACTTGCTCCATGTACGGCGGCGCTGAAGCTCCGAACCACCGGGAATCTCCGCCTCCGGTCCCTAACCGGCAGCCACCGAAGCGCCACCTCGCCTTCGCCTCGACGAAGCCGCCGTTCGCTCCGCCGTATGACTATCGTAGCTTCTCCGTTTCTCACTCCACGAGTCCCTCCGATCAAGAGCCTGAAGCTGTTATTGTTAGATCACCGGTGCGTTTTTCTTTGTTTTTTTTATTCTGCAATTCGATTTGGGTTTGTTTGATAATTTGGGGTTTCCGAAATAATTTCTATTTTTTATTTGTTCTCTCTATTTTTGCTGAATCGGTTAGATTAACTTGCATATGCTTTTGATTTGTTTCTATTTTGCTTGGAATCTAAATTTTCCTTTTTCATGCTGGAAAAAAAGTCAACATTATTTCTCAATATCTTGACCCAAACCCGAATTCGTAAATATTGGGTATCAGTTACAGTTTTTCGCACTCTCCATTTCAGTGGAGTTAGATTTGATCTTTGTCCAGCTTGGTAGTTCTGTGCAATAGTTTGGTGGGGAGGAAGAGGTTGACAAAAAGGAATTTAACATCTGCATTTTGGGTTACTTTTGAGGTAATAAGTTCATGCAAGGTTTTGCTTGGGCAGATCAAGTGATTGTAGATTGGTGTTTGAATTAGGGGTGTATTTGGGCTTATCTTATCATATTTGCACTTTAAGCAAGTGTTTCGAATAGCTTATGAAAATAGCTTATGATCTTTATATAAGCTAAAAAGAGCTTATAGAAGGTCATAAGCTAAGCTCTCAAGTGATCAACGTCTATTCAATAAACGCTTAATTAAACCTTTTACCCAAACCCACCCTTATTATGTCATGGGTTTGAAGTGCTTTTGTGTTTGAATATGTTTCCATGTTTGTTGTGGATATTTAAACATCGTCACCATTCATATAATTCAATGTACACCACAAAGTATATATTATGAATTGTTGCATTATTGCCTTCCTCTCCCCTGTATTATTGTGTGTGTATATCGTTAGTAATTTCTTTTTTCTTGTTATCTCAATATCTCATCATTTCTGGAACCTGGTGGTGCTGTTAGTACATGAAGTCGAAGAGTGGACTGAATGATGGTGAGGGGGAGTCACGGAAGCAGAGTAACAGTCCTGGATGCAGTAATGTAATTAATAGTCCCTTCAAAACTCCTGCGTCTAAAAAAGGGGGAAGGACATATAATAAAGCAAAGGTTCCCAAGGAAGGTAGATCGGGTCCACAGACACCAATCTCAAATGCCGGTGAGAAATTGTTCACATTGAGCTAAGTTCATTATTCCATTTAAGAAGCTTTTAGTGCTTGGAAACAACCTATGTGCAAATTCTGATCTATTCATAATATAGTAAGTTTACTCAGACAGTCTCTGTTGACATACAGGATCCACTTCTCCTCTTACTCCTGCTAGTAGCTGTCGTTATGACAGTTCCTTAGGTAATTTTTGAATCAATCTTAATCAACAAGCTCTTTACCTTTCTCTTCACTGCCTGTTATGGATCTCAAGTTCTTTCTATGAAAAAAATAATGACAAACTTGTACCAGAACTTCACAGGTCTCTTGACAAAAAAGTTCATCAATTTACTCAAGCATGCAGAGGGTGGCAATCTTGACCTGAATAATGCAGCAGAAACTTTGGAGGTCCTTGTTTAAAAATTATGACTGAAATATCTAATATTTATTCTCACATCTATCATATATGAATTTAAAATTTTCCTTTTGTGCAGGTGCAAAAGAGAAGGATATATGACATAACTAATGTTTTGGAAGGCATTGGTCTCATCGAGAAGAAGATCAAGAACTCGATACATTGGAAGTAATGTGTTCTGTATTTTGAAGATTTTATATAGTATATGTAGCTTCTCGTCTTTAGCTTTAAAGTTTAGATTAAAGGATTAGAGCACAATTCTTACATCAATTCTTGCGGAATAATTAATGCAGGGGAATGGATTGTTCTTCATCTGGTGAGGTAGACGGTGGTGTCTCTACGCTGCAGGTATGGGATGTGGGTTTAGATATGTAGTTTTCTTGTAAAGGACCTATTGACACACACGGAGCTAAATGTTATAGAACTAGCATTGTCATTCATGGCACTTGGATACAGGTTTTTGTTTCTGTCTGTAATGTCTATAGATAGCACTCAACAGTTACTGGATCTAGACCTTTGTTTATCAAATGCTACATCTGTCATAACACACAATCTATGATATAAAAATATTAGATAATTAGAATGACTTAGTAGCATATTAGAACGTACTGTAAATTATGTGGTCAGCCTTGTGGCTTTGTCTTGCAGGCAGAAATTGAGAAACTTTCCGTGGAAGATTGCAGATTAGATGATCAAATAAGGTTATATGGTTGCTTTGCATTAGAGAAAGCTGATTTTTTTTCAAACTGTTGCCTAACGCTAATCCTCCAAAACTGTTGGCAGGGAAATGCAAGAAAGGCTGAGGAGTTTGAGTGAAGATGAAAACAAAAAGAAGTAAGCTTCTTCCTTTCTAGTTCTGAGATTCATTTTCACTCTCCCTACCCTACATAAGGTAAAGAAAATGTTATTGTCAATGCTATATTTATACTATTTTTTATTCTTTTTAGGTTGCTTTTTGTAACTGAAGATGATATTAAGGCCCTACCCGGCTTCCAGGTGAGTTTTTCTTGCACTACACTCCCAGCTTATTAATTGTTAATTTGTTATTATGAACATCGCTATATTCTCCTTTTCATGTTGAGTATTACGGATTCCTAACTTTTTTATTAATACTCCTTGTGCATATCTGCAAGTAGAATGAAACTCTAATAGCAATCAGAGCTCCACATGGAACCACTCTGGAAGTCCCTGAACCTGAGGAAGTAAGTTTAGGGCATAAATTGTTTGAAGGTTCATGATCTTTTTAAACTGGTGTTTATGATGCATGATGGAGAATTGCTGCTTCTATATCCATCAGGCTGTTGACTATCCACTGAGGAGATATAGGGTCATTCTTAGAAGCACAATGGGACCCATTGATGTCTACCTTATCAGGTATCACTGCCTTGGCTAGTATTATTTATTTTTGGTCCTTTTTTCCTATGTTATCCTTTTAGAAACCACATGATTATTCAGTTTTTCCAATCTGATATTGAGTACTTTGCATTGATTGTATATGTTTATCGGTTTTCTATTTAATGTAGCTGATAATTCATTTGCCATTTAATCTTCGAAATTTATGAACTTTTCCTAGTCAATTTGAAGAGAAATTTGAAGCGACGAGCTTCCCACTTGCTTCAAGTTCAGGGTCCAACAACCATCTAGCAACAGAAATGACTCCTGTTGAATGCAGTTATAAAGACCTTGAACCTCAAGCTCAACTCTCTTCTCCTACTCATACATACTCTGATCTAAACACTGCACAAGAGGTTGCCGGGGGCATGATGAAAATTGTTCCTTCAGATGTTGATGTAAGTATATGATATTCAAGTTGTGGTGTCTGTGCATAAGAAAACTTATTTCTAATGTGCAAAGGTGACTACAGTTCAAGAATTCAATAATTATATTTTGGTAGCTGTATTTCTAATGACACTTCACTCCCTGTTGGACTTAAGGTGGGTGGCGAGGTTTTAATTGTAGACTTGTCTTGTGTGTGCATACTGAATACTAATTACCAACACATAACTGTGCAAACGGGGTTGCGTTTATTATCTTTTAATGGCTTGAGTTTGATCCTATCTTGATAAGTGTTTGCCTTTGCATTTTTAACCTGACTCATCTGATGCGACGATTCCCCCATCCCTCCCCAAAATCATTGCATTAATGTAAATTACATATCCTGTTGCAATAATCAAGATATTCTGATGGTGCATTTTTAATGGTGTTTTGGTTATTTTTTCTTGGACACTTCGCATTTAATGATTAGATAAGTGGAATGCATTGACACTAATGTTGCTGATATTATTGGTTGCAGATTGATGCAGATTATTGGCTTCTATCAGATGCTGAAGTTAGCATAACAGACATGTGGAAAACAGATTGTATCCCTCTTTCTGAATTCTTAATGCCTTTCTTTTATGCTTTTTCTTTTGTCGTCTTCTGTCTTATATTTTCTTCAAAGAAGTATAATTAATTCCTTAACTCCAATGAAACAGCTGGTGTGGATTGGAATGCGGTGGACATGCTTCATCCTGACTTTGGAATCATCTCGAGGCCACAAACTCCATCATCTGAGTTTGCTGAAGCGCCATCTGCACTAGCTAACTCTACTCACAGCTGAATACTGATCTGCTTAAACGTGCTACATTGGAAAGTATCGGTAGCCTTGAGCAATTGTACAGAGGAAAACTGCTCCAATTGAGTAAATTTATAGCCTTGGAAACATTGAGGCTGCTGTCAAGAGATGTTGAATGTCAAGCTGGGGGTTTATACTGCACCGTTACATCATTAATCACCTGTCATGAGTAAACTGGTTGCAGTAAGCATACCATGCTGGAGGAGGATTTAGCTTGTTGGAAGGTAGAGCGGTTGCTTCAGTTATTATTACTGAAGATGTTCCTACTGTATGAAACACAATAAACAAGGTAGACTTGATATTCATTATCTCATCTTATGATTAGCCATAATTGAAGTCTGGCATCATGGGTCCAACTCTTTTGAAGATGGAAGGAGCTATGTAGATGCTGACTGTAAACAATATGAGAGCAGCTATGCTGATTACAGTCTGCTGAATATCAATTTTCCTACCTTGTTCCTAACTCTTTTCTTTCTAATTTTTAAATTGACTCAATAGTTTTTGAGATGTCGATTTGCATGCATGCTGATCTCCAAGGAGTTCTTTGAATTTTATTAAGCATCTAGAGATGTGGTGATCCCACTATACTAATCGTAGGTTCAAAAGTACATCTAAGCAAGAAGATTCCATTTGAATCTGCGGTTGTGGTTATGAACGAAAGGTATTTTGTTAGTGGGTGCCGATGTACCTATTGCACTTCATTATCTCATTCCTCTTACTCTTTTCTTTTCTTTTCAAATGGTATTATGAAAGAAGAAAATTCATTCTATTATGGTAGTGGGCGGGGTGACATGAGCCTAATATTTGCAAATATTTTTTTTCTTTTCTACACTATTTTACTCAACCATGCTGGGTTCTGTTTTTTTTCCTCCGAAACTCATGCATGTGGGTTTTCTAGACCCCTTAAACAGACTGATTCAAAATAAAAAGGACAAATTTCAGCACTCTTCTACTAGTGTGGGTTTTCTAGAGCTTATCTCTTGCAG
Organism: Ammopiptanthus mongolicus; assembly: GCA_039655645.1. Lineage (NCBI taxonomy): Eukaryota > Viridiplantae > Streptophyta > Magnoliopsida > Fabales > Fabaceae > Ammopiptanthus > Ammopiptanthus mongolicus. The sequence continues at coordinate 6,228,620 of CM077351.1, read as the reverse complement.
CAACTAGTGTTTTGGTGGAAAGGATCCGTTGCACAATACATATAGAGATCATTAAGTTCACTCAATATACTGAATTTACTCAAGAATTTTAGTTATTTATTTATTTATTTTTGAAAATGAGACTTGGCGGTGTTGTTGCGCGCGTCCACTGGAGGGGAAAGAAAAGCCTGTGCGAGGTAATGGCTAACATAAGAATTAGTAGCTTATTATATATGTCCAAAGCTGAGAATCAAATTGGGTCTGCATAATTGTCCGATTCCGCTTGAGCTCGACAAGTCATTTTCATTTGGCACACCCATTTACAGCGGGCGGGACCACTTCAGCGACCCCAATCGTCTATACAGTAGTGTATCAAATAAGTTTTTGTTTTCTTCATTTCTTCAGCGTGGGAAGGCTGAAGCAAGAGCTTATTATGCCTATGACATCTGAATACCTTTCACGTCTTTGTTCTACTTTCTTGGGATTCTTTGTTATATTTTTTAGGTTTTTTTTTTTGGAAAGAATTCAACACCTTATTTTCATGTATATTATTATTTTTTAAGTTAAAAGGTTAATTTTGTTGCTTTCTCTTTGAAAGTTTGGAAGAATGTTTTGGGCCGTCCTCCTCTTCTTTGCACTTGTTTTTATTTATAATCACAGCAACCGAGTTACTCTGTTGAACTAAAGATGCCACATAATATTAACTTCATTCCACGCAACTTGTAACTGCATATATACTTGGTGCTTAGAATTTTGCTTACTTAACTTAGTGATTAGTGCTTACGCTTTATTCAAGGGTCACAAACTTTGCTTTGTCCATGTGCGGTGACGTTTAATTGCCAAACTCTTGTGGCCATCACAAAAAGAAATCCCAATGATTTGAGGCCGAAGCAAAAAGTACTTATGGTTGTGGTTTCATTGATTATATAAACACTAACCTTACTCTCGTTCACTTGTATGAGTTTGTATAATTAATTAATTATTACAGGCTGGGTTATTGTTATTTTCAATTATTTATTCATATTTTTATTAATAATTTTAATTAGAAGTTTTCAAAATGTTGAGTTAAATAGTTTTTTTTAAAGATTAAAAAAATATAATATAAATTAAAATTGAGAGTAACAATAATATCATCTCGACTATGGAGACATTTAATAAGCATGAGGTTGAATCCGGTCATGGATGCACCTCAAACAAGAGTCATTAAACTGGATGACTTTGTATGTTTTTGGTAATATATAATCGGTTGACCCGATTTTTTAGAGAAATTTGTGGCTATTTACAAATAAAACCCTTCCCACCCTCCGATTTTTTAATGAGATTTCTCAAGTTTTTTTTTATAGAAAAAAGCTTTGAAAAAGAGGAGATATAAGAATCACTTTTATATATTAACTTACTAAAAAGATATGAAATAATTAAAAAATTTATTTGCTTGAGGATAAAATAGTATTTATCTCTTATAAATATGAAATTTGATAAAGATGCTCAAATTGTAGCTTTGAAAAAAAAACTATTTTTGTTTTAAAAAATTAATCAACATCTTTAAATCAAATTATCCAAACATGTTATCAAATGGTGAAAAAGCTTTTATGAGAGCAAAAAGTTATTTTCCTAAATAATCAACCAAAACCAAACATGTACTAATTATAAATCCTTCTAATAGTTCACATAATAATAAAGGAAGTAAGTATATAACATATTTTATATTCTCAAGATAGTACACGTAACTGATTTTTTTTTTATTTTTTTAAGTTAAAATAAAAAATAGAAAGTATTAAATAAGATTAATTTTTGAATTTCCAACATATTAAATGTTTAATTTTTTATTCAATATTTATTCTTTTTTGGTTCACTAACTAGTGGCACTTTTTAAACAAACTCTTTATTTAATAACTTTTTTTTATTAATTATTAAGAGGATAATTAGATGCATTTAATATGTTGAGAACATAATAAATTATTTAATTTTTTTTTGACTAAAAGTTATTTAATTTTTTCTCTAGTTAATTATTAGAAAAATTACTAAGAGTATCAATTTTTTAATTTTATCTTTCTCTTTTTGTATTTACACTAAATAAAATAAGAAAGCATCAAATTTTTTTTCAGAAAATCATCAAATAAAGTTATATTTTTATTAGGATTTAACTATGATGCACTGTCAATGTAACAATTTTTTACCCTATCAACCAATTATACATGTATTGCCACATTATCTAAAACATTTGAATTTATTAGTAATTATCTTGAAGTCATATATAAGGTGATGTATGATTGATTTAGATACCATAAAATATTTTATATTGATAGTGCATCAAATTAAATTCGTTTTATTATTATTAAAATTATTTTAAAGCTTTATTATTTCTATGATAATTACTTTAAACAAAAAAATATTTAAAAGGAAGACAGGAATCTCCCTGAGTCACCTCAGTTGATTAAGCCGTAAGTGATAAACCATGAGTGCGCAGATTCAAATCCCTCTTACGTTCCACCGCTCCATCCCTTTCAATATGGGTAAAGCCTCTACATTTCTCGTGAGAAATGGAGAGCTCCATTACCATGATTTTGGGGTGTATAGAATATATTTGGACCTCACCTAAAATCACATTATCATATTTATATTCCTAAAAGTAAAACTATAATAATGAAGAGGAGAAATAGAAAAGATCTCAACTCTTTCAATATTCCCATTTCTCCCTCCAGATATAAGATTTCTGTGAGCCTTCCCTAAAACAAAATATACAAAAAAAAGGTAGAAATGCGCTTTTTTTTAGAAGAGTTTTACTATTTAGCACCAATACGAATGGGAGGAACTTATAGATGGTATTCTTAAAATAATAAAAGACAGAAAACATGGTAAGAAAAAATTGGAAAGAGGAAGAATGGAAGGAAAATAAACCAATCAAAGGCGTGTATACTTTTTTTTTTTTTTGAAGTCAAGGCGAGTATACTTGATGAAATGAGTTTTGGTACCATCAGCTTTTTAGAAATACCCTTGTTTCGGATTGGTTCAAGAGAATCTGAATTTGGCAAAAGATAAAGACAGACAAACTACGTAAATAATGTAATAAGGATTTAAATGGTATACTAACATATCAAATTAGTTAAAATATTTGATTTTTATTTTAATTATTTTAAAAATTTCTTCATATCATAATTTTTAATTGATTGATTATATAAAAAATTTTAGGTTGATAGCAAGTAAACTTTTGAAATAAATGATGGAGCGCATATTTATTTATTTAAATAAAAAAGGAGGATCGCATTTTGTTTGCATTATTATTACCATACTGCTATATGATATCTCTTGCGCCGCGTGTTTGTCGGTAGTTGCTATCTGTTCCGCAGCCATGGCCATCTCCAGCGCCGCCAGCCTCCACCGCCACAATTCCATCAGCACCACTAGCTTTCAAGAAGGTCCACAAGACCAAAACACTCAAACGGTGTCTTCATCATCTCTCCTCAACTTGAAGCTGGTCTCCCTCAATTCCCGTCTCTCCTCCTACACATCCCTCAGAGACGTGCTTCCTTCCACCACCGCCGCCGCCATAAACTCCCCAACGGCCTCCTCCTCCTCCGGCTACGAGATCTCCATCCGTAACCACCTGGTGAAGCAGGCTGCTTGGGCTTACCTCCAGCCTATGTCTCCTTCCCCTACCACCACCTCCTCCGCCCCACACTTCCTCCGCCGCCTCCGCCATAGGTTCACCGCTTTTCTCACCTTCATCAACCATCACCTACTTCCAGCTTTTGCCAGAGTTTTTCATCGAATACTCCATGCTCTCGCGAGTTGAAACCTCTCAATGCGCTCTACCCTTTTAGTTTTCGCTTCTCACCTATTCCATCCTCATACAACTCTTTTGCTCATGTGTGTTTGTATGTATGATTCAATTTGTTTTTCTGTATATACAATATTTTTATCTTTGGGTCTAAATTGTTGTTATGGGCTGGTGGCATCAAAGTAGCAACGAATAAAAGAATGATCAATTAATCACAATTGAAATTGTTTCAAGAGATAGAGAGATAGAAAAGAAGAAAAGAAGCAATTTCTTTTTGGTCAACATAAAGAGAAGAAGCAATTTTCAGCACGGATGTTAATTACAAGCATATCAGACCATTTTCTTTAACTTTGGGTATGTATGTACATACAAGTCCTTGCAAGTATTCTGTTTAGGAATCCAGATGAACATGTACAGTTTGGGACACAGTTTGGTGTCTCCGAAATGTTACGACGGCTTATTGGAATGGTGTTGCCGGGGGACATGTGAAGGTCAAAACCACTTCTTTTTCTTCCCTTTGAAGTTGTCTTGATTGTTTTCAAAAAGAGACGCTCGTATTTCAGGCAAAGGTGGGGCACTTGGAGGAGTTGGACCCTCTCTGTCTTTTTTCTACAATGTAGTACTATGCTCATCAATAACATTATATACATATAAAAATCACAAGATAGCTATAAATAAATTGCAGTGATCTTGTTTAATTTATTTAATGTGCAAAAATGTACGATTCACTAAGAAATGGAGAACCTTATTGCTGGTCTTGTGATAATAAATAAATGACATCAATCTCTATTGATGTGCTTAATTTTTGTTTCACAGACTACTAGTCCTTGGTTCTTGGCCATTAGACAGCACCATGGCATGCATTTTGAAAACTATACCAGTAGCCTTTTTTGTTTATTAACAAGTAACAACGATCAAATTTAAAAATGGTTAGGATGTCAATATTTAAAGGGGAAATCCACCTTAGTTTTTTTGGTTTTGCCTGAAAATCTTGTAGACTGAGCAGTCAAGAAGTCGAGAACCTGAAAAAATGCAGATTGCCCCAACTCTGTGCAATTTTGCCAGTAAAAAATAGCCAAGTCCCATGCCCTGACTCTCCACTCTTGGAACTTCTTGTCAATGTCAGTTTCATGGCTTGATACATAAGGCCTCAACACAGTGTCATAAACATACCCCGTTCCCTGCATTAAGCAACATTTATATCACCTAATTGGAGATCAAACATGACTTTCACATTCCTTAGTAAATGGGAAATAAAAAAGGTGCAAAGAAAAAGAGTATGTTCTAGCAATTCTCCTCACTCTATTATGCTCTTACCTTAGTTTTGGGATACCACATGTAGATAAAGAGGGCAAGCTTCAACTCTCCGTACAAGGGCAGCCTTATTAAGGGTTTAGCGTTAATACATTGCACAAATGTAAATCAAAATTCAACAATATAATAATGGTTTAAAAGTCAAATACTCACCACCCAATAAATACATCTGCAAACTTTTCCAGTACTGTGAAAAATGCCACAATGATCCTGCAAATTGATGGTGCACAAAGACATGAATCAAATACTAATGCTTAAATCGAACAATAATATATAAAGCTTCAACATGAATCAGAGGGCAATATATCCTCCCCGATCTTCCCTATGAAATACACTTCCTCTGTTGTTGTTAATTAACTCAATTTGCAAAAAAAAAGAACACCTCTTCAGCTTCTGATGCGGTGATTTCACATACCCGACACCCATATCTTATCGTATCTGTAGACAACTGGTACAGTGCCTAACATGCTCTATACAAATTCATAATGGTGGACATGATTCGGTTCTCTGTTTGCTCTGCATTTCAAGGTTGTATTAACCTCCGTTTCCATATTACAAAAGCAGATCCCTTACTTGTAAAAAACTCAATGACTCGTTTTTATTCCTCACAAGTTATGTGTTCATTTCTTCTACGTTATAACCAATCCTGTCATTATCCACATCTTCAAAATCATTATATAATCTTATTAACATATATATTATAGGTTAAATTATTTTTTTGGTTCATGTAATTTATACTGAGTTTTAATTTGATTCTCATTTTTTTTTTTTTCTCTTTTAAGATGAATCACTAACTCTCTATATTATAAAAATCATACAATACAACGAATCAAAAGTCAAATAGATCATTTCAGAACTATAGGGGGAGGTGGCTTTGTTTTACCAGTATTGACACCAAAAGCGAAGTTCCTCAATGTTAACCTTGTTTCTCTCCACAGTTTTATAGCATTCAAATCCAGGGTACGCATACGCCAGAAGTAATCTGTGACCCAAAATGATAGAAGAATATTGAGAGAAGAATCATAAATTGAACCCCAAAAAAAAGTAGAAAACAGAAACATAAACTTACAAAAGACACCGAGTAATGAAATCCCCTAACATTTTCAATCCTTACTGCGTCAACAACAACGGCAGAAACTCTGAAACCAAAGCAAGCAACCCATTAAAATTCTGAATTGCCAAAGCTATAGCAACTTGCAACAAGACATAATGGTTGTTTTCTTTAAAAGTAAACAAAAACATGAGAAATAATCTTTAAAGCATTACCTCCAATAATAAACCCACGACTGGGTTCTGAGTGTGTCACGTTTGACAAAGTCAAGAGGCACCCAAAGTTCAAACCGCTACCCTGGGAAATGGGTGTCCCAAACTGCTAAGGATAATGAACAAGTTGAGATTTTTTAACTTTGGAAAATTGATGGATTAATTTAGATCTTTTTATCCTCTGGAAGATCCACCTCTGATTCTCTTTGTGAAACACAATGATGAAGAAAACTTCACACAAAGATGTTCGGAAATATATATATATATATAATATAATATATAGGACGCAGTCATATCAAAGACTCGATCTGAAACATGTTGTTTTTCTTTTACTTTTCCTAAGATTCGAATTTTTTTCAGAAAAATCAGAGGAGAGAGAGAGAGAAAGATAAAGCGAGATTTCTTGGCACGTACGCTTCTCTTTAATTTTAGACGCAACTCTATGGGATTCTGCGTTAACGGATTCACCGTTTGGTTAGTTTGGCACGCACAAAATGATATAAGGCTACTCCCGTCATTTCGCATTGGTTATTCAATAAAACTTGTGTGAAACTATTCCTTATTTCATTACTTACGTTAATCAGAATAAAATATTTGTATACCAACATGTGCATGGTCCGAATGATAACGAGTTCGATTCCCTTAAACAAGTGGTCAGGGGTTCGATCTTTGACTCTTGCGTATGGAGAAAACCTGGTTGAGAGAGATCAGTCTTAAATATCGTCCAGTATCTCGAGGAATTAGTCTTTGCAGTTGATGCAGAGAATACCTTGGGAAACAAAAAAAAAATATTTAGATGTACCCAAAAAGGTAGAAAATATTTGGGGATATAGAGAAATGAAGAAAAACAGGAATTAGCCACATTAGTTAATGATTGATTATAGATAATCTAATGAATCATAATTTGTCCTTGTTCATGAACGATGTGGTCGTTGAGCCAACTAAACTCTATAACAACTACGGTTACACTGGTTCTTATCCTTACTTGTTCGTCATCACCTCACTCTTGATGCAATTATATCTCTTCTTAATGGTTAGATGTAACAAACGAAACGGACAGATTTTTTGAGTTATTATATGATACGAGTAATTTTCACTCATATAATTTAACCAATTTTGCATTTCAGGTCACGTACTAAATTGAAATAAAGAACAAGGAATATGATAATAATATCAGAGTTGAATAGGTGATTTGACCAGGAGTAAAGTTCCCGGAGAGCTTACTTAAATATGATAATGTATAAGTGTACAAAGATTCCAATAGATATTTAAGCTTAAATATAAATATTATATTTTATATATAAAAATAAAATGAGAATTGTACTTCTCCTGCCGGGTAAGGCTAATCTATTACGAGCCTGTTAGGATTTGCGTTTGCAGCGACCAAACACACATGTTTAGAGTGACAACTATGTAATATTTTTTCATCAAACGTAAAAGCTGGGATTATCCTGTGTTTGACGCAAATTCAAACACACTATCAGTCACCTGACCTTTTGGGTCCAATGATCCTCTTTGGATTGGCTTTTCACCGAAATCATGTACTTCATTACTGTCCTCAACAAGTCATCCAGTTCACGACATTCACAAGATCTCCACCCACTATAGGATTGATAACACCATGAACTAGGTAACCCCCCTATCCTTTGTACATGATGAGGGGGAAACTTCTACTTCCAACCCCACGAGACCCACGTTGGAGTGACAAACCGTCCATATATCTTCGCTTTCTATACAGGCCAAAGGATCTATGGAGAGCAAATAACAAAAACACACCTAGGAAAATCTCCCATTAGAATTAGAATCGCTTATGAAATAAAAATCGATTCTTATAAAGCAGTACTGTTGGAGCAACAGTAACATTACATTTAAATGATGATATGACATAATGAAATCTATAAAAAGATGAGTTAAACAACTCCAATGAATTACATCATTAAAAATGCTTTAAACATAATAAAGTCCATCCCTAAAAAAAATATCCCTTTTGATCATCAGTAATCCCTTCACCGAATATATATTAAATAAATGAAAATAACTTATGATGACGTTTGTTCTAGATTCTTTCAAATGAAAAATCACATGGTTGGTCAAAAGTTTGTATGTAGTAATTTTTGAAAAAAAGTGTCTCAACTCAATTTTCCCCATTTGTAGTGAAAAAATCTAAAACAAAATGGCCATTACCGGTTTAAAAGTCTCACACAGCCAAAAAACAGGATTAGTCCATAGGTAGTCAAATATTGATCAAAGTTTGACCAAAATTGGTTGAAGAGTGTAGAGGTTTTGCAGTCTTGCAGAGTTTGGGCAAACAAGCTATCCTCTCTCCTCCCGGCGATGAAGCTCCCCTTGACGAGAAGATAGCAAACATGCTTCAAACAATACAATCGGTTAAAAAGGTGTCCATTCTACAACGTGCATCCTATATCACACGAAAACCTGACTACCAAAACTCTGCCGTCTATCAAATCAAGTCACAAAAAATGATATAAACGCATGATGGACTTGTTTTACAGTTTGTCAACATCGATCAAGCGCCAATAATTAGCAAATATGTTTGTGTTGGATTTTTACTGGAATCATTTACCATAGCATGTTTTTTTGTTGTTGTTGTTGTTAGGTGGTGTTCTCACATGTCACATCCCTTTCGTTTAACAAAACAAAGAGTAATGTTAGTTGACATCCAACATCGATCACATATGATGGATATCATAGATGTAAATGACAAAACCTTCGTACTGCAATCTACAAAGAAACCATCCAATTGATCAAGACGCACAACGAAGATCGTATCCATACGATTTTGTACTTCTCGACAAATATAATCTGTTTCGTTATTTTAAGTGATTATTCTATTCTAGGTAATCAAGAACTTATTATTCTTAATTCTTGGGTTCAAGAATTCCTATATAACTTAAGTGACACAATAAAAGCTTTTTCTATTCTTTTATTAACTGATTTATGTATAGGATTCCATTCGACCCATGGTTGGGAACTAATGATTGGTTATGTCTATAAAGATTTTGGATTTGCTCAGAATGATCAAATTATATCTGGTCTTGTTTCCACTATTCCAGTAATTTTAGATACAATTTTAAAATATTGGATTTTTCGTTATTTAAATCGCGTATCTCTGTCACTTGTAGTGATTTATCATTCAATGAATGACTGAAAAAATGATCCACTGATCCAATTATAAAGTTTTTTATTTGTACAAAAGCTAAACATTCAAAAATTGACTTATTCTTATTCCAGGAAAAAATTTTCAGTAAATAGCAGAATCATGGATAGGGAACTATGCCAGTGACCCTACCTAATTTTATTGTAGAAATTTTCAGGGAGTGGCAGTAAGGGTGACTTATCTGTCAACTTTTCCACTATCACCCCCAAAAAACCAAACTTTGCCTTACGTAAAGTTGCCAGAGCTTGTCCACTCTCCATTCTCATTCGATCAAGGCATCCAAATAGAAAAACTCACATTGGGTATCTGAGCAATTCTTCCCGTTGCTTTTACCGACCTTCCCTCTTGTATCATCAAACCATCACCCATTAATACAACACCAACATTATTTGATTCCAAATTCAAAGCAATGCCTATAGTGCCCTCTTCAAATTCCACTAATTCACCCGCCATTACTTCATCAAGGCCATAAATACGAGCAATGTCGTCGCCTACTTGAAGTACGGTACCAGTATTTACAATCTTTACCTCGGTATTATATTGCTCCATACGTTCAGGGATAATTTTACTAATTTCATCTGCACGAATGGTTACCATGAGTATTTCTTAATTTAATTATTTTTCGAAGAAAAATAATGCCTAGACTCTATACTATAGTAGAAGGACTAATCCTTTATTTTATTTCTTTCATCGTTCCAAACATGCCAATATTGGCACTGATGGTACGTAAATGTAACTCGTTATTCAAGCAACTATTCAGAGTTCCTAGAGCTCCCTCTAAGGCTTGTTGGAAAACCCGCTGTCGAACTTGATTAATCGCCCTTTGTTGTTCAAAACGAATGGTTTCGTTTTTGTAATTTTCGAATTGTTCCAAAGTCATATAAATTGAATTAATTAAATTTAATTTTTCTCGTTCTATCTCAGAATAACCATTCACTCGAAACCGATCTGCTTCCGTTTCGACTTCCCTTAAGCTAGCCCGGGCTTTTTCTAGCTGTTCAATGGCCCCTTCCCGTAGTTCTTCTGAATTTCGAATAATCTTCAAGATTCTTTGTTTTCGATTATCTAATAAATTACTTTAATTCCTAAATATAGGACTCTAGGAATTCATTCCATTTTTAAAAAAGAGGATTTAATTGAGTGTCGAGGAGTCAAAGAATTTAAGTTAAAATACCAAATCAAAGTAGATCGATTGTTTTTCATTCCCGAGGAAGTGCATATTTTACCTGAACTTTCTTACATAATGGTACGAAACAATAGTATCTCACTCCGAAGAGAAATAATTGATTTTTCACTTCTTTATTGTTTTCTTCTCTCTCATCATGTATTTCATCACTCCCAAGACACTCACCTGATATTTCTCTCATATCAACACTCGTCTAAGCTGGACCTCACCCTTCTGAAGCTGAAGATCTTCACCCGTCTGATGACTATCAGTGAAGAAATGTTCACCCGTCTGGTTCACACGTCTGATGACTCTCAGACGGGTAAACATTTCTTCACTGATAGTGATCAGACGGATGAAGATCTTTAGCTTCAGACGGGTGACACTGAGGGTCATCAGACGGGTGATCATTTAAAAGGTTATTCACTGAGAGTCATCAGACGAGTGAATCAGACGGGTGAACATTTCCTCACTGAGAGTCATCAGACGGGTGAACATTTCTTCACTCAAAGTCATCAGACGGGTGAAGATCTTCAGCTTAAGACAGGTGAAGATCTTCAGCTTCAGACGGGTGAAACTGAGAGTAGACGGGTGAGCTTTCTCTGTCAGACGGGTCATATATCTTCATCAGACGGGTGAAGATCAGCTTAGACGAGTGTTGAGATGAGAGAAATATCAGGTGAGTGTTTTGAGAGTGATGAAATATATGATGAGAGAGAAGAAAACAATAAATAAGTAGGAAAGCAATTATGTGTCTTGGGAGTGATGATTGTTGAGTTGTTTTATTACTATTTTGTCATTTACACCTACGGTGTCATCGTAGGTGTCCCAAATTTGGTTGTCAACTTAAAATTTCTCCAAAACAAAAGAGAGAAATGTTATATCATCATAGTTAAATTTGATCTAGTAATCTTAAATGAAAAAAAAAAAAATTAACAAAACACGTCACTATTTATGATTATATATAATTGCAAATACACAATTAATTTAAGGATTTAATTGGTATGCAATAATATAATTTCTTTTTCAACCAATGCATTGAATTGGCATCCACCAGTATAAAAAATTATACATTATTAATTAATCATAAATTGTCACATCAATTAAAATGTTTGACTTTTATCCTAACTACCTTAAAAATAGCTCATATCATGATTTCTGATTGATTGACCATGTAAAAAACTTTACACTGACAATGCATAAAAATTAAAATCTAATAAAAAACGGTTACACCTAACTTTCATGACAATCGCAAATTAGAATTAATCAGTGTAAATAAAAAGTGAGAAAATAAGTAATTATTAAATATCAATATAGTGAATAAATAAAGGATTTAGGTTCTGTTTGGATTGGCTTATGAACAACTTATTTGGGCTTTTCTATTGACATAAGCGCTTGTCAGAGTATTTGGAAGAGCTTATGGAAACAACTTATTTTGATAAACTCTCCAGAATAGCTTATGAAAACAGTTTATAACTTATATGAAAACAGTTTGACTATATTTTCTCTTTGATTATAGGAAGAACTTATACATAAGCGCTTATATGATAAGCATTTATCCTATAAGCGCTTAATTAAGTCATTTACCCAAATATGTCCTTAATTGATATGTATTGTTATTGTAAAATTTTTTACACGATCAATCAAAATAAAATGTCAAGTCACTAAAAACGTTTGGCTATTATCCTAACTACCTTACAAGTCACTCATACGATGATTTGTGATTGATTGACAGAGTAAAAAATTTTACACTGACAAAACATATCAATTAAACTCATAAATAAATAACTGGTAATTTCAATCGTTATACATTGTAGTGTATGTTTGGATTAACTGCGAAAAAATGATTATTTGAATAATCGATTATATGCATAATCGAATAATCGATTAATATAGAATCAGTTTTATGTTTGGACGTGTTTGCTAAAAAACGATTTTCAGATAATCTATTTCGTTTGTGATGTGAAAACAATCACTTTTATATAGTAAATTAGAAGAAGAAAAATGTGAAGTTATTTGTATAATTTAATAATAGTTGTTTGGCAATCGATTTTGCAGAGGTGAAATAGGAGGAATGCTATTGATTTTAAAATAATCTAACAACTTTTTAAATAAACTTCAAACTTTTATCTTATCTAAAAACAATTTTTTTCTTCATAAAAGCAGTTGTTTTGCAATTTAATCATATTACTCAAATATATCAACTTCTACTGAAAACAGTTTTTATTATGAAAAATAACTCCTTGAATAATAATTAATCTTACCCGAACACCTTCCGTAAACACCATAATATCCTCAAAAGTCATGATGGGCGCCAATATTCTTGAACTTTTAAAATGTTTAAATTGCAAAAGCGTTGTTTCATGGTTATTTATATTTTTGTTACTCACCTGCAATTATATATGAGTAATGATATATGTTTTTAATAAATTTTATTTTTATTATAAAAAAATATTAAACTGTTTTATTAGAAGACTAAAAGTAGGTGTTTTTTTTGACAAGAGACTAAAAGTAGGTTAGCTATCTCACTAATTTAGATTCGTATTCTTTTATTTAATGAAAAAGTTAGTAGACTTATGGAAAGAGACACCAACACATGTTTATCTCATGTGTAAGGACTTGATATCCTTTAAGTAAGGTATCAGATTTGAGTCTCAGTTTTATGAATGAAGACAATTAATATATACCGGACGAAATTTTGTCTTCTTGAATAAGTATTTCCGACCTAATTGACTTGAATTAATTGGGATCCAAAATGTAACTTTCGGATACCTAAACCTAAAAAAAAGTCCTTCATAAGATAATAACTCCAGAATAATTTGTAAACATATTTAATTCTATGAATTACAAGTTACTTAATATCACAACCTTAGGTTTACATTTTGTATTTTTTTTATACAATAATAACAACAAAATCCAAATCTATATCCTCATATATAAATTACGTACTCAAGTCTCTCATCATTAGACTCATCTTAACGGCTCTGTTGTGATTTGTGTTTCATCTTCAGATGAGGTTGTTTATGTCAACGAATCTCAAAATACTTTTTTCCAAAATGTATCATTACAATGACAATATAACGTACGGATGAAAATTTTGATCCGTACCTGTGTATAAAACCCACAATGAACACAAGACGGGTAGATTAACGGATACCCGCATGTAAAATAAACATATATTTTCTCTATCTGCTTATTAATGGGGTAGGGCGTGGTTATTGATATACCCATACAGATCTATCGATACCTGCGGATACCCATACCCGTTATTGAAATTACTTAAATACCCCTATGATAGGTATTAGTACTTTTACTACATTCATATAACAATATAGGTATATTGATGATTTCATATTTTCATGGTATTTCAATGAGTTTAGAAGGGTACCTATAGGAATATATGGATGATTCTTCATTTATGAATTAAGACTTGCAAAATGTGAAGGAACCTGTTTGAAACACAAGAAGGGGGGTTGAATCGTGTTTCTGAAGATTTTAAATTCTTTTCGCAAGCAGATAATAATTTTCGTAAGGTTAGATGCTAAAACGATTAAAAGCAAAGAGAGCTCTTCCAAACACCAAGTTAGACGCTAACTTAGTTTGAATAGGATAAGAAAGCAGCGTAGGAAAAGGCAATCAATCACAGTTAGTTAGATAATAAACTAAAGTAAGGGTAAGGGAGAGAAAAGAACACTGAGATATTATCCTGGTTCACTCTTCACCAAAGAGCTACGTCCAGTCCTCTCTACTTGAGAGCTTTATCCATTATAACAAAAACCCTTTGTTACAAAGTATTCAACACCTCTTCAGGCAGTATTCTCAACCTCTTCAGGTTCTCTAAGTATTCTTTTACAGACAAGCTTCTTCAGGCTCAACCAAACTAAGGTTTTGAAAAGAGTTTGTTCTACTAACTCACTAAATGTGAGAATTCGAAACTAAAGCTTAGACTCTTAAAAACTCTACACAGAGAGTGATATGAAAATGAGGATCAGAGTAGCTTTGCTAGCTTTGCAAGCTTGAGATTTTCTCTTTGATTTCTTGAGCAGATGTTTGCTTGTATCTCTTGAAAGATTTTGAATCGCTAAGTATTGCTTCACTTGTATTTTTGCTCAAGTTCGGTAACCATGCATCTTCAAGGAATGGAGGTATATATAGCCTCTTGTTTTTTAGCAGACTTCAGTCTTCAACGGATGGAAAAGGATCCGTTCTGATGAGCATTGAAAGCATTTGATCCGTTGAGTCTGATAGCTTATAAAGTTTCTGATCAGCAGGATAGACTATCAGGATGATAGCTAAAAGTGGTGCTGACATATCTTCTGTGTAGAACGAAAGTTGCCTTTTGTTTTTCCAAAAGAAGAAGGTCAACTTCTTTAAGTGACAGAGACATTCTGACTTATGCTTTATATTTGTACGAATATTATAAAGAATGTTTTGTCCCAAGGATATAAGCTTTTTACAGGGAATAATAAATTCAAATACTTTTACAAGATATTCGCGCTTGAAATATAAAAGCACTATTGGACTAGCTTTTACAAAAGTAACCTAAAGAGTCTTTGGACTCATGGTTCTATTTATTACCATCCAATCTGAGTAAGACGTAACCACGTTCAAAGGTTGAACGAGATAAAGTCTTTGGACTTTGGATAGTCTTTAGACTCAATTAAGTTTTATCCTGCACACTTAATAGAAAACGTTAGTCCATAAGAGATCTTTGTTCATCTTAAATTAGCTCTTTGTTAACATCAAAACTTAAGGGATTATTTGGGCCATAATCAGTTAGGTTCTAACAAAATTTTCATAAAAATCTCTTAAGTATGCGTAGGCCATCTTTTACTGCAAATGAATGCATGCTATAATTTTGATATTTCTTGATCTTTGAGTTTACCGGCAGTTATAATTTTAATTTTTTTTTTATGAAAATAAAGACTACTTGTGGTATTAAGTTAATAACGCTAGAAGTTCTTATTATACATAAGAGAATGACAAAATTTCTTCATTTTTCATTCTAAAATTAAATATGTAGTTTTTTTTTTTTTTTTTTTTTTTGTAGTTTATGAAATATCCATGAATATATGTAGATACTTACGGATAGTCGTAAAATCCGTTAAAACCCGACTAACAGTTATCCGCACGGATACAAGGCGGGTTCAGGGCAAATTTTTGTCCACTGGAGCGAATGGCGGGGGACTATTATCTATATCCGTAATGTCCCATTGTCATCCCTAAATAGATTAATGAAGATAAATGCCAAATAAAAATAGAAATGCCTCTCCTCACCAACGTGCGTGCCAGACCGTGAGATTGCTAGTAGCATTAGTTAGTGTTTACGTCATTGCTTATTTCATAGGATAATTGTGTATATGATAATTAATCATTGTTTCTTCATATATTTTTTTGTTTTGAACGAAGATCCACTAATTAATTATTGTCCCCCTTTCTGAGTTAGAGTTTTGTGTAGAAATTAGAATAATACCTAGAGATGTAGATGAGACACGAGCAAAAGGGGATGCGTGTGTTTGGTAAACTTCCTCCAACTAACCAATGGAATTTAAAAATACTAGCAAATCTGATAATGTCACAAAGAGAATTAATACTAAAATAGACTAATTATGTTCTCATATTATTTTTTTAAAAGAGGATCGAAATTATTCTGAATCAGTAATCTGATCTCGTCTAATAAGAACTGACCCATGATGAACGGCGGAAATTCCCAATCCCATGATGAATGTTGGATTGTATTTTTTTTTTTTGCAAGTATGCCACCTGAGCTGCTCTGCATTAAGAGGAAACACCCTCATCAACGAAGCCAAGGCCATGTAACTATCCTTCAACACCGCTGTGATCAGTATGGATAAGAATCTTTTGTCTTATTTTGGTATATCACGTCATGTTCCAACTAATAATATTTTGTCACATAAATTAAAATTTTATTTAATATTAAAAAAGTAAAATATATGACAAGATCTTATTGATTGGGACATAGTATGATATATTAAAATGGGATAGGAGATTTTCATCCGATCAGTATTACTAGAAATTCCGAAATAATATCACAAAAGGAAATTAATGTAAGGAAGGAATTAAATTCTGTTAATATTTTTAAAAATAAATATGATGCGTCCTATTTTTTGGATATAAACATACAAAGTAAAATTTATGCAGAAGATTGCACTATACTTCAAAATAGTAAAGAATCACAAAAATGATCAGATTATGCATAGCGTAAAGGTTTAGTTGAGATATGTTTTGGTTTGCGTTGCACTCATCCATTTGACTTTATCATTGTGTATTTGATTGAAATGCCATGCTTGCACGATTTAATAATTAATTGATTTAACTAATTAATTAAGTAATTTCACTGCAAAAAGCAACTCGGTTTGCTTCATGTTATTTAAACACATTCTCAAGAATATAGAAGTTGAAAATATGATTTTTCACATTTGTTACAAAGTTAGAAAATTTATTTCCGGATACAAAATATTCCTAGAAATAAAATAACTTTCATTTTTTCATGTTTTTATTCTCAATGAAAGGTGACAAAAGAAGATTCCCATGAAGATAATAATGAAATTTATATAACTACCTTTATATCCACGCTTATAAATAATTTCTGAAAATGTTATAAGTATTAGTTAAATATTTTTTTTTTTAAATACTCAAGAATATGATTCTCATTATTATTTTTTTGAAAAAGTTATTTCAAAAAAATAATTTTCGAAATCATCAAATAAACCTTCGATTAGAAATTTCTGTAGCATGGAATCACTCGGAACATTGGCGATGTCATTGGGGGAACAAAGACGAAGTGCTCTCTTTCCAAGTAATTGCAGAGAACGTCGTGGTCCTTCCTCTCGTCCAAGATGTCAACCCTAAAAAGTCCAATTATTAATTCCTTTGGAGATGACGGTTCCTTATAAGAAAAGGATCTTTATGTTTGGAAATCGATATATGGGACATTTGGTTTTGTTAATGTATTTTTGAAATATATGTATATAGTTAAAAAAAATGAGTGAGAGATAAAAATAAATGAGTTTAATTATTATTATTATATATTAAAAATGTAAAACCTTTATATATTATGTTATGTCATAAATTATCATATCACTTAAAATATTTGATTTTTATTCTAACTAACTTAAAAATGATCCATATCATAATTAGTGATTGTTCATGACAATTAAACTCAATAAATATATCTAGGGTGCGTTTGAAAGTGCTTATAGAGAGCTTATGAGAATAGATTATGAAATTAAACTTATACAAATAATTTATAAAAATAGTTTATGATCTATTCATAAGTTGTTTTTAGCTTATTTTCATAAACTTATCAAAGAAGCTTATGAAAATAAGTTATTTTTAATTTATTTAAAAAAAATTATTACATAAACATTTAAATACGCTGAATATCCAAAACCCCTAATGTAAGATACCTAAAATCTTATAGTGCAAATGTATTACTAGTTTTTAGATGTTAATTTAATAATAAAAAATAATGACAGGGGTGCTAGCGGAACTTTATCTTAATTAGCCTCCAAATTCCACACGACAAGACACGAATTAGCTACTACATGTTAGTATGCAATCAAATGCTTGTTCGTTGTACTGCCCGAACCCTCTCTCATTCTCTGCTGTTCCGTTGTTCCAGTTCCAGGTATTTTCCCTTTAACTTGAACGCATTTCTTCCATCACGAGTTGCGACTTTGTCTTGTAGGCATTTCTTTCAGAAACAGCATTCATTCTGTGTCTATACAATGAAATCTCGGCACTGCTTGAACCCGATAATTATTGATTCGCAGATGTGCATTTCTGTTACATTTTCAATGGATTAATTTAGGATATGCGATTCTCATTTATCCTGCATTTTATTCAATAAGATTTTCGGTTATTTCAATTCTCCAATTTAATTTAAGAAAAATGTTAGTAATACACCCTTTAAAACAATAGTATTTCCAACACACTCTCCCTTGTAAATTTTATATGAGACCCACTAAATCACGTGAGTCCACCCTCTATTCAATAAATCCCACATAAAGTTGATCCGATAATAGAGTGTGTTGTGTGCATCGCTCTTAATATATTTTTAAAGCAATTTCGTTCTTACAATTTTTTCTAGGACAACGTTTAGTGCAAAGTGTTTCAATAAGGACATGGGCGTAGACAACAATTTACTTGCCAAGGCGAAAAGACGTGCTAGTCTTCAATTATGCAATGTGTCAAGGTACGAATTCTCAACCTATATATCTGTCTCAGACCTTGAATTTGATGATAATTTATTTATTAGTTTTTCTTATTTTTATAATATCTGTGTCATATTTTTGTTTAGTTACACCTCTGAAATATTGGAGATTCACGCTGATGCTCCAAGTCTGCATGTTCTGTTTGTTCCTGGAAATCCAGGTGTGGCTTCGATTGTTTGTTCGCAATTTCACATGCTTATGTTTCCATGTTATATTTGTTCAGTTTTGGCTTTTGGTTTCTTCTGTTACTATGCAGGTGTTATTTTATTCTACAAGGACTTTGTGGAATATCTGTATGAGATGCTTGGGGGAACTGCATCTGTCACAGGCAAATAAAGGCAGCTCTTTCTTTCTGGTTGTTTATAATGTGGAACTCTGATTTAAAAATATGCTTATTGGTCGTGTTTTTCTGTGACCTGTCAGCTATTGGCCATGTCTCTCACACAGAAAAGGTATGTGCATTTTATTTCGTTTCTTTTACCTTGGTGGCATGAGTATGTCTCTTACACAGCGTTTTGTTTGTAGAACTGGGAGCACGGACGATTATTCTCTTTACAAGAACAAATCGATCATAAGGTAATTTAATGCTTATTATTTTGATCCTGGCAGGTTATTGGCTGGTAGTGTGGTTTGTTTCAATATCAATTTACAAGTTCGTGATACTTGGCATACTGTGCTATGAGTCCTCGCACGCCCCAATTTTGATCTGCTACAAGAAACTAGGATAAACTAAGAAATCAGAATAACTTAGAAGTCTTACATACTTTGAACTTCTATAAAACATTGTTGATTTATCTATATATTTTTGGAGGTATGGAAACAGTGGCAGAATTCAGTATTTAAACTTACATTTCATATTGTTGTGTGCCCAACTGTTGACCAGAAACAAGAATTATTATGCTGGAATTTTTTCTTCTGGCATGTCAGGTGCAGTACTACTTTTAGGTTAGCATGTTGAGGTTTCCTCATATGCAAACCACATGCTTTCCTGTCTTTGTTTTTTTGTTTAAATTTTTCATCCATTTCTTTAACTTCCATGTTTTCATGATTGACATTCTTTCTCCATTCTTGATTTAGATAATTTACTTTAACAATGTATTGATGTGTAATTGTAGTCTTCACTTTTCTTGTGTGTTTGTAGATTGATTTCATCAGAGAGGAACTGCAAAATATCGAGATTCCTATACTACTGGTGGGTTCTTTCATATCTGCACCTCAAATAATCTTCTCTGGTGTCATTTTTACATATACATTCTTTCTTGCTGCCTGTGAGTTTCGAAATAAACTATTATTTGCAGAGTTGTATGGGACTAAAACACCAAATTGCTGCACGCTGACAAAGATTCTTATTTTCTGAAAAATGTTAGTCATGTAATAGTACAAGATGCAAATCTTTCCTCCTTGGTTAACGGCGACATTTAGACATCTAAAAGTTTGGTGCAAATAACTTCCTTTCTTTTGTACTCACCTGCAAGAATATATGTGGTGCAATGCAACAAATGTCACAATGTGTTACTGTTGACATCTTTTCACATGGAGGTTTTTCAAGTGGCTAAGTTATATAAGGAGTCACATTTATTGTGCAACTTGAAATAGAAAAGGAAGCAAGTGTGTAGAGTTTCTGATGTGCATGGACAAATAATTTGTTAGATTGCTGTTAAGGAAATAGTCTTAGTAGTAGTATTGTAGCAGGATATCTTATGTCATTTCTTGCCATGGGACATGACTTTAATGAATCTTCTTTCCCCTTTGAGAATGAGAATGGTGTTAGAGATACTGAGTTCAACACTTGTGTGCATGTGTGGCAAAAATCCTCTTATCCACTAAAGAGACCAATATTGGACTATCATAAATGAAACAAAATTGGATTCAATTCTTTTAGTAAAAAATTGTGGTATCCAAAAGTGGTTCTGCATATAAAAAAGTTTAATTTTGTTTACTGAAATGAAATTTTGGTAGCTAATTTAGAATTTTCCCACCAGATTGGGCACTCTATTGGTTCATACATATCCATTGAAATGTTCAAGAGGTCTCCAGAGAAGGTGATTGGAACTCTGCATACTTAATTAAGCATGACACATCATTACACCAGTCCAAGTATCCATCACTTTTGATCTGCGTAATTGTCTGCTTGCATTTCTCCTGGGCTCTGTAGGTGAAATACTGCATTGGACTTTATCCATTTTTGACATTAAACCCACATTCAGCGACCCAGTTAGTTATTGGAAAGATTGCAGAGTAAGTTTCACCCCCTCCCAAAGTCAAAACACTTTGAGATTACATATCTCGTTAGGGATGACATGAACTAGTTCTGAAGTTACTAGTTTAGATATCACAATTTTGACATGGTACACATTCTGTTTCATAACTTTTGTAGGATTCAATGTACATATAAAACAATTTTCATAATTTAATCTGAACCAAAATTTCAGATTAACAAAAAATTGGTAATTACCAATCTATTATTGTTAAATATTTAGCATCAAAGCTAGTTAATGATTAATGATGATTTACATTTGAAAGTCTGAGAGTAGACTGTTTGAAATGATTAATGTTATGTGGAGTTTCAGATCCCAAATTCTAGCTGCTGCTCTTAGTTACCTGATAGCATCATTAGGATTGTTGCCTGTCCGGGCTTTGAGGTTTATTGTCAGAAAATCCCTTGGGAAGTCATGGTCAGCCAATGCAGTTGAGGCCGCATGCTCTCACTTGCCACAGGTTAGTTTTACTGTTGAAAGAGATTGGCTAAAGCGGCTTCAATGTTAGGTTACATTAAACTTGTAAACAGTTTTATTTTTGGGTCTTTCTTATTGGTTATCCCTTTACTTATATTTGGAATACTAATGCAAAACTATATACATTTTATTGATAATGATTTACAGCTTTTTAATGTGGGGTTACATAGGCATATTTGTTGTATTAACCCTTTCTATCTTTAACCACTCGCAGTACCATACCATGCGGAATGTCCTCTATATGGCCATGACTGAATTCAGAGAGGTAATGTTGCTTCTTTTCTATGAATATACGTTTCAAATTTTATAAATTATGATTAAATCGTTTCCCTTATTTTTACTATTATAGTAATTTTTCATTTGCATATGACATTAATTTAGATTCTTGCCACCTAGTTTATAAGTTTGAATAATTTTTTCTAAACAGCATATAAAATGATTAGCATTCTCATTCTGGAGAATTTAATTTCAAAATTTATCATCCTCTGCTCTCCTCCCTCTCTAAAACAAGAAAAGTAGGGAAATGCTTTTATCACTTCAACATGGGAACACGGACTTCACATTCTTGCATTGACGTGGATGAATATGACATGTCACAGAAAATGGTACAAGCACACGGCAATTTCTGAAAATATGATAAGTTGAAACTGACAATTTAGAAAAGAAATAGAAAATTGACTAGTAGTGAGGGCATGTTTCTTCAAGGCACCAAGTGACAAGAACACGATAAGTGTACCGGACCATTGCAAGTAATAAAACGGTGAATGTGACTGAGTATCGTTCATAGAGATCGTTACCAATTACCGCTTCACCAATTGAACTATTATTTAGACTTCGGTTTGGAAGGAAGAGAGCTCAAACATGAATAAACGATCAAACAAGCAATTAAAACAGAAAAGCAATTACAATTTTTTTGGTATTTTTAGTTGAGGCAAATTATCAAACACTTTATTGGCAAAGGGTGATAAAAAATTAATGAACCCAATAAATGGGAATTTAGCTAGACGTAGAGAATAAGCTAAAAACTAGAGAAAATTGGAGAAGAAATGGTGAATCCATCAAAGTTCTTGAAGGTGCAGAGATGAATCCTAGCCCTTTGCCAAATTAGGATAAAAAGCTGCTCTCTCTTGTCCTTGGCTAACAAAAGATCCCCTCATTTCTAGAAACTTGAGTATTTATACTCCATTTGATCATCAAGAGCCAGCGCCAGGCACAGACTAGCCAGCACTGGCGCCTGCATCAGTGTCCAGTTGAGCAGGCCGCGCTCAACACTGGGGTTCCAGAGAGTAGCTTGAATTAACCCTTCCTGCGCTGGGCATTATGCATCCTGCGCCCAATGCAGGCCTTCCAGAAGCAAATTTCCATCCAATTAACTCCACTTCTTGCACTCTTCACCCTCTACTTCTTAGTTGTCCAACCCCGCAAACATGAAAGAAGAAATTGCAAGGCCCAAAAGCTAAAATTCATAATAAAACTAAGCAAGAAATCAACCCAAGACACCAACAGACCTAACTAACAAAACTAGTGTAGTTTGGGGCAAAACAACATCCTAACGGCTCAAAAAGAATGAAAACTACCTAATTAAGCACCCAAATTTTATCAATAATGGCAGATAATCACCAAGGGAAAAAAATATCCAAAAAATCCCAATATTCAAATTCGATGATATGCTCAAACTTCATCACTGAAGTGTTTGAGTAGGCTCTTAAAACTCGTAACTGCTTGGTCTCACTGGTCTCTAATTTCTACACTCACCTGTCCTCTAGAGGGGTGAGTTCTCTTTCAAAAAATTTGTGGACTTTTTCATGTTTGATTATTGCTCCCTATTTGGAATTTTGGATAAAATTTTAGTATTTCTTATATTTTTCAATGTTAAACTACATTGAAAATCGTGTGCTTACCAGATAATTCTGTATTAGTTTTTAGAGGCACCAGATTGGACATTTATAAGAGAAAGGAAGGCTCAATTTGCATTTTTATTTGGTGTTGGTGATCACTGGGGCCCACTTCAATTGCTTGAAGAGGTAACTTATTTTAGTTACTATTTAAAGGAGGCATGTGTAATTATATTGTTGAGTTCGTATCATAGTCTATGTGATCGGTTATGGTCCCAAAATGGTGCAAGTGCAACAATGTTTAAATGGATATGGTCATGAGCAACTCTCCCAAAAGCTTAAGCTGTTGGGTGAAGGCGCACAAATGACTTTATAATGTGTCTCTAACATGCCCCGGCATGCAAGAGCTCTTTGGGCTTGAAACATGGAGAATGCTCAAGCCCATTACTAATGTGCTGAAATTCCACCTTTTATTTAGAAGAATGGGGGTGGCAATGCCCCAATTCTATACCACTTGTTCGTAGAGACTTTGGTGTCAAGATCCAACTCTCCCAATAGTTTAAGCTATGGGAACTATTGGTTAATGCATGAATGATTTTAACAGATATTTTTCAGTTTATGATCAAAATTTAGTGTTCTCCTTTTTGTTATTGCTGAGAATTTGTATAAAAGTTTGCAACAACTTGTTTGTCTGTATATAAAAACTAAACAAACAAGATAATGTTTGTTTATTTTTGATAATTTTTATAGCTGAAAATTAAATATTTTTCAGTCAGATAATAAAGTAAGTTTTCCAGCCATGCCATTAGGCTGTGAAGGTTTGGTTTTTTGTTCGATTCTCACCTAAACCTATGATGTATTTCTCCTCCTCCCTCTTTCTTGTCTATCCCACCTTAAGCTATTGATCTTCTTTTCGAAATATAAACAAAAAGTTCAATAAATTTGCTCTAGTTTTTGTTAAATGGAGAACACAAAAATATATAAAAATATCATAGGAAAGTAACATTGCAATACCTTGATGCTAAAAACATGATACTTTATTAGTTACCTTGTGGTCCTTTATTTCTCTTTCTCAAATTAACTTTACTTTTCTCGATTTATTTCTCTAGATTTTCTAGTAAAATATTTATACTTTTGGGAAGAGAGGTTTATGCAATAAGTAAATCTTGTTCTTGATGCTTTCAAGTAATTTTTGTGGTGATAAATTCCTTTTACTGGTTTTTGAATGCAGTATATTATGTTTGCCATCTTAAATAGATTTGGTATACTGAAATTTCTTGATACCGTTTTAACATTAAATTATGGGAAACAAGTGGGGTGAAAATTTTTGTAATAAAGACAAACGTCCATTGACATGGTAGCCATGATCACGGTGCTTCTGCTTCTTTGATCAGCTTCCTTAGTAATTTCTCTTAGTTCTTAAGCTTTCTTCCTCATTTACAGAGCATTGAATAATTATCTACCTTAATTTATGGTTTCTTCTGGTCACAGATTTCAAAACAGGTTCCAGGTATCGCCACATCTATTGAACGAGAAAACCACACCCATGGTTTCTGTTGCACTGAGGCTGGCTCATTATGGGTGGCTCAGCATGTGGCAAACTTAATCAAGAACCAGACGGGGTGTACATACCAATAAGGTCTGACTTTTTTCTAGTGGCTTGTGTTATGTGATTTTTCTAAGTTATTCATAGCAAGGATTCAATTACTGATAAATTTGAAACAATGATAGCTGAAAAAAGCTGAGTTACATTTCATTATCAATGCTGTGCATTTGTTTTTTACAGTTTTATCATCGCAACGTTCTATGACTTTGTAGCACCCATCTTTCATTTATAAATTGTGACAATCATAACCAACTGCTTTTATAAATCTGCCATGAGCTCATCAATTCATTATTGGTTAGTTGCATCACTTCTCCTAAGGGACCCTGTTTAGAATACTATTAGTGTTTGTCAGCTAGTCAGCATGTAGTGGACCTATATTAAGGATCTTAATCATCCAAGATTGTTTGGCCTACCGTCTTCGTAATCTGTAGCTCAGATAGGATCCACCTCACTTTTGCAAGGGTGTTTGGGAGCAAAATGTCTAAGATTGGATATCTGAAGTGTAAAGTTTGCAGGACCGGACATTTGCACATGGTCCAACTAAGAAAGGCACTTACCAAATTAGAATTACTATGCCTTACTTCGCTCAAGGTCAAGGAGCTAACTTATATGGGAAGGTTGCCCAAGTCATTATGAATAATACTTTACTCATATGCTTAATCAACGTGGGACCTTTACACTACCCTTTTCCAAGATTGAATATCTATAGTGTAAAGTTAGTATATATGGACATGAGAAAAGTAGAATGCTAAGGAAAAAAAATGATTGAAATGATTTCCCGAGAGAAAAGCAAGACCTAAAATGAAATGGAAGAATCTTGAAATGAGAGAAACATGGGGATCTTTGGTGACGTGACAAAAAATGCAAGTGACAATTTTGGTGTCTGATGGAAAGAAGAGAATGGATGTAAGACAAAGAACAATGTTCTGACATTGGAACACGAAAAGGTAACGTAAAAGATGAAGAATTGATTGAAAAGTGAGATTGAATATGGAGTGAGAGAAAATGAAGGAAAAGAAAAAGAAAAATGGAGTTAAACAAGAGAGAACTCAACAGAGTGGAAGCAATAAAAAACGGTAGTATCTCAGTGTGATTTACTAAGTGTAAATGTGCGTATGACAATTCAAATGTGGTTTATAACTTTATACAGAATGTAGGAAAGTAATTAATCATTAATTAATTACATGTGTATGTAACTATTCTCTAACAACCTCTATCAATCATTATCTAATACAATTATACATTAGTTTTAGCTTTTTCTTTTTGTTTGTAAACTCTTATGTACAACTATAATTTGTATTATTAATTATTAATCCTTAGCAAAGTATCCTAATACGTGGTTGGTCTGAGTGGTAATAGACTCAGTTCCCTTAAGCAAGTGATCAGGGGTTCGATCCCTGACTCTTATATATGAAGAAAACCTGATTGGAAGAGGTCAACCCTTCAATGTCGTCCAGTACCTCGAGGGAGGGATACTCTAGGAAACCAAAAAATCCTTAGCAAAGTATAATACTTTGACCCCAAAAAGTTAATTTAATAGAAGATATTAATTATAATAATGACAAATACAACGTTATCAATAGGGATGTAGATAGGGCGGGGTGGGTATGGATAGTAGCCCCCGCTACCCACCCCATTGGATGAATTTCCTACTCATCCCTGTCCCATTTTCGCGCGGGTATCCGTCTTGTGGGTTTTAATCAAATTTATCAATATTTGTGGTTATCTACAGATATTCATGAATATTCAAACACTTCACAAAATTATTGAATATTACGCTAATATTTTTATTCAAACACCCCTATCTTGCCATCATTCACACATAATTGAAACATTTCTCTCTTGGCAACATTCAAATACCCCTGAATTTCACGCTAATATTCTCTAGTAGATACTGGATAAAAACAAAAACATTTATCAGTACTTTCATACACATTTATCAATGGCCACCTTACAATACAAAAATATGTTTCCTAATGTCCTTAGGCTAGATCTATTCGTATAACACATATATTAGGATAAAGAGAAGTATATCAAATATGTGGTCTACGAATTTGCACTTTCAATCAGGTTTATCAAAAAAACTTTGAAGGTTAGGGTAATGAGTTAGGAACTCAAAGGGAGAACTCTCTCCATAAGAATCTAAAGTCTAAATTCTTCCATTAGAGCGGATATCTGCGGATACAAATAGTACACTACCCGCATCCGTCCCATTAATAAACGGATAGAGAAAATATTTATTAATTTTACCTGCGGGTATCCATTTTCTACTCGTTACGAATATTATTCATAGGTACGAGTAAAGTTTACATCCCTAATTATCAATTACATAAGTGTAAAATCCGTGAGGATGAGGATCAGCAAATTGCAAAATCACGAGTTTCTATGAGAAAGCTTAATCTAAACAAGCTTGTAACTGTCCTCCCGTGACTACTTATGCGGTTGTATAAACCATATATTTTTGTTTTCTATTTCTTAATCGTGCTTAGTATTAGTAGACAGGCTTCCCTTCTAAATCCTAGACAGAAACGATATTTGCAGTCAAAAACATCAGCATGCATGCCATAGATTAAAGGGTGTAACAAATTGTAGTGCTTTTAAATGGTGAATTCGAGTTTACCACCACTCACAAGTAATTATTATTCAATTACTGTTTCATATGTATAATAGTTATTCACGATGACTGTAGTTTGCGTTGCTTTCGTTAATTGATGAACATAGTTCCAAAATGTTAACCCTCCCTCCTCAGCTTTTCAGGTTTGAAAGAAGCCTCCAATCAGAGCATGTTGGGTACATGAATGCCTTTTGTTTTTACTTGCTAGCACAAGAGATGGCTGTCAACGTTATCGTAAAAATAATTTAATTATGTATTCGCTTATAAAAATGAATTTTTTGTTACAAACAAATGATATATAGAGAAGGGTACAATATTTGAGGTGAAATACATTTAATTTCATTCACAATATTTATTTTCATTCCTTTTAATAAAATTATACGAAGGGTAAAAAGGTTTTCTTTTATATATTAATAATGTACATGAAATGAATGAATAAAAATTACCTTCAGTGATGAATGACCTTTTTTTTTATATAGAAGGGACCTAAGTCCAAAGAAACAAAACAAAATATTACACAATAACAACACGGGGTATGCAAACCCCAAAACAATCATCAAGTATAAGCGAAGTTAAATCTGGAGGAGGAAAAGAAACAACCACACATTTGTACTCCTTTGCTAAGCTCCAATTTGCTAATCAATCAGCAGCATATCTGTTACCTTCTCTGAATGTGTGACAAAAAGTGAGCTCCAACCGCCGGATAATTAGTTCGCTAATCTTCCGAAGGAGCTGGTTACTCCTCTCAAGAGTCTTTGGCTTCTTTAGCTCGCAGATAATGGCTTGAGAGTCACTCTCCACCATTAGACTTTTTTTTTTCATTAAAACTCATTATAAATGAAAAGTAACATAGCATATATGATTCTAAAAGTCAAGTCTATATTCACAAAGAAAACAAATACAAGTTTGAAAATGTACATCACACACAAAAAAAAAAAAAAAAACAAACAAACAAAAATCTGTAAGTAAAAAGAGATCATGTCTGAATCGTTTTCTGAGAGATATACATGCTTCGTGTTAACAAAAATCTTTGAAGACAAGCTGAATTATCTACATTTTTTAGTATTATTACTTTTTACCCGTTCCTTTCTGTTCATTATTTACTCCTTAGCGGAAATTGGAAATCCATGCCAGTTTGCTATTCCAAGCCCAAATCGAGTAGTTCAATTAACTAATACTACTGTATTTGTTAAATTAAATAATAAATATCTAAATTATTACGCTAAATGCATATTTTATATGACCGTACTCGGGGTTAATTTCAAGGCAATGTCAAGGAGATACTACTACTTGATTAACGAAAAAAAACGCATACTTATATATAAACAAAATTTAATATTATAAGTATATAAAATTTTAAATCAGTGTTATTATTCTTACCAATGCTCACCTGTAATGTCAGATTCTACTTGCCCTCGAAGTTGGATATTCCAAATCCCATATTTAATTCATAGTTAAGTAGGCATTTCTTCTCTTTATTTAATCCCTATCATCACTGCGTTTGGTTTAGGAGAAATTAGAGGAGAAGAAAATCAGTGAAAAGAAAAATTGATTAAAAGTTTGAAATCCTTTGTTTGGTTCAAGAAGAAGAAGGAAAAGGAGAGGAAAGAATAAATTAGGTGGGACCCATCTTTGCATTTTTTCTGCACAGGATGGGAAGGAAAAGGGCAAGATTACACCATTTTGAGCTAAAAAGACCTAAATGCTCTCCAAAATAATTGATTTCATGCTACTCCCTTTCATTTTTATTTTTTTAATTCCAAGTGATCCTTCCTCACTCCTGTCTCAACTCTTTATATTATTAAATTTTTTAATATTTTTAATATATTTTAAGTTTTTATTGACGGTTTATTTTTTATTTTTATATTAGTAGAGTATATTTTTATTATATTTATTCTATCATATTTTTACTTATGGATATTTGTGTCATTTTATCAATATATTTTTTCTTTTCTCTTACTTTCTCCTTAATCAAACAAGAGGTGAGAAAAGTTTTAGTTTTCTTTCCTTTCATTTTCTCTCCAACCAAACAACTAAACAATCCTTTTTATTTTTTGCTCTTTTTCTCTCCTTTCCCTTTCTTTTCTCACACTTTTTTTCCTCTCATTTTCTCTCACACAACCAAACTAAGTGTATACGTATGTCGTCTTCTCATCTCAAGACAAATGACCAACTTGAATATCCATGCCACGGACAGTAAGTACCTGGCTCTGATTCTCAATGCACATGTGATGGGAAGGCCAACCTTCTAGATACCTCGATCAAAATTTGTTTATACCAAAACAAATCTGCGGTCCAGATCAATATGACATCAATAAAGTTTAGCGAGTAGCTTAGAAGCATCATATATATATATATATATATATATATATATATAGGGACCTCTTCAGGTCACATGCAAAACTAATTAATACCTTTTTTTCCTAGGTCCTTCTCAACTCAAGCCATCCCCATAAATAAAAAAAGCCTCTTTCCAAAGCTACATTTCCCTTCACTGAAGCAAAACTACTTCCAAATCTTTCTTTTTCATGTTCTTTTTCTCTAGCAGTCACTAACACAGAAAAAAAAAATATAGCAATGTCTAGCTCCAGAAAGAAGCTTCTCGTAAACACAGTGTCTGTGAAAATAGGCTGTGGCAGCTGCAGAAGACTAAAGCTGTCTCACATATTCCATCCAAAGCCGAAACCCAAGAACCCCACTTACTCAAAACACAAACTTTACAACCATTCTTCTTCTTCAGACACTGCCACCAGCACCACCAACACCAACACTGCCACCACATTCTCTCCTTGCTACGTTGATTCCTCACAGTTTTCTGACTCAGAGACCTACGTGATGGCGCCTAGGACAGTAGGGGGTTTTGGCAGAACTGGAAGAGAAGGTGTGGCTGTTGAAAAAGATTCTGATGACCCTTATTTGGATTTCAGGCATTCCATGCTGCAAATGATATTGGAGAATGAGATATACACCAAGGATGATCTCAGGGAGCTTCTGAACTGCTTTCTTCAGCTGAACTCACCCTATCATCATGGGGCTATAGTCAGAGCTTTCACTGAGATCTGGAATGGCGTGTTCTCTGTGAGCTCCAATGCACCCTGCAGGTTTCACTTCAACCGTAAGCCACGTGAGTTCTAAGTACTGCACGTGGTAATGGTTATTAGCAAGTTGTATAGTAGTTGTGCTAAGTGCTATGTACTTTGTTAAATCTAGTCAATTGAGAGTAATTCTTGGTTAGGCATTGTCTCCAATATTCAAATATTAAACATGTATAAGATTGTGTGTTTATGTTAAGAATGTATTTATTATACATGTTAATTATTGAAGGGAGTGCCTGAAACTTGATGTAATAGAGAGTGCCTATCCAAGAATTTCTTGTCAGGTGAATCTCAGAGTACTTTGTTGAACAATATATGCTAATTGCTACACATTTTTATATTCCAACTCCAAGAGGACCAAATGTAAAACTGGAACTGTTGTTTGTATTAACTTCTGTTAAGCGTAGTATTCGTCGTGATATATGCAAAGTGGAATTATCATTCTTCTTTGCTTTTAGCTATGAAGCCAGTTAGAATTTCACTATAAAATGTATACCAAAAAAAAAAAAAAATGACTAGTTAATATAATTCATAACAAATAGTTACTGAATTTCAATTTCATGGACCATTGTGTAATAATAATCTTCAATAAGGAGGACCTTTATCCAATGGGTCTGGTCCCTCGAATCTGGGTTTGGTGTGTGGGATTTGGACAAAAGCTGTTGCCAGAGTTTTGGGTGACATAGCTATTATGAGAAGTCTCTGGTTCACTAGAGATAAATTTTGATAAGAGCATATAAAGCTTGGATAATTCTTATCTTTTGAACTAATTTTTGGGATTGAGTTAGGTCAAAAAATTTAAGATGGTATCAAAGCTTAAAGGATCACCCATCATATTATCCACACATCAAAATCAATAATATTGGACGTGAGAGAGTGTATTAGAAAAAACTCATAAGAATAACACTATGGGGATGGTGGTGGGGAAAGATAGACATTGGGACTTGAATTATATCACTATGGACGGTCGACCGATGCCCTCTTCGATGCTAGTCGGACTAAAGAATCAGGAAGTGGTATGATCATGTAAAGTCAATCAAAATCCGATTCAATCAATGTAAAAACGATTTTAAAGACCGATCGGTTCATTATTTTAATTTTTTTAAAAAAATATAATGTACTTTTGGATTTTGATCCGATTTGTTTGGAGGCTTCAGGACTTGAGTGATTAATATGCACATAATATGCATGTTTGGTTAACTATCTTAGTCAATTAGCACATAGTATTTCAACAAAATTATCATATTTCTAACTTAATGTGTATATATATCGGTTCGATCATCAATTAAACCGATTAAATCGGTTGAGCTTTGAATCGCTTTCATTTTCGATTTTCCGATTGGATGGATTTTTAAAAACATGTTTAATTTATCGTTGCAAACATACTTTTAGGTGCAAAAATGCCTTTATTTTAAAAAAACTCTATAAATACTTTACTTTAAACATATATTTAAAATTTTTCAATAATAAACTAAACATGCCCCGAAACATTTATATGAACGGACTTCGCGAGTAGGGACAGACACAGGCGATCCGGTTCGATGCTTTTTCAATGGGATGAGTCGATCAGAATAGAAACTACTTTTGTGACCGAGTGCGTTTTCCAAAGTTGGCATTAAGTTCGGGTTTAATGCTTTTCAATGACATGAGAATAGAAACTTTTGTGACTGACTGAGCGCGTTTTCCAATGTTGGTATTAAAGTTCGGTACTCCGTTTGAATTGAGATTAATTTTAGGAAAATGCTAATCACGGTAGTATCCGCATTGCTTAAAGAAATAAAAATAAAAAAAATATATTATTTCGAATTTATATATAAATAAAAAATTAATTTCATATGTATTAAGAAAATTTGTTATATTAATTTAATTATCTTGATTTGTGTAAAAAATAAGTTATAATTACTAAATTATCTTTTCTTGAGAATGTATAGTGCTCTTGGAAGTTGTGTCTTAAAAGTGTATAATATTCTTGATAAAATAAAAAAAAATTAATCAAAGGGTATTTTTGAAATACTAGCATTAAGTAAGGTTGATTTGATTGACTTTTGCTTATATTTGAATCCAAAAAATTTAGATATTTTTTTTCTTATATATAAGTCCGGAGGGAGTATGGATTATGCTAATTAGTGTTCTAAGGACACAAGTTAAGAAAGCCTAAAAAAACAAATTTTCATTGGAAAATCAAGTACAACACTTCTTCAAATATTAAAGAGTTTAATTGCTATACACTGACAGTGTAAAACATTTTTACACAGTCATCCAATCATAAGTTGCCACATCAGTAAAAAAATTGATTCTCATCCTAACTATCTTAAAGTCATCTATACCATGATTGGTGATTGGTTGTCTGTATAAAAATATTTTACACTGTCAGTGTATATAAATTAAACTCAAAATTAAATATACAAACTCTCAATGAAAACTTTATTTTTGTGATTCCCTAGATGCCCTTAGGGTACTCGTTAACATTTTTCATTACTCTCTCCGTAACAAAATAGGAGCAAATTTAGCCACCTTCACACTTATTAAGAGAATTAGTTATTTACATTTAATGTTGTTAATCTCATTTAAAAGTTTAACTTCATTGCCTAAATTACCCGTCTTTGTTTATTCATATTAATTGTATTGTATGAAAACTTATTTCAATTAAATGCAATAAGATGAAGGGCATTTTTGGTATACTATCATTAAATAGGTTGCAAAAAGTCAACTTTTGCTTATATTTTGTTACAACTTAGATGAGCCAATTTTTGCTTATATTTTGTTATGAAGGAAGTATGTATTAAGAAATGATGTATTTATTTCTTTCAAATTTTAAAAGTTACAATTCTCAATGAAAGATACTTAATTTTATACACAATGAAAAGTCTTTCTACCCTAACTCCTAAGGAGAATTCTAATGAGTGTCCTAAGAGTATTAGTTAAAGAAGTAAGAAAAAAAATTTCATTGATAATTGATGTAATTAATATTTGAAGGAATAATATACTTAATTTTTTAATGAAAATTTGCTTTTTAGGCTTCGTTAATCAGTGTCCTTAAGACACTCGTTAGCATGATCCATTAACTAATTACATATCATTTTATATATGACTTTTAAAACAGTTATTATAAGTGTTAATTCTGATTAATGTCGTGACAATATAAAACAATTTAAAATTCTTTACATTAACAATATATAACAATTAAATTCTTTTAAATTTTATTATTAAACATTAATAATTGATAATAAGAGAAATTAGAGCAACTCCAATAGAATTGCTTAACTAATTCTTAAAAATAAGAATTGGTTCTTTTTGGATTGTACTGGTTCTTCTATAAGCAAGTGATACTTATATAAAAATCCAATAAAAACCCATAAACGACACAAAAATAATATAGAAAATCAAAAACCATTTCTTACTAGATTGCATTGGAGTGAAGAATCAATTAAAGTAATATAAAGAATAAGAAAATATAAGGTGGCATAATATAACTTATAAAAAGAAGAGTTAAGCAAGTATAATGAATTGCAGCGTGGAATTTAAGTTAGAATGTATTGACCCTAATTAAAATGTCTGTCACTCTGAATCTAAGAATTGAATGTTATAAATCACTTACTAGAATTGCTGAAAAGTAATAGGCTTCTAGGGTGAAGCACCTTGTCATATGGTTCATGGTGGTCACAAGATTTTAGCCATTAGATTTAATATTAAAATATTTGAATGGCTAATTAAAATTTGGTATCTATTCAACAGGTCACCAGAAATACATCAAATGAAAATTTTGCCCATACTCAAAACTCATCTCAATCCACCATCAGCAGTACCACTGCCCGGAGTATGCAGCCTCCGTTGCTGTTGCCACAGGCGGAGGTTGAGGTCCATGATGGTGGCGCGGTGGCCGGTGCTTCGACGGCGTGTGTTACGACGACGACGATAGATCTGGAAGGTCCATGATGGTGGTGCGGTGGTTCGACAGCGTGCATTACAATGACGATAGATGTGGGCAGTTGGACGGCGGTGTTGGTCCGAGGTGGAGCTGCAACGGGGAATGACGTTCTTGATGCGAGACTGACGGCGACGGTTGGGCGCACCTGCGTGAGTGGTTCTGCATGGCGGCTGGGCTTCTGGTTGCTGTTTGGGTGGAGCATGATGGTAACGTGGTGACGGCGGAATCGACAGTGCGATAGGAGGAGTCTGAGGTCGGCGACGACGGCTGAATCGGCGGCACGATCAACGGAGTCGAGGCAGAGTATGAGGTAGTAGGGGCAGAGGCAACGCGGATAATGGTGAGGAGTGGGGTGGTAGCCGGTTGCTGGTGGGGTGAGGTGGGAGCGGTAGTGTGTGATAGGGGTACTATTGAAATTTACAAAATAAAAAAATTAAAAGAATAATTAAAAAACTGGCTGAATGACCTGCACCATGATGGACCACATGTTAAACTCTTCACCTTAGACGTTATCAGAAACAAGCAAAACTTGCCCCACAAGAGAGAGAAATTCCCATAAAATTAAGCTAAATGTATTCATAGTTTAGCGGTGAACTTAGGGATGACAATGGGTAGGGTATGGGTAGGGTATGGTACTATAGTACCTATCCCCGTACCCGCGTTTTAAAAAAGTATCCGTACTCGGACCCATACCTGCGTGGGTAGCAACTTTAATACCCATACCCTTACCTGCTAGGTACCTAAGTACCCATACTCGTATCCATTACCAGTACTTTAATATAAAAAATTTGTGGATGTTTGAAAATAAGATAAGAAATTTGTATTATCAAAAGACAAAAGAAAAGAACATAAATATGTAATACAAATTAGGCTAATTTAGTATGTTCTCACATTACAAATATACATCATTATATATCTAAGTCTAGAAGGGTCGAATACTCGAATTGTCGAATGGAGACTGGAGAGAGACCGAGACTGGTACTGTGGCAACAAGGAGAGTGCAAGAGGAGTGACATAAAATTCGAACAATATGGAACGAGGAGGAGAGTCCAGATCCAGAGTTACGACAAAAAGGAATGAAGAAACTAGTTAACTAGGTTTAAGTGGGGATCAAGTTATACCAAGAATAAATATGAAAGAGTTACTCCAAATCTTCACCCTTCATTTTATTGTAATCAAATAACCTATATTAATTCATTAAAGAAATAACTTAATTTCTATTGAATTACAATAAAATGAAACGTGATGGTTTGCAGTAACTTGATCCCCACTTATATATATATATATATATATAAGTGCGGGTATGGGACGGGATAGATACTAGAGTACCCATATCGACTCAATTTTGTGGGTAATTACCCGCACCTGTACCCATTAAGCGGGTAATTACTCTACCAAATATGGGTATTTTTTGTGGATACCCGTTGGATTTATTATCCATTGTCATCCCTATGTGAACTGGAGTGATCTAGTTTAAGAAAATATTTTTTATTTTATTTTTACTAATAATGATAAAAATGTCAGTTTATTTGTATTTTATTTTATGTTTTTAAATTTTTGTACAAGAAATAGTAAAAATAACTAAATGGTATGTTCACTATTTCCAATACAAATATTTGAAAATAGAAAATAAAATGAAAAAATTGTAATATTTTTTATTTATTAATCAAAATGAAAATAAAAAATATTTTTTAAAGGAAACATACCCTAAAGTTTCACACATCAAATTAACCCATCATATCATATCATATATATATATCAAATCTGTGTCAATCCCACATACACTTTCCCGCTTCACTTTCACTAATTCAACTCTTTCTTTTCTAATAATAACTTCCCCCACGTCAATCCAATATTTTTAAAACTCTTCCCTTTTAATAACTGTTCCTTTTTAATAACTTCCCCCCACAATCAATCCCACAAACTTTTTGTTTTGTTTTTTTTAATACTTTTTGTTTTGTTTTTTTTAATAATTTCCTTTTTGTTTTTTCTACTCTCTCAGCCGAAGCTTTTGCTAGCCAGTGAAATTTACTTTTTCGCTCCTGATCAATTCTCTTTCTACAAGAAAAGACTCTCTGAAATGTTGTAAGGTCTCCTCTTATTTTTTTTCTCATTTTCTTCTTTGCTTATTTCTATTTCATTCTTTCCTTTTGAGGTGATTTCAATTTTTGGGGTGAACTACATAGGTTTTATTTGTGGGTGAAACTTCTCACGGTTTCATTTGTGTTTCATTTTTTGCGAACTACTTACCATTCTGAACAATTGTGGTTTAACACGTTCTGAACAATTCTGTTCACAGAAGAAAAAAATTTGGGAGGCACTGTAAGGTCTGCTCTTTTTTGTTTGCTTTTATTTCATTATTTTCTTTTACTGTGATTTCAATTTCTTGGGTTAACTACCTGGGGTTTCGTGTGTTTGATTTTTAGTGAAGTACTTAGCGTTTCGTTTCTGGTCGAGAGTAATGAATTATGTTGTTTTTTCTTTACTTTCACACACATGCAAATCTTCAGTTCAAATGGCGGCCCATTTTTTTCGGTATAACAAAATTGCTGCATCTTCAATGACCAAAGTGGGTACTTATTGTTTTGTTCTCTCATATTCATTTCCAATTACCAAATTTTTGTTAATTTCTTTTGTTATTTTTGCCTTATACTTTTACGGAGGTAGATTCATTCTACTAACAAAGTTGTTCTTTATGGATTCTGAATCTCGATTTCAAAAGTTTTATGATGCCTTTTCCAAAGTAGTTCTCTTATTGAGTTTGAAATATTAAATTCCTATATGATTGCTTTCCTTTTATGTGCTTTAGCCTTTTCTTTTGAGTGGCTTTGCTTCTCTTCAATTAAGTATTTAAATTGGGAATGAGATTTCCTACAGTTACTGCGTGAAATCGTGGCCGTCCGATCTGAGCTCGACGGCAGAGATCAAATTAAGCCGATTTGATGCAGTATTAATCTCATCCGTCCGATCTGATCTCGACAATTGAGATCGGCTACAGCGTGAAACTACGTACAGTTTCTACTGCAGCAAATCCGGGTCCATTTAATTGATTATATTCCCTATAATTTGTTTATGTTAAGCAATTAACATATGCTTCCACGCTTTTGGATTGTCACGACTTTAGTTTTTAAGTAACCCTTTGCCTTTGGTTCCACTTTTTTGTTAAACACAACTACTATGATTTTTAGAGAATATTCTCACATCGTCTCCGATTTATTAAATCTATAATTACATTTACGCATGCTTGATGCAAGAGTGTTTATATGTGAATGTCAGAATCAACTATGGTTGTTGGTGTGCCGAGGGAAAGATAGCAAGATTGGGTTTCTAATTTTTTGTCATATAAAATGTTTATGTCATTTATTGGTGAATATGGTGAGGGATGTGTGTGTTTATTAGTGAAGAATATGTGCTATAAATGGTATGGATATGATTCTTTCTCTTTTCTCTGATATATAGGTCTAAAATTTTAAGAAATCATGATACGGGTTTTATTCCATGAATTGATGCATTTTGTCGTATGTTGATAATGGGGATAAACAGTGGAGAGCTTTTAAAGTGTTAAACAATTTTGTGGGTTTAGATTTCTTTGTTACGGTGCCTGGAATTAATGGAATGATGACGAAATATATCCCTTATGAATGACAGCATGCGTAATTGCTACTTTGCTTTTCTCTCTAAGATTTCTTGAATCCAAAAAAGGTAGAAAGCTTTCACAGTCACCAAGGGAAAAAGATCATCCTCTCAGGTTTGTTTTTTATTTTCTCTATTAGATTTCTATTGAATTATTTGATTTATTCATTATGTTCATTTACTTCTATATTTATTACATGATTTTTTATCTCATTTGTTTGCTGTTGTGTTATTTGGTTGGTATATGTGTTATGAGTTTAACTTAT
The DNA here is from genome assembly GCA_039655645.1 of Ammopiptanthus mongolicus. NCBI lineage: Eukaryota > Viridiplantae > Streptophyta > Magnoliopsida > Fabales > Fabaceae > Ammopiptanthus > Ammopiptanthus mongolicus. Next base: position 6,189,994 of record CM077351.1, on the reverse strand, counting down.
ATGTTGATATCTCTGTTCTATGTTTGTGTATGATTTGTGGCTGTTTTCATTGGGACCATATCAAGCTATTGTACATATTATTCAGTTGAGGATGAAGAATTTAGGTTTTCTCAACAAATATTATTGTAGTAAAAAAAACCCGCAACACAAGGTTCCATATTTTAATGTTAATGTTAAAAGAAGCTTAAGTGGTGTTCCAAAGATTTCATAAACTATTCCCTAATTTTATTTACATCATACAGTTTTTTATTTACATTATCGGTTAAAAGGATAGGTGTTTTGCTGGATTTTTCTTTGTTCTGATGGCTGCTATATTATTAGTTGTTCTGTTGGTAACAATTTTCTCTACTTTATTGATGTTTTGTTGGTTATGGTTTGAGTTTGATTTTTTTGTTGGTTTTGATGGTATCAGGCCTATCCTTTATCTTGGTTTCTGTGTTGGTAACATGGCTAATTCATATTGGTTATGCAAAGGAGTAAATAGGCTACACTATTGGGGAGGGACCTCTTAATGGCTTTATTTAATACAAATCATTTGGCAAGGTGTATTTATTTGATTCAAGTCATGTGGCAGGGTGTCACCTGATGAGCTTAGATAAGGTTATTGGGTGGTATTGTGCTTTCCACTTACATAGGGATGGAATTTTATCATTCTATTCGCTGAAACCATGTGCTAGGATACTAGGGTCTTCTGCAAGTTGTGATTGAGAAAGTTGGTTTGTAGAGTGCTTTACAATCTAGTTGAAGATTTTTTTTTTCTGTTACTTATGTTGTGGCTCTATTGATTCAGTTTTGAGTTTGTATTGCATCTTGATCTATTGGGTTTGAGTATTATGTTTTTTTTATTCAACATTTTGCTTGACATCTTATGCGTCAATTTTAGGGTTTGCTTATCTTTATTTTTTTTTTTATTAATTTCTTTATTTTGATTTTTCCTATTGATAGAAAAAGTTTCAAATCCAATAAATCTCATTCTTTTGAATTATTATCTATATTATACATTATTTTATATTATATTTATCTTTATTTCACTCTTAATAATATTCATTCATACAACTTTTGTGATCTTATATTTATAAACATGTACTATAATTATATTTATAAATAATTAAAAATAATTTAGTATATTTTTACACACCCGTGCGTTGCACGGGGGATCACACTAGTTTTTCAATCATTTTTGGATGAGTTGAACAAAACTGTATTTTCAAATAGTTTTTAGAGTGATCTAAGCTACCAAAATGTTACTAAGTTATAGAGAATGTAATTATCATGAATAGCAAGAAACAAATTAGATCAGCAGCTGATGAAATTTCTTGGGAGTGAAAGTTCATAAGGTTGCTTTAGTGTTAAAAAGGACAACCTTTTTAAACAAAAAACATATAAACCTTGCTAACCAATATTAGAATATTAGTTAAAGAATCAATCGAAAAATAATTTTTTATTGAAAAATTAAATACATCAATTCTTAATATATTAAATATACTCCCAGTCAAAAAATGTATTAAATATACTTCTTCCTAACAGCATTGTGTAGCATTTGGCAAAAAAATATATTTGCTTTTGATTGCATGTTCCGAATTGATAAACACGAGAGAGAGAGAGGGGTGGGTGCAGCATAGATGCATACTAGTATTGTTTAGATGCTTTTGCGAGAGTTCCATCTAGAAATAACAAAAGAAAATCCATAAAGATGTGCTTTTAATATGTCTGTCTGTCTTTTGTACTCTAAAATTTAGATTAATGATCAATATATAGAAGGATTTAAATGTGATCTACTTTCAAGGAATGGTCAACTGTAGCAGGGCATCTTCATGGCAAAGGAAACAGCGGGCCATCACTCAAAGCAAGAACCAGACCACAACTCAATTTGTGATCAAGGTATGTAACCAAGTTAGCAAGCTGTCCAACTCATCACCCTAGGCAAGTGATTCACTCATGTTGAAGTTGAAATTGTGCAACTATGTTTATCAATTAGCATAGACATACTTGAAGACTTTATTGCCTCGCAGACAAAATACTACTAGTAAATAGCTGTAGTTAAACAACTTAATTGAAGTTGTAGAACTGAGACTGGAGTGGAGGAAAATAATCCAGAACATGAAGCCTCACGAGTAGATATATAAAGTGACAATATTTATCTGATCCTTTGTATCTGCTTGATACACAGTGGAACCACATATATATCATCATTTAGTATAGACATAATCACAAATTTTATCGGATCATCTAATATCTGACAATAGGGGACATCTTTGTACTTGTGTAGGCCATAGTCGGCATGATTTGTTGCCTTAGCTGGAATTGAAGTTGTGTTATGAGGAGTATCATAATAGTGAGAGCTGAAAAATGTTTTACAGCAAGAAAAGCAAACTACCTGCTGATTTATTTATTCAATGAGTTGGCATTTGGATTTTGGCACAAAAGAAAGAGTGAGACTATTGCCGGACATCCTAAAGATCTATTTTTTTTTTTGTCCATAACGGTATTCTCAATTGATGGTCAAAGATAATCCCTTTCAAGATGTAATTAAAGATCATTAAAATGGATTTTACCTCTCTTAATCCACCTTATTCTTTGTTAGTAGTTTGCCAACAAGAATATCAAATGTGTATTCATATACATGTCTTCTGGTACTTGTATACTATAAAGTATAAACTATAAACTACAGAACATCATTTATCAGGAAGGATAGGATCTTTCGTCTGTTATATTTTCTTCTTATTTTTATTTCTTTTGGTCCCCCACGGGCCACTGCTAGGAGCAAGCGTTGGGGTGCCACTTTCTAGGCAGAGAACGAGGGTAATCAATGTGACACTATTACACTCCGTTAGCTGGCAAAAATTAACACATTTATTAATACTGTTATAGATACATATTTATATATAAATTATTTTATGTTTCCTGATAAATAAAAAATTATTTTATGTTTGCACATTTTTACCATAAGATTACAGTTTATTCATCTTATTTTCTTCACATCTATACTCTAAGTATATCACATATCAAATAATGTGTAGGAAAGCGTCATTCAACATTTACTACAAGTTATTGATTACAATTCAATCCCATACAAGGTTAGCATCATCATCATTTAAGATGTTTTTGTTATGTTCTTGGCGAAGGTAAAAAAAAATTAAAAAAAATATTATGATGTGCTACAGATGATTAGTGGCTTCTGAGGTGACAACCTAGTTGGGATGTCAGTTGCTATTGTGATACTTTTACATGTCATATCAGTTCATTGAAAAAAGTAGAGCTAAAAGTAATATTTTATTTTTTATCAAGTAACATTGAATAAAAATTTAAATATTTTTAATTTTATTCTAGTTTCACTTCTCTAGTCATTTTCTTTTTAATTTCATTTACTTCAACAAATATAATATAATTGATATGGATTGATCGTTGTGATGGCTTGCTAACCCGTACCTTTATGGCACCGGTTAAGGAATTAAGAAAATGGAAGGTTTTATTGAAGAATCAAAAATTTTTATTAAAAGTCTCACATTGGATGGTGATATGGCATGAATTGTGATTATAAGTGGAGGTAACCCTCACCCCATGAGCTAGCTTCTGGAGTGAGCTAGGCCCAAACTCAAATTCTAAAATGGTATCAGAGCTAATCCGAGATTCATTGGACCACCTGCAGATGTTCGATCCTGCAAACTTCACGTTCAGTCCTGGGTGTGAGGGTGGTTTTAAGAGTCTCACATTGAATAATGATATGACCTGAATAGTAGTTATAAGTGGGGGCAACTTTCACCTTATGAGCTAGTATTATTTTTTAAGGGTTTAATTGGTATGCACTGTCAGTGTAAAGATTTTTTATATTATCAACCAATCATAAATTGCTACATCAACTAAAATGTTTAACTCTTATTTTAACTATCTTAAAAGCTACTCATACCGCTTACCCAAAAAAAAAAAAAAAGGTACTCATACCATGATTTTTGATTAATTGACAATATAAAAAACTTTACACTAATATTGCATATCAATTAAACTTATTTTTTAAAGGAATACAATAATCTTCAATAAAAGTTTGATCATCGGATAGATTGTTCGTTCATCACAATAGCAAAACTTGAGTTCAAATCTAATATTCTAATCTCACTATAAAATCTCGTTAAAGGCTGAAACTGAACTAAAAAGAAATATCTATCCTATTTTAACATGCTACTAAAAAGCTTGGAAATTTCAACCTCTATAATTACAAGAACCTCAAGTTGCAATTACATTATCTATTTCGGATCCCTCTTGTTAGAGTTCTAAAGGGAGAAGGCAATTGAATGTGGGAAGAGAAATATCATATGCATTGGCCATTATAGTTCTCGTCAGATTCTGTCAATATTGAAGAAAGATGGTGATTGGTTTGAAGAGATAAGGCATCGAAGTCAATAGCCAACTTTCATTCACTCTTTTTTGGTGAATGGAAAGCTTAGAAATGAGAGTCTTATGAGCTTTTTCTCTCTTTCTTCTTTTTGAAAAAACAATTTTATGGGAAGCATTAAATTTGACACTTCTTAAAATTGCTGATTTGGCTGTAACTTTTCTTGGAGTATATAATCACATAAAATTTCTGTAAAGTGAATTTTTATAAACAAGTAAAAGTGTATTTGTCCTTATTTTGATAAAAGTGAATACTGCTCGGACACCGGTTAATAAGGAGTCTAAAAGAATAAGTTTTTATGAGAATTAGTGCATTTAATAGATTTAAAAATGATATACTTAACTTTTCAATGAATAATTGCTTTTTTAAAATTTCTTAACCAGCGCTCTAAAGTTAGCAAGACAGTTTGATAAAATGCATAGAGATTTCAACTCAGGAAATGATCTAAGGATAAATATAGCCTTATTTGCTCACTTTACAAAATTGGAAATTTCTCTAATATTAACTTATGGTTAAAAAATTTAAAGGTAATATAGGGATATTTTGCATCTCCCATATCAGCAGCTTCTCCCAGGGAAGGCACCATTTAACATTAGTTGAATGAAATTATAATTATTTTCATTTTTTCACAATATTTTAATTTTTTTATTATTTAGACGGGCTGACGGACATAAAACGGGATGAGTTTAAATTTTCAACGCACTTTTGAAAATAGGTCAACCTAATGTTTCAACCCATTCAGAACTTATCCTTGACTTTAAGAACATGTTAGACAACTGTCATTGGAATTGCTCTAATATAAAAATATTTTTTTTTAAAATGTGTTTGTGGATAAATAAAGATGTATTTATCATATATAAGTAATATTAGTTCTTGATTTTAAGAGGTGACTATTTTAAATTCTGAAATTATAAACATCCGTTTATTAGTATCTCTAAGATTCTTAAAATTTATAAATTCTGAAAAATTATTTGATTGATGAATTATAATTTTAAGAACCAATACAATTAATCTTTATAATTTCAGGAGCTAAAAATGTTGTTTCCAAAAATGCAAGACTAATATATATATATATATATAGACATATCTAGTGAGAGAGGTTTTTTGTGTGAGAGTGAAAGGAGCAAATCTTAGCCATTAAAATCATACATGGATGGTCAAGATTAAAAGTTGGTTAGTGATCATGTGACAACTTAAAAAAGTCATGTGACTTTATGTTCTAATCTTGATCATTCATGGTTTGATCCAAAGGCTAAGATTTGTTCTTCTCACTCTCATGTAAAAACACTCCTCTCACTTGATATATATAATATATATATATATATATATATATATATATATATATATACTTACAATTTCAAATACTGAAATTTTAATTTACTCTATCTATAGCGTATGGAATCTTTTATTAGTTCAGAGCAAGTCATGCCATTATTCATTATAATGAGGTCCAACTCTAAAATCAACTTCATGCAATTTTGAGGGAGGATGGAGAGGGACTCGTAGTGGCGGGATTTGGATTATTTCATTGTTAGTATTAATTCCTTAGGGACCATAGATTGAGCGAATGCATTCGTGACATTCTCTTCATCATCCTCTCAACCTCTCTTGTTTTATCCAACAACCACTAGTATGCTTGAAAGTGAGTGACAACGATTCAATTTCTTTCGTGCTAATAGGTGGTGTATATATATTGTGGATCAGGGGTGTCCTACCAAATTATAGTTGTGAGACATGATATTTTCAAATACGCATGCAGCAGCTTGAATTTGAACAATAACTTTGCCCATTGCAAAGCTGAATGGCAGTTTTATGTACTCTTCCTCAATCTTGCAAGCAGCCAATATCAGATTCTCGAAAACATGAATTATATTCCAAAATTTACACATACAATTATACAGGAGCTGCCATATAGAGACAATGTTTTCCAACACAAGCATATGATATGCCACACAAATAAGCACATATGTATTCATATTCTCGGTTTCTTTCTCTGGCCCAAGACCATGATAATTCTGCTTGCATTGCAGCAGGTGCACAGGATATGAGTTCAGCTTCAGCTGGACCACGCCAAAATTCTGCGCTGGATTGTACCCATCATTTGATAATGACTACCCAATTCAAAACTAACGGCTCTGATTCCTTCACCATGTCAGCTTTGATGAATCCAAGTGCAACGTATCTAACGGTGGATATCTTACTAGCGGGGCAACTACACTTGTATATGAATTGCACCAGATCATAGTTCTTTTGAGTCATATTAGAGACATTAAATAAAGAGTGTTTCCATTTAATTTTGATACACGCGTAAAAGTTTTTTACTCTACTCAATCAGTCATAAATTATTTTATGTATGAATTTTAAGATAGTTATGATAATAGTCAAATATTTTTAATGATTTGATAATTTATGATTGGTTGATAATGTAAAAAAATCTTTATACTAATATCGTATACCAATTAAATTCATAGTTTCTTTTTGTTACCAAAAAAATTCATAGTTTTCTATTATCTAAATTTGAATACAAGTATACAACGACATTAATAATTTCCAATAAAAACAAACTTTACTAAATTTAATGACATTAAATATAAAACAAATAGAGTTTAATTGTTATGCATGTCACTATAAAGTTTTTTACATGTCATTTAATTATCTATTATGATATGAGTGACTTTTAAGGTAGTTAGTATAAAAGTCAAATATTTTTATTAATGTGACAATTTGTGATTGATTGACAGTGTAAAAATATTTTACACTGACAATGCATATCAACTAAACCTATAAAAAAAATAAATAATAGAATGCCATTGAAGCGCTAACGTAACCAATCCTCACTTTCTTCTACCATATGTTGTTCATTTATTAATTACTATAAAAGGATAATGTTTGCTGAGAAAAACCATGTTCAGATTTAGAAAGAAGAGTGACAGTCTATCGCAGTGAAAGCAATAGAAGATTTGCTGTCATTCGGCCACATATATATGGATTGATAAGAGAAGGCTAGGACAATGGGCGGGTTCGGTCGGATTAGGGCCCAAACGACCCAATCCGAACCAACCAGCCCATCTATATTTGTATCCCAATTCCGTTCGGTTGGTGGGTCGGTTTGGGCGGTTAACGGGTGGGTTGGGGCGGGTTGGACCCATTTTTTTGGAATCAGAATGAAAAGGGTCCAATAATTTTCTTAAAAAAAACTAGGGCCTAATAAAAAAATTGCGTAGGGTTTCTGTTCTTCCAATCTTCCATACTCTGAAGCATAATAGCAGCCGGTGGCGACGAAGCATAACAGAGGGCGGGGCAACTCCACCAGAGGTGAAGCAGATGGTGGGGAGGCGACGTTTGTTTGCGAAGCAAATAGCAGCGAAGCAGCCAAAGCTGGTGTCGCTCGTTCTCGCAAAACAGATGGTGCCGCTCGTTCTCGCGAATCAGATGGCGGCGAAACTGGAAGAAGGAAGATCGCGAAGATGGGGAAGATTTGGATTTGGAAGAGTGAGAAGGAAGAGTGAGTTGAACGAAGAATGAAGATCTGGATTTGGATCTGCATCTCTTTCATCTTTGGAACTACTGCTTTGCATCTCCATTTTCCTTCACCGACGGTCTGAAATTTTCGAAACCAAGCCCGACCGCCGTCAATCGCTACATCCCTATTCTTTCAACCCGTCAACCCGAAGACCCGTGGCAACCCGTCCACGTCCTTGTTTCCACTTGAGGGTCCGTCGGGTTCGGGTCGGCAACGAGTTTTTGTCTAACCCTGGATAAGAGATAATGACTTTACCTAAATGATAAGCATAATATAATTTAGACAAAAATAGGAATTTCCACTCCTCGCTATGTATTCCAATGCAATAAAGCAAATAGAAGGTGACAATCTTTCCCCTCGCACGATTGCATTTCCTACACACGTGTGGCTTCCATAAACACAAACGCACACAAATCATGTAAGAGAGACATCTATGCAAGTCATGAAGAAAACAAGAGTAATGATTTTTTAACTTCGCGTCTCTTATTTTTGGGTGTATTTTTTAGATGCATGTATACTTAAGACTATAAAAAATAAGTGGGAGATAGAGATAAATGCATATGATATCCAAATTTTAATGTTCAAATAAAACAACACAAAAAACAATTAACAGTACAATATATATATATACAAAAATTTTATACAGGCCACTTTATATCTATTCAGTCTTAACCATCTCATTACAATATATTTTAGAAGAGCCTAATCATATATATATATATATATATATATATATATATATATATATATATTATAACTACACTCTAATTATAGCACTTAATAAAATGGATGAGATGTGAGAAGACGTGACTCATAACAAGCTTATTTAAAAAAAAAATGTTACTTATACAATAGCGTTAGCGGATATACATACAATTCCCTCAACCTTAAAATCAAGCATTTGAAGACGAAGACGAAGCTTCATCTTCATGTTTAATCTCCTCCTTGATTTGTTCTAACAATAAAGATGAACTAGGAGCACTAGTATCAACCTCCACCTCAGCTTCCAAACAAGAAACACAAGGAGTGCTACAAGAAGCAAAAGCAGAAACAAATGCAAGACCAACCAATAAATCAACAAAAGCACCAACAATATAACCGTGGTTGCTTTTTCCATTGACACTCAAATAACAACCCAATAGCTCTTCGAGACTCTCCCAGTCCTTCACACCATGAGCCTCTACCATCTCCTGCATGGACTTTCGAAAATCTACATAGGGGTCTTGAGAATCCATGGATAACACCACGCTATCTTTGAATGGCAACCTTCGAGCTCCTCCTGTTTTGGCCTCTAATATAGAACTTGTTTCATCTGGCTCAAAGAACAAACGGTCAGACCGAGACCCACGAATCACGGTCTCCATTGAATCACCTCTTCTTGAATCCTCAGAAGCAGATGAGAAGCTAGCAGAGTCAGGAGAGACAGTGAAAAAGGATTCAGAGCTTTCAAGCACGTCCACGGTGGCATCCAAGTAGGCTGAGTTAATGGTTTTGAATATGTCATTGTTGCCTCTAAAAGAGAGGGTTCTGGGTCGGTGACAAGAGAGCCAAGGCCATGAAGAAGATGAAGATGAAGAAGACTTAACTTCTGTGTTCTTAGGAAGAGAGGGGAGCTTCATTTTCTTGCCCATCAATTTTTTTTTCTTTGGTAAAGATATGGAAATCTGGGTTCAAATGAACTTTTGAGCTTTAGAAATGTGAGTTAACTCCATTGGTTGCATTAATGACAAGTCAGATGTGGCTGTGGCCTGTGGGGGAGAGATTTTAAAGCAGTGTTGATGGACAAATTGGAAAAAAAAAAAAATAGGATTAATATCTCAGTACATGTGTTTTTTGCTGTAGAATCGGAAGCTAAAACTATAGAAAATAGCTTGGTTCAATAAATTTTTATTTATTAAATTTTTTAAATAAATTAAAAACCGTTTATTTTTATAAGCTTTTCTTATAAACTTATTGAAATAAGTTAAAAAGAGCTTATAGAAATATCATAAATTATTTTTATAAATTATTTATATAAGTTTATTCACTTAAACTATTCTCATAAGCTCAAATAAACTCTTTATAAATTCTTCCAAATATATTCATAGCACTATGTATGCTAACTATTTCACGTAAAATATAGAATGCTTCAATAATTACTTATATTAATTTACATATTAAATGCCAAAAGCAAACATTTAGAAAATATTTTCATATATAAAAATGGAAGTAAATTTAATTATAATTAAATAATAATAATTTTAAAAATATAAAATAAGAATTAAATTAGAATATACGACGGGTGTAAAAAAATTTGTAATGATAATCAATCATGTATTATTATATTATTAAAAATATTTAACTTTTATATTAATTATCTTAAAAATTATACATAAGGTGAGGTATAAATTATTAGAAATGTAAAATAACTTTATATTAATAATATATCAAAATTAAAGTCATAAAATCGTGAGTTTAATTTCTATATACTGACAGTGTTAAACTATTTTATTTAGACATCCAATTAAAAATTGTCACGTCAACATTTTTTTTTTTGACTCTTAGAGCATCTCAAGTGACAAAATTTTAAGAAACCCATTTTAAGTTTTTAAGTGGGTCGACGTATGCCAATTCAAATTTATGACACTCACTCAATTTTCACTTCAATGGGAGTTTCTATTACTAAATTCCTTAACTTCTTTCTCTTCAACATCCCATATTCTCTCTCCTACCTTTACACAATCAAATCCAAAAAAAATTATTTAAATGCTATGAAACTACTCTCTTTTAAGGTTCCTTATCTACGAAACTCATTTTAAATTTATGGAACCCAAAATCACATGTTATATATTATAATAATATTTTATTCTTAAGGAACCTATAACAAACCCCAATAAAAGATGCTCTATCATAACTATCTTAATAGTCATTCATATCAGATTGGTGATTGATTGACAGTATAAAAAATTTTATAATGTCAGTGCATAACAATTAAACTCTAAAATGGATACTCTCTTCATAATAAAATATAAACAAAAATTGCCCCATCTAAGTTGTAACAAAATATAAGCAAAAGTTGATTTTTTATATCATATTTAATGATATTATACAAAAAAAATATCTTTTATTTTATTACATTTAATTAAAATAAATTTTTATATAATATAATTAATATAAATAAACAAAAAAGAATAATTTAAATAATAAAATTAAATTTTTAAATAAGATTAATAACATTAAATATAAATAATTAATTATACGAAGACTGCATCGTTAACGTTAACATTATAGAGTTGGAAAGCTGGACGGGCTGGTGGGGTCACCTAGATATATTTTCCTATTAAATTTTTACAGGCTTTAGAAATAAATGCAATTCAGTCTAATTTATTACACCAATTAATAATATTTCTCTTCTCTTTATATCCGTAAAAGTATTAGGTAAATGATAGTCCTATATAATCCGTTCGTCCCATAATATAAAAATCTTTTGAAGCCTATTTGGTAAGGTATTTTAATGAGTTTATAGTGGATAGTTTATAGTAGATAAAAAAAGTAGTTTCATTTGATAAGCGTATCTATCACGAGCTTATAGCATTTTTTTCAGACGCTACTTGAAGTAGCGTTTGAGCTTATAGCTTATAGCGTTTTATTTTTCTTTCCACTTTTATCGTTATTATCTTCATTTAATTCTATATTTATTCTCTTCTCTCTCTTTTATGTAAAATCATTAATAAAGATGTTCTTTTATGTCATTTTATATTTTTCAGCTAGTTCAACCGCTAGTTTTACCAAATACTTTCACAGAAAATAAGCTACCTTATCCGCTATCCGCTATCAGCTACCTCATCCGCTATCAGCTAACTTATCCGCTATCAGCTAATTTTACCAAATATGCTCTTGATGAATTTCTTAATCCCAAATTATAAGACCTTTTTTAAGTTATTATGTTGCGTTAATTATTTTTTTACTAAATTGCCCTTTGGAGATATTGAAGAGGCACATTAATTGAGTGAATGATTAATTAAGTGAAAAAAGTGAAATTATGAGTGTAAAAAATTGTATAGAAATTTAATATAATTAACTAGAATAACCAACTTGTGTGAATTGGTTAAAAGATTCCTATATTACGGAGGGTGTAGTTGAAACGAATCATACGATGGTTAAATTTTATAAGGATTTATAATTTTAATATTATACATATATATATATATATATATATATATATATATATATATATTTTTTGAGTTTAATTGTTATGCACTGATAATGTAAAGTTTTTTTAGGTTATTAACCAATTATCAATCATGATATATATGACTTTTAAGATAGTTAAGGTAAGAGTCTAATTTTTGTACTGATGTCTCAATTTTTGATTGGATATCTATGTAAAAAAAATTTATACTGTTAATATATAATAATTAAACTCTTATTTTTTAATAAAAGAGCATATCTTTGATTCCTTAATCGATATCCATAAGGCATTGGTTAGCAAGACTTTGGGCAATGTTTTGATAGGAATAGATAAAATAGAGCGGAATAAAATAAAGGACAAAACTTAAATATAATTTCAATGATGTTTTTTAATTAGAAGAAGGCATTTTTAATGGTTCATTAATAAAAATGTAACATTTGTAATGATCCTTACATGTTCTATTCTCATTACAAAAATACAAACAACACATAAATTTTGTCCTAAAATAAAAAAGTACAAGGTTCATTGTGTAATTAGATCGATCAAAATAGCATGATTTTTTTTTTGTGCAAGCATGATTTTTTTTAATTAAATTAAATACTAGCATGTTTTTTAAAGTATGCGGGTTTTCGGGATACATTTTATCCGTTCTCAATGGAGTAAATACTCAATTTGGTCCCTGAAATTGTAGGGTCGTATCAATTTAGTCCCCCACATTATCAATATTCCAACATGATCCTTGAAATTACAAAATTTAGCAAATACATCCCTGACATTATCTACTTAGTTTCAAATAAATCCCTGACATTACCAACTTAATGTCATTATAATCCATGCAAATTTCAACGGAGGGACGAATCTGACTAACTTTCTGCAATTCCAGGGATCATTTTGGAATATTGATAATGTGGAGGACTAAGTTGATACGATCCTATAATTTCAGGGACCAAATTGAGTATTTACTCGTTGTTAATGGCGGAGCTATAATTGAAGATCCAAATATTTTAATGCTCATATGATATTTTTTTAATACAAATAAACTTAAGATGAAAAACTTAAGCTGAACTTACGGATCAAGAGAAGTGTTACTTTCACAAATAATGGTTTACAACTTACAAGTTTATCACTCGGTGCCTATATCACCTACATCCGATAATTTTAGAGTGAAGGTTACTTTACTCAATGAGTACGGACGAAGCCAAAAATTTCACGTAAGGGGGTCACCACCAAATAAACATAACATTGAAATAACAATAAAAAAAATTAACAATTTGATATATAATTAGAGTTTAATTGTTATGCATTGTTAGTGAAATTTTTTTTGTACTCAACCAATCACAAATCATGAAATGAGTGACTTTTACAGTAGTTAGGATAAAAGTCAAACATTTTGACTGATGTGACAATTTATGAATGGTTAATAGTGTAAAAGATCTTTACATCGTCAATGCATACCAATTAATTCCATAACATAATATAAATTAGGTTTAATTATTAGTTGGTCCCTGAACAATTTGAAAATTTTCAAGTATTTCTCTCAACTAAAAAAGTTTTTAATTGGGTTCTCGAACAAATATCAAATTTTCCATTGGGTCCCTGAGATAGCAAATGTGTTACTGAACCGTGAAATTGAACAAAATATATGTGAGACCCTCCAAGCTGGATACCCATATCAGCAATTCATGCATAATTCTTGAGAATTACCCAAGTAATCAATCAGAAAAATACACCATTTTCCATAAAAACTTACTTTTTTTTTTAGATTTCTTAACGAGTGCCCTTAAGACACTAGTTAATATTTAACTATTAATAATGATTTTGAAGAAAGTTTCAATTTTTAAAACAAGTCATAAAAAGTTCGATAAAAGTTACATACTTATATAAATGTCCTAAAATTAAAATGATTGTAACTTTAAAGTATTTAACATCAGAATATTATAACTCTTTTTACATTTTTTTAATAACTTTATAACCTTTTTTTAAAAGAGTTGTAATTTTTTTAAAAAATATATGTAAAATCGGACAAGTCACGTCACTACAACAAATTTGTCATATATCTACGGATATTTTTAGTAACAGACATTAAAACTATAGGTATAGGTATTAGTGTCAGTCAAATCGTAGGTAAAGGTTGATGGACCGTAGGTAAAGCTTAATACAACTGTAGATAAATATATGTGGATTGTAGGTAAAACCTATAGTGACAGTCATTTCTCATTGTTATTCATCGCTCACAATGGACGGTTGGACCGACCGTAGATGAATGTATGTTTTACATATACCTACGAATTTTAAACATATAATGACAAATTTTGTCTGTCACTAAAAGGTAAATTTGTTGTAGTGCATGTGTGATGCCATTGAAATAAAATTAAATTATTCAACTATACCGTGCTCCTCTTTATTAAATTATTCAAGTATATTCCACTTTGGAGAGAGAATTAAGAAATAAAATTTTGTCTTACAAACTTTTATTTTTGTTTATTCTTTAATCAATGTTCTTAGTACACTCGTTATCAAAACACTTTTTTTATTGGCTAACCGTGACTAATAGGGATATAGTACCATCTAGGGGTAGGCACGGGCCTGGGACCATCCGATGACCCCGACCAACCTGAACCGGGCCAACCCAACAAAATCTGAGTTGGTTCGGGTCATCAGGTCAGTTCAATTTTTACAGAAGACCCAATGACTTCGATTCGGGTAACGTGCCCAAGAAATCAAAACCCGATGAAACTGACCCAACCTGAAAGCTGTGAAATTCATTTGTGTTTTGGGGATCCCTTATGCGTTTGGAGAGATCATACCTCTACTGCTATTCTCTAAACTTACTGCAACCGAGCCCTAAGCCCCAACTCCTCTCCCTTTCTCTACAACCCTTCACAACGGCATTCCAGAGCTCTCTCTCTCTCTCCAACCAGCGACGCGGTGGAGTCGTGGACGACTGGAGATGCCAACCGTACGCCTCCTTTTCTTCATCAGAAAGGTTGAGCCACATCGCTTGGCTGTGGAAGGAGAAGGAAAAGTGAGGGAATGCCTAGAAGAAGATGAGTTGCATCTGGGTCCGGTCCCTGTTCGTTTCTGATCCAACAAGGCGAACAGGTTGAAAGCAAGGAGAAAGTAGAATTGCATAAAGATTGAAAGCATGGAGCTCAACGAGTGTGGGTGTGTTTTTTGACTAGCGGCACAGAGAGGATGTAAGGGATTAGAGTTACCTTACTGGATTATTTATGTTTTGGATTTTTTTTTCATTTTAATTATGAGACCTGACCCAACGCGAATGTGATCGGATTGGTTCGGTTCGGATTACAAAATCTTCCCCAAAAATCCAACCCAACCCATCTAACTTTGATTGCTTCGGGACCAAATTTTCCCTGACTCGACCTGTGCGTACCCCTAATAACATCACAATGTGCGTACCCCTAATAACATCACAATCCCCTTTAATGGCAACACACACGTAACCCAAAGCTGATTTACTCATTCCCCCCTTGTATTTTAATTGATTTATTGATTTATTTATTAATTAATTAAATATAATTTAATTATTTTTTATATTTTCAAGATATTGGATATATTACCTTTTTATTTAATATTTTATAGTATAAAAATTAATACAAAATTTTTATTAGAAAATAAAGCAAAACTCCTTATCTTGAGGTATATAGTTACACTGTTTAAGTTACTTGTGACTAGAAGTTTTTATTTTTTGTGTTTTTTTAGCATTTTTTTTGGTTTCCCATGGTATCCTGCGCATGCAACTGTGAAGACTAATCCCTCGAGCCAGTTAGGACCACAAGGGCAACAAAGCTCTCCCTCAAGTGTTTTAATGCTGCTGCATTCTTAAGGCTAGGATTCGAACTCGAAATCACGGGTTAAGCTGGAAGAGACCCGTGCTATCCTTTTTTGAACAAAATTCTGCGGTCCCAAAAAATAATGTCTTTATGTCCTCCACCAATCAAAGGCTGAAGATGTGTATAGGTGTTAATGAGTTATGATTTTATTTTATTAAGTGACAAATTATCATTGTAGGTGACAGAGAATGTGACAGAAAAATGGGATAGAAAATTCCCATCCTTCTTTTTTAGCATTTTTAGGTTGTTGTTATTGTTATTATCATTATATTGTTATATTAAATCATATTATTCAAAACATCAACTGCTAGCTAGTAGTTCTAATTACAATTAGGTGACTATTTAATTTTATCAAGACCATTAATTAAAACTGACAATATACATGAGTATGATAGTTAGTAACCACATTACTTTAGGGAATAACAAAACTTGACTTTAAACTATTAAACCATGAATTAATTACATATATAATTATTATGACCAAGAATAGTGTCATTGAAAGAAAGATCTTTATCATTTCCACCTATAGTAAAATATGTGATTCACATCTTCTTCCAAGACAATTAGACAAATGTTCCTAAATCTAAACTTCCAAGAAAAAATTAAGACCTCATTAACGACTAAGAATTTTTCGCAAAAAACATCCACTGAGTTCTGAAATTTCTTTGCTTCAACAACCATAAAATCTCCATTCCAATTATGAATAACAATCTCAATCTATATGTATATTCAGCTGCCAAAATTGTAACATTAACACTTAACTTTTTGTACATATCAACAGCAGTCTTCACCCATGGTATCTGATGTTGATCTCTCTCCAGGAACTGCTTGAAAATTGATGATTTGTGTAGAAAAGTATCAACTTTTATTTGGATTTGTTTGATACGAAATGCTATCTATTTAATGTTAGGCATAAAATTTTGAAGAATATACTGCTATATTACTCAATGTTATTTATATGAAAAAAAAACAAACATAATTATACGAATGATTAACTGTCAGATCCATCTTCCATTTAACAGCAAATGATGCAGTTGAAAAGAGGAGCATATATAATGAGAAAAAAAGTTATATTTTAAAAATGTGAGAATTATAAATCTTGATCACGCAATCTTATATAAGCGGTCAAGATTAATAGTTGTTTAATAATTACATAATCACTTAAAAAAATCACATGCATCTATCTTTAAATCTTAATTATTCAAATAAAATCATATGGTCAAAATTGATGGTTTCTTAAAATACAAACGTTGTCTATAACTAAAATCTCATTCACAACTCACTGGCATGGTTTGGAAAAGTCAATTGTTAGGAATGGACGTGAGTTCAAATTAATTTAGGTTATTTCTCTTCGAAAAGAAAAATATTATTAGTTATTATAGGTTGTGGGAGTTAAGTTTTGGAAGGAAGTTTAAACCAATCCAAAGGTAGCTGGTTCGTATAATATGATAATTAAGTAGCACACAGGGTATGTGGGGATGCATATTCATGTGTAACTTGTTGAGATAGAGCTCTTCACGTGCCTCATGAGAAAGGTCCAAAGCGTAGATAGAGGCCATGAGAGAGACACACAGGATTAGGAATAGACTAACTAAGTCGTACTCAACAGAAGAGATAAAGAGGTTTCCCCAATGGCAGGGACCCCCCCTCCCTTTATTTTGTTCTTTACTTCGATCATATAGTCTCACAATTGGATTTTTGGTGCGTTCAAAACCTCCAAACATTGGTCACATTCAAAATAGTTGAAGTTGTATCTCTAGTGCTGATCACCATTGCATTCCCCAATGTGTTGTGGTTAATCAGAAAGAACATGGGCTTGGTACTACTACACAGTAGCCTATGCTAGTATTTTGATTGGGTTATAAACATAACATTATTCCAACAGAATTAAAAGGAGGACCTTGTTTATTAATTTCCAACTCCATCATTGAAGGAAATAAATCATATTATCCCTCTGGAGTCCCATCCACATTGCCAAACAGAAGTACAAAAGGACATGTCAATTTTGGCAACTTATAGCATCAATTTAGAGAGCTTATATTCTTGCCTCTCACCACTGAGTATTGTTTTAATTTTTTTATTTAATTATTTGAAACACTGAGTCCTCCCTGCTAGTGCCATGTGTACCGGTATGCAGTTCATTTTGGTCTCCTTCCTTTTGTATTATTATTACAAGATTTTCTTTAAATTCAACTTGATATGTGATAATTGATATATAAAAAGACCAATGCGCGACAACAAGTTAATGAAAGAACCTGGTAACGATAATTAAACTCGGCGAGCACGGGTTGCAAGAGATATATAGCAGCGCAGCCTGGTAATATCTGCATTCACTGATGCACTTTCTAGCTCCTGTTTATGCCATCTAATTACGCTTTCGTATTTGATTAGTGGCTCTATTTCTTCATGCGTATTACATGTGCGTATTACATGTGTGACAAAATTCATGTTTCAATAAATATGAAAAAAAGACACTAGGATATTCTCAATGCTTCTTTCTGTTCTCTCCCATCCCATGTCCCTGTTGCGTGTCTTGTCACTGCCAAGTTGAGGAAGAGAACCTACAAAACAACTTTTCGTTTTGGAGCGGAAATTAGGATATTTGTGTAAATGGTGTTACATGCTTTCCTTTACTTCAATTAGGTTCTAACTGCGCAATTGTTGGTTTTGTTGAACAAGTATCCATGTTTTGTTGACTCATTTAGTCATATTGTTGGACTTGTACAGAGCACCTGCTTGTGGGCTTTGTTCATTTAGGATATGGTTGGATGGAGGGTTTTGGAGGGAAAGGAAAGAGACGATTTATTTTTAATTTCTAAACTAAGGAAACTATAAAATGTTTATAAAAATGAATAAAAGGGTGATTGAAATGTTATATGATCGTCTTTTATTTTATTCCTACATTTTAAAAAGATCTCAAATATAAATCAACATACATATAGATCATAAAGAATAAAGCATCCATTCCCTTCTCTCCAAAATCCAAACATCCAAACATAGGCTAACTGTTAATTAGGATCCACGGTGTTGCTATTGGACAGTGGACACAATTTGAAGAACATATTTCTTTGGGTCTGGGCGTAGTAAGTGGGAAGGAAATTGTTGTATGTGTTAATAATTCAGCTTGTTAGTTAGTTAGTATTTTCTGTTATCTGTTAATAATCTGTTAGTAGGCTGTTAGTAGTTAGTTGGTTATGTGCAAATGTCCAAGTGTAATGCAAGTGTATAAATAAGAGTCTATATATGCCTAAACAATGAAGTATTATTCAGTGTATATCTCAGTTTTGCATATTCTCTCTCTCAATCCTAAAAGTGATACTGTGAGTGTGACATTGTGTGAGTGTGATAGAGCAAGTAACTGCTCCAACAGAAATAAATTACCAATGGATTTTAATTCGATGAGGAATAATTTTATTCCTCAAGATGGTAATAGAATCAAGAGGTTAATGCATGTGTAGCAACTAGCAAGCCTGAATTTGCATGTGCTGCATGGTATATTGACTCCCCAGGAAACTGTTGAACTTTTTTGTCATTTTCAAGAATGGATGTATGATCAATAAGTTCATATCTGCTTGGACTTTGAAAATTTCATTGATGGTTATTTTGCTGGGAATGTTCTTTGACTTCTTTCTTCGTGTATCAAAAAGTATTTAGTTTAGAATATTCATATTTCTCTTAGGGTAATCTTGCAGATGTCACTTTATCTTGGTAACCTATTCGAGCACACTCACAGAGTTGAACTTGAGCATGTATTCCGTAGATTTGGACATTGTAATCTTCAGCTGAAAAGAGAAGGCTATGTCTTTGTAATATTTGACTTCCCTCCAGATGCAGAGAAAGCAATGAGAGCACCGAAAGGTAGAAATATTTGCAGGGTGCCACTGACTCTTACATGGTCCATTAAACAGCCTACACATTTTGAAAGATTTGCTAGGGGTGGTAGAACCTATGAGTTGCAACTTGCAAGCAATTCTTACAGATTAGGCTATGGAAGAAGGAAAGTGAATTTCAATGAATGGAGGAATTACAAGAAGGAACAGGAAGGGGTAAGTCTGTTCAGATGCATGCCTGGTGAAAAGGGGGGATATCATCAAGATGATTTTAAGGATAATGTCGGGGAATAAAAAGAACTTGTTATAGATGTGGTGATTCAAGAACAAAATGTCAAATTGTCCTAAAGAACATTCTTCAAAGAGAAAATATAATAGGTTTGATGTTGAGCAAGATGATAAAATAGATAGAAAACATGGAACTGATGATGAATATAAATTTGGTTCTGGTTCCTGGTTCCTGGTTGAAACTCCAATAAAGTGAGAAACTGTGCCAGGCGGGTTGCTCAGAATCAGGAATTTGGCATTGTTGACACGTCATTTCGTATGCATGAAGCTTTAGCGGATCGATGGGGCGAAATATTGAGTATGGAGAACTCTTAAAACTGCTGCTGCTACGGATGATCCCATTTGGTAGTTATCAACTTATCCACTTATCCTTATTGGACCTCAATACTTTATATTTTTTCTTCTTTTCAGCATGGCTTTCAATGGATTGCACAGGTAATAATGCAATAATTCGATGATTCGTATTGCATTTTCTACTTGTAGTCTCCATTCGATCATGTTGTAGTGCCAAAATAATTACATGTCAATGGTAGTATGCGGTACAAATTTTGGAATGGCAGGAAATCTACTGTGTTTTTTATTTCTGTTCTTTTTGTGTTCTATCTTCTTTCTTTGGTTAAAGATGTGTCGAGTCGAATGATCAAAAAAGATGTGTAGAGTCGTAGAGAAGCTAAAGGAGCTTACTGTGCTAATGATACATTGCCGTTGCCATATTTGGGCCCGTTTGATCGTTTTTTTTAAAAGAAGGTTCAGTTTTTAAACACAAAAATCAAAATACTTGTTTGGTTACTTGTTTTTGTTAATTAATTTTTTAAAATATTTTTGAAAAGCAACAAATTTTTTTGTGAACAAAAGGTATTTTTAAGCCGATGGCCCATGAGTGTCTAACCGGTTGAACTTGAACCTGAACCGAAACCTTTTTTTATTTTTTGTACTGTCTACTTTAATAACATTCTTTCATATAAGTTAACTAAAATGAAAATTGTTCTCTTAATTTGTTTTCATGCTCAATAAATATGGTGCGTCAGATATGCTGATCGATGAAGTGAAGCCTTGTCTGTATTGGATGAGGATCCTTTGTCTCATTTTGATGTATTACATCATGTCCCAATCAATAATATCTTACAATGTATTATATTTTTTCAATATTAAATAAAATTTTAACTTACATGACAAGATATTATTGATTGGAACATGATATGATACATCAAAGTGAGACACGTGATCCTCATCCGTTTGTATTCTATGCGTATGCATTTATGAAAAAAACCGAGGAACATTTAGTGAGTTTCTGTTTTGATTGCAGGTTGGCTGTCATCATGCAGAAAAAGGTTTTGGTTTTGCTCATCATCCTATGTTATCCGATTGACTTGTAGATTGTAAATTAATATAGATGTTCTATTTCTTTTAATTTAATTTTTTGAGGGGGCTGGGGTTTGGATTGAAGCGCAGTTGCAGATCTTTACGGAAAACTCTAGGGGGAAATAGGAATCCTAATCCTATGTTTAGATTTTGTTGTTTTGAAGGAAACGGAAAGATGATTTATTCTTTCTGATTTATATATTAATCTATATTTGAGATATTTTAAAAATGAAGTAATAAAATATAAGATGATTATATAACATTTTATTCTTGGTGAATTCTTTGGTCCCTCGGAATAATTTTATTCTGTCTAGGTGGTCTAATCAGATGATAAAAATCATTTAACTTGACTTACTAATATGACACATTTAATTAAGATGGTGGATTCTGGTTGGACAGGATAACTTTTACTCCAAAATTATTGAGGGTATCAGAGAAAGCACATTTATTTTTTCCTTAATTTGCAAGTAAAAAATAAGTCGTTTTTTTCTTTCCTTCCAAATAGGGGTGTTCGCGGATTGGATTGGATCGGTTTTGAGTAAAAAAACACATCCGATCCAAAGATAGAAATACCTTACAGTTTGGATTGGATCAATTTATTTCCTTAAAAAATCTGATCCAATCCAATCCAATCAAAATAAACCGATCCAATCCAATCCAATCAAATGCGGTGTGGATTGGATTGGATAATTCGGTTTTTACCGATACATAGTTATATTACGTCGAAGACCAACATTAAACTTGTATATACTATAATGAATGTAGTTCTAGTTCCTAAATATATGCATGAAATCTTTTAGAACATGAATAACTATTGATTTCTAGATAAATGAATAACTATACAAATGACTGATATGAGATATGAGATAATAAATTAACTTATTAATGATTAATTATTAGAAAAATTTAGTTCTAAATACCTATGTGGGACAAAGCAAAATGGGTGCAAATTTTAGTATTTTTCTTAATTATGGTAGTTCTTTTTTTTTTTTTGGCACATAAGAGGGCCAAGGGCCCAAAGAAAAAACAAACACAGAAAACTTAGCTACTCAGCCTAGTTCTACGGGGTAAGGAAGTCCCTGAGAAGTTATCAAAAATTAATCTATGCAACTCCCTGCTCGGGTGGTCCAAAACCATAGCCTCAAAAGAATCAAGCTGCAGACTATAATTGGCAAGCCAAACAGCACAACGATTCCCTTCTCGCCATGTGTGTCTAAACACCACATCCCAATCACGATTAACCAGTCCCAAGATTCTGCACACCAGCTTGGGCACCGCTAAATTGTTCTGCCTCTTTCCCTGAACCATTTGAATCAAAACTTGAGAATCACTTTCCACCACCAGCTGCTTTATACCTTCATGCCAAGCCAACTCCAAAGCAGCAAGCATTCCCCACATCTCAGCACATAAAGCATCACAATTACCCAGTTTGCGCACCACACCCTTGACCCATCTCCCAGAAGCATCACAAAGGATACCCCCACAACCAGCCAACTTCAAACTTCTTTTATAGGCCTCATCGCTGTTAAGTTTTATCCATCCCTCGGGAGAAAGAGCCCATCTAACAAGAGTAATATTATGACTCGAAGCTTTGTTAAAATTCCCCAAGTTGATACAATTGTGAATATCATACGCCATCCTAAAGATCATCATCAAATAATTCTCAGGCCTCCTAAAACCATCTTCAAAAATAGTCTTGTTAAGCCACTTCCACAAATTCCAACACGCAGCCATAAAAATAGAATTCCAAGCAATGTTAAAATTTCCAACCATCTAACTATTCAGATTCGCAAAGACCCAATCAGGCATTATAAGAGAAGAATTGTTCAACACTGCTAGAAGGAACCAATCTCAACCACACTCGGGTAGCAAAACTACAATCTCTAAGAACATGGAGAGTAGATTCTACCTCCAAATTGCAGCAGGGGCAAAGAGCAGAAATGGAAACATTCCATCTGTTGCGGCGAAAATTAGTTAGGATTCTCTCATGAGCAACAAGCCACATGAAGGTTTGAATACGATGAGGGCCCTTCCACTTCCAGAGGCACTCCCAGTCACACCCAATACCATTAACATCTTCCGTTAAGCTATCATAAGAACTTCTAACAGAAAAGAGCTCTGTGCTGGTACCACCCCATCTCGCCTTGTTCACACCATGCTCATCAATCGGAGGAGGCAAAGCTAAAATCTTGTTCATGATCTATAGCAGCACGTTTTCATTCAAAAACAAAGTATCCCAACTACCCGACTCATCAACCACATCGCGAACAGAGAGAGTAGTATCAAGCACACCATCTGTTTGATAAAAGGAGGTAGAAAGAGGACCCTCCCCATCAACTTATTTATCCGTCCAAAATCTAATGCTCTACCATTACCAATTTGCCACTTTATGTTAGCCTGAAAATGACTCCAAATCGATCCAAGCGCCTTCCACAGGGGAGAGTCATAGCTTTGCACCATCATCATCAAACGGAGATCTTGCTCTCGCCCATACTCTCGCCCATACTTACCATACAACACTTGACACCAGAAATCTGATGGATTGGTCACCAAATTCCAAAGACTTTTCTAACAATCTTTAGGTTCGATTTTTCATTCTATAATAATGGCTGCAACATTGAAGAGAGATGACTTCTGAGTTCGTTGTCAAACTAGAGAGGTTCAATGGTGGCAAATTTCTGCTATGGCATAAGAAGATGGTATTTCTTCTAACAACATTGAAGATGGTGTACGTTCTGAATATAACAAGACCAAAAGAGAAAGAATGGTTGTTTCTCTATCAAAGCCCATTGAGAACGGTACACGTTTCTTTACAAATTATGTGAAAATCATGATGTTCTAGATGTTGCTATTGATGTCTTTATGATAGTTTATTGATGCATAAACTAAGTATTGCTTACATGTGGAATTAAAGCTTTAGATACATGATTTAGAATTTATTCTAATATGTGAGTGTTGATAAGCATGAATATATTTGGTTTATGATACATGCATGTATGTTGCTCTACTTTGATAGAAAGGTCTTATATATGAATGATCATATCAAATGCATGCATTAGTGAAGTTTTTCCATGCCAGAACCAATTGTTTTTAGAGTTGGCAATCTTATATTATAAGTGCATGAATATGTAGATATAAGATGATATTGGTGTATTGCTTGTGTATATGTTAGAAATGTTTTTGTTGTGCTTTTTGAATTGTTCTAAGTTGTTACACATGAATGCTAATGGAGGAAAGAGATCATAGTGTTGAGGACTTTCCTTATGGAATTTATTAAATTCACTTTAGAATATGCTTAGACGTAAATCTAAGACATTGAAACAATGAAAATAAGTTTAGATTTGGGTTGAATAGCCAAATGGGCAGTGGGTCGTATGAACCCGGTTCTCAACAAATGGGTTTTGTTGGCCCGATTGGTTGGGGGAGAGGCACCCAAACGTACTTTATCTTTAAGAATTAAATTTTGTTAATAGTTGCATGATACCATGGAGTGTCGCGGTGGTACAACACTCTAATTGAGAGTGCTGGGACATCGGTTCGATTCCGAGTTTAGGGATTTTGAACCTTTTATGACCGTTTTTTTTTAACAAAACAGATTAAATTGTAAAACGGATGACATTGTCTGAACCATCAGACCAATTCCTTGTTTACGGAACTGAATGTTCATTAATATATTATTATAAGTCATTGTTATCAATTGAATCTTATAGTTATGATTTAACTTATATGCCTTGCTAGGCACCACTAAGGAAAATAAATTTTATATCATAAATTTATTTTCAATTACCCAGAAGTTTTTATGCTTATATATGTTATTATATTGTATGGGTAAATTGAAGTTATTTGGTGTAAGACTTTTAATAAGTGCTTTAGAAGAAATAGAATTGGAGAATTTTGTAATCCTAGTTACTTTAAGTCTACTAGAATAATTCACCAATCAATTGCACCTTATTCCCTACAACAAAATGGTATAACTAAAAGGAAAAATAGGGTGTTAAAATAAATGTTAAATGCCATGTTATCCTATTCTGGTCTAGCAAAAAAAAACAAATTTATTGGGGAAAAGCCTTGTTAACGATTTGTTATATCTTGAATAGAGTTCCAAGGAAAAGGAACAAGATAACCCCATGGGAGCTCTGAAAAAGTAGAAAGCCCAATCTCAGTTATTTCAAAGTTTAGAGTTGTAGAGCAATAGTGAAAGTTCTTAAACCAAAGAGGAAAAATTTAGGTGAAAGGGAAATTGAATGTGTGTTCCTGGGCTATGCTAAAAATAGTAAAGCATATAGATTCATGGTTATAGAATCTAATGACTCATATTCTGTAAATACAGTAATTGAGTCTAGGGATGCATTCTTTCAAGAAGATAGGTTGTAACTCAATTCCAAGTCACAAGGATAATGTTCATAGTAATGCACAGAATCCGGAAACCAATGTATCTAATAACGATACTTTGGAAGGTTCAGAACTTAGAAGAAGTCAAAGAGCTAGGAAAGAGAAAACTTACGGACTAGACCTTTTCATGTTCCTAGTTGAAGGAACAAGAGAGTCCATAGACAGTTATGGACCAATCTGTTATAATATAAAAAGTGATCCAGAAACATTTGAAGAGACAATAAAGTCTCAAGATGGCGCTTTCTGGAAAGAAGTTATACAATAGGAAATAGACTCAATAATGGGGAATAAAACGTGAAAAATAGTAGACCTCCCACCTGGTTCCAAACCAATATGTTATAAATGGATTTTTCAAAAGAAAAATGAAGGTAGATGGAACCATAGAGAAGTTTAAGGCAAGAATAGTTGCATAGGGATTTACACAAAAATTGGGCATTGACTGTTTTGATACATATGCACCTGTGGCAATAATTGCCTCAATTAGAGTGCTATTGGCACTTGCGTCCATCTATATATTTGTCATTCATGAAATGAATGCAAAAACGGTATTCCTAAATGGGGAATTAGATGAAAAGGTGTATATCACACAACCAAAAGGGTTTGTGGTTAATGGTCAAGAAAAGAAGGTGTGTAAATTAAATAAGTCATTGTACGGACTTAAACAAGCTCCAAAACAATGGCATAAAAAGTTTTATTAAGTTGTGCTAGTTAATAGATATAAAATAAATGAATCTGACAAGTGTATTTATAGTAAATTCCATAATGGAAAAGGTGTCATGATTTGTTTGTACGTAGATAATATGTTAATTTTTGGTACTGATCTAGATGAGGTAGAAGAAACTAAGAGTTTTCCATCTAGTAATTTTGATATGAAAGACTTAGGGGAACCTGATGTGATTCTAGGAATTAGAATAATAAAAGATGGTGAGAATATAGGTTTGTCCCAATCTCACTATATAGAAAAGGTATTAAATAAATTTGATCACTTTGATTGTCAACATGTTGTTACTCCCTTTGATCATAACACCAATGTAGTACCAAATAAAAGTAGTTCAGTAGCACAATTTGACTACTCAAAATAATTGGATGCTTGATATATGCCACAACATGTACTCGACTAGACATTACATATGTTGTAGGTAGACTAAGTAGGTATACGAGTAATCCGATTAAACACAATTGGCATGATGTCCTAATAGTATTGAAAATACTTGAAGGGGACAATGAACTATAGTTTAAACTATAATGATTATCCTTTGGTGTTGGAAGGATACACATATGCCAATTGGGTAAAGAAGATCATGCTTTAATAAGCATTTGGATTTTCACACATGGTGGGGGTGCTATCTCTTGGGGTTCCAAGAAAGAGACTTACATTGTCGGCTCCACCATGGCTGCAGAATTCATAGCATTTACTGCAAATAGAAAAGAGGCTAAATGACTTAGAATTTTGTTGTATGAGATACCAATTTGGCCAAAGTCATGGGCCCCACTATCCATACACTGTGATAGTTAGTTAACACTATCAAAGGCATATTGCCAGGTTTATAATGGAAAGTCCAAGCAGATTGGACTATGACTTAACTATGTGAAGGAATAAATTATAAATGGAGTAATATCCATAGTTTCTGTACGAACAGAAAGGAATCTTGCAGATCCTTGATGAAGGAACTGACAAGGGAAATGGTGTTGAAGGCATCATTAGGGATGGGACTCAAGCCCACATCTAAATGATCACCAATGGTGGAAACCCAACTCACACTTGAGTAGCATCAAGTCTTGAGTTCAATGTGGCCAAAGTACACTATTAGAGTGATTGCAAGTACTTGACAATAGATACATCCCAAGGTTTAAAAGTACTTGGACCATAAGGAAATATAAGAGGGAGGATGAGCTTTTGCTCTTAATGGACCTATAGCATATATATGCTGAAGTGCTTTAATTACGGAGGCGCTTCCGATAGAGTCTACCTATGTGAGAGTGAAGTGGGGCCGTTTTTTGGAGTTAAGGGCTTGACTTTTAAAGCTCTCATGAAAAGGATACAAGACACAAGGCCTCATCAAAAGTGTCGGCTTTCACGTCGTTCAATGGTACCGAGATTTCATGTGTAAGTTATCACGCTCCTTCTAATGAATATTTGGTTCAAAGCTCGTCTACCATTTTATTCGGGACGAGTGAAACCCATTTCTTACTAAGCAAAGGTTCAAATCCCCGAGATACCTTTGTCTGAAAGCATACGATTTCCGGAATAATGAGATTTGGATTTATTTTGAAAATGGTGTGGGATTGTGAGGGATTTCCAAAATATGGAAGTCCTAAAACACACAAGAGGAACGGTGTCTCTTCATGAGTTTAAAATTCTTCCTAACAGGTGTGTTATATCATGAGCGTATGTGTCTATACATCAAAGGATACATGCATGAAAGGTTGCATTCCTTCTTTCAATTAATGAAAGGTTGTTTTCATTCACTAAGTAGCATGAGTTGGTCTATAAATAGAACCACTCTGTTTGTAGGAAAGGTTGATGAAATTGTCAAGTCTTATCCATTCCAAATCACCTTCTTTTCTCCCTTATGCGCAGAGAGAGTTAAGGAGACTATTGTTCTGTAAACTGTCATTGACGATACGCTTGGTTTAGGGTGTGCAAACCAAATCAAGGTTGCTCCATTGTATTCTGAAGGGGGATTCGCTGTAAGCACCTGTTGCATCCAATCTAGATAGAGATTGGTGGGGGCGAATCGAACCTAAAGTCTAGTGTCCTCACACGCCTTGGAGATTGCGCATTTTCTTTGTCTTCTCTTCTTTGTTGCAAAACCACACCCCAAATTTCTAACACTTCATTCATCAACTAAGGTCTCTTGATCCCCAACCCCCCGACCTTAGGCAAACAACAAACGTTCCAGTTAATCAAGTGAGCTTTGCGAGCCTGCTCATTATCGCCCCAGATAAAGCTTCTTTGCATTTTTTCCAATTGAGAGCACACCGTTTTTGGGATTTTGGCATACTGCATATGGAAATAGGGGATGGAGCTCAACACTAATTTCGATAACGTCTCTCTTCCAGCAAGGCTTAAACAACTCTGCTTCCACCCACTTAACCTGCTTTGCACCTTATCTATAATATGCTTAAAATGAGCTCTCGACGAACGGCCCTGCCCAATTGTAGTGCCCAAATACCTCCCCAAACTGTGAGTTTCAGAGAAGCCCGTAAGACCAAATATCATTCCTTAGATTCACATCAACGTTTTTTGAAAAAAAAAATATTTGTGTTTTCTAAGCATTAAGTTTCTGACCTGAGGCCATACAAAACTCATTCAAGCAGTGCAATAAACAATGGGCCTGCTCAATAGAAGCTTTCGTAAACAATAAAAGGTCATCCGCAAAAAGCAAATGAGACACTTGAGGCCCATTTCTTCCAGCCCGCATAGGTTTCCAATAACCAGCTTGGACATTGTTCGCAATAATATGAGACAGTTTTTCCATACATATGACAAAAAGATAGGGAGATAAGGGGTCCTCTTGCCGTAAACCACAAGTAGGAGAGAAAGAATCAGTTTTATCCTCATTTCACAAAATTTTAAAGGTGGTCGAGGAAATACAGTGCTAGATATTATATGTGAGATTAGCAGGCATATTGCATTCCTTCATATAGTCCCCCACAAAATTCCAGTTGACTCTGTCATAAGCCTTTTCTAAATCAATTTTAACAGCCATAAACATCTTCTTACCTTTCATACGGCTCATGGAGTGCACCATTTCTTGGGCAATAATAATATTATGATGAATATTGCGCCTAGGAATGAAACTTGATTGGAAGGGAGAGATAAGCTCATCAAGCAATGGCTTTATTCTATTCACAATAATTTTTGTAACAATCTTATAGACCACATTGCAAAGTGCAATTGGTCTAAATTGAGAGACATACTCCAGTCTGTCAACCTTGGGGATTAAAACTAACAAAGTATTATTCACAGAAGAAATTATGGAAGGATCACTCCAAACCTACGAAACGCACAATGATCATTATAGGGACTATCAAGACTTATTAATTATAATGTGATTTTGTAACACATAAATTGACAAATTTAAGGTTTTTTTTTTTGTTGACAAGGTAAAGAAACAAAAGAACTACAACCTAAGGAAAGACAAGGAAGAAGAATATGCTAACAGAACATTGGAGAGCTAGCTCTCGAGGGGGAATCTCCATCGTGATCCAAGATCTTTGATCTTTAGCTCCAAATTTCGCCAAGTAATCCGCTGCTTGATTAGCTTCTTTAAATATGTGATTGATCTCCACGTTCCAATCATGTTCCTGGAGGAAGCGGATGTCCCTGATGACACTGGCATATTTATGAAAATGCAAATTAGCCTTATGGACTAACTCAACGGCCTCCAAAGAGTCTGACTCACACATCACCCTCCTCCAACCTTGACGCCAACATAAGCTAAGACCATTCTTTATTGCTTGAAGCTCAGTTAAGAGGTTAGATCCAATCCCAATTGAGCCAACAAATCCTATCTTACACATTTAAGGTTTAAGTATATATGAAAATAAGGTTCGGTCTCTTAATACTATTTTATTATACAAGAGAAAGAATGCTAATTATAAATTATATATGTTTAGGACTAGGAAATTAAAAAAAGATGACAAAGATAATTATAAATTAAGAATGTTATTGAAAGACGTGATATGTCATTGTGATATAATAAACAAAGTAATAACTCTTATAGGTCGTTTGATAGAGAGATTTGTTCAGTTTCTCGGGAATCCTAAATTCCATATTTGGCATGTTTTTTTAAAAAAAAAACATTTCCAAGAACTAAAATTCACAGGATTAGTTTTTTAGTTGTGTTTCCCCCAAAAACATTCACATGGGAGGGGGTGGGGATTCTAGTTTCACATGGACATGAAATTTTTTTTGTTATTTGAAAAGACTAATATATCCCAGTTTCCCACGAACAATAATATTATTATGTTAAAATATATTTTTGTTTGAGAGAAATTAAACCCGTACAAAATCAATGTATGAAGAGATACTAATCTATACTATTTTTTAACAAAATTATTTTAATTTTTAACATTTTTATAATATTTTTTATTTTTAATTCTTCATTTTCAATTAATCTGTATTCAAAAGTATTTTTGAAAATAATATTAACATTCTCATGAAAGATACCCTTAAACAATATTTTAAAAATCGGTCCAAGCGGAGAACCGGAAAGGAGATCGACTCAAGGTTCAACCGATTCAACCGATTTAATTGATGGTCGAATCGGTATATATATATATATAGATATACACACACATTAATAAAGAAATCAATCAACAAGTCAAACAAAAAATACAGCTTTTAAGATGCATGATAGTTCAAAACATTTAAGTTAGGAGTATATTAATTTTGCAAAAATAATATGTCCTAATTGATCAAGATATTTAACCAAAGATGCATATTGAGTGGATTCTATTCACTAAAGTCCTGAAGCCCCTAAACAAATCGGGCCAAATTCCAAAAGTATGTTCCATTTTTAAAAAAAAATTAAAACAATGAACCGACCGGTTTCTAAAACCACTTGTACGTTGGTTTAACCGGTTTTAGGTTGAATCGGGTTTTGGTTGACTTTACTTGGTCAAACCGTTTTCCCGATTCTCTAATCTGACTGAAACCAGAGAGGGTACTCGACGACGTTACCGGTTGGACCGATTTTTAAAATACTGTCCTTAAACTAAACATGAGAATCAAAGATTGCCAAGTAAAATTCCCATGAATGTTTAAGGACTACCAAAGATATTTTTAATATTCTCAAGAATCATCACTCCCTAGAATCATGACTCCGATGAACAAAATAAACAGTTGCCTTGCATGACTAATTGATTTATGATATATTTTAAATTTGATTAAGATAATTTGAAATATCTTAAAGTATAATAAAAATAGAGTTTAATTTTAATATATTATCGGAATAAAGTTTTTGAGTTTAATTGCTATACACTGTCAGTGTAATCAACCAATCAGAAATTATGGTGTGGGTGACTTTTAAGGTAGTTAGGATAAGAATCAAACATTTTAGCTTATGTGGCAACTTCTGATTGGTTGACAGTGTAAAAAAATCTTTACACCGTCAGTGTATATCAATTAAACTCAAATTTTTTTATATTGTCAATCAATTTCAATTCATCTTATGTGTGACTTATAAAATAGTTATCATAAGAGTTAAACATTTTTAATGTTGTAACAATTTATGATAGTTCAACAATATAAAAAGATCTTTATACTAACAATACATAATTAAATTAATAAAAATATTACGAGATATTTTTAAAATATTTTGACCAACAAGGCAACAACATTCTGATTTCGGTTTCGAAGTTTAGAATCTAATGGTTATATTTCCTCGATTAATACTCGACATACCTCAAATGTCAATTTAGTATGAAACTGACAATACAGAGCCTTAGTTGGTGCAATTATGGTGTTTGCATGCATCTAACTAAGTAAGGAAAAGAGTGAAAGCAAATTTAATCAAATTAAACAGATGAACAAGAAAAGGGGGCAGCAAGAAAAAGGAGAAATGATTGTTAGGTAAACCCAAATGGAGATAGGTGTGACTCAACATTGCATTTTGGTTGAGAAATAGGTAAATGAAGGCGAAATGCAAATAAAAAGATGAAGGGCATGAAAGCAAATTGAGAAGGAGAGGAGAGAAAAAAATGGATGGAAAGAGGTGGGCATTTATCATCTGACGTAATATCTCCCTCATTATTCTCAACCGTCTCAATTACTCTTGCATTTATGTGATTTAAATGGTCTTAATAGAATGGCCATTTTTTTTCAATGCTCGGAACTACCCAACCCACCCTCTACTATTCCTTAATTCACTCATCCTTCACTTCCTAACCCACAATAAAATTTTCTTATACTACACGACATACAACTTTCACGCCATTGCTCTCATTATACTCGTGGATACTTGAAACTTGTAACATGTAGGAGTTGGGAATTAGAAAACTTTCCATTGACTACCTTGGATCATGTCAGGGGATCTGAATGAAATTAGAAAACTAACTTTTAGATACTATTCCAAATTGTTAGCAGGCAATCTACAAGAAAGTCAATTAGCGCATTTATCTACTGCTATTAGTTGTCAACCACTATGCTTAGATTTCAACTTCACGCTTTCTTCTTATTGATTTTCCCTTGGAAAAAAGTGATATATCAAGCATGCTGAGGTGCACATGACTAGTTAAGCTTGGCAGGTTGTCACTGCTATAAGATTAAGTTGTACCATAAAACTTATGTGTTATTCTCTAGTTACTTGTGATGTTTTTTTAAAAATAAAATATGTTATACATGTTACATTTTTATTGATAATCATAAAACAGTTTTGTTGTAAGATGTTAAAATGAGTTATGTGGACCTTAACTTTCAAACCATTTTAACTGTTACCCAAGTACATCGAATATACTTACTGTCATACGAAGTAAACTTTTATTGGTTCTATTTTTATCAGTATCTTTACGTTTTTATGGTAGCTAACATCAACAATACAACTTTCCATTAATAGTACGCGTGCCTGGTGAGTAAAACTCAATAAAAGTTAATCTTCAGTAAAAATATAATATATTAATATCATTGATCATTGATAAAGAGAAAGGAGGGGGTCAAGGGAAGAAAAAAAAACTAGGGTTAATTAACTTAACCTAAAATTTCATTAAGCAAACTACAAGGGCACTTGAGGTTAAGCCATATTACACTTTTGGTGCAAAAAGCAGAAAATCTGAACCCACCCCCAGCTCCCATATCATTCCGAATTTTCCCAGTAACATTTTTTTTTTCTATATATAATAATAATTAGAATAGTGCTATTTACGCTCCACTCTTCTTTCTCTGTCTCTGCATCCCCTGAATCGACAAAATTGTTGGAATTCCCTCAATGAAAGTATAGAGGAACAAAGAAGGTAAAAGTGGAGCGCACGTAGCACTACTCATATATGGGGAAAATAGCTTACATAGTAATCATTATTTTAAAAAAAAGAAAGGAAATTCCTAGGATTAAAAGCTAATAACATGTCCTAAAGAACAGCAGAGAAAAACAGAACAAGAAACAGGGGAGCCTAAAACATTAGATCCTTTTGTTGTTGTTGTTCTCGTCATTGAGGAAATCAAGCAAGACGGTGCTTTTGCATTTGGGGCATTTGGGGTCATCTTCAGAGAGCATGACATACATGAGGCAGCGAGGGCAACCTACGAGCACCATGGAAGTGGCTTCAGGGCTGTTAGAGTATCTCACGTTGTTGTTGTTGTTGTTGTCATCCTCTTGGTTCAGCTCAGAAGACACACAAG
This sequence comes from Ammopiptanthus mongolicus, assembly GCA_039655645.1. Taxonomy (NCBI): domain Eukaryota; kingdom Viridiplantae; phylum Streptophyta; class Magnoliopsida; order Fabales; family Fabaceae; genus Ammopiptanthus; species Ammopiptanthus mongolicus. The sequence goes on along the minus strand of CM077351.1, from coordinate 6,155,843 downwards.
AGCTTGGTGGCGATGTTGGTGACACCGTTGCTGATCGTGTTGGTGATGACTCTATCCTGCGGTCAACCCTTGGTGGTGATAGGTTCAGCTTCAGGTCAAGTTTTGGACCGGTTCCATTTCTGCGACTCATGGCTTCTTCTCTCTTCTTTTTCGCAAATTACTTACCTGTTATTGACACAAAGCATTGTTAATTAACCATAAAAGGAAAATAAAAAAAGGAGAAAACAAAAGAGTCCAATTCCGTGACCAAAAAGTAATCTAATAGCACCATAGAAAACAGCACATGTGGTTACAACAGAGAAAATTGAAATTAAAAAGGTAAACAAAAAAAAAGGTGATCATGACTCACTGTGTGAGAGTGAGATGTTGGTGGAGGAAAGGTTTTGTAGGGGTGAGGAGGATGAGGCTAATATGGAAGAGACAAAGGGGGAAGAATGGTCAGAAGGAGAGTGACATGGTTGGAAGCATAACAAGCTCCGGCACCACCAGCAAAGTGATCTGTGTTGTGAGAATGGACCTTGAAGGCCATTTTATATAAGGAAAAATGAAGGGGAGTGATTTAAAGCTTAATTTAATTGTGGGAGAGAGGTGGAGGGTATAGGGTGTAGAGAGAGAGAGAGAGAGAGAGAGAGAGAGGGGGGAAGATGGAATTGAATTGAATTGAATTGAATTGAATTGAGAATTGAAGTATTGGGTAGAAGAGTGTAAATTGAGGCCAGGAAATGTATTAATTGTTCGGAAAAATCCCAAGAAGTATGCAGGAAGAGGAAATTTGTAGTAAATATTGCAATTACAAAGTGCAGGAGGGAGGGCCTTTCCTTCATTCATTGCTTAGGGGTGAGTCGGTGTTTAAGAAGAGTCTCACAGCAACACAGCACAATAGAAAAAAAACCCAACTGCTTTTAAAGCTAAACCCCATATTTAAAAATCCAACCCCACCAACAAAATTTAATAGCAAGTAGTAAGCACCAATTTTATTTTATTCAAAATTGTAGATAAACACCCTCATTACATAAAATGATGTAAGCAATAAATTTTATTTATTTTACAAAGTAATGAAAGCATGGTTGACTCCCATCAGATCATATCTCGGGCAGCATATAGCAGGAGCAGCATCCCCTCCTTTGTTATCTGGTAATGGCTTTGGTTTGTAGTACTTAAACCTTGTGGGTTGCGAGAGCTAGTATTGTTGCATATATATAATACAGAATCCATTTCTCACGTTGTGAGTGGGTTGCTTTTTCGTGGATTCTTCTAACTTGCTTTGGGAAGTACAACAGATGTCCATCGTTCAACAGACATTACAAAATCTCCAAGTGTTTTTATCACGGGACCATTGATTCTTTTGAATTGAAGACATTATTATCACCATTAGAACGCTTTCTGTCCGAAATTTGATTCATGATTTGACAATGCAACAACAAAGGCAGGGAGACCTACGGAACATTTACTATACTCGGGCTTCAGTTTTTCCTGCAATAGCTACCTTTAGGCTAGTTTTGGCTTTGTGAAAAATTGTCTTGTAATTTGTAGCTTTCCCATGGCTCCCCTGCATGCAACGCAGGTGTTAAATTATGAAATTTACTAATTTCTAAATTATAGCTCACTTGGACAAAAATGGTTGATAAGCTAGCTTATAACAGATAAGCTAATTTTTAGCTGAAAACTTATAGCTTATAACTGAAAAGCTAGCTGATTGAATTTGAAGTATTTGGTAAAATTAACTGTTGAACTAGCTTATAAATATAAAATGACATATTTATGACAAACATAATAAATTGAGAATTTCATTAAATGAGTGAAGGTAAAAATGAGAGAAAAGTCAATAAGTTATAAGCTAAATAAATTAGCTTATGAAGAAAAGCTGTAAGCTCATGAAATAAGCTTGTTTACCAAACACCTCTACTTTGGTCAAACTAGTTTATAAGTTAGTCAAATAAGCTATAAGCTAGCTTATTGGATATGCCAAACAGAGCTATATTAGAAAAATTACCAATAAGGTTTAATACAGTTGATAGATAGTTAGGTTCCTTAATCATGGTGTCAAAGGTTTAATTCCTGCCATATGTATGGAATTTTTTTTTTTAGGAGACGTTGTACCCACTTTCGTGATTTCTCTATCTCAAAAAGATTTGTCTCTGACTGTTGGCCAAAGAATACCCTTAATTAACAAAACAAAAAATATTACGAAAATTACATATACAAGGAAATTCGACTTAATTACATTTGGTATCTTTTTTCTTTTAAAAAGAAATTACATCAATCTCTCTTAATATTTATGTTGTCCTTATATTAATTCTCTAAATTGGTGATGATTGAAATTATACCAACCTCCATTAAGGAAAAGTGAGCATAACTTATAAAAAAATGATAACGGGTTAATTAAGTCAAACCTATGTTACTCATTATCAGATTATTTTAGAAGTGTACAAAACGGTGTCTTCTCTTTTAGTTAAAGTAAAATAGTTTTCTACCGACGCTTATTGGTTCAAGTGGCAAGGAACTTAATTTCCCTTAAACAAACTCTTGGATTCGAGTATTATGAATAGAAAAAATAGACACCGGGAGAATTTTGCCCCCTTAAACGGGTCTTTCCGGCTCGACTCAGATTAGTCGTGGTCCAGTACGATTTTCGGATACCGAGGGTCTCAGACCAAAAAAATTAAAATAGTTTTCTTTTATGCGGTTAAGACGATGTTTGGGTAAGATTATTTTTATCAACTGTTTTTCATGATAAAAGTTGTTTTCAATATAAATTGATATGTTTGGGTAGACTGATTAAATTGAAAAACAAATGTTTTTTATAAGAAAATGTTGTTTTGAGATAAGCTAGAAGTTTGAAGGTTATTTTACACAATCCAAACAAAATAGATTATTTTATAATCATTTTTCAACAAATACATTCAAAAATAAAATTAATTTTATTATAATCGACTATTTGATTATGCATATAATCGATTATTGAAATAATAAAATTTTTATAATTGATGCAAAGACACACTAAGTATGAATTAGGATACTCTCATGTTTAGCAAGGACGAGAGTTATTTACTAACATGACAAAATCCAAATCAAATTAAGTATACACTTTGAAAAATAATCGTATTTGTGTCAAAATAGTTTTGTTTTAGTTATAGACCATGCTTCTTTAAGTCAAGGGTCACAAAGACAATCAAAATTATCCTCAAGGAAAGGAAGTAGCAGTCAACATTTTTTTAACTTCAAAAAATGTTAAGGGCAACACAATTGTGAACAGTTACCACTGTCATCACATATGTTGTTTTGTACGAGCAATGTTAGATTATACGTGTAGTAATCTTCAGTCATCCATTCCGTCCGATAAAATCCATTTAATAATCAGTCGTGCCAATACGGATATTCGTTAATCAAGTTTTAAATAAATTTTATGAATATTTATAACTATTATACAAATATCTATGAATATATATTAAATTATGTAAAAATTTAAAAAAAAAAATTCTCAAAACAAATAAAATATTTGAAAAAAAATATTCACGAATATTTCTTATATCGGATACCCACAAACTCGAGTGCCATAATATCCTCTCACGTCCCATTAATAAGCGAGTAAATTAAAAATTTTACCCATAGATAACCATTAAGCTACTCTAACCAATCTCATAGTTGATTTACTCACGGATATTTATGGGTATGAATAATTTTGCAATCCCTGCATTCTCATCACTGCTTATCTCTAATTTTATCATTTAATCACATTTCTACTTCATTATATATGTATATCTATACTTTAATTTTTTCTCGTAAACAGAAATATAAAATGGGACCAGAAAGGATGTTAAGTAACATTTTTCTTTTGCAGTCATTTATTAATATTTGAAAACTAAGGAAAACCCTGGGTCAAGGAAATGATGAAATCCAGTGAATATGGAAGGAAAAAAACTGTGGAGGGGCAGTTTCATTTTCCTTATGTGGAACTGGGGATGGCAATGGATATTTTATCCAATATATACCTGCAAAAAATACATATGATGGATAAGATAATTATCCGTATAATGGATACGGGTACAGGAACGGATAATTAACCACAAGATTTGATGGATATGGATGCAGATACGGGTACCTTAATACCCACCCGTCTCATACCCGCATACCTATATATTAATATTTATTTAATTATTATATATATAACTACTAAGATATTAAATTAAAAGAAATTGAAATGGAAGTTAGGTTATTAATACTTTCTTATTCTTTCGGAGTTCCTACTCCTAACGTCGTTTAGTCTATTCACCACTTCGCCATAACTTTCTTCTTCATATTCTTCCTAGTTAATTGTAATATTTGTTGTTTGTTTAAGAACATACTAGAATAGTATGCCTTGTTATATACTATCATGTTATTTTAGATTTTAATAATGCTCTTTTTTATTTATTGATTTTTCATAGTTAATTCAAGTGTGGGTAGTGAGTACGGGTATAGGTACTTAGGTACCCAACGGGTAAAGGTACGGATACTTAAGTTGCTATCCATGCAGGTAAGGATCCGAGTCCGAATATTTTTTTAAAATGCAGATATGGAGACGGATATTATAATACCCTATCCATACTCTATCCATTGCCGTCCAAACGTTGAACTTTCTGGTCAACGTCGTATAGGTTCATGAAAGATGCTTTAAATGATGTGCTTCTACTTGCTATAAATAGACAATCTCATTCTTGTTGAGAATTCAGCTTCTCATCGATGACATACGGATAAGAAGGATATCTATCTCCACTTGAGTCACTTAATAACCAGTCACGCCTTCATAAAAATTGAAAACTCAGCAACTCATTGTTAAAAAACTCACTTGTCACTATCGGTTCTGTTGAATTATTCAATCTACCATTCACTACTTTTATACGGGAATTTGATAGCCATATAAATATAAAGGCAGGGTAACTCCAGTAATGTATGAACTCTTAAATCAGAATTTTTCCCGCGAAGAAGTTGTCCACCTATTGAAACAAATGCACCCAACTAGAGCGCCAAGACCAAAAGGAATACAAGCAATGAGATTACATAAAACTAATTTTATCATAATCTATTATAGAAAAAATTACTATACTTATAATTAATTATTAAAATAATCTATTTTTACAATTATTCCAAAAGCACCCTAAATAATGTGACAACACATCATTGGATACAACCATAAAAATTTACAATAAAAGTGGGTCAAGACTAAATTCTTGTTGGTTTATGTAGAAAAAGTAGTTTGTGATGTGAACATTGATGTATGTCAAGTGCTACTTTCATTAGATCCTTGTTCGTATTAAATATTTTATTTTTCACATCATCAGTCAATCATGTATTATCATAGATCATTAAAATATTAATCTTTGACTCTTGAAATTACTATCTTAAAAGTAATATATGTAATGATATTATTTGATAATATAAAAGAAATTATATTGACAATATATTAAAATTAAACTTATTTTAGACAACCTTTTTCCATGTTCGAGGTAGGGGTGGCCTCAGGTTGGGTCGGGTTTGAAAAACTTGGACTCAACTCAATTAAATTTGATCAGGTTGGGTTGAGTTGTAGGAAAAAATTTTGCAACCCGAACCGAACTAATCCAAGCACATCTAGGTTGGGTCAAATTGGGTCATCGAGCCCAAGATTAAAAAAATGAAAACAATAAAACAAAGTAAAAAATATAAACAGAAACCATGGGAAATACGAACTATGAAGTCATAACCCATTCTTGACCTCTCATTTTTGTTGAACCTTATTCCTCTCTCACTCTCCATTCTCCAACCACTACCAGCAGTGGCAGACCTTTCCCTTTATTCTTCAATAGATCTGTCGTGTAGTCGCAGCAGCTTGTTCGACATCGACGTTCGACGTCCTTTCTTCTTCGGCGTTCTCTCTGCCATCTTCATCACCTGACTTGCTTCTTTTGCATTCTGCATCTGGATTGCATCTTCATCACCGTTCGGCTTCGACGTATTTGTTTTCTCCCTTCTTTTCTTTGGTTTTATGGCGCAAATAACCCTAATCAAGAGTGCTTCGAGTTGGGTCGGGTTGCTCAGGTAGGAGAAAACGCAACCCGAATCAACCCTGATTTCTGGTTTGATTCAGGTCGGGTCCTCGGGTTGCCCCGGACCCGTGGCCACCCCAAGCTTGTGTCACACCTTCTTTAAATGTGGCATTATTTGTTGTTGTCTTATTAATTGTAACTTGGTTAAGATTTTGCATTTTGCACGGTTATTCGAAGGAAAATGTTGTATTTATCAGAAAAATAAAGGAAAATATTGTATTGAATATTATGCAGCACAACTTTGATGCGTTTTGGAAGATTTAAAATCAATTTTAACTGCAGAAATTTATCCTAATGGCATTGATCGAAAATTTGCTTCTTCCATGGAAAACAAATTGAAAAAAATTAATTCAAAATCCCGCACAGAACGAAAATAGTAAATTTAATTTCCTTCTGTAAATTTGAATCAATATTTTCTGCCTTCTGCTAAAAAAAATTCCTCCAAAGTGGATTTCCTTCTCACCGATTGTTCCTTGGTGAAGTAATAAATATGGGGGTTTGAATTGTTATTAAAAAAAAAAAAAAAAAAAAAAGAAGTATTAAATATGGGGATGACATAATTAATTGTATCAATGTAGAACTGATCTTTCGGGTTATCTTAATAAATTCTAAGCTGCTTTCACTTAATGGTTATTGACTTGGAGGTTTTAGTAAGTGCCACCAGAAGCCAAAATCATCATGTGCTATGTTATTTTGAATATATATATATATATATATATATATATATATATATATATATATATATATATATATATATATATATATATATATGTGATCACATGATCACCAACTAACTTCTAATCTTGACCACCCATATATGATTTAATGGCCCAGATTTATTCCTCTCACTCTCACAATAACACACTCCTCTCACTTGAGTCGTCCTATATATATATATATATAGAAGAATGCTAACGAATGTCCTTGGGATACTTGTTAAGGAAGTAAGAAAAGAAACTTTTTATTGAAAATTGATGTATTTAATATTTGGAGTAGTGGAATACTTGATTTTTCAATGTAAAGTTACTTTTTTTGATTTTTTTAAAAAGTGTTTTTAGGACACTCGTTATAATGACTTTTATATATATATATATATATATATATATATATATATATATATATATATATATATATATAATATTGGATAAGTATACAATGGTTGTATGACTTCACGTTAGAATCAAAGAGTAATCTTAGGCAGGTCCAACACGTGTTTGTTGTGTTATCAACCTTGACTCTTATTTCAAAAGTGTCAGGAAATTAATGTGAGATGCGAGTGAAGATGTTTGGTACAGAAAAGAAATATATAAGTTGAAGTAAAAGTGTTATATGGGAAAGAAATGGATAAATCGAAGGTTATATAAGTAACAAAGATTTATACATTGATCTAGCACCTTTAGATTTGTGTTCAAGAACTCAAGATATAATGTCAACCCTACATAGCTTTTAGCACATGATAGGATGTGTGATTTTCAACTCTTAAAATTTGGGTTGTGCTTCACACTTTAATGCTAAAATTTAGCCGTTTTATTGAATAAATACCTTTATTTATCGAATAAAATGTCCCACATATATGATTTTTTCTTTTAGCCTATTGAATGAAGCATTTTGGGCTGTACGAGTCTAACAAGTGATATTAGAGTATGAGAATGGTTGATTGATACATCTAGCATATATATATATATATAGAGGATGGGATCAAATGATATCAGGTGTTAAACTTAATTTTGATACCAAATCTTGTCCCTTGATTATGATTTAATCTAAAGTCTAAAATTAATTCACTTAAATCTTTCCAATTATTTTCCTAACCCTCACCTGCGATCATCTCTCTCTCACGTGCCCTCATCATCTTTCTCCCTCTTTCTCTCCGTTCTCCCCCCTCTCTCTCGCGCGCTGCTCCTTTCTTGCGCAATCAGTAACACTCGCAATCTCCTTTGATATAAATTCACCGTAGAAAAGTTTCAGAACAGTCCCTTAAAAAATTGCAGATTTGAGTTTTATGTCAAGATTTAATTTGTGCAGACTTCAAATAAAAAAAATGAAATAGTGGACTGGATGCATATTACTCTAATCCAACATCTATTACTTTTTGTTTCCTTTTATCTATTACTCAAATAAAATAAAAATGAAATAGTACCCTGTTTTCTCAAAATATCCATATCCATGTTTTCTTTTGTTCCATCATGGAAGTTCAAATCGAGGGAGAAGAGAGAGAGAGTAATATGGGTGTATCCCACCAATATTCCTTTTATCTATTCCTTTTATCATGGAAATACAAATTGGGTTATCCCACCAAAATTCGTTCCGGGACAAGCGTATGAGAGAAGCTACGCGAGCGCAGTAGATTATGCAGAGAGAAGCAACGAGAGAGAGATGACGGCGGGTGAGGGTTAGGGAAATAATTGGGATGATTTAAGTGAATTAATTTTAGATGAAATTATAATGAAGGAATAAGATTTGATGTCAAAATTAAGTTTGACACCTGATATCATTTGATCTCATCTATATATATATATATATATATATATATGTGAAAATTCAGAAATCTAACTTTCAAAATTCGCAGGATATATGGAAATTCAGAAGGTACTTATTTTCAAAATTCATGTGACTTATTTTAATCGTATTTTTCTCATTGTAAAGCACTAGCTAATTAACTGTTTCAGCCAAACAAGAGAACTCAGAGCTTTTCCATGCGCGCACATCAAATATATCTTCAATTAATTGTAGATCAAGGGCATGCATATGTATGCACAACAGCACAAGTCACAATTGGAAGCTGGTGAGAGGCAATAATGTGTAGTCATTGCAAATCGTGGGCTTTAAATTTGGCATGAACTTGCAACCAATGTGCCGTACGTTCGACTAGGTGGGATGGCCTAATCGAATAGTGAATTCATTTTGCTTTTAAAGAAGGCCTTGTCTCCTGCGCATGTCTTTATTAATTGTCATTTAACGTTATCTGTGCAAGGTAGTGATTTTTACAAATTAGTGTAATTTGATTGGAGAAATACTGAAATAATGTAAATTTTATAAAAATAATGTGATTGAGATAAGTCGTGATCGAGATGTATAATTTACACATCAAAGTCGTACATCTAACACACGACTTTGTTTTATATTGTTTAAATTAAAAAAAAATCCTAATTACACTGAAGTCGTAGAGGTAAAATACGACTTTTGTTTTTTCAATTTTTTTTTGAGGAAGTCGTATATGGGGAGTACGATTTCCATGAAATTAAAAATGTTGGAGTCATAGTTGAGACCTACGACTTGTACAACTTTAACAAAAAAAAAGTGAATTAGTCGTGGGTTGTATCCACGACTTTAGTGCAATTAGGATTTTTTTTTTAATTTAAACAATATAAAGCAAAGTCGTATGTTAGATATACGACTTTGATGTGTAAGTCATACTTCTCTATTACGACTTATCCCAATCACGTTATTTTTATAAAATTTACACAACTTCCTTATTTTTCTAACCAAAATACACTAAGTTGGTAAAAAAAGCCTGCAAGATGCAACCAACAAGCCACAAATTATTTGTGAACCAAAAATATTTAAAGTGAACTTCAGGGTAATAGTAATAATAGAGATAGAGAAGAGTCTGGTTTCTTGACGCCACAGATTTGAACTGGGGTGTATTATATTAAGTGTTGACCCTAGTTTCGTGGATCTGTCAATCTCGATTGATGAAATTAAATCTTAAATTTGCTGTTATTATCTTCGTAGAGATAGATCCATTTCTAGAATTTGGATGGTAACTTCAATGATGGACAAGAAGTAATTAGTCCAATGATGAAGCCACGTCCGAGGGTAGGAGGAGCACTAGTATTTTGTTCAAATATTTTTATGGTTCTATCATTTGAATGATGATATATATTAAATTTTATGATGTAATTCAAAATTTTCCATAAGATTTTTTAAGTTTGTCTTAACTTACTTTAATAGAGAGAAATTTTAATCTTCATCATAAGAAATTAATTTTATTTTAAAAAACTTATCTATATATCAGCATACCATATTTAAAAATTACAATTAACATCATATTATTTTATCAATTAATCTAAATAATTATAACAATCCGAAACAATTTTTGAACATCAAAAGACGGTATCCTCTTTATTTTGGTGATGTATTTTTTATATGCGTATATACAAAAAAAATAAAAAGTAAGTGAAAAATAGAAATAAACATCTGGTTCGTTCTCGTTGCTTTGTATTTTTTTGCTTGTTTTTGTTCTTTCCGAAATTTAATTTTTGGAGTAAATATAAATGACTTCGAAAAATTAAATTCCAGAATATACGTTGTCGAAATTTTTAGAGGTTCCGAAAATTAATTTCCGAAATTATGTTTGTTGTGTTCCAGAAACTTAATTCCGGAACACAATTATATTGAATTCTAAAAAAAATTGCCGAAACACAATATAATCGTGTTTTTATGTTTCCTGAAGACAACAATTAATTTCCGAAATTATGTTTGTTGTCTTCCAGAAACATAAACAAAATCCCGGAACACAATTTATATTTTTACAAATGTTGGAAGGGAAATAATGGAGAGAAAAGGGTTTCAGGAATGAGGCGGGTGAAGAGGGTGGTGTGGTATTGTGAAAAAGATGATCTGTGATTGAAGATAGTTTGGAAAAAAAAAAATTAAAAAAAGGGGAAGGGCTGTGAAAAGCAAAAAAAAAAAAAAAATGTTAAAAGTAAGGCCCATTTTTATAATGGCTTGTAAGATTTTCTAACTTTAAAATAGGATAACCTTTTTTCTCTAAAATTTTATTTCTAACAATATTGTATGCATGACATAGAATTAGGGATGGTAATGGGTAAGATACTATAGTACTCATTCCTATATCTGTGTTTTGAAAAAGTACCCTATCCGGATCCATATTCTCGTGGGTAGTAACTTTAATACTCGTACCCTTATCCTCTGGGTACCTAAGTATTCATACCCGTATCCGTTACCCGCACTTTAATATAAAAAATTTTAATTAAACAATAAAATGCCTAAACTCTTGCATTCCAAACTAAAAAGTAAAATATGTGGATCTAATAATTAATTTGTGAACATGAAATCCAAAGGATTTAATACAAAATATTCAATAATTAATCTCCAAAACATCAAGTAAATATTACAATAAACTTCTACGAACAATAATTCATAAACTTGGCGCTCTTGGGCTATTGGCACTCTCCAAAATCTGCTAAAAAAAATACATTACACTAATTAAGTGTAATTGTAAAGATACTCATTAATAACACATCGTAAAGTAAACAATGATACATTATCTTATCATCTGAATTAGAGTCCCCAAAAGACTGCAAATGTTTATCTTTCAAATGTAAATATTGTTTTGTCCAATGATGGCAATAGAAAGTAGAACATAACAAGAAAGTAAATAATTAGTGTAACAAATTAAGAGTAACAAACACAAATTTAATTAAGGACCGCAAAGTGCAGTGATACTGAATCAGCGGCGCCAGTCACAATGAGATTAGGAGAGTGAGAGTGAATTAGGTTTGGTCAGAGGGTTTCTTACTTTCCTTAAGTTTTTTTTTAATTTTTTAAATTAATATCAGAATATAATATATTATATTAGATATTTATATATAAAATAAATATATATATAGTGCGGGTATGGGACGGGGTGGATACTAAAGTACCCGTATCCGCACCCATCCCCATTAATTTTAGCGGGTAATTACCCTACCCATAACAGATAAATTTTATGGGTACCCAACTGGTCCAGTACCCATGACCTGATCCAGTACCCATGACCATCCCTACATAGAATATAAACCATTGACTAGATTAATTATAAATATTTTCATTCATAAATAACTATTAAGTATTATATATTCCATCCTACGTGTTGGAAGTGCTCCAGGATGTAAAGGGAAACTTATAAGATATCTTAAAAATATTTCGAATTGCATGTGATATATCCAAATTATGTTTTATATATATATATATATATATATATATATAGAGAGAGAGAGAGAGGGGGGGGGACGGGTGGGTGGATGTTCATGAACTCTAGGACGAAGTACTCCCTTCGATCCTTAATATAAGAGACACAATGATCCTTTTTTTGGATTCAATATATAAGAAAAAGTGATCAATTTTTATGCTAACTTCCATTTATACCCTTATTTATTGTAAAATTCATATTAAAGAGACTCAACAATTTCTCATGCAAGTACTTTGATTTTGCTTTACTCATTGGTCAGATAACATAGTATTTGGATTTATGAATAAATAAGTTAGTTGAATTAAAAGTAATTAAATAGGGACATTTGTGGAATAAAATTAAAAATAAATTGATTTCAATAACTTTTCTTGATCTTGATGATTTAGGGTTTTGTCTCTTATATTAAGGATTGAATGGAGTAATATATCTATGATTAGGGTGGCAAATGGATGAATTTGATAAATTTTTATTCGGATTATAATGGATGGATTAAAAACAATTCATTAATCCATTATGATCCATTAAAATTTCATTACAAAAATCAAATTCATCCATGATGCATTTAAAAAAATTCATCCAATCCATTCATGAAAAATATTTTAAAACAATAAATAATTTTTATGACTATTTCTAAATAATATCTCTCATCCATCCACAAAAATAAAATTCCACAATAATTTTTTTGCCTATTATTTTTGTAATTAACAATTCATCACAAATCCACCTGCATAAGAAATGCAAATCGTGGTAACAAAACACTAAAAAATATATTGTTCTATTTATAATAACAGCAAATTGATTTAATTTTTGAAGTTATGATTTTTTTCATTTTTATCCAATGAATTATTTTTTTATTTTATGAAGTGGTCAAATGGATTTTAGATAATAGTGGATGAATCACAACCATCCATAAAATAAAATAATCTAATCCATTGTTACTTTTTTTTGTAATGGATAGATTGAATAATTTTTTATTTAGATGGACTGGATGGATAGTGGATAATGTGATTTTTTTCCCACCCCTATCTATGATCTATTATTTAAAATATAATTTCAAATTTCAAATATGTACATATATTAGAAATAAATTATATAGCTCAATTTAGTTTGGCCCACTATAATTCCTATTATATGTTCAAACGTATTAATTTCTGTTACATAGTCACACTCGATACATTATATTTGCTATTTGTTTTGTCAGAGTTCCCAAATATTTATCATAAGTACATCCCCGTACATCCTATTAAATTGGATTTGTCTCAATTTATTATTATATTTTTTTTTTTGTTTTTCATTAATAATAATCTAACATTTAAGAAAATAAAATCATAATTAGGTAGTATTTATGTTCATTTTTAATATTTGATTGATAAAAATATCGAAACATTATTTTTTGAGACAAAATATTTTTATTCATTAAATTTAGGCAATAAAAGAGGTTATTTTACGAGAATGAATACTCTGGTCTTAGATATAGCACACAAACTCATAATTCGTTAAGATCAAAGAAAATTATTGAAATCAATTAATTTTAAATTTTATTTCGTAAATATCGCTATTTAATTACTTCTAATTCAATTAACTTATTTATTCCTAAATCCAAATACTATGCTATCTGACCAATAAGTAAACCAAAACCAAAATACTTGTATGGGGTATTGTTAAGTCTCTTTAATATGAATTTTATATTAAATAAGGATAAAAATAAAATTTAGCATAAAAATTGATCACTTTTTCTTATATACGCTTTCCGGTCTCTATTATAAACAAAACTTAAATGGAACACACATATTAAAAAAGTTGGTTAATCTCATTTAATGTTGTTAAAAATTAAGTGTATTACCTAAAGTAACATTCATAGAAAAATTCAATTTTTATTAAATACATCCCATATTGAGTGATTGAAAAATAAAATTGGTACTTATTAAATGAAGGATATTCTAGAAATAATGTCATTAAATATGATGAAAGTAGTTAAAATTTACTTATATATTTAATCAAAAAATTTAGAATTTTTTCTTATAATAATAATCGAAAGGAATATTAAATAAAAAAAATATTTTTATCTCTTATATGAATCGTAGGATTGCCGAGCCTAACGGCCATGGTCAGTCTTGTTTTCAGTACTGCACTCAATAAGCCCTTACCACCTCCTTAAAATTGCCGTTATCCACAACACCACGGTGCAATCAATTAATTATATCAACCACTTGCAAAAATAAAATAAGGGGAATAATAACCGGTACCCATAGTTAATAAAGTCAAAAATCGAAAAATTTTATGGGAGAGTTGGTGTATTTAATATTTTGATAAGTTTCAACTTAATTTTTTAATGAGTTTGCTTTTTTTGTAAGGAGAATGCTAACGAGTGTTCTTAGGACATTGATTAACATAAACCATAAAATATATGAATTTTATTGCTTATTCTTAAAACTTGCTTGCTAAAATTAGCTATTAGATAAGTTAACTGATAGCAGATACTCCCTCCAATCCTAATTATAAGCAAAAAAGTTTCAAAATTTATGGTCAAATATATAAGCAAATTTCAACTACTTCCATTCTATTTAATGACATTGTTTCTATAATACCCTTCATTTAATACCAATTTTGTTTTTCAATAACTCAATGTGGGATGCATTTAATAAAAATTGAAGTTTTCTATGAAGGTTATTTTAGGTAATACCCGTAATTTTTTAACAACATTAAATGAGATTAACTAACTTCCTTAATATGTGTGTTCTGAGACAGCCCCTTCCTAGGAGGTCCCATTGGTGACCCCACTTATAATTATTAGTGTTATAGCGTAGCGTAGTAATATGAAATTTGCGGAAATATTAAAACATACAATACATACTGATACCATAGTAATATATATACAGACATAAGAGTATCGGCTCCATCAGTAGAGACTACAACAACTGATGCCAAATATAAAAGACTTCAGAGTATACAGTAGATAAAACAAAAAACATAACAACGGAAATAAAGGCACGTCAGAGATCCTCTCCCCGCGCTCAAGGTCCCCCAGCATTGGGATCCGAGGCTCTCTCGCCGGCATCAGGCTCAACAGGTATACCGTCAATCTCCTCTGGAAACTCCTCATCAGGGTCTTCTCGTACAGTCGAGAACAAAGAAATACAACATAGAAAATTACAAGAGATAAGAAACAGTAATATGCCATACATGGGAAAAACAACGATATAAATAATGTATATAGATAGCAACACACCAAATCACAATTAACAACCAAAAAACTTCCGGATAATTTTTTCCCTTAACTACTGTCTCTCACACTCAAGCAACTAACGACTATATGGACGCGATCACGACGCAACATCCCCAACGGATCAAGGTGTCTCTGTCATCACTATGCCACCCCCATAAAGTAGGGTTCGGTCTAAAGCCCGCAGGCCCAAATCGTCTCATTGATACGATACATTCCCCCGCCCACAGGCCAGGTCGGAATATTCGCTCGTCAACAACGCAACTTACGGTGACAACATGTTCCCCCGCCCACAGGCTAGGTCGAAACACTCACCCGTAAGTTAACAACTCAACTTTCGGTAACAACATATCCCCCCGCCCGTAGGCTAGGTCGAGATATTCGCCCGTCCTTCTACAATTCGACTAACGGGTATGACCACTTCCCCGCAGGTAAGATCGAAATCGCCCCTACGTCAAACTAATCGCTACGACCATTTTTTCGCAGGTAAGATCGAAATCGCCCATATGCCAACACAGTGATGAATAATAACTATGCAACATGAATCTCACCGATTCATCTCAGGATCAACGCTTAGTGCCTCAACCACCACTTATATACAACCACGACCAACTTTCATCCGGCTTAACCGGGTATCAACTCACATCACGACAGCAATAGATCAGCTATATCACTAGGTTGAGCACTACGACATATATATATATATATATATATATATATATATATATATATATATATATATATATATAACATCGACTTTCTCACCACACATTCATTACCCGATTTAACAGAAATCACTGCCTAGTTCTACTAAGACATCAACAGTCACAACAGACATCAACAACAGCCAGAATATATATTCAATAGTAAAATCAACTTACAAATAAATAACATTTAATCAATTATAGCATATAATAGACATCATACCCATATCACATATAATATATCAAATATCCAATCACAGCACAGACAATGCAGTAAATCAACCTAATGGTCAAACGAGCTCTAGTAGAGTTTGGGTCGCCCTACGCATATCAATATATATTATTTAAAGCTTGCCTACCAGACGATATTGTGATTCTTTCCCCCACCTTAGTGATTTTCCCGAGAGATTCCGAATGTGGCTCTACAGCAGTCAATCGAGTGCGCGATCGAGCGTTCGAATCCTGCCAGATTCTATACAGTAAAACACAATCTAAAATTAAAATAATGAGACCATAAACTACCTAATCTCTAGGATTCGCTACTGACCTTAATTAATTAAATAAGCTAGGGATATTGAAATTCTACCAACTCCTGGATCAATGATCCTTAAGCATACCTAATGCATAATCAATGATCAATTATCAAAGATTTGAACCAAAACCCCTTAAACCAACAAAGTAGGGTTTCGGCCATCACCATGAAAAATAGGTGAGAGTTTGATTTGGCCTCCTAATCACTTGGATTACATGATTAAGGGTTGAAATAGGTGAAATCAAGAATACAGAACAAAAAACCCCATTTCCCCCTAAAATAACCCATTTGGCCCCTTTTAGATGAATAGGCTAGAGAGCTTATTTCATTACAAGATCTTGGATTATGATAGTAGGGGATGATACTAGCTCATAGGAATTGGTTTGGTCTCAAAATGATTTTTCTACAATTTTCTAGAGATTTTTGAAGTTTAGATCTAGGAATTGAAATTCATGAAAATAAATGGAGAAAATAAAGATTGAGAGCTCAAGGATGAAATCTATACCTTCTAGGTGATAGAGGAGGATGAGAGGAGCAACTTTGCTTCACAAACCTTCTTGAAAAAGCTTGAGGAAGCTTGAGAAAAATGAAGTTGAAAATGGAGGAAGAAGAAAGAAGAAGAAGGAAGAAGAAGAAGAAGAAGAAGAAGAAAGGAAGCAGCAGCTGCACCAGCGGGAATGAGGGGGAGAAAAGGTGAAAATAGTGTATTAAATGGGTGACTTAAGGCTTAAGAAATAGGTAAAGGTAATAGTAGGTGATTAGTAAAAACTAACTAAGGGCAATTTGGTCAATTCATGTCCTAATAATTTGAAAATCCTCACGACATTTGTAGGAGTCCCCAAATGATTTATCATAGCCCTGGTATGAAAATCATTGGCTCAAGGTTCTCGAAAAACCCTAAAACAACTCGAATCGTCTACTAGAACGATTATCGGCCCGAATATAATATATTATTTTCATTTTCGAACGTCAGGACCAACTTTTTCGAAAATATAGGAAACGTGATTCTAAGACTAACTGTCTCGTTCACATGTCCAAATTAGGTCTCAATAGTAGTAAAGCACTACTGTGAAGGAAAAACGCAGATCGGGCTCCGTCTGAGTTTTCGACCCAAAACTTAACCATAGCTTCCTACGATAGCGTAGAGCGTGACTATGGCCTCGGAATAATTTATTTAATTTTCTAGACCCTCTAATAAAATACAATTACTTAAATACTGATTAAATAAAAGTTTAAGAAAATCGGGGTGTTCCATTACTACCCCCTTAAAAAGAATTTCATCCCGAAATTCGACGTACCGTTTTAAAATAGGCTCGGATATTGCTGTTGCATGTCCTCTTCGTGTTCCCAGGTAGCATCTCCAGTAACTTCATCCCATATGATCTTGACCAACGAAATGTTTTTACCTCGGAGTTCCTTTATCCTTCTATCCGCGACCCTTACAGGTAGAGCCTCATACTCAAGGTTATCTCTTAATTGTATTGACTCTGGTTCTAAGATGTGTGATGGATCGGGGTAGTACTTTCTTAACTGAGAGACATGAAAGTCGTCATGAAGGTAGGATAAGTTTGGTGGTAAAGCGATGTGATAGGCTACAGGACCAATTCGGCGAAGAATTTGAAATGATCCTATGAACCTAGGAGTAAGCTTTCTAGATTTTATTGCCCTGCCGATTCCAGTTCTCGGAGTCACTCTCAGAAAAACATGGTCTCCTTCCTGGAATTCTAACGGTCTTCTTCTCTTATCGCTATAACTCTTCTGCCTGTCCTGTGCGATTTTCATCTTTTCCCGTATCCTCTTGATTTGTTCCGTCATCTGTTGTACCATATCCGGTCCTAACACTTGACTTTCTCCATTTTCATACCAACACAATGGCGTTCTACACTTCTTGTCGTACAATGCTTCGTAAGGTGCCATACCTATACTTGAATGAAAACTATTGTTATAGGTGAACTCAATCAATGGTAAGAACTCCTCCCAACTTCCTGTGTGTTCCAAAACACACGCTCTTAAGAGGTCTTCCAACGATTGAATCGTTCGCTCCGACTGACCATCCGTCTGAGGATGATAAGCAGAACTCAACCTTAACTTAGTTCCCAAAGCCTCATGTAATTGCTTCCAGAATCTAGATGTAAATCTAGGGTCTCTGTCGAAAACAATACTAGAAGGCACTCCGTGCAACCTTACTACTTTCTTGATGTAGATTTGGGTTAACCTCTCCAACGTATAACTTTCGCCAATAGGTAGAAGTGAGCACACTTCGTTAACCTATCAACGATTACCCAAATGGCATCATGCCTCTTGTTAGTCCTCGGCAAACTAACCACGAAATCCATAGATATTCCATCCCATTTCCATTCTGGGATATCTAAAGATTGTAGCAGTCCTGCTGGCTTTTGGTGTTCTATCATCGCCTTTTGACACACCAAGCAAGCCAACACAAACTCGGCTATCTCCTTCTTCATTCCGGGCCACCAAAACATTTTCTTTAAGTCTTGGTACATCTTGGTAGCTCATGGATGAAAACTCAACCTACTCTTGTGCCCTTCCTCTAAGATCATTCTTCTTAGTTCTATATCCATTGGCACACAAATTCTATCACCGTACCTCAAGACTCCATCTTGATTCATCCTAAACTCGGAAGTTCTGCCCCCCGTCACTTGTTCCTTTACTTTCTGAAGATACTGATCAACCTCCTGCTTCTCCTTGATTGTCTTCAAAAAGTCGCTCGTCACTGTGACCATTCTTAGGTGTATCTTATCCCTAGATAATTCCATGCCTAGATTCAAATCTCTAAACCGTTCAACCAGTTCCAGCTCTTTCACCATCATAGCAGATACGTGCAAGGATTTTCTACTTAACGCATTCGCTACCACATTCGCTTTTCCTGGATGGTATTGTAGATCGAATTCATAATCCTTTATGAATACCATCCATCTCCTTTGCCTCATATTTAACTCTTTCTGATCAAATAGATACCTTAAGTTCTTATGGTCACTGTACACTACGAACTTAGCTCCATATAAATAGTGTCGCCATATCTTTAAAGCAAACTCTATAGCTGCTAGCTCTAAATCATGAGTCGGATAATTCCTCTCATGAATTCTTAGCTGTCACGAAGCATATGCTACCACTCTTCGGTCATGCATTAAGACACAACCCAGTCCTTGGTATGACGCATCACAGTACACGTCAAACTGCCCTGAAGAATCTGGTAACGTCAATACTGGTGATGTAGTCAGCCTCCTTTTCAGATCCTGAAAACTCTTCTCACATTCATCCGTCCAATCAACGGATATTCCCTTCCTTGTTAACTGCGTCATTGGCAATGCGATTTTCGAAAATCCTTCGATGAACCTTCGATAATAGCTAGCTAAGCCCAGAAAATTCTGTATTTCACTCACCAACTTAGGGCTTTCCTACTGTACTACTGCTTCGACCTTTGCTGGGCCTACAGCTATCCCATCACGATTAACCACATGACCTAAGAATTGTACTTCTTCTAACCAGAATTCACACTTGGACAACTTTGCATAAAGTTGTCGGTCCTTTAACACTTGAAGAACAATCCTAAGATGTTCCTGATGTTCTTCCCGATCAAAGGAATAAATAAGAATGTCGTCGATAAACACAACAACAAACTTATCTAAGAACGGTAGGAAAATCCGGTTCATGTAATCCATGAACACTGCTAGAGCATTAGTTACGCCAAAAGGCATAACCAGGTACTCGTAGTGTCCATACTGGCTCCTAAACGCCGTCTTCGGTATATCCTCCCTCTTGACTCGAATCTGGTGATAACCAGATCTTAAGTCAATCTTCGAAAATATTGCCGCTCCTTTCAACTGGTCCATCAAATCGTCAATTCTAGGCAACGGATACTTATTCTTAACTGTCGCCTTGTTCAGCTGTCAATAATCCACCCACAACCTCGAACTTCCGTCCTTCTTTTTGACAAACAGCACCGGCGCTCCCCAAGATGAAGCACTTGGTCTTATAAACTCCTTATCCAACATATCGTCCAATTGCTTTTTCAGCTCCACCAACTCCGTTGGAGCCATTCGATAAGGTGCTATCGAAATAGGTCCAGTTCCCGGTACCAGATCTATAGCGAACTCTATTTCTCTTTCCGGTGGTAAACCCGGAACTTCATCAGGGAAAATTTCCGGAAACTCCCGCACTATAGGCAACGACTCCAACGTAGGAGATTCCTTAGCTTCCACAGAGAGCAGTAACACGTGTTTCTGAGATTTACTACCTAGCTTACTATCCTTGGCAGGCATTAATCTAGATTGCTCAGGAAAAGATAAGGTCTTTTTAGAACAGTCTAACACTACATGGTTAGCCGAAAGCTAATCCATGCCTAAAATTATATCAAGTTGATGCATAGGTAAGCAAATGAGATCAACAGAAAAAGTTCGATTCTCAATGACAATAAGACAATTTAAACAGACAGTTATGGTTGTCAAGGAATTACTGGTAGGGGTAGAAACAGTTAAGTCATGGGGAAGTAAAGAGACAGACAACTTCAAATGATCCACACACTCTTGGGATATGAAAGAATGAGTAGCTCCCAAGTCAAACAATATAGATAAGAGTTTACCTGACAGTAGGCACATACCTTGTATCAGATCAGGGGATTGAGAGGATTCAGCTCCTCGTATGGTAAACACCCTTCCGGTGGTTTGTGGTCTCACTGCTTGCTGTCCAGTTCCTTGGGTTCTGGTCACTGGGCCTTGCCCGCCCGTGTTGTATTTCGCTCCTTGTGTACATTCTGGCGCTATGTGACCCACTTGGTCACATTGGAAACACTGGCGAGTTTCCTTTATCGGACAATCCTGAATTGTATGTGCTCCCCCACACCTAAAGCAGCCACTTGGTTGGAGTTGTCCTTCATTCTGTCTTGCGGTCTGACGGTCATAAGGTCTTCGTCCCGCCTGGAATCTTCCCTTTCCGCCCCGACCTCTCTGGTCAAACCTCCGAGTAGGCTCTCCAGTTCTGCCTTGCTGCAGCTCTCGTTTCTTGTCAATGTTCTCGATGACAGAACATCTCTCCAGCATCTCAGCCAGTCGGGTGACATTCAGTGGTGCAATCACCCTTTGCAATTCATATTTCAGGCCATCCTCAAAGCGCCTGCAAACCCATTCTTCATCAGGGAACCTCTGGTAAAATTCAGAAAATTTGAGCAACGCCTCAAATCTTGCAGAGTACTCCCCAACAGACATGGTCCCTTGCTTCAGACCCATAAATTCTTTTTCTTTTTCTCTTCTCATCATCCTGGGGAAATACTTCTCCAAAAAGCATTCTCGAAATAGTCCCCAGTTGATGAGTCTGTCTTCGACTTCAAGCATCCTCTGCTTGCCTTTCCACCACAGTTCTGCACCTTCGATCAGCATGAAGGATGCATATGTTACCTTCTGTCCTCACGGCAGTGAATCGCCGCAAAGATTTTCTCCAGCTCTTGTACCCAGAGTCCAGCTCCCTCTAGGTTGAAGTCGCCATTGAACTGCAGCGACTTCCCCTTCAGAAAAGTATTCAGCCTGGTGTCTTCCCTCACAACTTCACCTTGCTGATTTTGCCTCTGCTGTTGTTGCATAGTCAACTGTAGCAGTTGAGCATTCTGCTGCGTTGGGTGCAGCATTGTCGTTGCCAGTTCCCTAACTGTCCTCAGGGTTTCAGTTGATTCTATCCCATCGACAACGTGGGAACTTGCTTCGTAACCAATTCCAAGTTCAACGGCACTCGCTGTGGCCCTTCCGCCACGTTCTCTAGGTCGTATGGGAACCATTTTTTTCCTGGTGAAGAAAAATATTAGCTTTGGTACATAAGAGAAGGCTAGAAAAGGAGAAAACAAGGGAAAAGACACTCGCCCTGCGACACGATGATCGCCTCACGAGCCAGAGGATCAGTCCCAACAGAAAAATATAATCCCTAGGACTCGCGACGTGAAACAATGCTCGCCTCGCGATCCAGAGGATCAGACCGAGTAGTGAATACAGTCCCTCGGCCTCGCGACGCGACACAAATCTCGCCACGCGAGACAGAAGGCTAGACTGATCAATAAGCTACAGCCTCTCGGCCTCGCGACGCGAACCAACTCTCGCCTTGCGATCCAGAAGGTCTATCCGAGGAATAAAATGCAGCCTTTCAGCCTCGCCTCGCGAGACCAAGTCTCGCCTCGCTAGACAGAAAGCTAGGCATATACATCATATGTCTTAAAGCAGTCATCACACTCGATAACCTGCACATCTGACGCTCTACCCAACTTCTAAGCATAGTCAATACCCAATTCGGGCTCAGCTAGACAAGGCCAGAAATCACAACCTAACCCAAATAGTCCTTGATTAAGAATCAAACTGCTCTGATACCACAAAATGAGATTGCCCCTTCCTAGGAGGTCCCATTGGTGACCCCACTTATAATTATTAGCGTTATAGTGTAGCATAGTAGTATGAAATTTGCGGAAATATTAAAACATACAATACATATTGATACCATAGTAATATATATACAAACATAAGAGTATCGGCTTCATCAGTAGAGCCTACAACAACTGATGCCAAATATAAAAGACTTCAGAGTATACAATAGATAAAACAAAAAACATAACAACGGAAATAAAGGCACGTCAGAGATCTTCTCCCAGCGCTCAAGGCCCCCCAACATTGGGATCTGAGGCTCTCCCGCCGGCATCAGGCTCAACAGGTATACCATCAATCTCATCCGGAAACTTCTCATCAGGGTCTTCTCGTACAATCGAGAACAAAGAAATACAACATAGAACAGTACAGGGGATAAGAAATAGTAATATGCCATGCATGGGAAAAACAGCTATATAAATAATGTATATAGATAGCAACACACCAAATCACAACTGACAACCAAACAACTTCCGGATAATTTTTTCCCTTAACTACTGTCTGTCACTCTCATGTAACTAACGATTATATGGACGCAATCACGAAACGACATCCCCAACAGATCAAGGTGTCTCAGTCATCACTATGCCACCCCCATAAAGTAGGATTCTGTCTAAAGCCCGCAGGCCCAAATCGTCTCATGGATACCACATATTCCCCAGCCCGCAGGCCAGGTCGGAATATTCGCCCGTCAACAACGCAACTTACGGTGACAACATGTTCCCCCGCCCGTAGGCTAGGTTGAAACATTCGCCTATCAATTAACAACTCAACTTTCGGTAACGACATATCCCCCCGCCGGCAGGCTAGGTCGAAATATTTGCCCGTTCGTCTATAATTCGACTAACGGGTACGACCACCTCCCCGCAAGTAAGATCAAAATCGCCTCTACGCCAAACTAATCGATACGACCATTTCCCCGCAGGTAAGATCGAAATCGCCCGTATGCCAACACAGTGATGAATAACAACTATGCAACATGAATCTCACTGACTCATCTCAGGATCAACACGTAGTGCCTCAACCACGAATTATATACAACCACGACCAACTTTCATTTGGCTTAACCGGGTAGCAACTCTCATCACAACAGCAACAGATCAACTATATCACTAGGTTGAGCACTACGACATATATATATATATATATATATATAACCTCGACTTTCTCACCACACATTCATTACCCGATTTATCAGAAATCACTACCTAGTTCTACTCAGACATCAACAGTCACAACAGATATCAACAACAGCCAGAATATACATTCAACAGTAAAATCAACTTACAAATAAATAATATTTAATCAATTATAGCATATAATAGACATCATACCCATATTACATATAATATATCAAATATCCAATCACAGCACAGACAACCTCAATATGCAGTAAATCAACCTAACGGTCAAACGACCTATAGTAGGGTTTGGGTCGCCCTACGCATATCAATATATATTATTTAAAGCTTGCCTCCCCGACGATATTGTGGTTCTTTCCCACACCTTAGTGATTTTCCCGAGAGATTCCGAATGTGGCTCCACAGCAGCCAATCGAGTGCGCGATCTAGCGTTCGAGTCCTATTAGATTCTATACAGTAAAACGCAGCCATAAATTAAAATAATGAAACCATAAACTGCCTAATCTCTAGGATTAGCTACTGTCCTTAATTAATTAAATAGGCTAGGGATATTGAAATTTTACCAACTCTTGGATCAATGATCCTTAAGCATACCTAATGCATAATCAATGATCAATTATCAAAGATTTGAACCAAAACCCCTTAAACCAACAAAGTAGGGTTTCGGCCATCACCATGAAAAATAGGTGAGAGTTTGATTTGGCCTCCTAATCACTTGGATTACATGATTAAGGGTTGAAATAGGTGAAATTAAGAATAAGGAACAAAAAACCCAATTTTTCCCTAAAATAAGCCATTCGGCCCCTTTTAGATGAATAGGATAGAGAGCTTATTTCATTATAGCTCTTGGATTATGATAGTAGGGGATGATACTAGTTCATAGGAATTGGTTTGGTCTCAAAATGATTTTTGTACAATTTTCTAGAGATTTTTGAAGTTTAGATCTAGGAATTGAAATTCATGAAAATAAATGGAGAAAATGAAGATTGAGAGCTCAATGATGAAATCTATACCTTCTAGGTGATAGAGGAGGATGAGAGGAGCAAATTTGCTTCACAAACCTTCTTGAAAAAGCTTGAGGAAGCTTGAGAAAAATGAAGTTGAAAATGGAGGAAGAAGAAGGAAGAAGAGGAAGAAGAAAGGAAGCAGCAGCTGCACCAGCGGGAATGAGGGGGAGAAAAGGTGAAAATAGTGTATTAAATGGGTGACTTAAGGCTTAAGAAATAGGTAGAAGTAATAGTAGGTGATTAGTAAAAACTAACCAAGGGCAATTTGATCAATTCACGTCCCAATAATTTGAAAATCCTCACGACATTTGTAAGAGTCCCCAAATGATTTATCACAGCCTTGGTATGAAAATCATTGGCTCAAAGTTCTCGAAAAACCCTAAGACAACTCGAATCGTGTACTAGAACAATTATCGGTCCGAATATAATATATTATTTTCATTTTCGAACGTCAGGACGAAATTTTTCGAAAATATAGGAAACGTGATTCGAAGACTAACTGTCTCGTTCACGAGTCCAAATTAGGTGTCAATAGTAGTAAATCACTACTGTCAAGGAAAAACGTAGATCAGGCTCCGTCTGAGTTTTCGACCCAAAACTTAACCATAGCTTCCTACGATAGCGTAGAGCATGACTATGGCCTCGGAATAATTTATTTAATTTTCTCGACCATCTAATAAAATACAATTACTTAAATACTGATTAAATAAAAGATTAAGAAAATCAGGGTGTTACATGTTCCATTTAAGTTTTGCTTATAATAGAGACCGGAGTAGTAGCTTATAGCGGATAGCGGATGAGGTAGCTGACAGTGGATAGCGGATAAGCTAGCTTATTTTCTGTGAAAGTGTTTGGTAAAACTAACGGTTGAACTTGCTGAAAAATATAAAATGACATAAAAGGACATCTTCATTAATGATTTTACATAAAAGAGAGAGAAGAGAATAAAGGTAGAATTAAATGAAGATAATAAGGATAAAAGTGGAAAGAAAAATAAAACGCTATAAGCTCAAACGCTACTTCAAGTAACGTCTGGAAAAAACGCTATAAACTCGTAAAAAAACGCTATAAGCTCATAAGAGATACGCTTATCAAACGGGACTACTTTCTCATCCGCTATAAACTATCCGCTATAAGCTCGTTGAAGTGTTTTGCCAAATAGGCTCTTACTCCCTCCGTAATAAAATATAAGCAAATTTAACTACCTTCACACTTATTAAGATAATTAGTTATTGACATTTAATATTGTTAATCTCATTTAAAAGTTCAACTTCATTGTCTAAATTACGCCTCTTTGTTTATTCACATTAATTGTATTGTATGGAAACTTGTTTCAATTAAATGCAATAAAATGAAGGGCATTTTTGGTATATTATCATTAAATAGGATACAAAAAGTCAATTTTTGCTTATACTAATACTATTGTGTTATAATTGAAGAGTTTAATTGTTATGTGTGACTTTTAAGGTAGTTAGGATAAGAGTCAATCACTTTATCTTATGTGATAATTTGTAATTGATTATGTGTAAAAAAAATTTATACTGATAATATATATCAATTAAATTCATAATTTAAATGAGTCAATTTTTACTTATATTTTATTAGGAAGGAAATATTTCATTTAAAAGGAAGTTAAGACACACGAGTAAAAGTTTTGACATAAGTTTGCTTTTAATTCTGTTGCTTTTGCTTTGATTGCTCTTACGGAGCAGAGTGCAGCATTTAAACGCCATTAACGGATCCATTTCATGTGCCAACCAAACTCACCAGAAACTTCTCAGCAAAATCAAATGTCTCCGCTATGTAATTAAGGAAGTACTCCATTCAAGCTCCGGTATTAACGAACATTGTGATTTCAGCGGTGCGAGGAAACTACATAAACATGCACTTCATTTCAAGTTGCAGTTTTCAATGAGAAACCCTTCAATGCTCGCATTAAACAGTGTAAGCACCAGAAGATTTGACATATTCCAAGATCCATCCTTTCACATGACAGTAGATTCACTACCTTAAGGATATTACTCCATTCCTTCTATTATATATATGTTATCTATATAAAAAAAATTATTTCAAAATATATATTATTTTTTTATTTTTAATGTAATATTAAATATTTTTTATTAATTGTACTCTTAAATATCTCATTTTATATTTATGATAATAGTTTATATGTCAATGATTAATAAGATTAACTTGATAAAATTATCACTCTCTTTTTTTCATTTATTATTTTTTCTTAAACTATATAATTTAGTCAAATATGACATATATATTAGGACGGAGGGAGTATGACATTTACATACGACTTTGGCTACAAAATTAACTATGATTTGAGGTTGCTTCCAAGTCTTTGAGTACAATGCATCAATGTTGTTCCTTGTGTCGGGCAGATGCAATAATCAAGAAAAAAATATTAATATAAACTTAGTTTCTTTCAAAATTGAAATAATGAAGTTGTGTACGATAACTAAAATGTGATTAGTCCAACTGATAAGGGATTCTAGCACCTTAAGCAAGTGATCAGGGATTCGAATCTTGACTCTTGTGTATGAAGAAAATCTGATTGGGATGGGAAAACCCACCTTGTGTGCCCAACATGTTCCCTGACGGAGATTAATCATTACTAATGACGGTGGATACTTCGTACCTATATCATGGTTACCTAAAACCAAAGTTCTATCGAGTATCTACTATTAAAATTAGAGAAATGTTTTTTGAACATAAAAAATTTGATAACTAAATTCGACAACATTTTACATGGTTAATACAGTTCAAAAACGTGATTAATGAAGTGTTGAGTTTGGTTAATAGATATACAAGATGTCGCAACTCATTAACCATCCACTAAACTTCATTAACCACGATTTTGAAAGTTATTAACCACGATTTTCTGATGTTCAAATATGCATGTGAAATTCAAAATTTTGAACACCTGAAAAACGTAGTTAATAACGTTCAAAATCGTGATTTTTGAAATTCAGCAGATGGTTAATGAGTTGCAACACCTTGTATATCCATTAACCAAATTCATCATTTCATTAATTATGTTTTGAATGACATTAACCATATAAAATATGGTCAATTTTTATTGTCAACTTTTGATGTTCAAATGACAGCACTCCAAAATTA
The DNA here is from genome assembly GCA_039655645.1 of Ammopiptanthus mongolicus. Lineage (NCBI taxonomy): Eukaryota > Viridiplantae > Streptophyta > Magnoliopsida > Fabales > Fabaceae > Ammopiptanthus > Ammopiptanthus mongolicus. The sequence continues at coordinate 6,127,645 of CM077351.1, read as the reverse complement.
AGGGTGTAAAAATCTCAATATACTTTTGATTAAATTAAGGATAGATACTCCTTCATTTGTTTACTATTTATTTATATACAAACTTAAATTAAAAAAATCGAATCCCAAAAAGTATATACACATCATGCAAACAAAATTTATCACGTAAATACTTAACGGAATCTTATTAATGACAGATATTAAAACTAAAAATTTTGAAAAGCTTAGACTAAGAACCTGTTTGGCATATCACTTCTACAAGCTTATAGCGGATGAGAAAGTAGTTCCATTTGATAAGTGCCTCTGTCATGAGCTTATAACGTTTTTTCACTAGCTTATAACATTTTTTCTAGACGCTGAAGTAGCGTTTGAGCTTATAGCTTATAACGTTTCATTTTTCTTTCAACTTTTATCCTTATTATCTTCATTTAATTTTACCTTTATCCTCTTCTCTCTCTTTTATGTAAAATCATTAATAAATATGTCATTTTATGTCATTTATATTTTTCAGCTAGTTCAACCGCTAGTTTTACCAAATACTTCTACAGAAAATAAGCTAGCTTATTCGCTCTTCGCTATCAGCTACTTCATCTGCTATCCGTTATCATCTAGCTTATCCGCTAACAACTAATTTTGCCAAACAGACTCTAAAACAAAAAAATTAATAAAAAGCTAAATCAAATTGTGCCATATTGTCATAGAACAATGCTTTGATAACCAACATGTGGATGGTCTAAATGGTAAGCGATTCGGAGACATTAAGCAAGTAGTCAGAGGTTCAAATCCTGTCACTTGTATATAGAAAAAACCTGGTTGGGAGGGGAGAACCCACCTTGTGCGTCCAACGGATTTCCTGAAGGAAATTAATCACTGTTAACGATGGTAGATACATCATACCTATAGCTTGATTAAAAAAAAAAAAAAGAACAATGCTTTGATAGAGGACATTTCTTTGCGTGGATAGCCTCTGCCTTGGACTCTGGTCTTGGGCGGTTCAGGATAACTATGATGGGCCCAATTTATAGGTAGGCCCATTTCAACTGCATATGAATTTTCGTAGAAGCCATGAGAAAATTGTGACTCGTGAGTGGGGAATTCTTTTTGCACTCAAGAAAAACATAACACATGCTACCATATAATTATATAAACTGCTGGACTATAAACAATTTGAATCAAATTAATGTATAATTATAAATTAACTGGAAGTATTACTCGTAACATACATAAGAATCTCTTAAAGTGGAATCGAAACTTTTAATATATATATATATATATATAAGAATAAGAATTGAAGGTGTTCAAGTCTCGTTACATTAACTCATCTTGACCCAAAACTAATTGCGACGGATTCGGATTTTAGATATTAGACCCTACATATTTTTGGAACGGGTTCGAATATCTTGGGTTGTTCCAACCCAATTCAGTATCTTATATTCTTTTAAAATTTATACTATTTTTATAATTATTAATTAGGTATAAGTAATCAGATTTTTTTTACTTAAATCGATAACTTTGTGCATAACATTAATTTATATCGATATCATTTGTTTTGAAATATATATTGTGAATAATATACTTTAGTTTTAGTTATCTTTTTCTTTAATTCTATAATTTAGCTTAATAGCGTTCAAACTTATATATTATATCAATGTATCGAGTTAATTCAATTCCCTCTCAGTCATAACTATCAGGTTGTGGTCGGGTCCAAAACAAAAGTCCCTATTAAAATATCAGGCTTGGTTCAATTTAAGTCAAATTCTCTACCTATCCCATGAACAACCCTAATCGTAAACAAAAGCATATTAAACAAAAAAAAAAGACAGGCCACTCAGACCACAAAAAAATAAAGAAAAAACAAAATATGACAGCAGAAAAACAGAGGAGGAAGACATCTACAATGATATTTCATTATTTTGAACGTGACAGTGAGAAAAATTAGATGAAATAAATCTTTAACCATACGTTGCAAGACTTTTTTTTCTTTTTTTTTGAGAGAGACATACGTTGCAAGACTTAGAGCCTGTTTGGTAAAATTAGCTGTTAGCGGATAAGCTAGCTGATAGCGGATGAGGTAGTTAATAGCGAATAAACTAGCTTATTTTCTGTGAAAGCGTTTGGTAAAACTAGAGTTTGAACTAGCTGAAAAATATAAAATGACATAAAATGACATCTTCATTAATGATTTTACATAAAAGAGAGAGAAGGGAATAAAGGTAGAATTAAATGAAGATAACAAGGATAAAAGTGGAAAGAAAAATGAAACGCTATAAATTATAAGCTCAAACGCTACTTCAAGTAGCGTCTGAAAAAAACGTTAAAAGCTCGTGATAGATGTGCTTACCAAACGGGACTATTTTCTCATCCGCTATAAGCTCGTTGAAGTGCCTTGTCAAACAGGTACTTAGGGCCTCATTTTAAGTAATAAGTAAGATGGCATGGGCATTCTTTGGTTTTTTTAATTAAAGAATATTTAGTTTTAATTTTAAAAATGGTAATAATTCTTTTCTATTGAAATTAATTAAACCTAATATATGGTGATTTGTCGCAGTGGAATTGATAACGACTTCAAACAAAATTTACCTCATATCAGGAGTTTGAATCATGCTGTCGTTTCCGACACGAAGGTTGGTCTTATAGCTAACTCTGTGAAAATAAGGCCAAAATTTTGAAATTAATTAAAAATATAAAAAATTGGAATTTATTGAATATAATTAAGGGGCAAAAATCTGGTGAATTGAAGAAATAATTGTTGAAAAGATAATTATGGAAACAATACCTTCCAAAAATAGAAAGACATGTGAAAGGAAAGATAAGAGGAACGATGAGATAATCACACGTGATAACATGAGAAGAAGATTATTATAGAAAGTTTATCACTCTTGAGAAAAATATACTCTAATTCAAATAAAAATTTAGGGGGGGAATAGTTTTTGTTGAAAATGATTTGCACTTTAAATCTTATATTGTGCTGCTACTTATTGCTGAAGAAAGGTCAACTGGTTGTACTTGAGCCATGAAGTAGTGGAACGACGTTGTGACAGTTCTCTTAAATTTTGAGTGTAGAAGAATGAGAAGGTAGAGGGAGCCATCAGCCATTGATGACAACCAATTCCTGTGAAAATGATGGAATTTAATAGGTATTCCACTTGGATGGAAGGAGCTTTCAGTGAGTATTATATTCCACTTGGTTTTTGAATGGAGGTATCTAGCTAGGATTTGGAATTGCACATTCTTCTGCTTTAATTTTCCTTAGAGACAGTGTTCTAATCACTGATATAATTGCATTTCGATCACATCAATAAGCAAATCTGTTGGAGGTTGAGTTTCAATGAGAAAAGCTGACAGGTTCAAGGTTCACACCTAAGTGGCTAAGTATGAAAACACTATTCAATCTGATGTAGAAATATTTACTACGTACATTCCGCATGCTGCTACCTCAAGTTTTACTAAAATTCGCTTGTTAGTTTATGTATAAATTAATGTTTAAATAGTTAATTTCAACCGTTTAACCTCAGCAATCTAACCAAATTTTAGTTGGGTTGGTTTAATTTTTCACCAATTCCCTACAACAATAAAACTAAAAGAAGAAATCCTCTTTATCTTAGACTAATTCTTTTTTTGGTAAAAATCTTAGACTAAATTTAACTCGAATTCATAATGATTTTCGGTTTTGAACTTTTGATCTCATAGTAACAGCTGGTAATGATAAATTGATAACTATTGTGAGGCATACAATTATTGATCCGATGACCGGCCAAATTCGTAAGGTTGGATCTTCATCACCACAATTAATGCTTTATTGTTTGGAAACCGTTCCGTTCACAAAACTAAATTTTGATTAACTGACTTTTACAAATTTGATTTTGATTAGAAGTGAGTATGTAGAAACGTATTTATGTTCGGATATTTTATTTTTTAACATAATTTTGATAGAATGAATGTTGTTTAGATTGTGTTATTCAAATTGATTTTTAGATATGTAGTTATCAAATTGTCATTCAACTTTTATCAAGTTGAAGATCTAATACCAAGTAAGTCATTTCTGACATTCTAAAATCTGGAGAGGCCAGTTGTTGTTTTGCACCACATCAGAAAGAACGATGTCATGACAATAAACTTGGCATGTTAAATATTTATCTAATATGTGGGCCTACAAATATATATATATATATATATATATATATATATCTTTAAATTGTGTATTGGAATTATCTAAAGGGTTGTCCCATTTAAAGTGATTTTATACTATTTAAGTTATTGGGATGAATGACATTTTATTTGGTATGGACTTTATATGTGTAGAAACCTAAAGTCTTATTTCTATTTTTATGATGGGTCAAATTAGAAATAAGAAAAGTTTAAAAGCTTTGACTCTTCATGAAGGAGTATGAACTTAAAAGACATTACTCTTCATGATAAGGCATGAACTCATTATAAAAGGTTGTGGTCCCCAAGTCATATGCATCATTTTCTTTCTAACATCCGGCATTCCCCTCTGAACAACTAAATCAAATTCCTTCTAGTTCTCCTCCACTCAAATGCAGTTTAAATGATAATCCCTCCGTCCTAATATATACTACTCCGGATCTATATATAAGCAAAAAAAAAACTAACTTCACATGTATTAAGAAAATTAGTTATATTAGTTTAATTGTTTTGATTTGAGTGAAAAATAAGTTATAGTTACTAAACTACCCTTTCTTGGGAGTGTATAGTACTTTTGGAAGTTATGTCTTGAGAGTATATAGTGCTCTTGGAAAAATAAAAAACAATTAACCAAAGGGTATTTTTGAAAATATTAACATTAAATAAGGTTGATTGGATTGAGTTTTGTTTATATTTGAGTCCAAAAAATTTAGGCATTTTTTTGCTTATATATAAGTCCGGAGGGAGTATGTCATATTTGACTAAATCACATAGTTTAAGAAAAACAATAAATGAAAGAAAGAGAGTAATAGCTTTGTCAAATTAACCTTATTAGTCATTGATGTATTAATTATTGTTATAAATACAAAGTGAAATATTTAAAGATACAATTAATAAAAAGTATTTAATATTACATTAAAAATAAAGAATGACATATATTTTGGGAGGGACGTATTTATTATGTGCAGTTTAAAAATTATAATTGATAGAGGATATGGCACCAATGGCTGAGCGTTCCTCTCATTGCATAAGAGATGCTGAATTAGCTTTTTATTTAATGCAAGTCGACCTGTAATATCTAGGATTCGTAAGAGATTCTTTCTTAAACATTTTGTGTTTTGTTCCTTGAGAAAAGCTCAGCAGTTAGGTCATGGTTAATAATAATAATAATAATAATAATAATAATAATAATAAAAAAGAATTGCATGCCGGTTCAATTAGGCCCACAAGTTTATATGAAGTGAGTCGAGCTACATATTTAGTACAAGTCATTTTAGCCCAACCCATTTAACTTATAGCCCATTTGACATCCCTAAATTGTTAAATAACTTGAATTAAGTAATATCCAAAATTTAATACATCCCATTAGAAGGAATGATAGTCTTTTGTCTAAACGAACTTTCTCGAGTCATGTTAAGGTACTGAATTCTCATTTATTGTCACTTTCTATCGGGGAATGAATCTTCTCAATTTGTAAAAAATTAAGAGCGTCAATGTATATGATTTTATCATTAATAATTTTAAACCTCATTTTTAAAATGAAAATGTATTATATAATCAATGATGGGATTATATAAATGGACATTCTCAATTTTTTTATAAATTGAGAGAATCCAATTCCCTTTCTACCATAAGTTATTTTTGGGTAATTACGCTAACATTTTCTGAAGATTGAATTAATTATACTCATCATTTTTTCTTGTTTAAAAAATTACACCTATCTAAGTTTATCTATGATTGAAATTAATGACCTCCACTAAAGTGAGATTAGGGTAACTTTTGAAATAAGAAAGGTGTGGAGTGTAATGTAATTACATTAAAACTTGACAGTAATTAATGTAATTTCCTTTCCTCGTGTTTTTGTTATTTATAACTTAGTCCTTGTTTGTATTTTTTGTCCCACGTACCGGTATTATAATTTTAGCCCATCAAATAAGAGGATTATGCAATTGCAAGTTAGTCTTTGTTTTGTGCCTCTAGTCGTAGCTTGACCGGTCACCGGCGAACCTTCATACTTCGGCTTATGGCTTCGTGAGTGGTTATGCTAAGTTTGATCAATCTAAGGTAAAGGCTGAATTTGGTGACATAGGGGGCACGACCGGTGGCACTTAAGCGGGAACCCCTAACAGTAACTTTTCCACATATAATCTGAGTCTAGAGATCAAATCTAGGATCTCATGCATGCTTAACGAATTGAAACCACTTCCACCGGTATCAATGTTGGTACAGCTTTCTTTTTTAATATTAATATTTCAGAAATTTAGAAACTAGAGGGGGTTATATAATTAAATAAATAAAGGACGTAGAGCAAAACTTTGCAGAACCTAAAAAATCTAAACCAAAATCACCACCTGAACATCAACATAGGCATTCGAGGCGAAGCAGGCAATGGGCAACGCTCAGTCACCTCCCAATGATCCTCGATTTGTTTCAGCGTCCAGGTTCCTTCTTTTCTTTCTCCACACAAACACGCACACACACACACACACACACTTAGAAAATCAATTACCATTAGAGTAATATACAAAGTTACTGCAGAGCTTTTGCTCACAAGGAACTAGAAGACTTGAAGTCACTGTTCAATTCTCTGGCAGCTCAATCCCAGGGCAATGACAATTGCATCTCTCCCTCTGTTTTTCAGGTTTGTCTTTTATTTATTTATTTATTTTCTCATTGATCTCCAATCCAATGAATAATTGCCTTCAACACCCAAGTGTTATTAACTTATTATTATTATTATTCTCTAAACCCTATAAAAATCCCTTTTTTTAATTTTTGGTTTATACTTTATAATAGTCATATTGTAGACTCCATGGCCCTGTTGTGGAGAGGATGTTTGATTTAATTACTCAGGAGCGCAAGGATCAAAGTTTAACCTTTGAAGACCTCGTTGTTGCTAAAGTGAGTTCTTGGTTATCATCATCATTTTTTTTATGTTGTTATCTTATTGCCTCAAAATTTGGATTTATCTAACTTGAAGTCATGTGTCCAATAAATATCGCAGGCTACTTATGAGAAAGGCACAAAAGATGAAATTGAAGAATTCATCTTTCGCTTATTAGATGTATCTGGAGATAATTTTGTAGGGAGGTAGAGTGATACTCACTTATAACATCTAGTTATATACCTTTTAAAAGTTAAATTCGGGTCTGATCATACACAAGGCTTCTTCTTGTACAAAATGATTAAGCAGTAAGCTAGTTTACTTATCTGCTAATTCAAAATCATTTATTGTTCTTCATGGGGAAGTGAACTTTAGTCACTTTATATGTAGATATCTCTAAGTCTGTAAAACTATTCTTTGGGTACTTTCTCAAGCAGTGGAATTTCATTCCTTAGGTTTATAAACAATTTTGTTTGAAATCTTTGAGTCAGTTCTAAAGGTGATACTTCTTTAGAAATAGTGTTGTCTGCCAGATTGATATTCTGTTTATGTTTATAAAGAAGGGCATGGGATTTTAAATGTTGGGGTTTTTATTTACGGATATAGATTTTCTAGTCATAATGCTATGTTGAAAATTGTTTTGCTTTCTTTTCCCCCTTTTATATTTATAGTAATGCATGTTACATTGGATATGCAGGTCTGATTTGGAATCTGTTTTGATTTCCATTTTTAATGATGTACTATGTATAAAAGATTCTGAAGTCGGATCAAGTTCACATCAGGACATTGTCAACATATTTCTGAATGCTGCAAATTTCTCAATGCACGATGAAGGATGCACTGAGGAGACTATGTCTTTTGAAGATTTCAGATCATGGTGTACTCATCTCCCATCTGTGAGGAAGCTTCTTGGAAGCTTGTTGATGCCACCTGATTCAGGTATTCTGCACTTAATATACAATATTTTTGTTATCGACTTATATTATTATGTAGCATGCTTTGATTGAAGTTTGCACCCCCCAAACTCAAGGTGTGCAAAATGAGTTTTGTTAATATGTGGTTTTCCTTTCATTGGGCTTTTTTTTAAAAAAAGTCTGTCCTTTATTTTAGGTTGCAAAGAATTGATGGTATGGAGAAAAATCATTTCTCCCGTACCTTAAGGGATGGTCAGTGTAGGAAATTATGGCCTATAAATTGGAAGCTCTTTCATTTGTTAGAATATATATCATTTGCAACATCCCATCAAAAGCATCATCTCTGACAGAGGAGAACTAGTTTCTTATATCTTCTCTTTGTTTATTTGTTGAGAGTTAAGTGTATACACCGGTGAGATATTTTTGGTCTCAAACCATGGTTTGAGTGGAAGTGAACAAATGTTGCTTTTTCATTGGGTGGAACAATGCGTTACAATCCTTGAAACATTATTTCGAGAAAATAGGCAGCTGTGTTTCATCTTTTGTTGTTGAAAATCACAATAATCATTTTCCTGCATCTTTTTTCTTTTTATCTTGTTATTATGAAGAAAAAAAATAATGGCTTTCAAACTATAATCCAAACAATGCTATTAGTTTCTTGTGAGTTTATCTGAAATATGACATAACAAGATCATGATCATAGTGTTATGAGCAGATGAACGGCCAATGTGGTTGGATTTGGTTTCCTAATTAAGTTTCATGCTCATCAAACTTTGCCTATATTGTGCTTTTTTCTCCCCCTAATTTTACAGTTGGTCCCAAGCTTAGAGAAAAGAGTAAGACTGTGTTAGGCAATCAATTGCCAACGTAAAATTTTGCTGAATCTTTTATAACATGGATCAATGATGCAATTATGCTAGTCCTAGGTTGTTGGTTTTAAGTAATATGCTGTATAGCTCAATTTCATGGTCAAATGATCTATATAGTTACTACATTAGTGCTTGGATGAAGTGCTAAGTGGTATGATTTTCCTGGATGGATCTTGAGAGTATAATTTGTTTTGGCACTTGAACTATTGGAACACTTATAGGCAAATCTATTGAAGCAGTTGACGCCATTATTAGAATTTAGGAGGATTAACTTCACATGTCTTCAAAAAACCAAGTGGCTTGAAGAAAAATGCTAAGGAATGAGACACTTCGGGATTTAAACATCCCTGAGGCACGGGTAAAGTTAGAAGCAGAAATGGGGTGGGTGTTATTGTGGATTAAGTGATTTACACTTGACAGAATAATATGGCTGTTAGGAGAAACCACAGAAAGAGACCTTATATAAATGGTTTTACCGAAATTTTGATATTCGATAGAGCCTAATGGCATCAATTGATCTATTTAATCAACCCCACCTAGTAGTATAAGGCTTGGTTGTTGTTGCTTGTAATCATCAATCAACAGGTTGTTTCTTGCTTGCTGCCCTGCTCTAGAATTTGCATCATTAGTTAGTGTGCTTCCATAATTGTTTTTTGAACTGAAAACTTAATTATTTCCGGGAACAATTATGGGTAGGCTTCTTATGAGTGGCCAAAAATATTTTTTTATGCGATTTTTTGGCTACATAAAAGGAAAATGTTTTGCCTTAAATAATGGTTTTTCCTCTAATACCCTAGATTATTGAGTAATATTAAATTTAAATAGCAACTGCTGGTGATGATCTGCATAATACACACTAGCTACTTGACCAAGTGCATATCAGTGACTACAGAACAAATCTTTGCATGGAATTGACCTCGTCAATATTCTAGTAATCATTAAAAACATATTTTTGTAAATTGTAATTATTCTAATTATGTTGGTATGGAACTCAGATATGTGTCTGTTAGACTGTTACACAGGCATGGAATTTCATTAACTATATGCCTCACTTTTTGACCATATTCATTTTATACCATCTTTTTTATGAAGTGCTACTGGATTAGTTTTGAGGAAAATTCAGGGTATTGATTGGCATATTTTCTTATTCCAATGTTTTGCCTTTTGCTAGGACGACCAGGTTCGCAAATTCCTAACCTATTGGTCTCTAAGGGTATTGATTCTAACATTATACTTTTGAGAAAGGAATATGCTTGGCATATAGGAGGAGCACTTTCTCAGCATGAGCTGGAAGATTGGAAGCTTTTGTATCATAGTGCTGTTAATGGTCTTAGCTTTAATACATTCTTGGGCAACGTTTCGTAAGTATATTTTCTTGCCTTCAAACCATCTTACTCATTTGAATTAGTGGATTTCTGGCAGCTTCTCACATAAAGTCAAAATTGCAGAAATTAGCCCTAGAGGAGATTGTGAATGGTTGAACCTTTTAATTAATCAATGAGGTTAAATCTAGAAGAAATAGAATACATGACATGTGCGTGACCTTCCGTGGTTACTGTGAGTGAGAAACACATGATGACTTGCAGTTCAGACACATTCTTTTTGCTTTAACAATATATCCAGTATGTTTGATACTTTAGTGTGTACATTTGAGGTCTCTAAAACTTAGCAAGTTTTTGGTATTTCACATGGCCTACCATTGGGTTTGTTGCTTGTCGTGAGGTTTACAAGCCAATTGCTATGCATATGTTTAACTGGTATGTTATTGGTCATAAACTGTAACATTAGGAGCTTTGTTTGTTGCAATCTTTAAGTTAAAAGGCTTATCTATCATAACCGTAAAAGTTGGAAGTAACATGCAATTCATTTATTATTACCATTATGATAACATTGATAGAGAAAGAGACAGAGTTTGTCGATTTATCAATTTCTCGTTTTCTGAGGTTGTAAATGCTAAATGCTAGTTAAATTAATTTCAGTTTCTTTTTATCTACTTTTCTAGCAACTGGTTATTTCAGTTTCTGGGTTATTCCAACTAAAATCTAGGTAGGATTGGAAATTTGGAATGCATAAACATTTCTTTATTTTAACTGCAGAAATCATGAAGGCCCAACTGTGTTGATTATTAAGGATAGAGAGGGTTTTATATATGGAGGATATGCTTCTCAACCATGGGAGCGGCATGCTGAGTTTTATGGAGACATGAAATGTTACCTTTTTCAACTAAATCCAAAGGCATCTATATTCAAGCCTACTGGAGCAAACAGTAATCTACAATGGGTAACTATTGTTTTATGATTCTAAATTACTATCTTTTATACATTCCCTTCTTGTATGTTAAATTGTAATTGTTAAACTCTGCTTTCATTTTGCACCAGTGTTACAAAGTAACATTGCTGCTGCAATTAGGACAATAATAATTAGCAAAAACAAGAACTTTGAGGTGCCCTTAATATCGAGTATTAAATCAGGCTTCCTGTCAATTTCAACTTTCAGCTGCTTTTTTGGGGGTTGAGGGTTTAGCATGAATGAACTTGACATATTGTTATAGAAGGAAGATGATCTCTAAGGTTAAGCATGTTTTACACGTGAGTGTGAATAACTCGTTGTTCTAAGATGGTTATCTAGTAAAGGAAGATGTAATAGGCTTGTTTAGATCCCATGCCCTTGCATTCCGCAGGCAAGGCAATGATTTCACACTATGCATTGGATTTTATTCAGTTGTTTTAAATAGTTATTTGCTGCTCCATTTATTAGAGTTTTCGTTTTTATTACGAAGTTTTCATTCTTATTTTCCCTCTTGAATGTACATATGTTGTAGTGTGCTGTCAACTTCACTTCAGAGGACATTCCAAATGGCATTGGTTTCGGGGGACGAGTTAATCACTTCGGTTTATTTCTCTCAGCAAACTTCGATCAAGGGCATACATTCTCGTGTTCCACATTTGCTAGCCCTTGCCTCTCTAACACTAACCGTATATTGCCAGAAGTAATAGAGTGCTGGGGAGTGACTCAAGGAGCAGCACAAGGCAAGAATGATGCCGTCAAAAGCACTATACTGGAGAGGTTCAAGGAAGATAGGAACATGCTAAATATGGTAGGGCTAGCAAATTCCAGCGAGTAAAGTAAAACTAGTCCTGCATTTGTGTACTGTATTCCACTAAATCACTTTTGTTTATCTCCCCCCGGATTGGCGTTTGAATTATCGTTGTGTTGATATGCCATGAGAAATTACCTTATATGCAGCAATAAACTCTTTATTAAGTAACATTCTAAGAAATTTTTTTTTAATTTTTTCCGTACCTTTAGAAAATTATACTCATCTCAATCTTGCTGTAAAATAAATGGATACTCTCTCCGTAATAAAATATAAACCAAGATAGACTCATCTAAATTATAATAAAATATAAATAAAAATTGATTTTTTACATCTCTTTATTTATAATATATCAAAAATATCCTTTATTTTATTACATTTAATTTAAACAAGTTTTCATACAATTAATGTGAATAATTAAATAGTGATAATTTAGATAATGAAATTAAACTTTTAAATAAAATTAATAATATTAAATATAAATAATTAATTATCTTAATAAGTATAAAAATAAATAAATTTATTTATATTTTATTATGAAAGGAGTACATCCGAGTTGCGAAGCTGTCATATGTATTGTTTGGATAACATTATTAACCAAAATTTGAACGATGTTAAATGGCCTGCACCAAAAATTTATGGAGTGTATTGAATCATTTTTCATTGGAGTTGCGACCAACAGATCAGCAGACCAGTGGGAGATGTTTTAAGAGAGTTTTGAAAAATACCTTAATTATGTATTTATTTAATAATTTTTTTTTCAATCATTTAGATAATCAATTTAATTAAATATTTATTTAATAATTTTTTTTCAAATAAGCTAAATTAAGACAAGCTTATATTAATATAAGCTAAATAAATTTGAAATGGTATCATCGGGTAACTTATCCTTACTTAAGTGGTTCAATAAGATAGTGAAAAATTAAATGCATGTGATATTTATATGACTCATTTAATTGAGATGATACATTTTATTTGAACATAAGATATCTAAATTCTCTACTTTTCAAGGATATCATAACAATGTCCAATAAATTTATAAAAATATCATAAACTATTGAAAAATATTAGCAACACACTCTTTATCATACACTCTTCAACACACTATTATTGGATGCATTTTGGATAGATTCCACCTAAGATTAGCTAAATAGAAAATGCATGATTTAATAAGTCCCACGTCAAATCTCGCCATAAAAAGTTAATTGTACAGGTTTATTTACATAAGGTCATTCATAGGCAACCTGAAAACTGAACTAGAAATTGAATATGCGAGACGTTCAGATCTACGATTCAATTTAGTTAATTTAGAATTATAATGAAGTCAACCAAAATATATGTGCGATTCATGGTACCCGTTTAACCAACCTGGTAGTATCAGATAATAAACTGAAAATGGATTTGAGATAACTTAAAGAACCAATAAGCAATGCAACTGTGTTCTGAAAAGACAAAAAATGAGAAACCACTAAAAAACCTCAAAATAACCAAAAATTTTGACGGTAAAACCAAAACTCAAACAAAACAAAACATAAAAGAGTAATAAAAAGACCAAGGCTCTAAATAAACCTCCTGGGAGCACCTCGTCCAAACCCTAGCGGCGGCTGGTTGACAGGGACAGGATCAACCTTAACAATTCCAGGAATGTCGTGGATCCCAAGAGCAGTGAGCATGTCGAGTGTCTCCTTATCGACCTCGATGTGTTCGGTATCGATGGCGGAGACGTCAGGTACGAAATCCATTCGGCGCTCGCGTTCCTCTTCCTGAAGCTTGAGGGAGATACCACGAACAGGACCCTTCTGGATTCGCTTCATGAGGTGTGTGGAGAACCCAGCGATCTTGTTTCGAAGCCTCTTCGAAGGTATCAGAGCAACCTCTTCTAGAACCTTCTTGTTCGTGTGGAAGTCCAGCGTCATCCTCGAATAGTATCTCTCTATCACTTGCCGTGAGGATTTCTTCACCGTCTTCGTTCGCACTCTTCCCATCTTGCTTTCTTCCTTTGCTGCCTCTCTCTCTCTCTCTCCCTCTCCCTCTCACACAAACAAAAACAATACCAACACAGACAGACACGACGCAAACAAGGTTTTCTGCTATTTAGGTTTAATTTGCATGAAACGGGCCTCTTCGCTAAGGCCCATATAAACTAATCTTTTTTAATCAAGGCCCATATAAATTATTTTATTTTCGACAATTGGCTTTATTTTTTTATTTTATTTTTTAAAAATAAAAGCATTGAGGAATTAAGACCAAAAAGTAGTAACTCTACACACTATTCTCAACGGTTAAATCTTTAGACTAACACATACATTTGTAATATTTCTTAATGCAATTGGTCGATATGTCATATGGGGAACCCATAAAATTGTCTTGGAAAATAGTGGCCTAGTATAGTTTACACCTTATTAAAGTTTTTTTATTAATATATGTGCTTTTACGTATAAAAATATCACTTTAGGTAAGATTAAAAAATTGGCCTCTTAAAATATGATAAAATTAGTTTTTGGTCAATATGGGGCATTCATAAAATTGTTTTGGAAAGGACTTGGTTTTGATTGACATAATATAAAAATGGGATAAACGCGCCTGCCGTATTTTTTTTTTTTTTTTTTTTTGTAGATTTAATTGGTATGTATTGTAAGTGTAAAGATTTTTTACATTATTAACCAATCATAAATTGACACATCATTATAAATGTTTGACTTTTTTTTAACTTCTTTAAAAGCCATTCATATCATAATTTGTGATTGGTTGACAGTATAAAAAACTTTACATTGACAATGCATACCAATTAAACTTTAGGCAAAATAGGTTGATTGGTCCTATACATTTATTTAATTTTTCACATCTGTCCCATAAGTTTTTTTTTTTTTTCAAATTGGTCCTACACGTTACATTCCGTTTTCACATTAGTCATTTCGTCAATTTCGACCTAATGTCGTTAGTTTTGAGCTAACGTAGCATGATATTAGTGCGACACATGGTTCTTTATTTGATGGCGTTAGGTAGAAATTGACGGAAAGGACTAACGTGAAAACGAAACATAATATGTGAGACTAATTTGAAAAAAAAAACATATGGGACCGACGTAAAAAAATTAAATAAACGTATAGGACCAATCAACTTATCGTGCCTAAACTTTATTTTTCAAAAAAGATAAAGTTTCCAAATATAAAAATATGGTTTATATATGTTTTTTGTCCCCGTAAAATAGCTAGAATTTGTTTTTAGTCCCTCATTTTCAAAAAGTCCCTTTTTGGTCCCTCAATTTTCAAAATAATTCACTTTTGGTCCCTAACGTTATCTCAATTTTCAAAATAGGGACCAAATGTGAGTTATTTTGAAAATTGAGGGAGTAAAAAAAGGACGTTTTGAAAATGAGAAACTAAAACCGAATTTTCAATATTTTACGGAGACCAAAAACATATTTAAATATGTGAGAACTATTTGATAGATGAGTAAAATTTATTTTAACATTATCGTTTATAAGTTTATTTGTAAATTTTTCATCCTCAATAAAATATATTTATAATTCTATTTTT
This sequence comes from Ammopiptanthus mongolicus, assembly GCA_039655645.1. Lineage (NCBI taxonomy): Eukaryota > Viridiplantae > Streptophyta > Magnoliopsida > Fabales > Fabaceae > Ammopiptanthus > Ammopiptanthus mongolicus. The sequence continues at coordinate 6,112,217 of CM077351.1, read as the reverse complement.
TATATTAATTTAAATTATTAAATGAATAATTGTTAATGATAATTTAAAAAAAATAAGACACTGAGGTGAGAAATCATTTTTTATGACAGAGTATCTTTGTACACATTCGCTTACCTTGCGGACCTAACATACTTTCACTAGACCAACCCCGTTTAGAAAAGCTACCAAAAAAAAAAAGATTAATCAAAATCAAACACTCCATGAGTATTAGAAAAGCTTCATTATTATAAAAAATAAAATAAAAACAAAAATTAATTACAATCAACTATCAATATAAATAATTTTTACAATCACAATCAATCATATATTGATTTATCATTAAAAATGTTTGACTTTTATAATAGTTGTCTTAAAATTCATACATGGAGTGATGTGTGATTGATTGACAGTATAAAAAACTTTATACCAACAATGTATCAAAATTAAACTAAAAAACAAAAGGTTAAAATATATTTTTGATCCTCTATCTTATTTTTTAATTAGTTTCAAGTTGGATAATAAAAGTTCTGATTTAATCCTTTAAATTATCAATATTACACCACATTAGTCCTTTTTGTTAGATTTATATTAACAGTATTAGATTTCCACTTAATTGTCAGAGATACTATCCCCTAGCCGGAATCTAAAAAAATCGCACACAGGAATCTGAAAAATCCTTATTAATAATCAAATATAAAAACATGTACCACTTCATAACATCAACAACACTCCAAGCATCCCAAACCCCCGACCAATACAGTAAATCAAACACTCCAAATAACCCATTCTCTAAAACTATGACCCCAACAAGTCCAACCCAAGCCACCTTCAAGTGTTTTGATTTATGGTTTGTATAACGAGTCGGATCGACCTTCAACCTGTTGCATCAAACCACGCACTTCTCATCCAACGCCTTCTATCTATCCAAATATATTTCGGAATGGGTTCTACATGCCTTTAATGCAATCACGGGCAATCGTCGAAAAATACGACCTATATAATTATGATGATTGTCAAAATCGCAATATCATAGTCGTACACCGCAATTTAGAACTATCTTTACACAACGCATAATTTTAAGTTTTAGAAGCAAGAAAAACATTTACTCATATTCTCTTTTTTATTTATTACATAGACTTAATTAGGATGATTTCAGGATGACAATCCCAAATCTCAATTAATCCCGCATTTGCCATTTCAATAGTGGACAAAATCAAGAGTCTGCTGGGTACTGAAAGAGGTGAAACGAGGGATTAACAATGCTGAAGCCCCCATCTATGAGCAAATTATGTCCACTCACATACCTTGAATCATCACTAGCAAAATAAAGTGCCGCATTAGCGACATCATCAGCTTTAAGGGTGACACCTTTGAGATTAGCGAGCGAGTTCATAACATTCTCAAGCTCCTCATCATTAACCCCAACGAACTTGGTGGCCAAAGGAGTGGCAAGAGCGTAAGGTGACAAGCAATTCACCCTGATCCCGAATTGTCCAAGCTCAACCGCTGCATTCTTAGTGAGACCAACTACTGCATGCTTAGCACAACAATAGGCATGGGAAGCAGCACCTCCAAGGTACGAGCTTATGCTAGCTGTAGAGACAATGCTACCGCTGCGAGCTGGGATCATGGCCTGTGATGCGTGCTTCATGCCAAGGAAAACACCTGTATTACAGCTCATTTGATATTAGATACGTAAAATTGCTTACTCACCAATTAATTACTAGTTAGGTACACATTTTTTTTTGTACTTTTAGCTATTCAGTAAAATTTAGGTTTTTAATTCTTTGAACTAATCTTTTAAACATTAGACTAGACCCCTAGATTAAATCAGCTAAACTGTGAAAATAAATTTATAAAAATAGCTTATAACCATCCTAATTTTTTTTTAGTTTGTTACAATAAGCTTATTGAAAAACTTATGAAAATAAACTCTTTTTAACTTATGTCGAAAAAGCTTATTGAATAAGCGCTTAATTAAGATGATTACTCAAATATGTCCTTATGCTTTGTTTGGATCGGGAAAGAAGTAGAAAGGAAAGAAATAAGTTGAAAAAAAGAGATAGTGATTAGATTTTTAATTTGTTTGAATTGAAAGAAGTATGAGAGAAGTAAAGGAGAAAGAAAAATTGAATTTCTTGTAAAGACATATTTACCCTTAATAACATATTTGCACATTCCTAAATCCAAAAATAAATATGTAATATTTTTTTCCTCCTTCATGTTTTCTCAAGATATGGGAGAAGACTTTTTTTTGTTGTGGATGCCACCACAATTCTCTCATGTCTCTCACTTATGTCTCTAACCAAACAAAGAAACTTTACCTTCTCTATTTTTCTACTTCTTTTTTTTTTCAAAATCTACCAAAGAAAGAAAGAAAGGCTTAATCACGAATTTAACATTTTAGATAAAAAAACTAGCTATAATCCAAATGTTTTACTTGTTTAATTTCAAGATCGATTTTTAAAAGATTGCTCTCTATTTTTTCTCATCTTTACCATGCTTTGTAACAAACCTGTGACATTGACGCTGAGCACGCGCTCAAAATCTGCCTTATCATTGTCAATGATTCGAGCCTTGTTGGGATCAGCTATGCCAGCGTTATTGAACATGATGTCTAGTTTCCCATATGTTTCTACGACTGCGTCCACAGCGTTTTTGACTTGGTTCTCATCCGTGACATCGCAATGGACATAGGAACATATCGATGGCCCTATGGATTGAACCACAGAATGTCCAAGTTCATCTTGGATGTCCGTGATCATTACTTTGGCTCCATGCTCAGCGAATACTTCTGCAGTGCGTTTGCCTATGCCACTAGCTCCTCCGGTTATCAATGCCACTTTTCCTTCTAGCCTGCACGCAATAAAAGATTCATAGTATAACATTTTTTTTTTTTGTCGTTGACCGATTATCCCACATATATAATTATGAGACTAATTTTGGAATCGGACATGATGATTAAGTAAAACTCTTTTCAAAGTGATGACTCTAAAATTTGAAAATAAGTCTAATATATATAGTATATCTATGAATAAGTATGGACCGTCGTATTTTATATTACTATTAATACATCTGTGGTAACAACGCAAACGTTATAATTACTTGGAAGTAATTTCATATGATACTTGGTTGCGTACATCAAATGACTCAAAACTGAAGCATTTTTACTCGGTGCATACCTTTTGTTCGCTGCAGAGGTTGAACCTGCCATTGCTATGAGAAAAGCAGAAAGGAAGAGGAGGAACAATCTAGTACTCTGTTCTTACGATATGAAATCAGGGACAAGGACAAGCTTATAATAGCAGCGTTGAGATAGGTATTAAGTTACTCATATTTACTATTAATTTAATTGTAATTATACGCTTAGTGGGGGTCAGATTCTGTAGTTTTCCCTAGGCATTAGTTTTGTTTTTATCCCTTTTCTACCAAAAAAAAAAAAAAAAAAACAACGTTATTATGATATTCTTAAAAAGTAGAGAATTTGGATATCCTATGTTAATCAGAATACACCACCACAATTAATTGAGTCATATCAATGTCATATGGGACTACATTCTGACCATCTGATTGGTACATATAGGCAAAGGTATGGTACCCAAGTAGAATCTTCCACAAAAAAAGTGGGGTCAGATTCTAATATTCTATATATAAAATAGGTTGATTGGTCCTATACGTTTATTTAAATTTTCACATTGGTCCTATAAGTTTTGTTTTTTTCAAATTGGTCCTACACGTTATGTTTTGTTTTCACGCTAGTCCTTTCCGTCAATTTCGATCTTATGGCATTAGATCAAAAGCCACGTGTAGCACTAATATCATAATCATGTCAGGTCCAAACTGACGGCGTTAGGTCGAAACTAACGGAAATGACTAATGTGAAAATAGAATATAATGTGTATGATCAATTTGAAAAAAATAAAACTTATGTGATGGATATAAAAATGTAAATAAACGTATAGGACCAATCAACCTATTTTATCTATTCTTTAATAAAATTTTATTTTTTTAATCGTTGTTTTTATTAGAGTGTCAATATTTTTAATAAATAATAAATATTCTTGAATTTTGTTTTGATTATTGACTGAAATTAACTCATTTAATAAAAAAAACTATTAGAATAAGAATAGCATTAAATAAAAAATAATAATAATAGGCATCTGAAATTATTAATATTTAGTAACATATTTTGTTTAGTTAAAATATAAATAAAAGTGGCCTGTTGAATACCAAAAAAAAATATATAAATAAAAGTATCTACATGTGATTGATTTGAGTGGTAAGGGATTCGGACACCTTAAGCAAGTGATTAGGGATTCGAATCTTAACTTTTGTGTATGGAGAAAACCTGGTTGAGAGGAAATAAATCACTTTGTGTGTCCAACAGGTTCCCCAACGGAGGTTAGTCACTGCTAACGATGATGGGTATTCCATACCTATAACATGGTTATCCAAAAAAATATAAATAAAAATAATAATTTATTTGAATAAAATAATATGTAATGAAATGTTAATAATTAGCCAATTAGGGTGATGTGACACCAATAGTTAGTTCATTAATTTTTCGGAAAACACATTTATAAAGTTGTTGCCTTGTTGGGTTTCAGAGCAGTGTTTTGGTACACATCCATTTGATTTGAACAACAGAAATACAGAATATATTTTTTTGAGTGAAGGATCAAATTGATCGTTGAAAATTTTCGGGGTCTCACTTTTAGTTCCTAAAAAAATAAATTAACTATTTAGTCCTTCAAATTTATAAATGCGGGACACATTAGTCCATAGATTTAGTTCCGATGTCAATTTACTTGCCTGTTTGTCCCATTAACCATATTATCTGACTCGTTAGTGGTCTTGTGTGGCCTATAACGAATTTCCTTTGTGGAAAACGAATAAAAAGTGAAAAAAAAAACATATACAATTTTAAAACCCAAATATCATAAAATTATACACTTTTTTTACTTTTCATTCATTTTTCACGATGAAAATTCGTCATTGGTCACTTAAGACCACTAACGGGCCAAGTAGAATGGTTAATAAGATGCGTAGATAATTAAATGAGCGAGGGAACTAAACCTAGGGACTAATGTGTCCCGCTTTTGTAGAAGCGGGTCCCCGAAAATTTTCATGGACTAATTTGGGTCTTTACTTTTTTTTTTTTTAGTTATAATTGTCACCAAATTTCTGGAAGGAGATTGTTTTTAAAGTGAGTGAGTAAAAAAACTAATTTCACACTTATTGTCTTGATTTATGTAAAAAAATGAGTTATAATTATCAAAATACCTTGACATTAATTGTCTCGAAAAAATAAAAGAAGAATTAATCAAGGGTATTTTTAGAATACCAACATTAAATAGAGTTCATTTTATTAGATTTTATTTATATTTGAGTTCATAAAATATACTAATATATATTTATTTTTTTACTTACATTTAAGTATGAAGGAATATCGATTATTAAATTATTTAAAGAATTGAGATCTTAAAATACTATCAAATCAATAATAAATATATTGGTAGTTACTCATTTTAAAGTTTCCCCATGCCACAACATATTCAGTGTTTTATAATTAATAAAATTAAAATGACTCGTGAAGAAAGAAAAAATATGATAAATAATATATATAAAATTGATATTAATATTTAATAATTTATTATACATTTAACAAGACTCTTTGAACAATATCTCCTTCTATTGTCTGACACAAATCACATGTCACAAGCTCACAAACCTAAGGTAATGCGACAAAGTTAGCCACCCTTCCCGACTAAGAATAATAAAGTTGGAATCTTATCCTCGAATAAATATATATATATATATATATATATATATATATATATATATATATATATATTTGATAACTATATTATAGATATATAGATATATATATATATATATAGATATATATATATATATTTGATAACTATATTATAGATATAAAGCATTCACTACTGTTAGCAATGATTAATTTTCTTAGAGGAACCTGTTGGGCACACAAGATGAGTTCTCCCCTCCTAATCAAGTTTTCTCCATATATAGGAGTTAGGATTCGAATCCTTAATCACTTGCTTAAGGTGTCCGAATCCCTTATCACTTGGATCAATCATTTGTTGGTGGTGTATATATATATATATATATATATATATATATATATATATATATATATATATATATATATATATAAGTGAAATGTACCAACAAGGGTTGGTTGGAGTGGAAACGTGATATAATCCCTAGAGGCGCTCTTGTTGGAAGGTCGCAAAATCCAACGAGTTAATTCTCATGCGTCTAGACAGTCAAATCGGGAATCAGTCTCATAGCTGATCCAAAGGGCCGAAACTATGGAATACCCCAATAAATTATTGTAGAGTCAAAGATTCTAATTATGGTTGGTTTCAATTAAAAAAATATATACATAAGCGAAATGTTTCTTGTAATTATATTTGGGGAAGGAATTTATTTATTTTATAGATTTTTTAATAATCAAGTAATTTAGACCATAAAGTATAAAGAATAAAGATGTATAAAAAAGCAAATACAAATAAAAAAATAACGATTAATGAAATTAAATCCAATAGACAAAAGTAATAAATATGTAACAAAAATAAGAGCAAATATTAATGAAGACAAGTAAAGAAAAATCATGTAAAAAATACCATAAAGATATGAAGTTAAAATAAAAGAAGCAAACTTGATTGAAAGAAAAATAAAACTGAAAGCTTGTAGGGCACCCATTGAATCCTTTTATATGTGTGGGATGCATAAAAGCTTTAGAAGTTCTAACCAACCCTTACTATATTTTTCAAAATCCTTCAATTAAACAAATCCGTATTTTCATAATACTCATTATCTAAATATAAGGACATCGCAAATTCAGCATATCAAATTTAAACATAACGAACGTCACAAGTTATTCACTTATTTTATCACGATTGAAAGTGCTAGTTGGGTTAGTTAGTAAAGTATTTTGTAGTTAATTTCCAGGATCTAAAATTAAATTTTACCTTTCACCAAATTGTTACATATGAGCAAAGTTCCGCTTCAGCATTGTCTCTTCTTTCTTAAGAGGGTGTTTGATAGGCATTTTTCTTTGTTTCCGGGAATCATGAGAAATGATGATTCTCCGAAATGTTTAAAATGTGTTTGGTAGTCCTTAAATATTCCTGGAAATGTTATTTGGAATCTTTGATTCCCATGTTTGGTTTAAGGTAAGGGTATTCATCAACCGATCTAATCTAATGCAAATAACAATAACTGAATCGAAAAATCGAAAATCGAAAACCGAAAAAATCGCATTTTCTTCATTGGATTAGATCGGTTTTTGGTTCCTATGTTGAAAATCAATTCAATCCAAACCGAACCGAAATTATTTGTATAAACCACATTTTCTCTCCTTTTTTTTTTTGTGTGTTTCAAATTGTATTATCTTCCATAGTAACTCTCTATTCCATTATTTTGGAATGAACATAATTGTTCTGCTAATGTAGATATTCTTCAGTCACATTTAATGGGAGTTACACAAATGGGTATGGTAAAATCATATCTAAAGCCATATATATGAGTCAAAAAAAAAATCTAATGCCATATATTTTATATATTAGTTGGACAATAATAATTAAATTATTAGCATATTTTCATAACTGAGGATTAATAATTAAATTGATTGCATGGCAACACTTGCAATGGATGTTAGGTTTTTACTTAATTTTGTATGTCATTTCTCTCAAATAACGCTGCTTCCTTAAAATGTCTACAAAATTGATATTCTCATAAATTTGGAAGTAATTATTTGATCTCCACAGTAGGTATGAAGATGGAAATCCGAACCAAAATACATGAAATTAAACGTATATACAGTTTTAATGTTCGATTCAATTTAACCTGTAATATGGTCTTTGACGTAATATAACCAAGTAACGATGTATTGACAAAAATCGAATTATACAATCCATTAAAAATTGCATTTGATTGGATTATGTTTTTTTAAGAAAATAAACCGATTCAACCCAAATCGCAGGTTGTTTCAATCTTTGGATCAGATGATTTTTTGGCTCAAAATCGATTCAGTTCAACCTGCAAGCATCGCTAGTTGAAGGGCATCTTTTCTGTGAATATTAGTATTATTAAAATAGATTATATGAAGAAAAAAAATTTAAAATAGATTAAGGACATCTTTAATATAGATCAATTGAAAATAAAAAATAAAAGATATGCTAAAATATTAAAAATTTAAATAATTCAAAAAATAAAGCATACTAGTATGTATTCATTTTCTGCAAAACAAAAATATATTTTAACATAATATTAATATTGTCCATGAAAAATTAGAGTATACTAATATTTTCAAATAATAAAAACTTTCTCATGTCCATGAAAAATTAGGATTACCACACCCTCCCATGAAAATTCTTTTGGGGGAAACATAACAAAAAAACATTTATGGGAATGTTAGTCCCGTGGGAATGTATTTTTTTTAAAAAAAAAATATATATCAAATATAAGAATTTAGAATTCTCATATTAGGATTTTTAGGAAACTAATTAAAAAGAATCTCTTTCCCAACACCCTCTAAAATATATTGTATGTCGGGATCCTTGAATTTGAGTCAGTTATTAGTTGAAATTTATAGGTTTCTCCATGTCAAAGAAAAAATTATTTGGTCATAATTAAAATGGTTGAAATGACTTTGAATTCAAAATAAAGTATAAATTCGAATTATAATATTTTTTTTTTATGAAAATTAGCACAATCTTTAATAGAACTACAACAAAACTATAATGGAGCATGGATTATTATTCCTTAATACATAACTTCTTTAACATGTTGATTGTATAAGTATTTTGGACTTGATAAATATACAATCTTAGAATTGGTTTTCTTCTAGCTCCGAAGGAGGCACCCTTTCTTTTTCAAATTGGTGTATAAGTCCTGTAGAGTGTTTGAAAAAAAGATACAAAAATTAGTATGACTTGTCATCTAATTATATATATGAATTAAAATATCCTTTATATCTCATACCTACTTATAAGTTACAAAGAAGAAGAAAAGGACATCAAAATCTCGGGTTTTATTTATTATGTGGTACTTATAGTGTGTTTGGTATAACTTTTATTTGGACAAAACCACGTCCAGATAAGTGTGGACGTGGAAGCTTCAATTTGAAGCTTTTACGGTTAGCTTCTCAATTTTTACAATAATATCACTGTTACCGTGGTTTTGATCGGGAAGCAATTTTTCAACGCAGTACCAAACAGGTACTTAATGGCTACGCTACACTTGCTATAGTCTCTTCATATTATACGATATCACTCATAGGCCTCATCACAAAATTTGATAAATATGACAAAGTTGGATCCGGCTATGGACAGAAAATGATTATTTTTTATTATATGTGACAAATGATTATTATTTTTTTTTGTTTAAAATATAAGAGACATATCTGTATTTTGACAAATATTAAATATACATTTGCAATTTTACCCTTATTTATAATAGGGTTTATATTTATGAGACAGTATCAACTTTTCATACATTTATTAAGATTAGAGTGAATTTATATGAATATTAATTACAAATAGCTTATTTCAATGCATTTTTTTGATCTGTGTAATTTAGAGTTTTGTCTCTTATAATAGAACCAGAGGGAGTAGTTTGATAACATATTCCTCCAACTATTTTTATATGAGTTTAATTGTTATACTCAGAGCATGTTTGGAAAAGCTGGATTAATTGGATTTCAGCTGTTTTGGATTAAAAAAGTTGTTTTTAAAATAATCATTCTTGTTTGAAACTTTGCTTAAATTTATAAAAAAAAAAATTTTGGGGAAAAAAACTGTTTTATGCAATCTAATTTGTTTTAGCTTAAGATTGTTGTAATTTGATTATTTTTCATTCTCAAAACTTTTTTCCCCATTTACCCTTACAAAACTAACTTCCAAATAAATATTATTAAATTATATAAATAAATTCATACCCTTTTTCGTAATTTACTATGTAAAAGTGATTTTTCTTGCACCACCCAAACGAAATAAATTATTTTAAAATCGTTTTTCAACAAACATATCCAAACAAAAACAGATTCTGATTATAATCAATAATCAATTATACATATAATCGATTATCAGCACAATATATATTTTTCAGCTTTTCCAAACACACTCATATTATAAAGTTTTTGTTAACATGATTGTTGAATTGAATTTTGAGGTTTTTTTTTTTTTTTTTTTGACTGATCTGAGGTTGTTGTTAACATGATTCATATGAAGTCCAATTAATTGCTTATTTCTAAAGCCCTTGCTTGAGGAGACGGTCGGATTGATTGAGGTGCCGGATTGGTCATGCTCGATTCAACATACATCCTACGAAGCCAATCGAAGTGCGGACTTTTTGGCAAATCTAGGACATTTGGGGGATTTCTCTTGTACTTTGGTGACAAATGTTCCTCCCCAATTACGTTTAATTTTGGACGAGAATGTTAGGGGGGTTGTTCTTCCAGAGTAGTTAATAAGTTGTCTCTGTCTTTCCATTTTTAACAAAAATAAATAAATAAAAGTTTTTTATCTTGAGAAATAATCAAAAATTATGATATGAGTTACTTTTAAAATAATTATGATAAAAGTCAAATATTTTAATTGATGTGATAAGTTATTATTATTTAACAGTGTAAAAATAATATATAACAATTAAATCCTTTTTGTATCTTCAAAAAGTTTGTTTTAATTAAATTTTATTTGTCGATTATTCGAAAAAATGAATGGTTGGTAATTTATATTTTACTTTTAATATTAACGAGCAGGATATAAAACTAATAAAGTAATAATAATAATATTTTACATATTTTAATAAAATATAATTTTGTAGAATATAATTTTTTATAATCAAATATTTTTGGCTTAATTACACTTTTGATCCCTCAGGTATCACGATTGTTCGATTTTGGTCCCCCGGGTTTTAATTCCGTCAATTGGGTCCTCCAAGGATCACGATTGTGCAATTTTGGTCCCCCACATTTCAATTGCGCCAATTGGGTCCCTCACGTATCATGATTGTGCAATTTTGATTCTCAAGTATCACGATTGTGCAATTTTGGTCCTTCAAGTATCACGATTGTGCAACTTTTAACATCAATAGCCTATGAAGCACATGTGCGACTGATTTGATACTTAATGAGACTAGCTTGGCAGCTTACACGTCATTCTTATGTGATACTTAATGATGTGCATTTGACCATTAAATTATGTAAGATGTCAATGATGTCTTATAAGAATGTCCTGTAAACTGTCAAGTTTACTTCACTAAGTGTCAAATCAGTCTCATGTGTCTTACGTAGGCTACTGATGTTTAAAATTGCACTATTGTGATACTTAGGGAACCAAAATTGAACAATCATGATACCTAGGGGATCCAATTCGCGCAATCGAAAACAGAGGGACCAAAATTGCACAATCGTGATATTTGGGGGATCCAATTGACGCAATTAAAACCTGGGGGACCAAAATCGAACAATCGTGATACCCGAGGGACCAAAAGTGCAATTAAGCCAATATTTTTAATGAATTTTCAGTTTTTATAAAATAACCTTGATAGATAAATAAAAGGACAAAACTTAGATGTTATTTTTTAGTTACTTGTGGCCTATTTTCTAATGAGAATATGACATGTGTAATGATTATTTCATTGAAATTGCACCTAAGTTTTGTGCTTTGAGAAACTATTCCAAGTTAATGTTATTTTTTTTATCTCGTTAGTTCCCTGTCTCACGTCTCCTGTGTTTTATTTTCTCGCACAAAAACTATTTTTTAAAAAGTGCCTTCTCCGATATTTCCAATAATTTTGAGGTAAAAGTTACTGTCCCAATCAAAATGCGCCACCTCAATTAAATGGATCATGTTAATGAGTCAAATCAAATAATTTTCACCATCTAATTGGACCATCTAGGCAGGATAAAATTACCCTTGAGATACGAGGAGAGAATTTTAAAAACGAATTGCAGATAAAATTTATATTAATCTGATCTTATTAGTTTTAAAAACGGTAGCAACAACATCTATCTTGACTAACATAGCAGATACAGTTTCTGGCCACAGATTTCAACCAAATCAATTATAAACTAGTTTTCTGCTTTGCAGACTACTGCAATTTAAATCCGGGCCTTAACAATAATATCCTTTTCTTCCATGCAGAATTAATTATAATCCCTCAACCAGAATCTAACCCTTTTCTTCCATGTTTGTTGGGGCCCTTCTAGTTCCAAAACAATGAAGTTGTTGTATAAACACCCGTATCTCAAAATTAAGACCCAAAGCTTGGTTGATACATGGCAGTATGTAAGTGAAAACGGGAATAAACTTCAATCCCATCAACACTTCCATTTCCAGTAGAACATCAACAACCATGGAGCAACTGCTAGACCAACGGAAAAAGAATTCACATCACTTTCCATGTTCTGCAACCAAATTACCCAATTGAGAACTTCATACATGGAATTGTGAAAGCTTAAAATACCAAAAGAGCTCAGCTCTTGACTAAATTTGACTACAACCTGGAATCTTCCGCACTCTCCTTTCCCTCATCTTACTTCTCACAAGGGAAACATCTATCCATCGCTCTGCTGCTGCGTAGATGTTAGACAACAGCACATAGTTAGCAGCATTTTGAGGCTCAAGCTCAAAAAGACGATTAGCAACAATCTCTCCTAACTCTGAATCACCATGTAGTTTACATGCCCCAAGAAGTGCACCCCAGGCACCAGCATGAGGCTCCACATGCATTGAATTTATAAGTTCATAAGCATCCCTTAATTGCCCTGACCGGCTTAGAAGATCAATCATGCATGCATAATGATCAGGTGAAGGATTAATGCAGTATTTTTGCTTCATGGATTGGAAGTAGATCCAACCCTCATCAACAAGCCCAGCATGACTACAAGCTGTGAGGATGATTGTGAAGGCTGCTTCATCTGGAGTTAGCCCTTCCATCAGCATCCTTTTAAAGAGACTCGCAGCCTCTTCGCCACACCCATGAATCGACAACCCTTGTATCATTGAACAATACGATACTAGATCCCGTTTAGGAATTGCTTCAAACAATTTTAACGCCCTTTCCATGTTTCCGCACTTTGCATTCATATCCAAAAGTGCTGCAATTATATGGTCTTGTTGAAGATCAACAGAGCTCTTGCTTACATAAGAATCAACCCATTGAGCCAATTCTAAACAACCCAACTGAGAACAAGCCGCCATCAAGCTAACCAATATGAACTCATCAGGTTTCACATTCTTTGATTCCATCTCAAGAAAGACTTTCAATGCCTGATTAGGCTGACCATTCTGAACATACCCTGATATCAAAGCAGACCATGCAACAATATCCTTTTCCTTAGCTTGTTCAAACAAGAACCTTGAGGCCGCCATATCACCAGCCTTTGCATAGCCATCAATCATGGTCGTAAAAGAAACCACATTCTTTTCAGGCATAGCATCAAACACACCCCTAGCATTCCTCAAGTCTCCCACCTTTACAAAACCCCGCATCATAGCGTTCCATGCAACCACATTCCTCTGTGGCATCTCATCAAACAGCTTCTTTGCCTCAACTACATCCCCAACAGTGACATACCCAACAATCATAGCCGTCCAAGAAACCACATTTCTCACAGACATTCCATCAAACACCTTGCCAGCATCACCAATCTCCCCACATTTCCCATACATATCGATCAAACTGGTTCCCACAAACACATCCCTTTCCACTCCACACCTCAACGCCGACCCATGAACCGATTTTCCTTCCCAAACCTTGCACGTTGAAGAACACGCTTTGATGACCGAAGGGTAGGTATACCTATCGGGAAGAGACCCATGTGCCTTCATGCGAATAAAAACAGAAAGGGTGTCGAAAAAACCAATCTTTTGGCAATGGGCTCTGATGAGAGTATTCCAGAGGAAGGTTGTAGGGGTGAGAGCGCGGTCGAAGACGGAGGTCGAATAGGTGAGAGTGGCGAAGGAGTTGGAGAGAGAGATGAAGTGGGAAATGAGGAAATGGTCTTGCTCGAGGCCTCTGTGAATGATGGAGGCGTGGACTTGGTGGAGATGTTCAATGTTCTTGCAAGCCTTGAGGAGGGTTAAGATGGTCGCTGCTGAACGAGGAGAGGAACAATGTTGATAGATTGAACGCATGGGAATGGAAATTTATGGAGCCAAAGGCCTGCATTTCCGCACTATGCTTTCAACCTTCCGCACTCACTTCCTGCTATTGCTTGAGAGTTGAGACACCACTGTTTTAGTTTTGTTGATCTTTCGTAGTGTTTTGGTTGGGAGTGATGGAGAGAGGGCAGGGGAGAATATTTCATAATTTCTTTCTTTTTGTTTGGTTTAATTTGTTGGGCACTCAATTTTGGCTCTCTCTCATATCGGAAGATTTGGATATCATTCTTCGGAAGATTTGGATATCATTTTGAATGTATTGATTAAAATATCTTTATTTATATAATTTGAAATTCAAATTATAAGGATATAAAAGTAAATTAATTTTAAAATCTCTCATCTCCTTTTGTAAACCAATGATGAATAATGTTATTTCTCCTTTCTTCAATTAAAATCTCTCATCTTCCTTTCTCTTAACCAAACACAATATTTAATTAAAATCTCTGCTCTCCTTTCCCCTCATTTGAACCAAACATAAATTTATGAAATATTTCATTGCCATGTAAACTATATTTCGGAATATTTTGTTCCCACTCTCACATATGTAATAGTTGTTTTTCAATTTTCATTCACAAACTTTATTCCACTATATCTTTTATGCCTGACAATTATTTTTTATCTTTTGTATCAAAAATAAAAATCTTTTATTCACATCTTACTTTTCTAAAAATATTAAAATGTGCTACTCTGTTTATGTTTGTACACCTCTCCTACTCATCACTTCGCCCTTTGATGCGTTTCAGGTAAAAAATTCACTTTAATCTTTTTTAAATTAACAATATAAAGGTAAATATTTAGAGATAAATATATTAATCTTCAGATTAAACTAGTTTCAGATTTTTTTTCATTAAATTTTCACTCCCATTTTGAAGAATACTTTTATCAAAGAAATAACCCAGGACAGCGAGATTAAGTGCATGTTTGTATACACGATAAGTAACCGCGGACATGAAAGCTATCAGTTATAGCTTTCAAGTTATATTAAAATAAAATTTCCATTATGCCACCGGAAACGTGATTCTGTGAATGTAAACGTGAATCCAAACATTCTATAAGCCAATAATTGTTATTGAAAACTTTTTTTAGATCATTAACACATGAGATACCGTTCAATGTCCCTTTGTTTTATTGATATATTTTTTAAATGTATGTCTACAGAGAAGATAAGAAAAGTAAATGAAAAAATGAAGATAAAATATATATGATGCTAAATACATTCCAAATTTTCCCAGTAACAACTAATATGTAAAGTAAAACGAACTTGAGTTCCTTAGATATGTGATTTTGGGTTCAATCATTAGATTCATGATTAATTGATTATAAAAAACATTATTGGGAGTGACACTCACAGTTGTTATAGTTCCACAATTCATCGTAAAAGAATCGAAGCGCAAATCTTTGGTCCAACCTCCCTACTTCAATTCCAAAAAACAAACCACTCTACTACCATAATTTTGACTCATTTTTCATCCTTATTTCGAGGAAAAGTCAAAATCAAATTCATTGGATCCTCACTCATTGAACACCCCTTGTGGGAGACAAAGTGGTCTATTTAAATAGAGAAGGAAGGAAAAAAAAAAAAACAAAATATTCTCAATCACCTACCGCATATATCACATGAAAAAAAACAAAAACTCGCCATTTATAAGACATTACTGAACTCTACAAACACTTGCCATACCTGAGATGGTCAATTGAAAATTTAAGCAGCGAGGGCTGCAACTATAGCATTCGTGGGCTATCAACAAAATAAACTTAGAAGGAGAAAGGCTTCTTTTGGCTTTCTACCTAGCGGCTAGGATTTGCCGTCCTGCATTTTTACCAGGCATCATGACAGCTTTGGGTATTGGCTTAGCAACTAGCAAGCAAAGTAGTGTGTGTCAAAAGATATGTGCACTTTTCACCTTTTGGACTTTCTTACATTCTGGCCATCACCCCTGGCTTCCCCTAACCTTGATTTTAGACCATTGCCCTGCGCTATAGGAGGCCTCTCCTGGAAAGTATTTGTGAGATCTCGTGATGGCCGAGGCTGAGAAAATTGTCTAGTTGGACTGGCATAACCTCTAGAAGATCCAAGCCTACCAGCCAAGATCTGATCCCTCAGACCTTTCGCTGATTTATAGCCTTGTATTTCGTCGCCATAACTTTTTCCTTGGGCTTGCTTCTCCAGTTCATAAAAGCTTTCCCAATTTATTCCATCTCTTGAATTTTGAAGCTTTTCAGCCTGGACTCCCCATTCCATTCCTTCTGATATACTCCTTTGCAGAGATGTCTCTCCCCTTGAAACTCTCACAGAGGTAGACCTCCTGCCTTTAACTTCTTCCTCAATTGGATATCTTCTGGTATCAAATCTGCTTTCCGAAGGGTAGGCCCACTTATAGCTCTTGTTGTTGTTATCCATATTCAACTCTATAGAATGCATATCACTTTCACCAGAATCCTCTTCACACTCTATTCCATTGTCAACCACCCCTCCATCATCTTCTTTATCTTCATTATGATGGGAACCAAATCGGCTTCTGCCCAAATACGCAGCAATTTCTTCATCATTCAAGTGAGTGGAACTGCGTCCTTTTTCTCTAACTTGTTTGCTTCCTAGAAAAGCTTCAAGTTGACTCCTGAGCTTATCAACAGCTGCATTCTTTTCCTCATGCTGATATTTTGCCTCCGATAGTTTCTTTTGAGCTCTCTCCTCACATAACATATCAGTTAACTGCATTATTTCCTTTTCTTTCCCTACCTCCTCACAAACTTTTGCAGACACTTTCTTTTGTTTCTCTATCTCAGATTTATCTTCACCAACATCTCTTGCTAACTCATCACATACTTGTTCAATGATTTCTCTTGCTCTCTTCTCACTTTCAAGTTCTTTCACCACCTTAAAAAGGGCTGCTTTGGTCTCAGCCAGCTCTCTCCCAAGCTTCTTGTTCAAGCTTTCAAAACGTCTCCTAAGCTTCCTCTCTACGTCGAGTTCTCCTGCAACAGATTCAATCGCAGCCTCAACAATTTCGTGCTCTTTGCTTTTCCAAGCAGCCTTTTCTTCAGCAAAGCACTTCATCAAATAATTTATCTCATTCTGATCAGAGCGCTGTTCCTGTATAAGCTGATTGACCTGCATGCGAGCCCTCTCCAGCTCAGTATGTAAAGCTGAGATTAGGGACATACTAGAAGAAGGATGGTCTTCATGACCCCACATGCGGTTTATAATTTTAAGTAGCTCTTTGGAAGTTGTTAAAGCATTACTAACATCTTTCAAACGCGTTTTAACTCCAAAAGTAGATGAAGCAGGAGTCTGTGCTCGAGATCTGGTTTCAATCTGCAAGAAAACCAAGATGCAACTATAAGGAGACATGCACATCACATATTATTCTACTGAAATTCAAAATTATCAGAATGCGGAGTCAAATAACGTTAGGATTATGCATGCAATTGTATGCTGAAATATGCATGTGCATGACAGGTGGATTGTGCCAAAGTACATTTCAAATTATATAGAAACAACAAAAAAGGTAGAGCCCTCCATTCAAAGTAACAAAAAAATAGTACAAGTTAACTTCGGAATGTAGTTTGGCCATTCTGATAAGCATAGAGAACCTATTGGCATGTTATAATCCGTTTCAGTAAAATTATTCTAATCTATTAGCATATCATGAAGAAATTGTATTAATCTGTCAGCAACCCATCAAACTATAGCAGATGTATTAAAAATACAGTTACTGGTGAGGGCATCAACAAAGCACCATGTGCATACAAATCCTTGGCAGTTGGTATTGAGACTTAACAGAATGAGAGAATTGGAATGAAATTGAAATTGATCTGTGTGTACAGGGAAAGTATATGTACAGCTGGTTACCAACTAACTGATCTAACTATAAACCGTTACAGCTAACAAAACTGATTAAGTTAAGCTAATCTGTAATGGTTGGCACTTGGCACCCACACAGACACATATTAACTGCAACTTATAAGAAAAGAATAGCTCCTAATTTGTCCAAAAAATAGAGGAACAAATATAAGCAACTGAGTTGTCAAAAATAGTGTAATGCATGACAGAGCATTTCAAGGCAGAGGGTTTGATTTCAACGCATAAAAACAATGAAAACCAAAATTAGAACCTCTATCCAAAATAAATTAATTTTTAATATGTAATTTGGCCATTCTGATTCCAAAAGAGAAAGCATCCACATGTTACAGCTTACAAGTTGTTGCAGCATAAATATTGTATTTTCCTATCATGGAGCAATTGTATTAAGTATTAACCTTTCAGCAACACCATAGAACTATTAGCGGATGTATAAAATTATACGGTTACTTAATGAGTAGGGCATCCAATTCCAAAGTATTTACACAAGAACAAGGCGTTCGGGAATGTTAAATATGAAATGCCTAGAAATGAAGTTGAAATAGTCTCCAGAACAAGATAAACCTTTGTATTAGATACCTCCATGAGACTGGCATTGCTAAGAGAATCTAAAGGGCCAACATGGCGCTCTGGTAGCCTTGGCCTTTGACAAATAGATGGAGTTCTTCTATGGCGACTACCAGTTCCAGATCGATCCATTCTCTACACAAACAAAGTCACATTACTTTGTCAGAAATGTATAATGATTAAATATCATTATTACTGCAATTATAAGTTCCAGTTACATGGTCTGAACATCACATATCTACAATTCATTAAGGCTATGCTTGGATGGATGAAGTGGAGTGGTTAGTAATGGAAAGAATAGGTAAAAAGACCTTATCCCATTGTTTGAGAGTTTTTTAAATAATAAAATAGAATGGTTAAGGATGAGAACTCAAACCACTCCATATCACTCAAACCCTCATATTTTCATACTCTCCAATATGAGGGTTTGGGATGGAGTGGAGTGTAAAGTGTAAACCACTTCATACCATTTGTAATTCACTCCAATTCATTAATTAACATTGTGACTTCTATTCTAAGCAATGAAGTGTGATCTCCCTACATTCACTGGTTAAAACTTCTGAACAATGCAGTGTATACTTTTACCTTTTCATTCAATTTCATTCTAAACCAACACATTACTAAGCACTTCAACCTGTCTCCGAAACATAGACTCAGACAAATAAAATTTCTAATTAATTAACAAAAATAATAATAATAATCAGTTAAAAAGAGGGATTTAAAGAAAATGGGACCTCGGAAACGGGACTATGTGATGGATCGGACAAATGGGGAGGCAAAGAACCAGAACGCGTGGACCTTGCGAACCTTTCCTTTGCTCTGAGCTCCTTCTTCAACCTCGTACCATCTTCACGCGCTTCCTTGACGCTAGGCGAAGGAATCTCATTCATCTCCCACAGCGTCGCGGCGAGCTTCCTCGCTGAAACCGGGGCTTGGTTCTTGGGCTTGTTACCCGTCTGGGAAGGAGGAGGAGGAGGGTATTTTGGGGAGTCCAGGGCTCTCATGAGTTTCCACGTAGGCACGGGTGTAGTGGATCCGCCTCTCTTACCGACCAGAATAGCCCTCTTGAACCTGTAATTGTGAATCACGGAAGAAGAAGACGATGCTGACGAGGAACAACCTCGTTTTCTGATCTTCCCAGGAATCATGTCCATGTTTCGGTTTTGCCTCAGCATCACACCAAACACAACGAACTCTCGGTGCTATCTACTGAGAGTGCTAGATTTGTTTGATGACTACACCACACACACATTAGCAAAAGGGAGAATAACAGCGATCGTACGCGACCTACCTTATGGAGCGTTAACACGTGTTCATTTTTCAGTGGTGCGATGAAACAATTTTGGAATCCTATGACGGTGATTGGTGGAGGTTGGGTTTCGAATTGGGAAAGAAAAGTAGAGAAAGTGATTTGGTTTGGACGTTATTAGCGATAATTGGGTGGAGTGGTATTATAACGACACCATGTAAATGATGTAATGTTGCTTTTGGCAGTTGGCAATGCCACAAACAAATCTCAATCCAAAATGGCGACAACTTTGACTTTGACCTGTATAAGTAACCTGCTATCTTTATGCCGAGGTTGAGGGATTGTGGTGTGGATATATATCTTTTTCACGAAAATTTGGTAAGGAAAATTATGGCCAATATCACAATCCTTGGTATGGAGGGGCCGCATGCAAGAGGGAATAGATTTCTCAATAACCTAAATAAGGGCAACAATCTTTCTCTTCTTAAACGTTATGGTAACATTTTTTTTTGTATAAAGGGAAAGCCTTACGTCAAGGAGGATTGAGGGGAGAACGGAATTGGAAACGAATGGAACGCATTGTGAGAGTTTGAATTCGTACACTTATAATTTATATCCAGCAACTTAACTAATTGAGTTGAATCAAGAGACCATGTTTATATTTTTTTACTAAGGTATATTCGGAAACATTGTATTGAGATTAATTTGAGTTCTAAATGTGATTATGTAAAACTCTCATGGAATCTAATCATTTTCAAGAGGTACATCACTAAATTTTTTCCATTCACAATAAAAAAAAAAAAACAAATGTAGCACATTGAAGATTGATTATTTTTACCACAAAATTTAAAATCTTTTAAACTAGGCCTTATACTTTAATGTTCCAATTGATGTTAGGACTAATGAGCTTAATGTCCGGGGATCTTCTTTTATGGGTTGTGAAATTCTTCTATGGACTAAATGAAAGACCATATAAATAATGGGCATGACATCACATGTTGACCAAAAATCCTAAGACAATGAATCTATGAGTATTCTCCACTTATATAGTCTTCAATTTATCAAGTTCTTTTCAATGTAGGACTTCTTCATTCACATCTTACTCACACTTGAATTTTCAACAATTGATCCCTCTATTTAAAATTTTTCAATTAACTAACATTTTTACCACATGATAACATCTTTCCATTTAACCATTTTTTTCATTAATATTGATGTGATAGTTAAATCTTTAGTGTAGTTATGATAATATAATAAATTGAACGAATATTTTAAATAAAAATGGTAGTAATAATTTTCAATAATATACTTAAGTGAATTCTATGATACTCCAAGGATAACTTTATCATGCCTAGGTGGCTCAATCCGATGGTAAGAACTATTTGACATGACCCACTAATATGACTCATTTAATTGAGGTGGCGCATTCTGATTGAACAAGACAACTTTTACCTCAAAATTATTGGGATACCGGAGAAGTCACCATATACTTATTATTTTATCATATAACCATTTTTTAGGAGAAAAAAAGAAAAAGAAAAACTACTCTTCTCTTTTTAGCTGGCGAGGTGGATCTAGCCTCACTCAGCTATCATGAAAGGAGTGCAAACTGAATTTGGACTCATGTCAACAACTTATCAGTACCCTATCGCTTTATTTGCAATGATTTAATCCATATTCATTAGTGGAAGCTTTATACAAGGAGAAATTCAAGGAGAAAAAAGGTAGATTTGATTTAAAGCAAATAGCAGTTCATCTATGTCACATGCATTATGTTTTGATTCCCGATCCCTCTCTCCCTCTTTCTCTCCCTACTTTTTTCCCCCATCAGAGTCCCTTCCCACTATCATTGCGATTCATACGGACCCTGTTGTTAGGGCAACAACTTATTAAGCCCAATAGAAATGTTTCACGGCCTTTACCCAGATAAATTAAAAGCTCATAAAGAATATTTTTGCAATGGCTGACCCAAATATAGCACTTGGCAATGTGAGTTCATGATGTTTGGATATATAGCACTTGGATTTGGACACCATAAGTTTCTTTGGTCTTGGGAGCAGGTAACCATTCAAATTTCTATACTTGTTGGCCTAGCGTGCTTCATTTTTCCAGTATAGATTTAACAAAAAAATAAATAATCAAAGACTATACTTGTTCACGTTTTGAAACCTTTGAAGTTAGCATTCTATATGGTATTTTTTAAAAATATCACGCGGAAGGATATGTTGTGGAGTGAAATTCCACATTTTTATAGATGTGTTGCATTTCAGTTTGTTCACCTTGCTGGTTTCATTTAGAAAGATGTATTGTAGATTTTGCTACTTATTACGATGTGATGGATAAATTATCCATTTAGGGTGAGGAGCTAAAATTATAAGTATTCATTGTTTTTAGTAAATGCCTAAATGGTTTGTTTAAACCCGTCCTCTCCCATCACCTTCTGTGTGAACAATGAAGTGAGAAATGAGAAAATGAATAATTTTAATGCAAAAAATTCAAAAAAAATGACAATGCCTTAGAACTAGATAAAACTGATTGACTGAGTCAATAATTAGTGTTTGTATAAAGTTAATCACTGCTGTTAATTGTTTCTTCATGTTATCATCAGTGTCTTTATCATATCTGAACTATTGAACCATGACAATTCTCATCGAATTTATATTATTTACTAATATTCAAGTCTAAAAATTTTGCAGGTTTGTATTTTTTTTTTCGGATTAGTTCAATTTGCAGATCAATTACTAATATGATGGACCATTAAACGGAGCAAGAACTCCTGTCCTTCTGTAGTGCCACAGTAACAAAAGAAGAAATATTGAATTTAGAATAGAGGAATAGCCAAATAATTATTTCTTTTCTCTTTTCTATTTCACTTTTTCATTTTTTGTTGTTTTTTCTTTTTCAGTTTTTAAATTTTAATTTTGTCTCACTAGAAAACTGGTCAGATACAATTTAACACAGTCCGACCTGATTCAACTGGGTTTTTGATCGGTTTTGACTTGTTAAAAGATGACTTACCGTAGAAACGACTCTGATTCCTAACTAGGATAGAAAAAGATATTGGTTCATGATTCAACCAGTACGATCGGATCGGTCTATTTTTTCATAACCTTGCAAATTTCTGATGTATTGTTTACTTGGAGGGAAATTAGGGAGCACAGAGAAGGGATTTTGATAAAATATAGAATCTCTTTTTAGATTCAAAAGTTTTGGAGAGAAAGGAAGAAAAAACAGAAGATCAAGGTCCTATTTTTGGTTTTTCAGGGTATCCGCGTGCAACCGCGAAGAGTAATCTCACGAGATACTATACGACATTGAAGAACTGACTTATCCCAGCCAGTTTTTTCTATATACAAGAGTCATGGATCAAACCTCTCACAATTTGCTTAAGGGATCCGAACCCGTTATCACAATCACGTGTCGGTAACATCAAGGTCCCTTGGTTCCAAGATTTACCTCCAATTTAAAATTGGATGAATTATTAGCGAAAAAATATTTCAAAAACTGTGGTTGCATATCTGTCGGGCTCTTTCCTTACTTTCCCGAAGTCATCAGGAAAACAAAAACATTTCAAACTTTCCACGAAGCACCTTACACCACCATTGATTTGACACTACCACTCCTTATAAGCTGCTTTCTCTTGATATGTTTTTTTCTCTCGAGCTACTGATATGTGTTTATTAGTATATTTTATTTAGATTAGATTTCAAACATGCTGAGTTTATATATATATATATATATATATATATATATATATATATATATATATATATATATATATATATGGATGCACACAAGGTGTTTGAAGAAATGTTTGAACCTGATGAATTGATGTTTGATGTGTATATTATGTATGAAGCCGGCCTGGCCCTATCTCTGCTCTATTTTTAATAGTCATGAAGGGTGATGTTTCCTTTGTTGGAGCAAATTGCATGTGTATTGTTTGTTGAAAGGCCAAGTTATTTGCAAACCTAGTCATGAACATGAATGTTGTATGAAGTAGTTACTCTTGCCATGTATCTCGCATAAGTGCCACGTCTATTATATTTTATTCCTCGATTCATGTCTTATTTGCCTCTTTCCTATTTAATACATGCAAACACTGGTCCAACATGTTGGTCAAAGAGTTTTTTGTTCTGGTTGTGAAGGAAGATTCATAGTTTGACAAATTATATGCAATATATCTTTTTGTTTCCTAAACAGAAAACAATGCAAGAAGTGATAAAAGCTACTAATTATTGAAATTTAGCTCTAGCTTATGCTTATGTGAGAACTGAGAATCATCTAGACTTCTTCAGCATGAACGTGGAGATTTTTGGGAAGCTATTACCACGGCTTATTTTTTTACTATAGGTCATTTGTTGTAGTCGGTTTAATTTTGCACATATTTTGTGGTGATTGAACCTTTATATTCATTCTGATGTCGCTCTGTCTTGGGCAAAAGAAAATTTTTGTTTGTTGAAGATGTACCAAAGCTTTTACATTTTTCTGTTGCATTTGTTAAGTGATTTCAATTCTTAACAAGATGAGTTTAAATGACAAGTGTTTGTAATATGGTTTATGAGAAGGTTATTATAGTAAGTGATGCTTGATTGAGTATTAATTGTTAACACGATGTTTCCCATTTTCTCATTTAGAATTGGAGCTTCGAAAGAGCATCAACTGTTACCTAATAATTCATTATCTTACCTGCATTCAGGTCGAGATTTCAACCAGAGAATCACATTTCAGTCTCCGAGGTACAGTCTTAAAATGCATAATAAAGGTTTTTCATAAATCTTTGACCATTTTATATTTGCTTGTTATCTGGTACCCTTCCATTTTCCATTTTATTATTTGAAAGTGTATAATATGTGTATATTATTCAAAGTATTTTATTTAAGGGTTTCTTTTCCATTTGGTGAATAGAGTTCTTTTTCTTTCTTGACGTATTCTTCACTTCAAATATCCTAGCCTAAACCCTTGCAGCATGATTCTTTGAATGATCTTATCAAATTACTTCCCCACGTGTGTGTCTAAATGATGGATTCCTAGTTGTTGAGTAATTTCAGCATATGGATATACATGTATGTGAGTCTTGTTCCCCCGTATATATCAATTTACATGTATGTGATGCTCTTAAACCTGTGTAAAATCTTATGTTTTGTTGTGTTAGATGGAAAATGAAGACGAAAGAAGAGAAGCAATTACTAGATGGTTTGATTTGCGCCAGAGAGCTATAGCTCAACTCATATATATTGATGTCTATTACTATCTCATTCGAATGTCTCGTAAAAGAAAAATTAGTTATGGCAATAAAAAGAAAAACAAAGTGGCTAAAAAGAAAGAGAAAGACAGAGACTTAAGTGAAATTAAAGAGAGACTGTATGTGGTAGCAGATGTGCTAAGAGAAGGAAATGCTACAATGAGAGAGTGCCTAAACTATAAGCTGCCTCCAATTTCAAGGGAAGAAACTTGGAATTTAATCAAAGAATGTGGATGTGACATAAACTCATGGCCCAAGATATATTGTCTTGTCATGAATGATATTAACAAACTCAGAGTTTTTCTTGAGTTTCCGGCTGAAGCACGCAAGGTAGTGATCATGCAAATCGTTTTTGGTTCCTCAAATCCGCCTTCCTATTGATGCATTTGATCGTATCATTTGAAAATTTGAGTTTAATGGATATATCATGCCGTAAACTAGAGCATTTGATTAATATTTTGTACTATGCTCAAAGCTTATCGTTCTTGAGTGTACAACTGAAGCATGCAAGGCAGTGATCATGCAAATGGTCTTTGGTTCCTCAAATCCGCCTTCATATTGATGCATTTGATCGCACTCATTTGAAGACTTGAGTTTAATGGATATCATGCTGTAAACTAGAGCATTTGATTAATATTTTGTGCTATGCTCAAAGCTTGAGCATTTTTTTTAGTGCTTTATACCTTGCTTTAAACTTAGCTTAATGACTTCTGTCATTCTTAGGGTTTCAAGACTGAGCTTAATGGATATCATGCGTAAATTTGAACATTTTATTAAGTACTATGCTTTAAACGTGAGTTTAATGACTATTGTACTCTAGCTAGAGCTGGGTATATGGCCTTGGGCCTACGGACAATCCGTTTAGCCCGCAGCCCGCGCAAGCTTGGACAAGGCAAAATTCATGTTCATTTAAATGCGGGCTTTTGAAGTCCGGTCTGTTTAACCCATGAACTAAATGGACTTGGTTCGCGGACCAGTCCGTGAACTTACACAATATAAAAAAAATCCTGAATTAGGAGGACTTATGCACACAAAGTTATGGATTATGTTTGATGTACTTGTTTGTGTTTGAGCATTGTTGGATTATGTTTGATCAGATAGGTTAGAGCTAAATAGAAACATGTAGTGGTTCGCATACTCTTTTAAGCCATTTCACTAGGGACGGCGATTGGCGGCAGTGCGATGGTTCATGGCTAGTATGCAATTCTGAGATCGGCCGGCATTGACGCGATAGAGAGTAGGTCCCGTGGTGGACCTGGACGCAAGGATGGGAGTTCGGTTCCTGTTGGTTGGTTTCTGCAAAATGGGTCAACCCGCGGGAGGAAGAAGATGATGTTGAAACGTTCTGCAGTAAGAAAGTTCAAAAAGAAATAAATGTGAACACATTGACATTAATTCGGGAGATGGTATAATGGCTGGCGCACTTTTGATATAAACAGGAAGACTCTAGTGATACGGGATATTGTAACTTCAATTTTTTTTGTTACTTATGTTTTTCATTTAAACAAAAGACAAGTGTAGTAAAGTAAATTAAATAAAGGCCCGGAGAGGTTCGAATCGGGACCCCAGAAGCTAGTAAGGGAATAGCTGACCACCAGACCAGCAATAGGTTTGGAAATTCAACCTCTTTTTATTTTACTTAATCTATTATTATTCACAATCACACTTGAAGGAAATTATATTTCAAAATTTAAAATTATTTTCAATTATCACTAATTTTAATACTTATATTTGATATTATATTATATAGATAAATTGAAGTTATTTGTTATCATACATTCGTTAAATGTGTTAGGATAGTTCAATCTTTAGGTACCTCAATCTAATTAAAATAGTTAATAATATATGAGGATAAAGGTTGATTAAACTTAATATATCAACTTGTACAAATAATGTTAGTGTAAAAACAAAAACAAAATGTAATATATATGTTCAATATTCTATGCCATGCATATAATATATAAGATATATTATATATTGGCTCAATAAAATAAATAAATCAAGTAAACAAGAGTATTATATATATTTGAGTAACATAATTAATGAACATAAGATATATGAACTATTTTTTTAGATTAAAATAAATATATAAATCATAAATTACTCGTAACATTTGTCAAACTATACTCATGTAGTTTGTATATCTTAATTTGACAATTATATATTCACTCTTATGCTCAAATGTGCTTGTTCAACATTTTTGTCATATTTATCAACAATATTTACTGCAATAATTCATATCTTCTATCGATAAAATAATTGTAAGTATAATATTTTATATTCATGTAATTGATACGATTTTCACAAAACAAAATCCAAAAAAATCCGATGGACATCAATTTTTTTTTCGATTTTCAATTTTTTTGAATTGGTTTGCAGTTTTCTTTTGGATCGGTTTGGATATGAACACCCCTACATTCATCCCGTCTAGTGATTATTTTGATCGGAGTCGATCATCAGTTGAACTTGAATGATCTTGTTTGAAGTGAGGCTTGAGTGTACATGTGGATGATCCATTGATTATTTTGATTGAAGTCGATCATCCACAACATTTGTCTAACTACTGAGGCACAATAATAAAATAATGTCAATCCAAATAAATTTACCTTACCCTCACCCAAATATTTTGCTTTCAATATATTTCTACAATAATACAATTAAATAAAAAATTAATGAAATCTCCATAGTAGATAATATTTTTCCAAAAATAATTTAATATTAACTATTTTAATTAGATTGAGGTATATTGAGAGTAAGCTATCCTAAAACATTTAATGAGTGTCTCATAACTAATAACTTTAATTCACCCCCACGATATAATTTAAAATTATTGAGCAATTAAAAAATAACTTTATAATTTGAACTTTATTTTAATTGATTGTGATTCACAGAACATTTAAATTATAAATTTAAATAATAAATGTATAACATTGAATGATAGGTTAAGTATCTTTAAAAATGTTAAAACCGTAATATGGATGCTATCCTAATGGTTTGTTACTCTCTTCCTTTTTTTGATCCTGAGTTCGAATCCCAACTTCAATGATGAGTAAATTATCCTAAAATATTTAACGAATGTATAACAAATAACTTCAATTCACTCACACGATATACTTTAAAATGATTGAGTAATTAAAAAATAATTTTATAAATTGAACTTCATTTAAATTCTGTGACTAACAAATCATTTAAAATATAATTTAAATTATAAGTTAAGCATATTTAAAAAATATCGTGCTCAGTAATATTGATCTTAGCCTGATGGTTTGTTGCTTTTTCTCTCCGTGCCTGTACTTGAGTTCGAATCATGCTTTGCTCCATTTTATTTTATTCCGGCAATAAACCTTGTTTTCTTATAAAACGGAAACAAAAAGTTTAAAATGCAACCCATGGGGATCGAACCCACGCACTGAAAGTGAGACACCGCACATCCACGGTGTGGACCACTGGGCCAAGCAACAAGAAATGTTTGTTCATGACACCTATTCTTATTTTTATATATAAAACGGTATATTAAAGTGACGCTTCATTATAATCCCTAACTACCCGCGGGTTAACCAGACCCATTTTGCAAAAAATAGGTATTTATGCTGCTCAGATGGAACTCTAGTCATTTTTTTTTCATTTTTATATCTTTTCTATCCAAATTAGATTAAAGAATCATCCTTTTATGATTTAGGATGATTTTTTTACCATTTTCATTTTTTCACTAAAAACATTATATGAAGTCAAATAGATGATAAAAAGGTTCATGAGCGATTTTTGTCTTCAATTGTGAAGCTTTTTGAGTTTCATTCTTTTTTAATTTTTAAATTAATGATTAAAAATAATTTTAAAGTAAAAAACATATTTACCTACTCAGGGACTAAATAGTCACCGCCATGCCTAGCTTGTTGCGTCTCCATTGTGGGCCGATGCAAGCGCGGCTTCCTCTTTCGCCGTTGTCGGTGCACCGTTGCCTGGCCGTTGCAAGTGCGGCACCGCCATCCTGGTGCGGATCTGCGAGAAGGGAGAGAACTCACAAGGGAAATGGATTTTACTTTTCGGAATAGATACTGTTTTTTTTAATATCTGAGCGGTTAGATTAAACTGTGATTTCTGATGGAGAGTGGCAGGAGAGAAAGGTTGGAGTAGAGGATCTGGACTTCTGTTTAAGATACTATTTAACACTTTCTTAAACCTACTAATCCAATGAGGTGTTGTTCTCAATAAAAATTTAGAGTTTGACATATATCAATGGTGTTGATTTGCTGAGTTTCAGTCCACACTCCTCCTGTAGAGTATTTAAGACTTGTCTTTTTTTTTTTTTGTACCATGTTATAGATACGATAAGACTTTGTCGATAATTAATTTCTGTCGGAAAACTTGTCTGACCAGTTTTAGTGGGGTCTCCTCTCCCAACCATATTTTTTCTACTCACAAGGTTCGAACCCGAGACTTTGCTTAAGGGATTCGAACCTAATTCCACTTGTACTTTACATACATTAAGTATAGTTTTTTATATTATATTTTTATAATTGCATTATTTATTTTTATATGTTCTAATTAATTACTTTATTTTTTATTATTTCAATTTAATATATTATATGTCAATCACATATCTCACAATCACATTATTCTTTTCTTCATAAATAAAAATTATTATTTTTTCAACTTTTAAGAGATTAAGTATTTTAATTGTTATATAAATTTGAGTAAAGGCTCAAATTAGTCCTTGACAAAAAAACATCATGACATTTTGGTCTCTGAAATATGAAAAATACCAATTTGGTCATCAAGAATGTAAAATGTGGGTCAAATTGATCCTTTTTAGGATAATTTTTAGGGACATTTTAGGTCCTATCAGAGACTTTTTTGATCCGTATTTTACATTTTTGATGCCTAAATTGATATTTTCATTTCTCATGGACCAAAATGTCACCTTATTTTTTTGTTGAGGACTAATTTAGGTCTTTACTCTATAATTTTTTTATTTTTATTCCAAATGCAAAACTTATATAATTTTAAGTTTTTAATAATGATTGTTCTATTAAAAAAATTTGAAATAAAATTAAAGGTTTTTAATTTTTCTATGCAAATCAGTATTTTGTTTTTTATTTAAAAAATATCATTTTTATTACTAATTTAAATCCATAATTAATTTATTTCATTAATTCTTAGAACCCATTAATCTAGTCTAACTCATTAAATTCATTTTTTTATTTATTTTTTTAGATTCAATATAAAGAAATTATTATGTATGTCTTATTTATAATTTTATCAATGTCTACAGAATATGAAAAAATGATTTTCATATAAAATAATTTAGAGATTATATGAAAATCATTTTTTCACAATCTGTAATAAATATATCGTCTCTCTCCTTTCCTAAAAATTTTTAAACAAACACAATTAAATACACTAAAAGTCATCAAATAATCTTAAACAAACGCACTCTTAATTGATATGCATCATTTATGTAAAGATATTTTATATTTTCAATCAATTATAAATTATTATATTATTAAAAATATTTGATTATTATCATAACTATCTTAAAAGTTATATCTCAAATGATTTATAATTGATTGATATTGTAATTTTTTTTATAAATATTGATAGTCAAATTTAATTACGCCGGGGATAAGTCTCATGTTTATATATGGATATCTCATGGTTTTTTATTTCAAAAAAATCACTAATCAATTAACATAGAGTAGTCTTTTCTTTGGCAAATTTTTCAATATATCACTGTTTTAATATTTATTTTCCAAACTACCACCCTTTTCAAATTATGTACCAAATTACCACGGTTTTGAAAGTAATTGAGAAATCGTTTTTAGCATTAACGACTTCCCAACATGATATTTCTGAAATTTATTTTTATTCCCTTGAGAAGTCGTGTTTGCTAACCACGACTTCTCAAGGGGATTTATATTTTTTTTTTTGAAAGTTCTATATTTAAATTAATTTAAATTATTATTTTATCACTTGTCTACTTAGACAAGTGAAACTGCTGATCACTTGATGTTTCACTCGTCTAAGCAGACAGTGAAACATCAAACAAGTGATCAGCAGATGTTTCACTCGTCTGCCTATCACTTGTCTGATGTTTCACTCGTCTAAGCAGACAAGTGATCAGCTGTTTCACTCGTCTAAGCAGACAAGTGAAACAGACAAGTGATCAGTTGCTTCACTTGTCTGCTTATACGAGTGAAACATCAACATCAGACAAGTGATAAGCAAACGTTTCACTCATCTGCCTATCACTTGTCTGTTGTTTCACTCGTCTAAGCCGTCAAGTGATAGGCAGACGAGTGAAGCATCTGCTGATCACTTGTCTACTGTTTCACTTGTATGCTTAGACGAGTGAAACATCAGACAAGTGATAGGCAGACGAGTGAAACATCTGCTGATCACTTGTCTGATCAGCAGATGTTTCACTCGTCTGCCTATCACTTGTCTAATGTTTCACTCGTACATCTGACAAGTGATCAGCTGTTTCACTTGGCTGCTTAGACAAGTGATCAGCAGATGTTTCACTCGTCTGTCTATCACTTGTCTATTGTTTCACTCGTCTAAGAAGACAAGTGAAACATCTGCTGATCACTTATTTACTGTTTCACTTGTATGCTTAGACGAGTGAAACATTAGATAAGTGATAGGCAGACGAGTGAAACATCTGCTGATCACTTGTCTGATGTTTCACTCGTCTAAGCAGACGAGTGAAATATCTGACAAGTGATCAGCACCTGTTTCACTCGTCTACTTAGACGAGTGAAACAACAGACAAGTGATTAGCAGCTATTTCACTCGTCTGCCTATCACTTGTCTGATGTTTCACTCGTCTAAGTAGACAAGTGATAAGCAGACGAGTGAAACATCTGCTGATCACTTGTTTGATGTTTCACTCGTCTGCTTATCACTTGTCTGATGTTTCACTCGTCTAAGCAAACAAGTGATAGGCAGACGAGTGAAACATCTGTTGATCACTTGTCTACTGTTTCACTTGTATGCTTAGACGAGTGAAACATCAGACAAGTGATCAGCAGCTATTTCACTCGTCTGCCTATCACTTGTCTGATGTTTCACTCGTCTGCTTAGACGAGTGAAACATCTGACAAGTGATCAGCAGATGTTTCACTTGTCTGCTTAGACGAGTGAAACATCAGACAAGTGATCAACAACTATTTCACTCGTCTACCTATCACTTGTCTGATGTTTCACTCGTCTAAGCAGACAAGTGATAAGCAGACGAGTGAAACATCTGCTGATCACTTGTCTGATGTTTCACTTGTCTAAGCAGACGAGTGAAACATCAGAAAGGTGATCAGTTGTTTCACTTGTATCGTTACACCGTTTCACTTGTATTGTTTCACTTGTATCAGTTGTTTCACCTTGAGAAGTCGTGGTTAGCAAACCCGACTTCCCAAGGCAAAACCAACAAAATTTTGTAAAATGAGGTTGAGAAGTCGTGGATGGCAAAAAAGACTTCTAAATGTAATTCTCAAATAATGGTAGTTTGGTATATAATTTGAAAACGGTGGTAATTTGGAAAATAAAAAGTGAAACAGTGATATAGTGATAAATTTGTCCTTTTCTTTTGAGTTCAAATTTAGTTGCGTCATCAATTCGTCAAATAACAAAAAAAAATATCTGTTGAAATGTGATATAATTTCATCAATCAAAGCGAAGTTGGGGTCTTGGGGATAAGATTTATAGGGAAAAAAAAAAGTGAAGTGATATCTCTCGGGGATGAGCTGTCAAGTGTCAATGTGTCATCATGTAGCACTAGTTCCACTGACAATTTTTTGTGAACAGAATCTTTTTCAAGTTAATTTTTTGTTTTATTTTGAGTAAAGGTCATTTTAGTCCCTAATAATACTTGATGTATCATTTTTCGTTCTTATGAAAAAATAACTCATCGAATAATCCCTGATAATGATAAAAGAGGGACAATTCAGTCCCTTCATTTGTCTCCATCCTAAACATAATGTTAAAGTGCTACTATATGTTGTCATTATGCCTAGATGTCTATTAAACCCGTCCATATGACTTGTGTTGATGCATCTAGTGTGGTGCATCTGATGCATGCGGTGTGATGGTTTTAACATGGAGGGACTAATGTGTCCCACGATAGAAATTATCAGGGACTAAATTTGGTTACTTAAATAATAGTTGGAGACATTATTGGATCAATGCATAATTATTTTTTTGGTCTATTATGTATGTAGGGACTATTGTTTGGCTACTTGACATACTAACGATACAGATCAACACTTTAATGATGTGTTTAACATGGAAACAAATTGAGGGACTAAAATATCTCTCTTTTATTATTCTCGGGAACTATTCCGTGAGTTTTTTTTTCTGAAAGATGAAAAGTGATATCTCAAAAATTATTGGGGACTTAAATGGGTCTTTACTCTTTTATTTTTTTGGAGTTTAAAATGAAGGAAGGCTCTTTTTATTTTAAGATCAAGTCAGTACCAAAAAAAAAAGGTCCAATTGTTAATTTAAGTAAAAACTAATAGTAAAACTACAAATTATCTACCAAGGGTAGCATAAAATTCAGTATAAAAAAATAGAGCATAAAAAAAAGTGTTTCTCATCGGTGAGGGTTGCCCCTCTCACTTATAACCATTATTGAAGTCGTATCATTATTCAATGTGGGACTCTTAATACATTCCAGGACTAAACATCTGGAACATGAAGTTTGCAAGACTGGACATCTGCAGTCGCCCAACGGATCTTGAATAGACTATGATATCATCTTAAAATTTTGATTTTGAACCTAACTCAACCTTAAAAACTAACTCATGAAGTGAGAGTTGTCTTCACATACAATCAATATTTGGACCATATCAGTATACTGTCAATAATAATAATAATATCATCACAACAAAGGTCATGTGAGTAACATAGCATCATGCTATTAAGTCCATTTTTTTAGTCATATTTAGAGCCTGTATGATAAAATTAGCTGTTAGCGAATAAATTAGCTGATAGCGAATAGCGGATAGCGGATTATGTAGCTGATAGCGAATAGCGGATGAAGTAGCTTATTTTCTGTGAAAGTGTTTGATAAAACTAGCGGTTGAACAAGCTGAAAAATATAAAATGATATAAAAGGATATCTTCATTAATGATTTTATATAAAAGAGAGATAATAGAATAAATGTAGAATTAAATAAAAATAATAAGGATAAAAGTGGGAAAAAAATGAAACGCTATAAGCTATAAACTCAAACGCTACTTCAAGTAGCGTCTGGAAAAAACGCTATAAGCTCGTGAAAAAACTTTATAAGCTCGTGACAGATGTGCTTACCAAATGAGGCTACGTTCTCATCCCCTATAAGCTTGTTGAAGTGCCTTGCCAAACAGGCTTTTAATCCATAATTGTTTCTTGGAGAATACTAATAAGTGTCCTTAGCACTGATTAAGGAGTTAAAAGGAAAAAAATTCATTAAAAATTAGTGCATTTAATATTTTGATGAGTGATAAACTTAATTTTTCAATAAAATTTTATTTTTTTATAATTATTAATCAATACCCTTAAGACATTGATTAACATGATCAGATGTTTTTTTTACCGTATTATATAAATTTTGTATTCTTATCAATGCCATTCATCGTTAGAAACGGCTCAAGCAGAAAGCCGGTGTAAACTGGCAGACAAAAAGTAGCTGCCAAGCCAAAAAGTTTTCAATACAAAAGAAAATGGCACTGATTTAAAAGGAAAATAATATATTTTGAAATTTATACTTAAAAAAAAATAATCCCAACCGAGCTAAAATCCAAATAGAAAGATATTTGCGGAGAAAGAGCATACAAATTCTTCAAATTGCGGTCTGTTTGTAAACAGTCATAATGAATTTTAAAATTGTTTCAATTATTTCTTAAACTATCCACCTTATAATCTTGATATATAATTTCCGAATTGTAGTTAGGACATAGGAGGTGTTTTTATAGCTAATAAGTAATAAGTAATAACAGAACAAATGGAGGTACCCTCCTTGCAGAAGCAAATATGACTGAAAAACAGAACGATAATAGAAGCAGCACCACCCAAAAAATAGACCAAGCACCAGCACCATCTGGGAATCACCTAAGCCCGTAGATCACTCTTCATAATTCTCTGCCTCTCTCTCTTTCCTCTAGCCTTTTTTTATCCCCAAGTTAAGTAGCTAGGAGGTGTTTCCCTCATTATGAGCATTTTGAGTATGTTATGACTAACATACCCTCCCAAAATAGTGAAAGGCATGCTATTTACAACAAAACTAATTGTTTTTATAAAAATATTATTTGTTTACAATCGGATTCTAGTAATTATTAACATAAATACAATTTTTTAATATGTGTCGGTCTAAGTGGAAGCATCTTGTCTCTTAGGTCCCTTAAGCATGTAACCTCACATTTGATTTCAAAATTTACGTGTATACAAAAAATATTATTGGGAGGATTTCTTATTTGATTGTAATTAGTCTCTCATCTATTGGATAATTCATAGGAGAATATTACGGAGAATCGAAAAATAAATCATAACTATAACGTCTATTGGTCTAAGTAACAAAGAGTTTGGTTCCTCTTAAATAAGGTTTCGGGTTTGAGTCTCAGGTTCGAATCATAACTACCTAGGAGAGTTTTGTTCCATTAAATTGGTCTTTCTGACTCGACTCTGATTAGTCAGAGTATAATGTGATTTTCAAATATTAGAGCTCTCTACGAAAAAAACTACAAATATACCTCCGTTAACTGTTAAACCAACCCACGGTGGTGTTAAAATATGAGAATGTTGGTGTGCTTTTGACATGACTATCGAGAGTTTTAGCTTGCAGAGTAGGAGAGTCCAGAATCCCCCATGTGTATGGATTTCATTTTCATATCCATTAGTAAGCGGATGGAAAATTTATCCTCTAAATGGCATTCAAGGAAATGAGGAAGGGAAGTGGAATACGTCCTCAACCAGATATTGCCAAGATAAATGAAACAAAAATGACATAACTCTAGTTTGGACTAAACATAGGGGACACGAGAATTGATTCTCAATTTGGATATCCATCCCTCAAATAGCTCGAGTTTTAAAAGCTGGTGGCCTTCTTTTTTTAACGAAAATATGTCACCTTTAGTTTCGGGAGAAATGCTAGTGATATTGTAATTAAAGAAAGGAAAAAACTTACGTATAATTCTATAGATACATTAAGTCTTATTTTCGAATAGAATTAGGACATATGTAATAGTTGTTACATATGTTATATTTTTATTGATGAGCTGTTATACATGTCTTATTCTCATTGAAAAACAACATCTAATGTACATATGAAATTGTATTTTGTCCTTAAAGAAACTCCTTGTCTAGCTTATTTTTAAATAATTAATATATTAAATTGATTTTACAAATTTTGGTGTGATAGACTTGAGTAATGATGCAACACGAGGACTTAATATGTTGGAGTATTTAATTAGACTAAGATATTTTTCAATAGAAATGTGCAGCTCAAATAATTTAAAGTGTAAAATGTTGTTTAGTATAAGAGATAAGAAATTATGTTCAAATTCATTCGCAAGATACATGTACTTCTTAATGGAACTACTGTAATTTTTTAGGTAGCCCAACGATAGTTGTTAACCATTAATTACTTATTAATTATTTAATACAAACTAATAAATTTTAGGTTTAAATGTACTTTTGGTCCCTCAACTTTTTCTGATGTGCGATTTTAGTCCCCCCACTTATTTTTGCACGATTTTGGCCCTCACATTATTTCAGTTATGCAAGGTTAGTCCCTTTGTCACCCTTCCGTCCAAAATCTAACGGAAGTTGTCTAGTTCGCAAATGGTTCGACACTTGTCATCACATGTAAAGTCAAATTGACATGTATAATATTAAATAATAATAAAATTTAAAAACAAATAAAGTAATAATATATATTGTTAACAAATCCATGATGTAAGAAGCAAAGGATGAGCTTCTTCAACCTCCAACCACAACACCTTGCAGGATCCTAAATCGTAAGAATTTGTCTTCAACCTTTAGCCACGGACATAGAACCATACTCAAACTTAGAACCACAATGATCCAGTCATCTTCAATCCAACCTCATCAACACCCAAAATCACCAAGCAAGCTAGCCACCATCAACCACCTTCATTATTCATCCACCACCATCACTGCAACAAATAACTAAACATTAACTCATTCAACCATCAATCTCCACCTCCTGTAACAGCTAAAAAAATCCACAAAGAAAACACACTAGTTGCTGCCCAAACCTATAACAGTGGCACACAACATCACGTGACCGTGATCAGGTCGCACCACTGCACCAGAACCATTGCCTAGATCTACACTACCGCCCCCTACGAGTCCAGTCGCAGCCATCATGTGTCGCCCCAATCGCGAACTCGATCGATCGCCCACCCTGCAAACACTCTCACCCCACGTCGCCCCAGCTAGTCGTTTCTCCTCCAGATCCCACCTCTCCCCTTTGCTGATTGTCGCATCCTTATTGATCTTTGTAGAGTTACGGTTTTGATCCTTCTTGCATTCAATTCGATTCAATCTTCGCACGTGAGACCTTACGCGCCTCCCGTGTTTGGTTAGGGACGACGAAGAGACACCATTGGAGGTGACAGTGTCGTTAAGGATGCAATAGAATCGAAGGGTTCTAAAGGGCTCAACGTCAATATTAAATTTTGTTCTTAACTTTTATTATTATTTTAATATTAAAATGTGCTAGCTTGGTTTTTCATGCGGTGACAAGTGTCGGACTATTTGCCAACTAGACAACTTTCGTTAGATTTTGAAGTGAAGGGTGATGGAGGGACAAACATTGAATAACTGAAAAAATGTGAGGATCAAAACCGTGCAAAAAAAAAAAAATAAGTAGACAGGACTAAAATTGCATATCAAAAAAAGTTTGGTGATTAAAAGTGCATTTAAGTTTAAATTTTAAGAGTAAAATTCTATTTTGATACCTATACAACTTTTTGTAAATTTAGTTCTTTAAAAATAAATATTATTAATTTAATTCTTAAAAATTTAAAAAATTCTCAATTTTTATCAATCTATATGTTAACTTTAATATTTTATTTGTAATTTTAAAAGATGATATGGCATGTTTAACTAAACCAAAAGTAATAAAATTTATATCTAAATACTTAAAATAATGAAAAATATATCTTTTATAGATGAAAATAAAATTACCTTAATTACAATAGAATTGAGATTCTCTTTATTTTTTCTTTTCATTACTATAGTTTTAGGAGTATAAACATGATAATATAATATTGAGTGAGGTTCAAATATCCTCTTCATACCTCAAAACTTTTCGTTTTTCATGAGAAATGAAAATATTGTTTATCCAAATACAATACCAAGGTACTAATATAACAAGTCTCTATTGATAGGTAGAGACTGAAACTGATTTGTTAATTATTACGGTTAAGTTAATGCACGTGAACCTATGTATAAATGGCTAATGGATAAATGTGATGAATTTTGAATTGAATCGGAATAAAAGACGAACTCCTACTTTATTCACGATACATTTAAAAAATTCAATTTATCCCCGTGCAACTCATCTACTAATGTTTTTTATGGGTAGATATCCAATCTATTTATTTAAAATTATAGTTAATTGACGAACTTATTATTCACTGCCATAATCCAACAGCGAAAACATAGTGAAAGTCATGAACCTTGTAGCATTTCCCATATCCTTCTTGCACTGTTGGAGAACCATCCACCACGCCACCTACGAGAAGTTTTCTAAATTAAACACAACAACTGGCTCACCAGTCACCACCACGACGGTGGCCTTGTAAAGTGGGTCAATTCTGACAAAGGCCTTCTGGTGGTGGATTTGCCGCTTGCATAAATCGAGCGTCAATGGCCGTCTCAAGAAAGAAGTAGTAGTAGTGACTTCAATTTTTTTTTTACAAAGAAGTTATTTCAACAATTGATAATATGCACAATAATTTTTATTATTGGTTATAGTAAAATCAAATTTATTTTTTGATATATTAGCTGTAAAATGATTTCTTTTATACATAAAAATGATTTTTTTTGGATTATATAAAAGAAATTACTTTTATGTACTAATGTACAGTTTTTTTAAGTTTAGACAAGAAACTTTAAGAATGTGTAATAAAATATATATTTTTTAGATCTTTAATGTAATGCATTTTTTTAAAATTTTTGTTACAACTGTAACAAAACAATTTTTATGTAGGGATATTATTGGCCAAAAAATTATACCCCCTTTTCAGTAATTTGGTTGTCACGTGGACTCTCTCTCTCTCTTTTTTCCAAAAGGTATTCATTTTAAGATAGACTTAATTGGACTTTTGATTCCTTATTATTCGTCATGTATAATTTTGGTTCCTATAATTTTTTTTCGAGCACATTTAGTCGTCCTATTTTTTCTATATTGCATATTCGGTCCTCCCGTCCAATGTCTGTCAATTTTTCAATCATCAACAGTGAGGAGCCACTTCTCTAAGCGCATAAAAACTATGGTATAGCTTCTCCCTCCTCTGCCTATCCGCTTCAACATGATCCAATGGTTCCTCTCTGTTATTTATATATAGATTTCGTTCATCCTTTACGAGATTGTTTTTTTGTTCTACCACAAGGTTCTTTACCACAGAAGCTCAAGTCGAGGTTTTATACGCTTAGAAAAGTGGTTCCTCACTGTTGATCGTTGAAAAATTGACGGATATTAGATGGGAGGACCGAATTTGCAACATTCAAAAAATATGAGGATCAAATGTGCTCGAAAAAAACTATAGGGACCAAAATCGCACATAGCCAATAATAGGAGAACCAAAAGTGCAATTAAGCCTTTAAGATATAAGATACGCTTGGATAAACAGCTTAATTAAGCGCTCATTCAATAATCTTTTTTACATAATCTAAAAACAACTTATTTTCATAAGCCTCTCTGACAAACTTATGGAAATAAACTAGAAAGAGCTTATAGGAAGATCATATACTATTTTCATAAAGTATTATATAAGTTTATTTTCATAAACTATTTTCATAAGTTCTCTATAAGCTCTTCCAAACACACCTCTAGTCTGATTATTTTAGATTCTTATTTTTTTAAACATATCCAAAAAAATTTAAAATATTTTAGAAGAGACTTTTATTTAATATTTTTTCAAAAAATAAATCCTAAACAAACGGGCAACCTCTAAATTACCAAAAGAGATAAACAATAGTTAAATAAGTTATTTTGTTGATGATAAAATAGTATTTATCTCTTGTGAGTCTGAAATAATCACAAGTGTATAAAATACCATTTGGAATTTTTTTTTACCAAATACAGCTTATCAAAGAATTTTTTTTTTACCATCTTAAAAATAATTTTTTTACCACTTTAATAAAATTTATCCAAATACATCAAAACAGCCTTTTATCCGAAAACAAACAGGAATAATTCATTATTCTCGAACACACACTTACTTGTGTGTAAAATTTTCTATTTCTATTTTTTTGTTCCAGAGAGTAACATTCCATCCGGATAAGTAAGAAATTAATCTTGTGAGATATTGTCACGAGCCTAAGTAGGAACTCCTCCTATTTTGTTTTTTTACTCATATAATTATAGGACAGAACATGGACCACTTACTTAAACTACTATGGATCCCCTTCTACTAGGAGCAACACAAAATTGGTTATTTTTTAAGAGTTTAATTGTTATGTATTTTTATTGTAAATTTTTTTACATTATCAATCAATCACGAATCAGGACATAAGCGACTTTTAAAATAGTTAGAATAAAATTCAAATATTTCTATGGGTGTGACAATTTATAATTGATTCATAATGTAAAGAATCTTTACACTTACAGTGTATATCAGTTAAATTCATTTTTAATTATTTAACATACTTGTTAGTAAAATCAAAATAAAAAACATTAAATAAAAATTAAAACGTTTAGTATCTTAAAATTTTAAACATTTAATACTTGAGTTTAATTTTGATACACATTCAGTATAAAAGTTTTTATACTATTAATCAATCACAAATCATCCTATGTGTGACTTTTTTGGTAGTATAAGAGTCAAACATTTTTAATGATGTGATAATTTATGATTGATTGACAGTGTAAAATTTTTTGCACTGACAATGCATACCAATTAAATCCTCAATACTTTTCCTTCCTGCAATTAATAAATAATTTAAATATTTTTTTTACTGGAAAAATAATTTAAACATTGATGCATTATTAATGTAAAATTTTATACATTATCAACCAATTATACATCATTTTATGTATAACTTTTAAAGTAGGTATTTCTAAAGACAAAATTCTTAATAATGTGGCAATACATGATTGATTGATACTGTATAAAATATTTACACAGATAATACATCACAATTAAACCCATTAATAAATCCACATATGTATAACTTTAAAAATATTTTTTTTGTGAGAGTTAAATATTTTTAATAACATATCATTACATAATCTAAGGATGATGTTAAAATATTTTATACTTGGTGTCGTTTGTTTTAGAT
The DNA here is from genome assembly GCA_039655645.1 of Ammopiptanthus mongolicus. Taxonomy (NCBI): domain Eukaryota; kingdom Viridiplantae; phylum Streptophyta; class Magnoliopsida; order Fabales; family Fabaceae; genus Ammopiptanthus; species Ammopiptanthus mongolicus. The sequence goes on along the minus strand of CM077351.1, from coordinate 6,070,604 downwards.
TTCCTATCATATAAATACGTTTCAAAATCATGTTGGTCAAAAACTCCTCTCCCATAGCTTTTGAAAAAATTGTTTCGTGACTCATTTTTTTCACTTTTTGAGGTGAAAATAATCTCAATCAAACATGCTCTTTGTATATTAGAACTAAATCCTTTAACTTATTAACTTGAGAAAAATGTGAAGTGAGGCTATATCCATGTTGATTAGTTAAAGTGAGTTGGGATCTCAATGCATTTTAATCAATCAATAGTGAATCCCTAGATACTCATTTTAGATTTTTGTCCACTTTAGAAGAATTTTAACTCTTATTAAATATAGGTAACTCACTAACATGTGGTTGGTTCGAGTACTAACGAGCTCGGGTCCCTTCAGTAAATGGTCAGAGGTTCAATCACGACTCTTACGTATGGAAAAAATATGAGCAGGAGACATTAACATTTAAATATCGTCCAGTACCTCATGAAATTAGTCTTTTTAATTCCGTCTGGAGGATATTGTGAATAAAAAAACTATAGGTAACTCGTGAATAAGGAATCCCCGACTGAAACAGTAAAACGTTAATGCATGCTATAATTAATATAATATTAATATAAAATATAACATAATTACGATAATTATTATAACGATTTTTTTATCATATGCAAACTTGCACATATTTAAGAAATCAATATATAGGAAGTTTTTATGGGAAATCACACTTTTAACTTTTTAATATATTGAATGCAATATTTTTCAATAGAGAACTATTATTATTGATGTCTTAACATGTACAAGTTTATATATGATAAAAAAACCTTATGATAATATTAATATATTAATATAAAATATACAATCGTCAATGGCCCACCTAATTACCTGTGTACAAAGCAGCCCAACCTCCATGACTTTTTCCGCGGTAGTTATAAGCTTTTGAGATTCTCTTCTCTCTGTTTTTTCCTCTCAAAAGACTCATTTCATTTGTACCCCCCACACAGTTCATCACAAGAATAATAATGGCAATTGGCTTCCAGTTTACAATTATACTCTTTTGTTTATTTTCTATGCTATGCTTCACCTTTACTTTTGCTCATATCATACCATTACCAAGATTTCCTTCCTCATTGGTTCGTCCAGATCAGCTACAACTAAGTTCTGCTTCTGCTGAAAAAGAGCTTTACACAACAAAGTTTTTCACCCAAATACTAGATCACTTCAATTACAATCCCCAGAGCTACCAAACTTTTCAACAAAGATATCTCATCAATGATACCTATTGGGGTGGTGCCAAGAAGAATGCTCCTATCTTTGTATACACAGGAAATGAAGGGGACATTGAATGGTTCACACAGAACACAGGCTTTATGTTTGAAAAAGCACCTTATTTCCAAGCCCTTTTGGTTTTTATTGAGGTAAGCTTTCTTGATCACTTCCCCACCCCATTTATAGATCTCTATCTTTAATTTGATGATGGAAAGTGGAAACCTTATGCTTTGTCACCCAAAGGCAACCTTGTACTATGATAAAATGTAGGTAATTTGTCTATTATTAAGTGTTAAAATTAAATACACTATTTAATGCATTATAAATTGAACTGCAGCATAGATTCTATGGAAAATCAATACCATTCGGGGGGAACAAGAAGGTTGCATATGCAAATAGCAGCACACTTGGATATTTGAGCTCCACGCAGGCGCTGGCTGATTATGCCACTCTCATCATTGATCTGAAGAAGAATTTGTCAGCAACTGACTCCCCTGTTGTGGTGTTTGGAGGATCCTATGGAGGAAGTATAATCTATATTCTATAAATTCAATATATATATATAAGGCTATTTCATATGATAAAAATTTTCATTGGTTTTTTTACATGTTTACCTCTTTTAATTTCCAAAGTTCAATTAATGCTCCTTCCCCTAATTGAGATTAGTCTAAAGTCTTAATGTGTTTTGCAGTGCTAGCTGCCTGGTTCAGATTGAAGTATCCGCATGTTGCCATTGGAGCCTTAGCATCCTCCGCTCCAATCCTCCATTTTATGGATTTGGTTTCACCTTATGTTTTCAACAATATCATCACACAAGACTTCAGGGTTTCACTCTCTCTCTCTCTCTCTCTCTCTCCAGCTGCAGATGTTTTTACCTTATTTTAATGAAATTGTCCAGTATAAAAGACCTCCACGTGAGTGGATTAGCACATAATTAATCTTTGTATAAAATAATCTTAAAAAATTAAGGATTTAATTTGTATGTGCTGTCAGTATAAAAATTCTTTATACTGTCAATCAATCACAAATTATCAAATCAGTATAAATGTTTAACTTTTATTATAATTACCTTAAAATAATTTCTGATTGGTAGACATTGTAAAAAAAAACTTCACATTGACGGTGCATATTATATAACAATTAAACTCGGAAATTAATGCAAACTCAAATGTTTTTCGTAAGGAGAATGCTAACGAGTGCCTTTAAAGAAAACAAGAAAAGAAACTTTTCGTTGGAAATTAATGTATTTAATATTTAAAGAAGTGAAATATTTAATTTTTCAATGCAAAGTTACTTTTTTTGTTTCCTTAAAAAATGTTCTTAGGACACTCGTTAGCATGATTATTTTCTTAATTTTATCCACCGAGTGATGTTGTGTGGTGCCCCTCGCTACAGGTGAAGAAAGAAACGGACACAACAATCACACGATGCAACGTCTTATAAATCATGTTGTATTTATCTTTTTCTTCAAATAATTTAATCATGCAAAATTTCAACATGAAAGCATCAATTCCCCTTTATTAATTTTTTTTTTGGGTGCTTTTCTCCCTTTATTAATTAATAACGTCTTAGTATACAGTATATAACTTACATCACATGCAAATCACTGTGATGATTATTTAAGAGTAACGTTTACGTTATTTTTAAAATTTTCTGTTGCATATATGATAGAGCGAGAGTGAGAACTGTTACAAAGTGATAAAAGGGTCGTGGAAACTCATAGACGACACGGCCAGCAAACACGGAGGACTTGAATTACTGCGGAAATCGTTCGGAATATGCAAGTGAGTAAGAGCATGATTAATCACATTTAATAACCCAGTTAAGGAGAATTTTCGTTAGATATATTATTATTATAGCTTAACATATTATTGTTTTGTTGCAGTAATGGTTTTGGCCCAGGTTCTCTGGAAGGTTGGCTTCAAACGGCGTGGGTTTATACGGCCATGACAGATTATCCAACACCAACCAATTTCATGAATCCCTTGCCAGCTTATCCAGTGAGAAAGGTACTAATATATAAATTATTGAAAGAAATTATTTTATTTTAGTGATCGATTTCATGCCACGTTTATCTTTTAAAGTTCGTTTTTGCAATCATTATTTATATATGTGTAATAATGGAGTAAATTCTAACTTTTGATAATAATGACAAAGAAGTGGAACATCAACATATTACTTTTTATGATTAAAACAAAAGAAACATATTATTATTGGAATTAAAATATTATTGATTGATCATGATATACAAATAATACTTATTTTATTAATCTTTTATTAAAAAGTAAATATACAAACATAGTAAAAAATGTAATGATTTATATTTTTGTGTAGCATTTTTTTATGAATTTATTTGTTATATTGTCTGTTTATAAACCATTTATAAATTATTATATCATTATATATGTATGATTTGTGATTGATTAATAATATATAAATCTTTAACTACATATTAAAATTAAGAATTTAATTAATATGTATCGACGATATAAAATTATTTATATTATCAATCAATCATAAATGATGATATAAGTGAATTTTAAATTAATTAGGATAAAAATAAATAATTTTAATAATATAATAATTTATAATTTATTAATAGTTACACTTACTATATATATTAATTGAATCCTAAAATTAAACTCAACCCTTATTTTATTGGGACAAAGTACATAAATGAAATATACTGTACTAGTTTTTTGCTAAAGAATCTTTGACTTTGAATTCAGATGTGCGAGGCGATTGACAGCTCAGTCACGGGGAATAATACATTTGCCAAGTTGTATGCCGCAGCCAGTATTTACTACAACTATACTGGCACTGTCAACTGTTTTGATTTGGATGATGATTCGGATCCTCATGGTCTCGAAGAATGGCAGTGGCAGGTTCCATATTATTTCTTCTCTTCTTTCTTTCTTTATTTATTTAATTTAATTAATAAAAATATACCATCCCAGTGAGTATTTACTTCCGAGTCTATACGTATTAACATATTTGGTTAAGTTTTCCCCCACACATTAGTTATGGTATGGATTCGATTTTCATATTTCCTATTATAGTAAGCGATATGTAAATTTTACTATAAATTTTTATTGAGGTTCGTGATCTTCTTTATCCTTTGAGACGTGTCTTCTCATAATCTAAATTATAGAATATTAAAAAAAAACTGTATCGATGAGATTATTTTTTTCGCCCATCGAGTCGAGAAGTATTTGTTTTTGAACTGGATTTTTTGAAAGTTACTTATCTTATTTTCCTAGTGATTTTTTTTTTTTATAAAAATGGTTGGGGTTGGGCTAATAAATTATTAGCTTGCAACTAAATGGATCTAGCACAACATAGCCCAAAAATGTATTGCTGACAATGGGCTCGCAACCAATAATGAGATGAAGTTATGTGCATGCAGGCGTGTACGGAGATGATAATGCCCTTAGGTGGGAACAATAAGGAGAGCATATTCCCAGAATCCGAGTGGTCATACGAAGACAGATCGGATTACTGCCAATTTGCATACAACGTAACGCCAAGACCCCATTGGATTACAACTGAGTTTGGTGGCCATGTGGGTATTAATTATTAAATTAAAATATTAAATTGATATGATAATTTATCAATTTGGATACAATATTGCTAAGCATTTCCGTGCATGCTCTAACCGGGTTCAATGTTATTAATATTGATAGATTATGTTTTATGCAGAATATCGAGAAAACTCTGAAAAGGTCTACGAGCAACATTATCTTTTTTAACGGTTTAAGAGACCCTTGGAGCGGTGGAGGGTACACTCTCTTTATCTTCCTGTATCTTTTTCCATTTTTATTACTGTTATAATTTCACTGAATACTAAAAGCAATTATTGCAATCCCATATTACAACCACGCTATGGGTTTGGATTCAGGGTGTTGAAGAATATATCAAAAACTATAGTTGCGATAGTTGCAAAAAAAGGTTAGTTTTAACCAAATTAATATATAATCTCTGTTTTCCTTTTTTCCTCTTACCATTTCCCTGTTTCTCTTTATTTAATCGGGCGTTTTGTGAGCAGGAGCTCATCATGTAGACCTAAGGTTCTCAACTAAGGAAGATCCAAAGTGGCTTAAAGATATAAGGAAACAAGAGGTAAAAATCATAGCAAGTTGGATCGAGCAATACCATCAAAACCTACAATTCAATAAGTAATTGTTATCATTATTTGGCTTAGGCGCTGTAGATTGTTGTCAAATGAAACAATAATGAAAGATGCCGAGAATAGTATGTATTGGTTAGTGAAAATTTTGCTCATGTTGTACACTAACTAATTTTTGCATTATGTCGTCCCAACATAATATGTTACTTTTGTTAATATGATGTGATTAGCTGAGCTTTTTATATAGAACAAAGTAAAGAAACTTACACAATAATATCTGAGCTTTTTAACAAGTTTTGGGCCTAAATCGAAAATTTGTTAAGCTTTTGCCAAACTTGGTTTTGGACCTATCGTAGTATGGGCTATCTGTATTCTCTAAAAACAAAAACAAACTGTTCTTTCTTCAAATGTACCCCCAAACTGTTTGTAAGAATTGGTGATGGTTTACCTACATACACAATTACATATAGTACGTCATGAAATAAAAGTTCTCCGGCCGGGACATTGAAGCCTCTAGCTAGCAAGACATGCATAGCTCATAGCTGATCCCCAATTATAAATTCTTCTTTTAAGTTTCAAACTATTATTTACCATTCTAAAGGTTCTATTCTAAATGCAGATTACAGATTCTGGTAGTAGAATGCAATTATTTTCAAAGTAGCAAATTAAATATGGACAAAACTTAGGTGTTGTTTTCTAAGTATTCATGATACTTTTTTTTTTAATATAAACAAGACATATATAATAACTCATCAATAAAAGATATAACATCAATAAGAGAAATTTTATAAAATACTTGCTCTTATTGTATTTTGATATTATCACCCCTTTTCTATTTGTCTCCTTACTTTAATTAATCTTCTCCCCCATTTGAGAATCAGTGTACCAAGGTCAATTTCAGTATCAGTATACGACTATGTGTGTCTAGTGTTTCTAGGTAGATGGATCTTGATTTCTTGTTGCAATGAGGAAATCCCTAAAGTTACTGCAATCACTTAATCTAATGGTTAGGAATTTATGAAGTCATTTTTGTAATAACATATTTTCCAAATACATAAATTAATATATGGCCAGGATCTCATGCAATCAATTTTTGACTGCAGAGAATCCATTTCCCTAGCTAGCTTGGATTCACTGGTTGGCTCTGTTTTATAGTTAAGGGTTTGTAACTGTCCACTGCAGTCCTTTGTGTCTATCTCTCTTCTAAATGGAGCTTCCGTGTATTTTGAGAAATGAAGGGGATTCCAACTCCATTACTATAGTGGCTATTACTGTCGTAGTTTTAGGATTCCCAAAGGTTTGTAACGGTCAGGCAAAGCTTCATGAATTCGGCCATTGTGTTGTTCCTCCCAATTATTCTTGACTTGAGCCACCAGTCCTTTGATCCTGTGAGACTGAGGAGCTTGGGGCAAATAAGCCTTGGTTGTGCAATGTTTGGGCCAAACCATCTTGGGATATAAGGCCCAATCTATCTGAAGATGAGGTCTAATCTCAAGCCTTATCCCGAGGCTATCTCTGATCCATGTATGGACACATTAGTCGAGGGATGTTGCTTTTTACACCACAAATATTTTTAATACATCACCAAATTTTTATACAAAATTTAATATCCCCAAAATATCCCAACTATCTTCATAGATCTCATAACCTATATTTTGAAATAAACCTCTCCCCTCTTCTTCCTATTTCTCTCTTCTCTCTCCTCACCCCACCCATTCAATAACTTCCCTTTGATAGTTGATAGGTTCTTTTTCCTCTTTTTCATTCTTTCCCTTTGAATAGCTTCCTCCCTTATGGAACTTCATGTCCTTCTCTAATCCGTGTCCAGTACATAAGTTTCTGCAAATTCATCGTTCCGGCGCGGAAATTAATTTCCGAAAGCTTTATTTTATAGTTCCGGAAATAAATTTTCGGAAGCCATTTTCTAGCATACCGGAAATTATATTCCGGAACTTTGTTCATATTTCGTAACCTTAATTTTCGGAAGCTTTCTTTTATAATTTCGGAAATAAGTTCCTGGAAGTCACTTTCTAAAATACTAGAAATTAAATTCCAGAACTTTGTTCAGATTTCGTAACCTTCCGAAAATTAATTTCCGGGAGCTTTCTTTTATGCATAACGGAAATTAAATTCCGGAACATTGTTCTGATTTCATAACCTTCCGAAAACTTTTTCTTTTATAGTTCCGGAAATAAATTTCCATAATCCACTTTTTGCCATACCAGAAATTAAATTCCTGAACTCCGAAAGAAATCTTACAAAAATATTAAGAGGAGGGAAGGAGGTTACAAGGATACTTTTGGGATATTAATTTTTTTTAAAAAAAAAAATGGTGGTGTATTAAAAATATCCGTACAAAACAACACCCTTAGTCAAAGGAGTTCCGAGGTGGATCGCAGTCCGAAACTGGCTCGGCCCATGGCCCTGAACAAGAGTCCTCAAGTTTCCAGATAAATATCGATCCTAGATTAACTCTGTAAGAACAAACCCCTTTGCTATCCTATTTGCTTCCTGGCAAAGTAGCAGATTTTGTCGACTTCGTTTTTTTTTTTTTTTTGAATGTAACATACAAAGATGTCTAGGGATGGCAACGGGACGGGACGAACATGGGTAGCATTCCCTTCCTCTCCGCATCCAAGGGATGAAATCCGTATCCGTCCCCGTCCGTTACCCATGCAGGTATCTTGCGGACGGGTATCCAGCGGGTTTCACGGATATTCGCGGGTTTGCGGATATCCATAGATTATTTTTTTTAGAAAAAGTTGTTATTTTTGCTTGAAAAATTGTTGAAATATGAGTAATTTCTATTAAAATAACTGTGTTCATACAAATAGATGTTATGAAACTACGAAAACATTATCCAATTACAAAAATTACTAATAAGAGTAATCAAATATATTTGTTTTCTCTAAAAATAAAAGTTACAAAAGCTAGGATCCACTTAAAACCCCTTGGATTATGTTTTCTCCTAACTTAATAATAGCTCAACTTAATATAATTAATATTAGTAAGTACTTATTTTTCCATTAGTATTAGCTTTAGTAGGGAAGGATGGGAAATTAGGTTTAGCAATTAATAGATATATATAATAAAGAGTATTATAGTAATTTAAGTAACGGGTGCGGATATCCGCGGGCACGGGTAGCGTGATACCCGCCCCCGCTCCGTTTATAAGCGGGTATTGAAATTACCCGTTTATTTTACCCGCGGACACTCGTTTAACTATCCGCCCTATGTCCATTGCGGATTTTATCCACGAGTATCTGCGGATACGGATAAAATTGCCTTCCCAAAGATGTCTCTCAATATAACACATGTCTTCGCCTGTTAACTCTCCAAAAAAGACATTAACAAAACTCTGGAAGCAAAAGTATTAATTAACGATCTTTCACTAAGATTGTAGCTTTTGACTTTTGAGTTTCTTTCAACGTTCAATGAACGTCGTTTTATAATTTATTAGTCCTAATTCATTCCAGCATCATGATGTTATACAGAAGCGTCATTTACAATTCTTCAATTCCGTCTCCTTTTTACATTAACACAAAACTATATGCAAATTAAAACAATAATTGCAGCTATTAAATTAATAAAGATGGGTAAATATTCAACCAAAAGCTTCGTTTTGCTGAGACAAAATTGTAACAGAAAAACAGGTAAAAAGAAGTCAAATTTGTCACTTCGCATACTAGAATTGGCATGCTTAAATGCGGTGATGATAGGCATAAAAATCGACAAGACACGCGGTCTTCTCTTGAGTCTTCAATCTACGGACTTCATCGTTCAAAAGTTAGGCCAAGATTAAGACAGGTCGGTGGTTCCATTCTTCACATTTTTTTTGTCTTCTCGTGAGTGTCGATGGCAATATCTACACGTGGAGGCAGATGAATGATAGTGGTAAGCTACTCCAACAGGATTGATCTGGGGTATGCTTGGATTCACGTTAGGTTTAACCTCAATGTAAATCCATCTTTAAGAACACTTTGGATTAATGTTTAGAAATTACGTTGGTCGTTGAAGATTATACATAAGTGAAAATAAGATAAAATTATACCGTTTATTAAGGGCTGAAAATGTAGCCAACTATGTAGTATAAGATCTATTAAGGTTTATTAAGGGTTGAACGGTTTAAGATTATACACATGGTCCCTAAAAAATAGAAAACACCAATTGTGGTAAAAAAAAAGAAAAAGATTATACACGTGAGGGTGAAAATAAGATCAGATTTATTAGTGTATCGTAATTTAACCTAGGAGTATGATTCATTCTACATGAACTGTGAAAATACTATAGATTCTTCTGTGGATAGGCATCATGATAGTCCGTTTGTCTTTTCTTTATATTTTATTTCGTGTAAGTGACATTACGTGTACATGTCTTTACAAATGTCTTAATCAACCACTTATAATCTTATCTTCTTAGCTGATCAGCATATTGAAGTTCGTCATAAGCCCTGCATTGATCACATTCTTAATTATTTTGTTTTAATAGACTTTGCATCCATCTATGTTAGGACCTACCGTCTCACTTCACTCTCGCTTCAGAGAAAGAAAACTAACCAAAAGAATTGCTTATAACTTATAATATAGCCTTCACAATTCCCTTTCTCTCTTTTTGTGGGGTGTGTGTGTAGATGACATCGATGTCTTATTTGCTTTTCGTATGGTACATATTCAATTATTGATGTCCTCTAAGACCATAACGCATGCTTTACCATTCCTTTAAAAGGCAAGTCAAATTTGATGTTCTTAGTAACAAGTAACAACCAAGAGGTGTCATGTCTCTCTTTTTAGAGTAATTTTAACCGGATACACTTTTATTTATATTATTTAATTATATTTATTTATATCTTATTTTTTATCTACTTATATTCCAATGTATATTATATAGACACATATGTGAGGTATATGTGAGAGATACATTTAGCTTTTTCCACTTTCTATCCCTCTCTCGGAGTAAAATGAAAACTGAAAAGTAAGTAATTGGAGGGTTGGGGCCTAGTGGACCATTCTATTGGTCCCATGTCTAGATCCACCCTACTACACCATACTACAGACCTACACCCATCAAGTGCCACGTGCCGTTTTACCCTATTCGATTAAAACACTCTGCAACACTTTTGTAACAGTTAGCATACCACACCCGCAGAGAAAGGTGAGTTGAGAAAGAAATGCGCCTAGCCAGCAACAGAACAGTAAAGAACAAAGGTAGTATGAGTTTGACGAAAGCGAAGGAAAATAGAAGTAGAATTACCAGTGTGATCCCACATCACCAAATATTAATAATAAGTATAAAAATTCATATTGTGGGCCATTGGTAGTTCGGCCCACCACGCATGCCTTCCCTGACAGGTGAGAAATTAAATTCACACAGGCCAGACCCCAGCCAGACGGCCATAAAGAGAGGAGACGTGGCCTCTTCTATTGCTGTTTCGGCTCCCACAGTTTTTCTTGTTCCCTCTAGGGAAATTTTATTACATAAATTTAAGAGTTATTTCCTTCGCTTTCTATTATAAACAAAAAAAAGTCTTCAATTTTTCAATTACTTCCATCCAATTTAATAAAATTATTAGTAAAATATCCTTCATTTAATGTATATTTTGTTTTACAATGACTTCTTTTATTCTCAATAACATAATTAAGCAACTCATTTTAACAATGAAGATTGAAATTTTTCATGAAGGATAATTAGATAACATACTTAATTTTTTAAATAAGATTAACAAGATTAAATGAGATTAACTAGCCCCTTTAATATATGTGTTTTATTTAATTTTTTGCTTATAATAAAGACGGGATGGAATATGTTATTTGAGACAAGACCAAATGAATACCAAATTGAAAAGACCAATAGAATTGAACAACAAAGTCAAAAAAGAGGAGGAATAAATTTAGGAAATAAAGAAGGGTCTTTGCAAATTAGGTACTGCCTTAACAATAATATAGTATTTTGTTGGAGGAGAATGGGGAGAAGGAGATGGGGGAGCTTTTTTTAAACATTTCTTATTTGATTTATTTTTTAGGAGATAAGAGGATAGGAATGGAGAGGAGCATCCCGTCTTCTCTATTAAAATCCTTCCTCTCTCCTCATTTAAACCAAACATAGTTTAAGGACATTGGTTAAAAAATTATGAAATAATAAGTTTTCGTTAATAAAGATAAATAATGACTTTTCTAGATGTTGAATATATCATTTTTCAATAACGACCTACCTCTTTTACCTTCTTAAATAATGATTTTAGGACACTAGTTAACATTTACGGACAAAACACTAAATAAACCCTTCATCGAAGAAGTAGGAACCTGAGTCGGTAACATTTAGCATTACTGTAAATTTCAAGCAATCAAATTGAGTGTACGAAATTAACAATTGGACCAAATTTAGATAAAGTTATTTTAGTATGTGTGATATTATTTTTTAATAAAAACATTATTTTTAAATTTCTTTAATAATTTTTTAAAAAAATCTCATATTTTTATTAGAGAATAATATCGCAAGCATCTAACACGTATTACTAAAATTTTATCTTTAATAATTATATCATTCATTAGGTTGAATTAATAATATAATTGATTCAATATACATAATTTAAATACCAACATGTGGTGTGGTTGATGGACAGAATTAGCAAGTGTACTAATTTGTCGCAAGTAATAGGAACTGAAGAGTTCCGAGTATCGATCTCAGGGATTGGGGTGACCAATTACCAATTCTCAATCTCAATAACTATTTGAACGTACAATATTTGAGTTGGAATTCAATGATTAAATAAATTGAATAATTAAAAATAAGTACTTCAATGATAAAATGCAAGAATGAAAGATGTGTTTACTCAAGTTGAGAAAGCTCTAGGGCTCCGATTTCACCGATCTATGAATCTGAATTCTCATAGACAAGAATCCATCTTCATATACGAACTCCGGTTTGGCGCAAGTATGGCATCAATCCTAATTTCTAATCATATTCTAATATCAACCAAGAACCCTAATGTAATTTCAATGTCTCTTGGTCAAGCTTTTATGAAATTTATTCCTTAAAACCTAATTCCATATGTCTATGTAAATTAGGAATTAAGAAACTCCTTAAGTTCTAGGTTCTCTATAGCAGTTGCATAAGACTAACATGATATGTCTATCTATATCAACCCTATGGTTTTTCCTCGATGCTCTGGACACGTATATCACCTGTCGGTATCAATACGATTGGCTAATCATTCAATTATATTTGCAACTATAATCAAAAGCAATAAGATAGGGAGAAAAACCTAAAAGAGATAAAAAGAAATCAGAAATTAGCTATACTATTACCAAACCATTGTAAGCGGTTACATCGTCACCCTAGAATAGGGAATTTAGTTCATGATGCTTGAAGATATTCCAACTTGATTTGATTGAAATTCAACATACACCATCATGTTCATAATCTCTAAATTTCTCTCTCAAAAATTGGGAAACGCAGCTTAAGAAGAATGAAATCAATGAATGAATGAATGAATCCTGTTTTCCGTAGGCGTAAAGCCTGAATGCAATTCTGGACGCACGATTCGCTACGCGAATTTAAGAAATCAGGCCCGACCCATGATCAGTCATTCACTAAGCGAATTTACATTCGCTACGCGAATGCCTTCTTCCAACAACTTCTGAAAGCATAAATACCCAATTACAAATAATTGACTTTAAAATATAGAAAAACGCTAAAACAACCTAAAAAGACTCAAAACACAACTTAAAGACGACCAAAGGCAAATCTGGACAAAAACCGAGAATTAACTCAACAATAATCATCCAATCAATTAGTAAACCGTAGTTAAAACTAGATAAACCAACGGATTATCAGTGGTTGACGTCTGAGTGGTAAGGGACTCAGATACCTTAAGCAAGTGGTAAGAGGTTCGAATTCTAGCTCTTGTGTATGGAGAAAAATCTGGTTGGAAGGGGAGAACTCACCTTGTGTATTCAACAAGTTTCCCGACGAAGATTAGTCACTGCTAAAAATGATGGTGGATATTTCGTACCTATAACATGGTTATAGAAAAATATATACATAATTTAAATACTCTAAATTTATGCAAACATCTATTTTCACTGTGTTAGTGTTTGTTTATGGGGAGGGTTTACCGTTTGCTTGACTATTTTATTCTTTTAAGTAAACGTGATGTCTCACGATAGAAAAACATGTTCTCTTTTTTTTTTTTCTTCTCGTTTTAAATCTCCATTCTATTAAGCAAAAGTTCAGATGGTGCACTAATATATATCAATTTAACAGTTTTATTTATTATCTTCTATATCACCATTTATATAGTTGTTGTAATATATTAAGTGGACAGGTTTTGATCAAAAAAATATTAAGTGGATAGACTAATTTTTAATCTCAAGTAGTATATTCAATGACTCATACGGAGAATTAGAAACTTCAAAATTAATCTATATTTGGTTTCTTACGTGCCTCAATTTATTCTATCTATGAACTTTTCAGATGTCTGTAAAACTCTCGTGTGCTTTCATTGAGCTTTGAGAGGTTGCTTCTGCTTCTGATACACTTGTGCCTTAGGAAATTGTTATTTGGTCGTTCACCTAGCCAATAGATTATATATATTTATGTAAGTTGGTCCCTTGCTGTAGCTAGGTATAGCCTATGTTGTTAGTCTATGCTTTGCAGAAGAGTTTAGCTCGGTGATTCCATCATGCCAGATATTAGTTGTTTGGATTCATGACATAGTTCATAGTATAAAGTATAGTAGCCCACCTCCACCTTATTAATTAGGGAGAAAAACGGGGAACCCTGATCTGTTGATGTTTGGTTTAATTCTAATATTTAAAATTCTCAAGGGCTGCTACGAAATCAATATTCTCTTGGGAGAAATGATTTTTTTTATCCCTCATGTTTGATATTTTGGCCTGGGTCAAATAACGCAGTGATTATTTAATTAGTTCAAGTTGATGCAAATTCTTGAAACTCTTAATATTTTCGTCATACATAATGTATTTTCCCCTTCCCTCACATGAATAGCTTTCTTTTTCTAGTGGCATGCAAGATGCATACGGCGGGCATACCATTGACATTAAGAAATGTAACCGATTGAACCTTTTTATGGGAAGATGGAAATTATACTTTCATCTTCAATTTTTTTTTTTAAATTCGTCCTTCAAATTAATAAATGTTTTAAAGAGTTTTTTTTTTTTAATCTACTTCGAGGAGTATCTCACCGCCAATCTGAGACAGAGACTAATCTCCCACGGGAGTTTGTTCGGCATCTCGATAGGTGACATCCTTCTCAGCTGAGGTTTTTTCCATACCCAATGCTTGAACCCGAGACTTTAGTTAAGGGGCGAGAGGCCTTTAACCACTCACGCCAACCTCAATTGGTTAAGCCTAACAAAAAAGTTTGAATTATATATAAACCTAACAAAAAGTTTGAATTACATTATGTGATCACATCCCCTAAATCAAATTCTCTCTTGCAGCGCCTCTCCAACAATCAGATCCGGGCCATCCATTGTCAGAGAGAGTTATTTAGAGTACATGTTTTGTATGCATCACTCATAGGTTAATGCTACAACATTCGTAACGCGCGTAATCTTATTTTATGAGAACACTCCACACCAACCGTGAATGCAATAGTGTCCGATCGAGAATGTCAGTGTATTGCTTAGATAATCGCGACACAAAAGAGCTACCAACTGGTCATATATGAGTATTTTAAACCTTGACATATCCAAGGTCAAACCGATCATCACTATGGAATTCGTACTCGTATTAAGGTGTAAACTCAACTTCTAGGCTCAAGGTCTTAACGGATGTATCAAAAACAATATCAATGCTTACAAAACTAATAAAAATGCAATAATTGTTTATCCACCAGAATCTATTCAACATAAGGCTTCACATATAGACAACCTTAACGGGTCCGACTTTTTGGCCCGTCATAGATAGACTCTCACCACCCGACCTTTCCAATCATTTCCTTCATGAGCAATATTAATTCTTTGTCTCTCCTGTTTGTCATCTAGTTGAGTCTTTTTGTTGGAGCTAATAATTTTCCCATCTACCACCATCTTTGTGTAACTCACCTCCTCCTCTAGTGCCATTACCTATTTGGACTATGAGTACGTTTGGAAGAGCTTATGAGAATAGCTTATGGAAATAAACTTATGCAAATAGTAAATGAAAATAGTTTATGATCTTCCTATGAGCTCTTTTTAGCTTATTTCCATAAGCTTGTTAGAGAAGCTTATGAAAATAAGTTGTTTTTAGTTTATTTGAAAAAGAGTGTATTGAATAAGCGCTTAATTAAGCTATTTATCCAAACATACCCCTCTTTCTCGCATTCGAACATTAGGATGTTTGCCCTCAGCCTGTAATTTTTTATCCATATTTTGCCCAGTTGCTCCTCCACGACTTTGGGTGCTTGGACATTTTCGAACATGACAAAACCAAACCTCTTCCCATTTCTTGTCCTTCTTGGGTGGTATATATACATCTCTTACGCTACCCCATTTGATGATTGCCTTCCAAAATTTCCCCTACTACAAAGCTATTAGGAAAGTTGGTGAAGAAGAAGCATATTGTCCCAAGCATTATATACCTTCTGTGTATCTGCTATTTCATTGATTAATTCCGCTAAAACACATCCCTTTCAGCGAGTCATACTTCCATCCTTCTAGTACTCCTCCTCCGTTTTTTTGTGTGAATGCTTGTAACTATGGATGTTTCTCTCCCTCACCGTGTCGATTTTTTCTCTCATTTTTATAAAGTAATATTAATTGTGAATTGTCAAATATTTACTACTTAATCTCTATGAGAAAAATATTTATTCATCACTCAATTATTTTACCATTCATCTATGCTAAATAGTATGGGGGTGGACACGGGCCCGGTTCAACCCAATGACCTGACCCACCCGAATCGAATCAAACCAAAAATCAGGGTTGATTTAGGTCATCAGTTCAGTTCGGATTACCTTTTACTTACAAAATTTGAATCCTTTTCTTTTTATCTCATATTTTCTCTTATCTTACGAGAGAGAGAAAGAGACAAATTAAAACGAATTTGAATGGCACAAACAGAAGTAAATTTAAACCTTTTGTCTCTTTCTTTCATATGACATGAGTGGAAACATTACGTTTTAGCTTATTCTATAACAAAATTTGATAAATTAATCCGAAATTCTATTTTGGTTGGATTTTTGTCTTGATTGATTTAACAAGTTGGATTTTAGAATCGCAATGACTAATATATATGTTGTATATTATTACCGTGTTTTTTATATTCGTTATTTTCTAAAAATTTTTTTGTACAAACGTTATTTTCTATCTTAGTTATTAGTTATTGTATCCTGAATTTTGTTTCTTTATTTTTTTAACTTAAGTAAATCATAATCTATTGCCTGAATTAGACATAACAATATTTTGGCTCAAATAAGTCTTTGGTTCTTGCAAATATGATAATTTTTGGATTCAGATTATTAAAATTTTATTTGATACTAGTCCCTTATTTAGGAAATAAAAAAGCACGTCATTTTTTGTATTTTTAGGAACTAAAATCGAATTAAAATTTAATAAGGACTAAATACAAAAAATTGTTATATTTATAAGGATTAAAGACTTTTTTAAACATTCATAAAAAAAAGACTTTTTTAAACACAATATATATCATATATGTTGCTTCATCAAAAAAATTATTAACAAATTGACCTAACTAATATTAAAAAATATCTTTTTTATTATTACTCATATATATATATATGAGTTATTAAATTATTTATTAGTCTCCGTACGATAAACCCGTGTGCAGGATGCGTATGAAGATAATAGATTGCATACATCGTTTTTGGCCTTTTGTTAACAAGTTGCTTTTGGAATATATTACTCTGTTATAATCTGGAACAGTCTCTCCGATCTCTTGCATGAGACAAAATATTTAGTTAAACCAATCATAGCATTTCTCTCACGAAACAATGCTCGCTGGCTTGGTTTACCGAAGTTAACAAATAAAAACAAAAGACAGAAATTCCAGCCATGTATATATAAAAATGCAGGCTTGGCTAGCTAGGCCAAGTTACGGACATAAACATATATGTCCCCATGTAATTTATTGCTAAAAGAAAGACATGGACTATAGTCGTCATCTCAATTCTCAAAGGCCAGCATAGATCTTGCAAAACCCAGTTGGTATGGCCATGGGATATTACTTAGGGAATGAGGAATACCCTGAATTGGAAAATATTAAATTTGTGTTTAGATCCGTCTGGTTATGTATCTATATTAGAGTATCTCCCATTCCATAATTTATTGGAATTGTTTAACTTATCTTTCTTTATGCAACTCCCCATTCAAATTATGCATATTTAAAAAGTGCATCAAATAAGTTTCACACAAATTACATCACATTTTTTATTTATATTTTTTTATTTGATTTTATGATTTATTATTGGGTGTTTCAAAAAGAACTAGTTGAGTATAGAAGCATTTAATTATAGAAACAACTTAATTTTCTTACTGTCAGACGTCACTCCATTGTATTCCAGTGTTACCACCTAATTACAAGAATCAATTCTTATTTCTTTAGAATTAAATCTATATACCGGAGCAACTCCCATTTAAATAATGCTTTTCTCATGTCACATCTTACCTCACATTTCTTACATCTATGGAAGTGGTAGAACTAGAGTGTAAGTATATATAGAAAATAACGTGGAATTAGCTGTAACTAAACAATAGATATAAACTAATATATCTGCGTAAGTATAAGTAGCATTACTCATGTTAATTATTAATTGCCCTTCTCTTTGGTTGTCTACTTTCCCTAAATATCTCATGGGCTTGTCATGTTCCCCAGTTCTCCCTGAAATAATTAAACTATTGAGATATTTGCATAGGCAACGAAATAGCATGGCAGATTCCTCACCGTGACCAGCCTGTGTCTTTCTTCATGGTCAAGGATTCCTGCACTACTTGGACAACCAACACCTTTAGGCTTTCAGATTTCGGCATTTACATATGTAAGCAAGTATCGTCATTTGCAGAACCTGTAATTTTGAAGTTTTCTTCTGGGAATTAATTGCACTCCATGTGTTTCTGGTTTTATATATATATCGATCCAAAGGTTCATGACACGATGATGATGAAAAGCATATATAAATATATATATACCTGCAGTAATAAGATGACACAAGAAGAGTTGTTTGTATTAAAGAATAAAAATAACAAAAAAGCCCAACAATCTCTATAATTACGGTTCTGTCTCCAACATGTACTTAATGATCTAAAACAAACCAGATCAACCTTTTGTAGGGCAGAAAAGGGTGTCTGAATATACCTGGAAACTGAGGAGGTTTTTGTCTCCGAGTCATAGAAAAGACATAATCTAACTAAAGAAACTATTAAATATAGAATACAACTATATAAAATATAAAGCATGGATAGACAGCCATAGGACCAGATAAGAAAACAGACAGCGAGAGCGTGTGTTTGTGCACTCTCGCTTGTGATCATGCTAAGAGAGAGATCGATGGAGGTATGATGGTGGAATAAAGATTCTCCCCATTTTTTGTGAGAAAGAAAAATGGATAACTTCATTATTATGATTTTGAGATGTATAAAAAATATTTGGACCCAATCAATATCACATTATCATGTTTATATCTCTAAAACTATAGTAATAGAGAGCAAAAATGGAGAGGATCTCAACTCGTGACAGTAAGGTCATTCAAACATGACTTCGCCAGGTTATTTATGTTTTATTTTAATATTAATGATATTTCGACCTTTTTTTCCCCTCCTTTTCTTAAGGTATCCCTCCGCGCAACTGCGAAGACTAATCCCTCGAGATACTAAACGACATTAAAGGGCTGACCTCTCCCTATCAAGTTTTTTCCATACACAAAAGTTAGGGATCGAACCCCTAATCACTTACTTAAAGGGTCCGATCCAGTTATCACTCGGACCAATTATATGTTGGTAATGATATTTCAACCTTATTTCTTTATATCATTCTTACATCATGTTGTTTTTAAATAATAAAATAATTAAAATACATATTCTAATTTTTAAATAAGTAAGATATAGGAAATTAATAATTTTGATGTTCAAAAAAAGTTTCCGTTTCTTTAATTGGACTAATCAAATCCCGTCAAAGGGAAAGGCAAATTAATGTGGATATTTTACCCTTCGATAACATTTTTTTTGGGACTTTTTAAATTTTTATCTCCTACTCCATCTATTACGCATTCAATTTAATTTGATGACTTCGTTTATTTGAAAACTAGGAATAGCCAAACACCAATAATGCAGTCATGCACGTGACACAAAAACTATTCTCTCGTCCTGAAGATAATACATTTTGGAGAGATTTGAATGAATCAAACACATACTAGTATATACATACATATGCATGTCCATCGCTCAGAGACAGACCAAAGGATACCTGGACCACAGCTTTGGCCCTATTAATTTTCTGAAAATTATTAAGTACGCCCCCTCGATCCAAAGCACAATTTATACTACAGAGCAAACGACGCATGAAAAAGAAAAAAAAACTAAGAGATTGGAAACTGTAAATTAAAATTACGATGGTCTCCTTGTTTGTACCTTTTTACCCAACTAATTACTCCTTCTATCTCAATATATATTATATTTGATTAAATTATACAATTTAAAAAAAATAATAAATAAAAAAAAGAATGATAATTTTATCAAATTAATCTTATCAGTCATTGATATATTAATTATTATTATAAATATAAAATAGAATATTTAAGAGTACAATTGGTAGAAAGTATTTAATGTTATATTAAAAATAGAAAATGACATATATTTTGGGAATTTATTTTTTGTAAATATAACATATCTAATGAGAAAGAGAAAATATAATATTGCATTATATTTTAACCAAAAAACGGATGGAATTATGAAATTGATTTTATAAAAGCAAGACAAATAATAATAAAAACAATAATAATAAAATAAGAAGTCGCCTTTTGTCGCAAAATGAAAAATGGAATTCGGTGTCAAATAAAGTGGAATTATATATATAGGTAGGCCGGCCTTTGGACCGGATTGGGAATGTAGCAGATTATTATTATGATGACTACTAAGTCCCCATCACTTTATGTGTTAGTCAATTTAGTAACATGGTATGTCCCTAATTACACGAAATTACTCACCTGTAGATCTCTCTTTCTTTCTCAATATTCATAAACATACATGTTCGGCCCAATTCAGAAATAATTTCATTTTTTTAAATCTTAGTATGTCTCACTTAGAAGTTATACAAGTGTACACCTTTCGTGAACTCATCAAACTATCATTGTAATTCCACTAAATATAATTACAGATAATTAGAACCATGAACAGTGTACTTTGAATTACTGCAATGTGAGTCATTTGAATTTTGGAATTACAACATTTTCAGTCCATGCAAAATTATATAAATATTTGGTTAAATAGAAAAACCCAGAGTATGAAAGGTACTTGAGTCCCTCAAACATATGGTTCTAGATACGATTTTTAGATATGTATGAAAAAAATACTATTGAAAGAAGTCATCGCTTAGATATCCCGAGAGATTAATCTCTCACTTATCGGGTGGGACTCTGGAAAACCCAAAAAAATTAATTAAACCGACAAGTAGTCTACTCCTATAATATTTTTAGATAAATAAATTTACAGCAATTTTATTTTTTTCAACATCCCAATTTTACTTATTTTTATTATATGTTCATCCATATTTTCATGTGCATTGTACAGAACCTTTACACTCATTGCAGATAGCACGTGTGTCAATTTAGTTTTCCTAATACTTAATTAAGAAAATATTACATAAAAAGATATTAAAAATATTATAAAAAAGTAAATATATTTAATATCTTAATCTATCTAGAACATAAAATATTTGATAATTTTTATTTTAGTAATGAATAAAATTAGTAAAAAAAAATAATTAAGATGATTTAAAATTATTCTCTTTTGAAAAATTTGTTAACAAATACTTTTAATATAGTAGTTAATAAATTAAAAATAATAAATATTGAATTAAAAACACAGAAATTCATATAATAAAAACTGAAAAAAATTCATTACTTTCTTTTTAAGCAATTGAAATTATTGAATGCGGACCATTTTAAAATGTATTTAATTGATATGAACTGTCAATATAAAGATTTTTTATATAATCAATCAATCAAAAAATTTCATATAAACTAAAATATTTGACTCTTATTTTAAATATCTTAAAATTCACCCATACTTTAATTTCAGATTAATTGACGGTATAAAAAATTTTATACTGATAATATATAATAATTAAACTCTTTTAAAATTAAAAAACTCATTTTGTAAGAATAAGATATACAATTTTTTCCTCATATATTAAGTGACACACTAACACACACTTGGCACATAAAAGTACTCTTGTACTGACTTACATCTCTCTCTCTCTCTCTCTCCCCCCCTCTCACGCCTCTTTTCAAAACGCTTCCCTTCTTTCTCTTTCTCTCAATTTCATTATTTCCACCACAATTTCTGTGCCTCTCTTAAACCTCAATACAACTTGTCTCTCTTTCTTCAAGTTTCAAATTTCAACCTCACCTCAACGAAGAGAACAAAAATGTCTATAAACCATTACTCATCCGACACACCACAAACATCATCGCTATGGTGGACTCAACAACAGTACCAACCCACCACCTTCCTCAATTCTCACATCTCTAATTCCATCAACCCTTGTTTCAACCTCAACAACAACCAAGTAATAAACGACGACGATGACGACAACAGTACACATCCACCACTCGACGACGACCAAGCCACCCCTATCACCGCCGCCACACCAGAAGAAGAAGAAGAAGAAGAAGATCATCATGACGAAGAGAAAGAAGGCATGTTTGAGAAGGCATTGACGCCGAGCGACGTGGGGAAGCTGAACCGGCTGGTGATACCTAAGCAGCACGCGGAGAAGTACTTCCCGCTCGGCGGTGACTCGGTGGAGAGCAAAGGTCTGTTACTGAGTTTCGAGGACGAGTCAGGTAAGTGTTGGCGGTTCCGTTACTCGTATTGGAACAGTAGCCAGAGTTATGTTTTGACCAAAGGATGGAGCCGTTACGTTAAGGATAAGCGCCTCGATGCAGGCGACGTCGTTTTGTTCCAGAGGCACCGTGCTCATGCTAACAGGCTCTTCATCAGATGGAGGCGCCGCCAACCTACCACTACCGGGTCCACCGCGGCGGCGCACATTAGCCAGAGTAGTACTAGTGGTGATGGGAATGGGAATGGGAATGGGAATGGGGTGGGTGGTGTCCCTGTGGGGTGGCCCAGAGGGTTCTATTCTACGCATCCATCATATCCTATGCATCATCACCCATTTGCATACCAACCTGCTGACTCTTTTCATGCAGGTCCCTAATCTTCATCTCATCTCATTTAAATTCACCTTCTAATCCTTCTACTAATCTATCAAAATCAAATTCACGATGCAATTTCATAAGTATTTTAGATAATGCAATTTTCAATAAAAATATATGTAACGACTCATTAATAAAAATATAACATATATAATCATTACATATGTCATATTTTTATTTAAAAATAACACGTAAAATACGTATGAAATTATTTCAAGAAAGACTAGCAGGGGGTTTAATTATAGTATTATACTTATGGTGGTAGTATACGAAGGGAACCTTCGTATTAATTGGGGGAAATGTGAGTTACGTTTTTGCAGGAAGGAGTGTAGTTTGGGTTTTACGATTTATCTGTTCAGAATTCAGATTGCTCAAAAAAGTCTCTGGCTGTAACGTGCGCTGCGTGAAGCATACGCGCGATTTTTGTTTTTTTTTGCCATTGAATTTAACGTGGTAAAAATGAAATTCACATTTTTAACATAAGCTTGCAGGTCGTGTAATTTGTTTCCTTCACATGATGTCTTCATCAATCGAAATTTGAATGCTTATTTGTATTTTTTTTGTTTCAAAATTTATATAAAAAAATACTGTGAAATATCATTAAATTAAAGCATGGGCTTATGCACGTGATGTAATGTTACAGGTGGAGGGTCCCAAGGTCAGAACCAAACGACACCAGTGGGGAACGGTTCCAGTTCCAGGGTGTTGAGGCTGTTCGGGGTTAACATGGAATGCCAACCTGATAATGATTCCGAAACCTTAAGACCCGAATGCTCCTACAATATTATGTCATCAACCCAGGGTACACCTACCCACCATTTCTACCACCATCAGCCTTCTTAGTCTCTTCTTCCAACCCTCACCATCACATGGTACGTCAACAACCCCACTAGCTAATTCATATTCCAGCAATTTCTACTAGATATGCCACCCTTTTGATAAGATTCTCCTCTCTCTCTTTTATTTTTATTTTTATTTTCTCCCAGCCTCAGGTGTAAGGTATCCCATTAATTAATTATAATTAGTGATGATGTCATTAACATGAACTGATGAAAGGAATTGTTCTTTATTATAAGCATACATAACTGGGTTCTTCACGTTCAAGATTATAGAGGATCCTTCCTGTCTTAAATTCGGGAGATGCATGCAAATGCAAGTAGCTAATTTATTTGTTTTACGGGATCTTCGTGTTCCCTGTCAATAAGGCATATCAATTATATATCAACTAAGGTGTGAATGCCAGAAGGGGCATATTCCCAATGAATTTTGGCACTTATTTTATAAGGAAGTCACAGACCGAAAGGGATATATATATATATATATATATATATATATATATATATATATAAATAGAATAATTGTGAATTCTCTTAATCAATCTCCTATTTAATCTTATTAAATAAAGAAAAGTTTGAAAATATCTGCTTTTTTGTTCAATATTTTCTTTTTTAATATTTCTTGTTAAATATTAGAAGGATATAGCAAAATTAATGTAAATGTAAAAGAATTAAGTAAAACTAAATACATAAATTTAAATTGGTAGATACTTCACGAAGGTCGTTCATTTTTGTATATTGGAACTTTGAGCATCTCCGTTTACTTCGAGTCATGTGTGAGGTTTAATCACTATTGTCTTCAATTCATTAAATTGATTCCGCTTCTTTGATTGATAAAGATGGCAAACTATTTGGTTTCCTTTTACCCCGACAGAGTGAGCTTCATTCTCTCACTCTTATGAATATGAAAACACCCTTCTCTCTCTAGGATTGAGTGACTAAAAGGGTGCTAGGCCGAAAATGCATATTCATTTTCCCCCTAGATTAGATGAAGTTTCTTTAACCTCGAAACAGATCTTTAGTGTAATCTCGTTTCTCTTCGCTAGGCTCATTTTGCATGTTGTCCGTGGGGTCAGCCAACCAATCGATATGTAATTGGAAGCATGAAGGGATGACAAGATCCTACATGTTTATTTAAAATTTTATATCGGTTCGATCAGTTTTATTTTTTTCAAATTGATCCTACACGTTATGTTTCGTTTTCACATTAGTCCTTTTTGTCAATTTCGATCTTACTGCGTCAGATCAAAAGTCACATGTAACACTAATAATATAGTCACGTCAGGTCAAAACTGACGATGTTAGGCCGAAAGTGACGGAAATGACTAACATGAAAACAGAATATAACGTGTAGGATCAATTTAAAAAAATAAAATTTTTGAGATCGATATAAAAATCTAAATAAACATATGTAGACCAATCAATCTATTTTACTTATAATTTAATTTCCCTTTATCCAAATGAACGTATTGTGGGCCTTAAAAGCCTTGTAGTAATTATAAGTATCATCATTAAACATAATGAATGACATGTTTAAAGGCTACCATTTCCAACATATGGTTGAACTCGATCTAAAACTTTCCTGAAGCATCAATAAATTTGTAAGATATCGAAGTCAACTAACTAGGTTAGGCTCCATTATAATTACTGTCTCTTCAGGTCACTCTCAAGTCACACGTAGTTTATCCCTCTTCAGAATCGCCTCACCACATGGTTTTCCTGAATTTCAAGGATTACTTTCCTCTGACAACATTGGAGAAATAAAAAAAAAATGCACGGTTGCATGGAAAACTGTTTTATTACATTTGTTACCTTTAGTTTTTCGATATAAATTTTCCTTTTATTAAATTCACATCATTTTGGTAAGTTTTAATTAATAACGTAAAATTCAGGTTATTTTCATTTAAAAAGAATGATAAAAATCTTTTCTACAATATGCATATATCGTATTACAAGGGCATGTCAGAACTTCTCTATTTTAGTATCCCTAAAACTAGTTTTATTGATCCTATATATATTTTTTCATGAAAAAATCGTACCTATGTTTCTTTTATCTTAATTTTTTTTAATGACACTAATTTAACACCTTGTAAATTAAAATGCACAAGGAAGAAGTCGAGAAATATACTAGTAGGGAGAAGCTACCTCAATATTTCAAGTAACGATTAGCTTAATAATTAAAAGGTATAGGAAAATCTCAAAAGAAAACAAAAATGCACAAGGCGTTTAAAAGAGATGAAAATAAATGTTCCATACATTTATTAATTTTGTTGATGTGCTGTGAAAGTTAAAGTAGAGGTAGAGGAGGAATTAATACAATGTGGGGATGTGTGATTGCAACAGGATGAGGATGTCAACCAGATGAGATGAGATGAGAAATTGGCAGGGATAAAGATATGTGGATGCGACATCCAAGAATTGACCAAAATTACCACTTGTCAGGTTCCCCCCTCAAACCCTGCCTAAAAGGGAAAGCGAAATAAAGGGGGAGTAGAAAAAATCCCTGATTTTCATACCAAACTTTCACACCAAAAGAGCAGATAGAGTAGCAATAATAAGTAAACCCAAAGGAAGGGAAGGTGGAGAGTAGTGGTGGAAAAACAAGGCACTGCACTGCACTGCACTACAGCCAGGGGCAGAAGGTAAGGCATGAGGAGGAGAGGTAACGTAGGGTCCACTAAGATAGCTGGCTGACGTCATCCCAGTGCTAAATGGAGAATTTAGGTCATTGAAAAATCAGAAATGAGGAATCTATTTGCCACTGTTGGGATTCTGCCTCAAGATTTTTCACAAGGGCTCATCATAATATATACATGGGAGGGTATGGTGCCAGTCATGGTGTGCTGCTGCTATTAGGCATTGGTGGGTGAGGTAGGTGGGTGGGCAGGGGTGGACGTGACTTGATAGATAGATAGATACATAACATAACCCAAGACGTGCCAAGCCCACTCCTCTCTCTCTCTTTCTTCCTCTAATTAAGCAACACAACAAATCAGACAAGGCTAACATCATCCTATTAATAAATTGAGAATTCATCCTCCAACGATCTAAATCATTAATTAAATGATTAAAAAATTAAAAATTAAATATATGGCTGAAAACATGTAAATGATTAGTCTTCCACAACTTGACAGGACTGAAGTTGTCCATGCTACTTGCTTCCCTTTAGAGGCATAACTTACATTCAATTTCACAATTTTTGTAGTTAAAGATTAATTCCTTTTGAAATGTAGAGATTATCGAAATAGACTTTATTTTTATCTTGTTTCATGACTTCAAACTTTTATAAAAGAAATTGAGAATATTTTCACCATTTTTTTCATAATTTTTTTTAAAAATAAAACATAAAGTAGAAAAAGAGCATTTTTATAATTATGACTGAAAACAAATCAACTAAAAAAATCAAACCAAACACCAATTAATATTTCAAATTTTGTTTCTATACCATGCAGAGACTCCACCCATTAATCTCTGATGCACAATGCATTAATCTGTATAATGATAAGGGGGTGGTTATCTGCTGCTTATTTTCACTTCATTTGTCATCAGCGTTTAAACATGTGGATGAAAATCAAGTAAGAGACGGAAAATCTCAA
Source organism: Ammopiptanthus mongolicus (assembly GCA_039655645.1). NCBI lineage: Eukaryota > Viridiplantae > Streptophyta > Magnoliopsida > Fabales > Fabaceae > Ammopiptanthus > Ammopiptanthus mongolicus. The sequence goes on along the minus strand of CM077351.1, from coordinate 6,043,412 downwards.
GACAAAATTAAATTTTGTGCAAGCCAACAGGCCATGGTCCCCACTCTGCTGTTGCCAGATATGTTATTTATGGTCTGTTTTCTGCAATTGTATGTATTTGCAAACCATAAACAACACGCAATGAGAGAAAAGGGGAGACAGAACAACGTTCACAATTTTACTTACTCGGGTGAAGTGTTTAAACAAAAATGGTAAAATGGAAATAAGGCCAAAAACAAAAAAGGAGAAAAAGATATCCTTAAAGAGAAAGCAAGGAATACAGTATATCACTCAAGGTAAATAGGTAATGCAGTAATGCTGCTACATTGAATGGTCTTTTGATCTTATCTACTTCTAAACGGTGTGGTTCACAGCTTATTATAAGTTCGCGGAAACTTCCTCAAACAACTCAGGCTCAAAACTGAGTCACATCCAGCATTTGTGGCAACCTCAGTTTTTCTTTTTTGGCTGATTAACAGGATGGTCCACTTAACTTGAGTGTGCCATTTCAGCTAATCAACTAATAATAAAGAAAAGAGAGAACACTTGATTGATTGAGGTTTCTAGCACTGAACCTCTCTTCTAAGTCTAGAACTCTGCACATGCTGTGCATGTTTTGTTCCTTTAAAATCATCCCTTCTCTCTCTAAAGTGACATGGTTTTAAGGTGAAAAAAAAAAAAATCCAAATTTAAGGTACAACCCTGAGGTTTTATCAGGTGAAGAAGGACACTTTCACTGACTGAGAGAAGTTTTGGCTGTCGTACAACCAAATGCTTGTATAAACGACAACTAAGGGTTGCACAAATGAGGATGTGACAAGTCAGAAGTGTTTTTGATCAAATGATTCACCGCACTGAATTACCAAATCTGCAACTAGTACAAGTTCTTGCCCCTGCCTTGCCCCACAGAGGAAAAAGAAAAAAGAAAAAATCCAAATTTTGAGGACCCAGAGAGAAGAACTTAAATTTGTCACTGTTTTTAAACAGTGGCTTCATCAAAGCTTTTAGCTTCAATCAACGTGATCTGTACTATGCCAAATAATTATGCAAAAGAAGGACGGGAGTGCTGAATGCCTTTATGTGTAATCAAATACTGTGTCATGTGATTATAAGGGGCCCATCAAGATTCAAACAAGAGGCCCATTGACCTCTGCTTGAGAAGGCGTCCAATGTCTCTCAGTGGCTCCAAGTTGGAGGGTCCCCAGTTATATGTGGTGTTTATCATTGGCCACCACATAAAGGCCAATCAAAAAAATGAAAGGATATGACCCTGCAGGAGTGATACAATTTTATATATATGCCTAAGTCAGGTGACATAAAAGGGAAGAATAGGAGAGAAATAATACCATGTGAGTATCTCTTCCCTCCACTCCCTGCGCCTCCTTAGGACCTGCTGTAGAATATAATGATCACCAAATTGGGAATTGAATTTCTTCTAGATGAATAAAGCAACATATTGATATCAGCATCAACACCAACATAATCTCCCATTAAATTTCAGAAACCAGAGTCCTCAGGTTTAACCACAGCATTCAGCATATGTACTGCTGAAAAACAAAATTAAACAGATTAATCACGAAGCAACACTCTTTCCTGCATCCTTTCAAATGGAAACTGTTCTCCAGAAATCCAAAGTTCATCAGGTTCTTCCTGATCAATTGATTATTTGAGATATCAATCATGTAGATTATGGCCTCAATGTCATGGTACTAATATAGTCCAAAACTTGTGCTTTGAGATATTTGCACTTCTCACAGCAACTTAGCTGTGAGGCAATAGTGGAAATATATTCCCCACTTACAATGTTACATTACAGCTAAGCCTATCAAAACAGTTTTGAAGTAATTTGACTCTTACCTAAAATAGTAAGAGATATTCCCCAATAATTTAGGCCAGGACTGTAGATGCAGGCTTCAAAAGGAAATGGGCCAATATAGCAGGCTTATCACCCAAAAGCTGGAGTAGATAATATTTTGTGGTGTGCTTTTAATTTGTCTGATCTTTCACATTATGCAAGTCACATTCAGTCATCAAAGCCTCCGCGAAGAAACTAAAACTATTCAACCTGGCATCTCATGACCCATGGTGTCTGCCATATACACGTTTTCAAACCAAAAGATAGCATCCTGCTGTAGAAGAAATGGGAGGACAATCTATGGTAATTAGGATTAGGCAAGGATACCACACAACCCCATCCAGAAACAGTCACATAAAAAGCACACCTTATATCATTTTTCTAGCATGCATGAGCAAATAAGGGAAGCATCAGATCAAAAGATATTTTTTCTTTCAAACTTTCATAGGATAGATGACCCAGCTCAGCAACCACAAGTTACAAGAAGATCGAAACCATGATTTGAAAACGTCATTACTTGCAAATAGTTGAATCCCTTCATAGAATAATTCAGATAGACATGAAATTCTTTATTTAGTCTGTAGAGATCGTGGAACTGATAAAATTCTTGTATAGTCAGAATTATTCAAACTGTGGAACTTTAGAACAAAAAAATAATCCAAATAATGATAGATAATAGTCAATAGACTGTTTGCTATACCGGTTAAAGAAGCATACGGTAAAGCAATTATTCAAACCACGCCAAAGCTACCATTTGCTGAACAAACATAACATTTACATCTTAAATAAGCACATAAAATTTTAAACTTGGTAATAAAATTTGCAAAAGCAACTCAGGAATAGCACTGGAGGTTTAGTGCCCCAAATACACCAAGTACTTTGGAATATTCAATTATATGCCTGCCTGTTCAGGGCAAATGTACATTAGAACACTTGGATTCAAGGGGACTGTCACTAATTTCTCCAAAGCTGAGTGCCTGAGTCTAAATGACCAGTGGGTCTGCAGGAGAAGAAATAACACATTGCCTCCCACAAGAAAGTTCAGGATGATTTTTTCGGTACATCGACTTCTTCTTGAGTTTTGGAATCTTCCTTCTTCTCCATTACTTGTTGAACACCCTCTTGGTACCCCTCTATAAAACTTTTAAGAGCATCCCTGTATGCAGAAGCTCTAGTCATGTAGACACGCTGCAAAGCAGGTCTGAGAGTCTCCATTCCCCCTCTGGCAGCTACAGCTGTGTATTTCCCAGTAAAGATACATATGCTTGGTCAAAATCACCATCACAAACTCATTATTCAAAGCAATGAGAAGAAAATTAAAACAAAAAGGAAAGGAGGGGGATGTTTTAAACCACATAAATCATAGAATCAAAATCCGAAAACAGTGGTTTGGAGTTGCAAGAATAGCAAGAACAGAGAGTTCTACTCAATGTTGAATAAGCAAAGGATGACACACTAGTTTGTGTAAAACTCTATAACTAGTTATTCATGTTCACTGAAGCTTATTATCTTTTTTCAGAACACTTTTGACTTGATGTTCTGCAGCATCTAAATTGCTTTCTATTGCAGTTAGGCATAAGTAACTAGCCTCTTCTAGTATTTAGAGCCCCAAAGCTCAAAGCAGTTTTCCATTGTGATGTAAGTCATTAGTTTACATGCTTGATCAGATTATATATAGTTTGAGTAAATAATTCACACAAGAGCACACAAGATAGACGGAGTATGTAATCATAGCTGCTCTTCAACAAATACACAGTGATAAGCATCATTTTATTTTCATTCACAATAATCTATATTTTGACAGGCCAGTAATTCCAAACAGCATAATGATATTGCTCATAAACTAGAAAAATAGGTGGTACCAAGATCCTCCAATGTTGAGGGTTCTTTTTCTTTAGTTGTTTTCTTTTCACCATTAGGTTCTTCGGTAATTTCATCCTTCTTATAATATTCTGGCCGAAGATCAGGACCAATGTCACGAACCCAGCTTGCAGCATAAAGCCTAGAAGCTCTCTTCAAAACCTGAAGAGTTGAGCATTTCAGTTCAAATACAGTGTAAATTACCAAGAGCTAAGTGAGTGTCATCTATTCTATTAACTATGATCCATCATTTCCAAAATTGCATCTTTATCCACTAACAGCATTGATAAAATAAACTATAAATTAATAAATTAATGGAGAAAAGTAACAGATGTCCACTTCAAGAATACTCATTCTTCAACTACAGACATGGCCTATTGAAGATGGGGGGTGAACAAAACAGCATTGAATTGAGATAAAGCAGAAAACTTTACACGGAAAACAAGTAACAATTGAAAACCCATAATCAAAAACATCATCAGGAGTGAACTAGCACTAACAATGAAAGTGAGAAACATAATTAACGAAAATTGGGCTTACCCAGATACGCTCCTCCCACTTTAATTTGCGGCGCTTTTTGATATGAGGAGGATCGGGCAAAGAGGAGGGGAAAGCAATTTCTTTGAGATCATAGCGAATGTAATCGTAAATTTTTCTGCACACAACCCTCAATTTCATTTCGCAGCTCCAAATTGCACCAAATAGGAATGACAGCAACTACAAGCAGTGAGATAGAGACAAAACTGAATCGAATTTCAAACTCATTGCTCAAAAGACTAATGAATCAACATCAAACTCCAAAAATGTTAACATTACAATTAGTTCAAAATTTAAATAACATTTTCATTTCCAACGACCTCCCTCTCCTCATAATATTACCCACAAAAATATTTAAATGAAAATATTCCATACTTCTCTTTTTTTTAATTTAACTCAAATTTTAAGCAATAAATAAATAGTATTTCCTTCGGTCAATATAATAAGAAAAAAAGTTTCAAAATTTTTGTTCAAATATATAAGTAAAAGGCAACTACTTTTCTCCTATTTAATGACATTATTCCTAAATTACCCTTTTCATTTATTATCAATTTTGTTTTCCAATAACTCATTTTACTCCAAGTCCCAAATCCTAAGTCCCTTTATGAAAGGTATTTTAGATAATAGACCTAATTTTTTAACAACATTAAATGAAATTAATCAACTTTCTTAATATGTGTGTTCCATTAAATTTTTGCTTATAATATTGATCGGAGGGAGTAACATCTATACTATATAATTCTTGGTGTCTAAATTTTAGATTTTAAATTTTATCATTATTTATTACCAAATTTTTTTTATCATTATTAATCAGTTATTAAAATTTTAATAATTTAATAATGAGTATAAAAGAGGATATCATTATAATTACTTCTTATTACTCATATAAAGATTTTAGAATAAATATAAAGGATTTAATTAATATGTATTGTTAGTATAAAGATTTTTTACAATGTCAACCAATTGGAAAGTGTCACATAAGCTAAAATGTTTAACTCTTATCCTAATTATCTTAAAAGTCACACATACTATGATTTCTGATTGATTGACAGTGTAACAAAATTTATACTGAAAATACATAATAATTAAACTCTAAATATAAATAAGATAACACTATACGAAAATTATTTGTTTAAATATTTAAAAAATGTACATATAATTATGAAATTCAACTAAATTTTATTATTGTTTATTTTTTATCATGGTAAAAATAATAAAGTCAAATTGACAGGTGCCGTTCAATATATTATTATTTTTAAAAGTTTATTTGTGATGCATTATCAATTTTATAGCATCATTTTTTTGGTTAAATAAGTGATGAGAATCCATTTTTATAGCATCATTTAGTATTTTTTTTGTCCTAGATTAGGAGTATCCCCCGTTAGAAGCGGGGACTAATCTCCTGTAGGGAAGTGAATGACACCCTAAGGCGGGAAACAACGGAAATTCGCTCCATACGCATGAGCTGAAATTCGAACCCCGACCACTTGGTTAAGAGACACAAATCTACCACCACTTGTACCAACCTCAGTTAGTAGCATCATTTAATTATACATTAACATATATATGACTTATGTGCTAATTATTATGGGAAATAAATATTTTTATACATTAACATATATATGACTTATGTGATAATTATTATGCGAATTATATATTTTTAATGACAAAGCGATGCATGGTTGGAATCAATATAAAAAAAAAGATGGGATCTGATGATACCAGGTGTCAAATTTACTTTTACACAAAATTGTAATTGTTAATTTTGGTTTGATGCTAATCTCATCATTTTTATTTTTATTTTTATTTTTTATAGACTAATCATTTTTATTTAAGAGAGAATAATTAAAGATAAATTTAATATAAAGATAAAAATAGAATATATTTAATGAAAATAGATATTGAGTATTTTGACATTTCATTAAAATCATAACATTCAATTTTTAAATATTTTATATTTTTTGTTTCTTGATATTTATTATTTTTTAAATAATTTATTTTTAAAATTCGCTAATATGTATTAGTCAATTTTTATTTTTTTATTATTTTGTGTTGAATTTAATATATAAAAAATATCTATGTATTAATATCTACAAATTAAAAATTCATAATATTTTAATCAAAAAAAGATTCATAATATTTTTTTAATTTTAATTTTAGAATTGCTTATTTTATAAAAATATTACAATTTATTGAAAAATTTAAAAAATAATATAATTAAATATTATTTTATCTGAAAATATAATACAAATAAAATTAAAGGTAAAGTTTTACTAATATAATACAATAATGTCCATCAGTGGAATTCTTATCTTTATAATTAAAGTTCTCTAATGTGTATATTAGTTTGTTTATTAAATTTAATATAATAAAAATATATATTTATTAATTTCTTCAAATTTAAATTCTTTAACTTTTTTTAAAAAAATTTCATGAACTTAGCCGCATATAATTTAACGTCTAATAATTTTTTAAGTTTTTTTATGTATTTAATATGGTATATGAATAACATCTTAAAAATATATTATCTATATATTTGTTTAAATTAATTTTGGTATAAATTAAATTTACTTATCTTTAACGAATTTCTATTAATAAAAATTTATAAGTAAAATAAGATTTGAAAATTATTTTGATGTTATAGCTTTTTAATTAAAAAATTTATTTCAAATTAAACCAATTATTATTTATATAACTTCGAAAAATAATTTTTATTAATCAAATTAATTCCTTGACCTTAAGTAAGATCTTAAATTTTTTTAAAAATTATAAAATTTTAGATTTAGATAATATTATAAAGTGTTAATTTGTAAATATTAATACATAAATATTTTTAATATATTAAATTCAAAAAAATAATAAAACTTTAAAAATTGGCTAATAGTCTAATAACCATTAACGAATTTTAAATATAAAGTATTTAATAAATAATACATATTTAGAAAAAAATATAAAGTACTTAATAAAATAATTTTATAATTTTAATAAAATATACTCATTATATCTCTTCATTAAAAATATTTTATTTTTTCTTTATATTAAAGTTAATCTTAATTATTTTATTTTTTAAATAAAAATGATAAGCTTAGCCGTTGGATCAAACTCAAATCAACCATTACAATTTGGTATAAAAGTAAAGTTTAATATATGGTATCAACGGATCCTGACTCTAAAAAAAATATAACATATTAAAATTTAAAAAAATCATTTTTAAACAATTTAATATAAATTTTTTATCAAACTTAATATTTCAAACTAAAATTTTAGTTTTCCATCCACCCACAAGAAAAAGTTTGAAAAAATACTAGCCCAACATGGGTTCGGCCTTTAATGAGCTAGGATGGGCTACGGGCGAAGCCCAACCTTTCGGTGGGTTAAACTTGTCCATCCAGAGGCCCAGAGTTAGACTACTTTAAACTACCAGATTTTTTTTAAAATAAATATATGGAAATTTATATATATATATATATATATATATATATATATATATATATATATATATATATATGGATCGACTCAAGTGAGAGGAGTGTTTTATTGTGAGAGTGAGAGGAACAAATCTGGACCGTTAACCCATACATGGATAGTCAGGATTAGAAGTTAGTTAGTGGTCATGTGATCACTTAAAAAAATCACATGACTTTATGTTCTAATCATGACTATCCATGTATAGTTTAATGGCTCAGATTTGCTTTGCTCCTCTCATATCTCACAATAAGAAACTCCTCTCACTTTATATATATATATATATATATATATATATATATATATATATATATATATATATATATATATATATATAAACTTATGTTTCCAAACAGTAGGCTTGCATTTAAAGTAGAAAATATTTTATACTGTCCAACATGTTAGTAGATACTTGAATTCCTTAAGCGTATTGTCAGTGTTAGGGTTTCGATTTATGTCATGTGTAAAGAAAATATTTTGTTGGGAGAGACAAAATCTACTCCCATAATCTTTACATCTCGAACGTGATTAATATCTAACTATGAATTAAAAATACCTTTGTGCATAAAAAATATAAAATATTTTAGAACCCCATCCCAGCTATAGATGGGTTTTTTGTGCTTAAGAATGCATGCTATTCCACTTTAGCCAGAATAGAGAATTGACATAGAACTTAAAACACGAGCATCAACAAGACAACAAGGACTTAAATAAATGTTTACGGATGATCCCAGTGAAAATCATAATAGATATTTAAGTTAAATGATTCTATTTTTTAAATGATAAGATTTTTTTTTTAAAGTTCCTATTAATTAAAGAATAAATGTCCAAACTGGTCCTCAATAAAAAAAATAGTGACATTTTGATTATTGAGAAATGAAAAATATCAATTTGATCCTCAACAATATAAAATGTGGATCAAATTAATTATTTTTAGGATAATTTTTAGGGACATTATAGTCCTTATCAGTGATTACTTTTACCCGCATTTTATATTGTTAAGGACCAAATTAGTAATTTTCATTTCTCAGAAATCAAAATATCATTATATTTTTTTTTATCGAGTACTAGTTTTGGTCTTTACTCTTAATTAAATGATGAATCGTTAGTGGGTGTTCGGAAAAGATTTTTTCCCCTCATAAACATTTTTTATTTTGAAAAAAAAATTGTTTTCGATTTAATTTGAAATTTTTGCTAAAGTTGATTAATTATAAAAAAAGCTTTCTTAAAAAAGCTTTCTTTTAGAAAAAAAAAAAAGCAAATTTTATAAAAGCTAAAAGTTTGAAACTTATTTAAATAGTTAAATTATTTTGAAATCACTAATATTCTTCGTATTTCGTCCCTGCAAAACTTATAACTCTCAATCAAATATTATTCAATTATACAAACAATTTCATACATTTTTTTAATTTACTATATGGAAGTGATTTTTTTTACACAATCTAAACAAAATAGATTATTCTAAAATCGTTTTTCAACAAACACATCAAAATATAAAATTCATTCTATTATAGTTGATTATAACAATAATCAATAATATATATATATAATCGATTATTTAAATGATTAATTTTTTGAAGCTAATCCAAACACACTCTACATTAAAATCATTACATCAATAATCATTTGATATATATCATTAATAAAAGAGTAAATACCTAATCTGGTTTCTAAAATTGTAGGATCGTATCAACTTAGTCTCCCACATTATCAATATTCCAAAATGATCCTTGGAATTGAAAATGTTAATCAGGTTTGTCCCTCCATTTGGATCCATTAACAAATGTATCTTTGACATTATTCACTTAGTTTAAATGCATCCCTGACATTACCAACTTAATTCATTATAGTCCATGCAAATATCAATGAAGGGATGAATCTGATTAACTTTCTGCAATTCCAGGGATTATTTTGGAATATTGATAATTTGCTACGACCCTACAATTTTAGGGGCCAGATTAGGTATTTACTCTTAATAAAATGAAGAGTAAATCATCATTTTGATCCCTGAAAGTATGAGCCGCTGTTAATTCAGTCTCTAAAAGCAATTAAATTATGAAAAAGTCCCTCAATGTTAATTTTGTCAGTCAAATTAGTTTCCTCAATGTTAATTTCGCTAGTCAATTTAATCCCTGTCAGGGACTATCTTTACTAAGAAATTAACATTCAGGGACATTTTCGTAATTTAACTGCTTTCAAGGACTGAATTGACAACGCCTCACACTTCCAGGGACCAAAATGATGGTTTACTCTAAAATGAATTAGATAAAATATTGTTATATATATAATATGAGATGAGATAAAGTGACAAGCTTGAAGATGCAAACTGTTATAGATTAGGCTCATTTATGCTAAGAAGTAAGGACATAGTGCATTTAGATACACCATCATATGCAGCAGTGAGTAGGTACAAATGGTGTAGCCATAAGATACATTTCAAAAAATTCAAAAGATTTTAATTAGTATGCATTATTAGTGTAAAGATTTTTTACACTATCAATCAATTATAAATTGTCGGCTTAATTGCACTTTTGGTCCCCCAAGTATCACGATTGTGCATTTTTGGTTTCCCTGATTCCAATTGCGCCAATTGGATCCCCCAGATATCACGATTGTGCAATTTTGGTCCCTGAGATTCTAATTATGCCAATTAGGTCCCCAAAGTATCCCCTTTGTTACAATCAGGTCCTTTTATCACTGTGTCATCCAATTTTTAATGTCAGTAGTCTATGTGGGGACTAATTTAGCACTAAATGAGATCAGCTTGACAGCTTACGTGACATTCCTATGTGACATCATTGATACATCACACTTTAATAGTCACATGTGAGGTGTCAATATGCCACATAGGAATGCCATGTAAGTTGTCAAGCTAGCCCCACTAAGTGTCAAATCAGTCTCATGTGTGGTACGTAGGCTACTGGCGTTAAAAATTGCACTATGATGATATTCGGGAGACCAAAATTGCATGATCGTGATACTTTGGGGACTCAATTGACGCAATTGGAACCTGAGGGACTGAAATTGCACAATCTGACAATCGTGATATCATCTGGGGGACCCAACTCGCGCAATTGGAATCAGGAGGACCTAAATTTCACAATCGTGATACCTCAAGGACCAAAAGTTTAATTAAGCCTAAATTGTCAAATCATTAAAAATGTTTGACATTTATCGTAACTACCGTAACAATTATACATAAGATAATTTGTGTTTAGTTTACAGTATATATATATATATATAATAGTTACGGAGTATCCACCACCGTTAGTAGTGACTAATCTCCGACGGAAAACCAGGTGGGAATATGTCAGGCCGCTCGTCAGAAGCCTATGGCCTAACCTAAAAGAGGCCGATTAAAGGCTTTAACACACACGTATGCATGTATGTATGAAAGTAAAAACATATTAATATATTTAAATGTAAAGGCTTACGTGCATATTGATTTGTGAAGACCTAGTTGCCTATTTATCAATATAGGTCTACTGACCTCTTTATCATTAGTGTCTTATAAGCCTATTTACAAGTGAAAGCATATGATCTATTTATAAGTGAAAGTATATTTAAAGACATTGTTGAAAAGTAGACATTGAAATAAGCTTTCAGATTAAGCCAGACTTTAAAGTAGACTAAGTCAGACCTTAAAAATTGGTTACGTCAGACTAATAGGCCAGACTCAAACCTTGAAATTGAAACACATGTCAGGGCCGTTTATGTCACAGCCTAGCTTGGCCTAGCATATATATTCTCATCCATAGTTCTTTTTCTCCCCTCCCAACCAAGTTTTCTCCATACACAAAAGTCAAGATTCGAATCTCTGACCACTTATTTAGTTTAAAGTGTCCGAGTCCCTTACCACCCGGACTAACCAGAGTATCAAAATTAAACTCATTTGTTCGACAACAAAAAAATTAACTCATTTATAAATCCCTTTTAACTTTTCAATTCTTTGATAAATTTATCGTTGGACTTCCAAGCCCTTTTCATGTTTTCATTTCAACCTTAGACAAAAGAAAACTCAGCTTCCTCCAAAATTTCCATAAATTGTAAAACTCAAACAAAATGGTCGTACATGTAAAAACAGAACAATACATTAAAAAGATAAGTATAAATTTGGAGGAAATTCGCCTGGTCCTGATGTATTTAGCTTAACTTGAATTTGGTCAGTTATTTTGACAAAGGGATAAGAGGACTCCTAGCAATTCACTTTCTTTCCAACACATTTTTCTATTGATTGAATTTCATATGAATCTCATTAATTCATGTGGGTTTCATTTGAATTTTGTAGGATTCAGATAAATTTTAACCAATAAAAAAGAGTATGTTAGAAAGAGAGTGATAAAGAATGTGTTACTAACATTTTTCTTTTCATAATAGCATTTACTTGGGTCTTTGACTATGATTGGATAATATTCACGACGTAAATAGAATAATTCAATATGTTTACAAAATATATAAATATGAATATTATGAACAATTAAATCACAAAGTTGAAGAAGTAAAAAACTAAAAGTAAGGCATATAAAATATGGGTTTAATTGATATGCATTCACTGTAAAGATTTTTTATATGATCAACTAATCAGAAATTATCTAATTAGTGAAAGCGATTACCTTTTATTTTAATTATTTTAAAAATCACTTATACCATCATTTATAATTAATTGATTGTCTAAAAAATTTTAGACTAGTTAAACATAGCAATTAAACTCATTTTATAACCATTGCCGCACTAACGATTACCACCTGAAATTCATCTCTTATCAGCCATTGGATTATTTTCTTGAAAACCGTTGAATTATTTAATTATTTCATATAAATTAAAAAATTTTAATTCTTATGCACGGATAATATAAATTTTTTTATACTGTCAATTAATTATCAATCAGGTTATAGATGACTATTAAGGTAGTTAGTATTAGAGTCAAAAAATATCTGACGTGACAATTTTTAATTAGATGTCTATGTAAAAAGGTTTTATACGATTAATATATAAAAATTAAACTCTAAATTAAAACTTGGAATATTTTAGCTGGAACCATTCCAGCTTCATATCTATTTATGCAATGATAATTATCTATTTAATTTTTTCGTGCTCATCTAATTTTTTTTTGTACTGTGGCACTCATCTAATTTTTTTTTAATTTTTTAGGGTATCCTCCGCGTGTAACTGTGAAGACTAATCCTACGAGGTAAGAGACGATATTTAAAGACTGATCTCTCCCAACCAGATTTTCTCCATACATAAGGGTCAATGATCGAACTCCCGACCATTTGATTTAGAGGTCCGAGCTCGTTACTCGGACCAATCATATGATGGTATTGGTACTCATCTATTTAATTCTATAAAATGTGTACAATGTTAATAATAATCATAGTCGCTCAAATTTATTCCCTATTATATTATTTCGCTAGTAGAATACATGTGTATTGTCTTGAGTCAGCTCACTTGATAGCTACGAGACATGGTGATTGTGAGTGGGTGAATTTAAATATTTGCAATGTGCTCCGCTCCTTTCTCATTTCTTATTCCCCTCCCCATTTTTCCTTCTAAAGCCTATTATAAGCCTCCCCTTAAAAAAAAAAAAATACATGGGTACAAGCACCCTAGCACGAACTAGTGGTGGGATGAATAGGAAGTGTTGTGGAACCCAACTTTCTATATTTACCCCATTTGTGATAGGATAAGGTTCTTTTAAAGTGAGTTTATTTCTAAAGTGAATTAGTAAGGGTATTTTCACCTTTGATTTGATAAAGTGTATATAGATCTTAACTCACTTTATTAAATAAAGGATAAAAATATATTTACTTATTTACTTTAGGGACAATCTCACTTTAAATGAGTTTTTTCATTTGTAATTTCCTTTCTTGATTGAAGAAAGCATGTCCGGGTCATTGGAGGGCCTATTTGTCTCTCAGCAGCTTCTTATCCCTATTTTATAGCTTTCTCTTCCTCACTAAGCTCTCACTTTCTTTCTTTTATCTTTTTGGCTAAAATATCATTTTGGTCCCTTAACTTATTTTTTAGTTTCAATTTGGTCCCTTAACTTTTAAAAGTTTCAATTTGATCCCTTAACTTGTCTTTGTGAACCCAAGTTAGTCCCATAATCAATAATCTAAGCAAAAGTGACGAAAGTGCCATACATGTTAACAATTTAAAGGATCAATTTGAAACTCATTTAAAAGTTAAGGGACCGATTTGAAACTCATTTAAAAGTTAAGGGACCAATTTGAAACTTGTTAACAATTTAAAAGGCCAATTTGAAATTCATTTGTTTATGCCATTGAAGGAGAGTACTAACTTGTGTTAACAGAGACAAGTTAAGGGACCAAATTGAAACTTTTAAAAGTTAAGGGACCAAATGAAACTAAAAAATAAGTTAAGGGACCAAAATGATATTCTAACCTATCTTTTTCCTACTAATTCTTTTATTTATCAAATAAGAAAAGAGTTTAATTGTTATGCACTGATAGTGTAAAAATTTGTATACTGTCAACCATCACCAATCACGATATGCATGACTTTAAAAGTAGTTAAGATAACAATCAATTTTTTTAATGATGTGATAAGTTTTGATTCGATGTTTGTGTAAAATAGTTTTACACTGTCAATATATAATAATTAAATTCATAACAAAATATTGAATATATTATTTTTTTAATTAATATTTTTAATTTAATGATAAAATACTTAATACGAAATTTTTGTTAAAAAAATAACAAAACATGAGATTACAAATCTTATGCTTACGAGAGAATCTTCATTTAACTCAAGTCACATACGTCACATTAACTCCTTCCTCTTATTTTTTTGTTTATTTGTTAGCGTGTATATCACACATATCGTGTGCCTCGTGCACAAAATATTCAAACATAAAAATGAGTGGGCATATAATGACTACGCGAAAACGGCTATACCTAACTATAGTTTGACTGCTGTAAAAAAGAGAACTATAGTTTGACTAATAATTTTATATTTCTTAGAAATTTTTTAATTATTTTTTTGTCCAAGGGACTCATAAGAAACCTTACACAGAGGAGGATATGAGAAAAGGGATAGAGACGGAACATGTTGCGGGGAGGGGGGGTTGATCCTGCATACTCACTGTTCATGTCCCACAACTTAACCAATTAAGTTAACTCAAGGGGACAATTTTTTTTTAATTCTATTAGAAGTATTGTAAGACATTAGGGATGACAATTTTATCTGTACCCGCGGGCATCCGCGGATAAAATCCTAACAGTACGGGAGGAGAGGCTTTATGGGTATCCGCGGATAAAATAAAAGGGTATTTGTAATACCCGCTTGCTTATGGGACGGGGCGGGCATTGAGGTACCCGTGTGTGAAATTACTAAAACACCTTTAATTTATAATACTCAGTCGCCTCACTCTCAGAAGCTCGTTCATTCACCATTTCACCTTCTCCCTATTCTGTTGCACCGTTCACCTTGTCCAATCCGCGGCTCCGCCGTCCGGCCTTCGTCTCTTCCTTCTGGTCGCCTTCGTTCACCTCGGGTGAGGATTGATTGAGGTGGCTGGAGCTGATGTTTATGGTGGAACGAGTATGGAGAAAGGAGATCTAGAGAGATAAGGAGAAATCTGAAGGGGATTGGGGAGGAAGAAAATGAGGAGAAAAGCGTTTTGGCTCTGATTAATTTATTCAATATTTCATCTTACTAATTCATTTAGTACTCCCTCCGTCCCATTATATATGTCACATTTACAAAAAAAAAAAAAAATGTCCCAAAATATATGTCATTTTATGTTTTCAATATAATATTAAATGCTTTCTACCAATTATATCTTTAAATATTTCACTTTTTATTTATGATAATAGTTAATACACTCATGATTAATAAGGTTAATTTGATAAAATTACCACCCTCTTTCTTTCATTTATTGTTTTTTCTTAAACTGTGTAATTTTATCAAATATGACATATATACTGGGACGGATGGAATAATATATTTAGTGTTTCATCATTAATTAGTTTCAATGGAATCTACATTTGATGCATTTATCAGTTATTGCTGCTTCAATACTGCAAATATCAAGTGTAGAAGTATTGGTTTGTTTTCTTCAGTTCTATTCTTGGGCATTTTTAGTCTTGGTGTTGTCTTGGTTTATCTGGATGGTTATTAGTGATCTTTGTTTTTTTCTGGTTGATCGTGTTTACTGATCTTTGGCTACCCTGCATCTTATTGTAATTTTTTGGACCTCTGTAATTGTGGCTTTCTAAAGCATTTCTTATGTTTCACTTTTAGTCTTTTTCATATATCATCCCAAATGTTACACTTGTGAATTGTGATTGTACAATCAATTCAAATTGGTTGCAATGAAACACTCAAAATAAGCATTTAGATTTTATATCGACCACAGCCTCAGATGTTTTTGGTAAATCCTATAATACATGTTCAATAGAGATTTTTTTCTGCTAGTAGGAATGAGATGTCACAAAGATAGTTGGATCCCCTTGCTGGGATGGCCATTATTCTTGTGGTTTTGCCTTTATTATTTTCCTCTTTATGTCCTTTTTTCTCTCTCCATATAATGATAAAACAAAGATTTTGATGTTTTGAATGAATTACTTTTAGTTGATGTTATCCAAATTAGTTGAGAAAACTAGGATTTTCAAAAAAGTTTAAAAAAAGTAGAGCATATTTTTTCTGTAACAAATATCCGTGGATACCTATGCATCCGCGGGTGTCCGCGAAACTCGCTAAATACCCGCCAACGGGTAACGGATGGGGACAGGTACGTTTTCACCCGTCAGGGGCGGGGGGCGAGGAATGCTATCTGTGCCCGCCCCGTCTCATTGCCATTCCTATAAGACATACAATGTCAATTTTTTTTGGTACAAAAGAAAAAGAAAAACAAAACACTAAACTCTAACAAACACAGCTCCTGAAGAATTAGAGTCCAACACCAACCCCAAATCCTCGAGAGGATGGTTCAATACTTCAAACAATGTCTCCCCTGCAACATTTTTTTTGGCCATGATGTCAGCACAAGCATTAACTTCTCTAAAAATATGCACCACCTGGACATCCCAATCTCTATTCAGTATTCTCTTAATATCAACAATCACACTACCGAAGAGGTGAAACTCCTCCTCGACGTACAACCTTACAATAACCGCGCTGTCATGACAAATCCAGACCATGAAAGATGGCTTTTAATTTAGCTAAAAGAATATGGCGAGTTTGAGTCTCATTTTAGCATATAGTTTTGCTTCTCCACAACACGTCCTCAAAATATTTTTTTGATTGGATTATTACGTTATTATCAATTAAACTCTTCTATTGGTGTATTTTGTACTTCAACATCATAATACCTCTAAATGTTACAACTCTTAATCCCTGACTTTAGGTTTAACTGTAGACTTAATAAATTGCAAAGGAAATTACTATTAATGTCGCGATTGAAGAGTGATGGAAAACAGAAAACGCGATCATCTTTGAGCATGCATTTTGATTCGTTCTCGGACTCGACTAAATGCAATTTTGTTCTTCAACAGTAACATTTGCCTTGCTGGCCATGCAAGTAAGTTCTTGCACATATCTAACAAAACATTTGAAATTTAATAGCAAATGATATGAATTCTTTTGAGGTTAAACCTCTATGCAACTGAAATAAACTTATTTTGCTAATTGTTAATTGCAGGACGACATGAATGCAAATAGTTGTTATGAATGTACTAGCCAACCGAATTCTATTTCTATGACATCACATTTGTCAACTTCATCAATTGTTATTCTTTTAGTGTATATATCTCATGAAAAAATTGAGCCAAATTTTTTACAACACTTATTTATAATAGAATATCAATAAATTTTTTATTTTTTGTCTATCTATTTGTGCTTCAGTTACTACACAAATATTTATTTTTTGCTCTTTTAATTTGTTAGTTTCTATATTTAAGTATGAATATTCTTTCAAAATAGTATGAAATATTTCTCTTCATACATAATTCAGCTGTGCATCGCACGGATCCAAGATCTAGTTAGTTGGATAAACTTGCGTAGTCTCTTTAGACTTTAGGGCGGGAAAGCTTGGTGTCTTTCCCTCCATATCTCTTTTTATTCATTCTCTCTCATCTTTATCTCATTTTTAATCAGTGTTCTCTCTCTTTTATACATACAAAGTCTATGTCTTTCTCTTACTAAAGTGAGAAAATCCGTTTCCTGTTCAGCTGTGATGGCAGATTCACGTTTTTTAAGCAATCTAATTATGGAGCGATTTCTTTTAAATAGTTCAGATGATAGTTTTTTTTATGGTTCACAGATGATAGTTATTTTATATATTCGAACTATGATGATGTAACTTCTGTTATGAAATTATTATATATTGAGGGCTTTTGTATTGACTCTGATCGAGGCAGGTAATGCTAAAGGACAATGACATTAATATGGTAAGAAAGATAAGTAACCTACCTTACGCTTTTAATCATTATATTAGTAAGAAATCAGAACGCAGTTAACAAAAAAAATTCCAATACAGTGACACAATAAAGCGTATTAGCTAGAAAGTTGTGGATGAAAATCTTGTTCACACGGCAATGCATGTAACATTTACAGGAAAATCTACTAAACTGACACTTTTATTATATAGTATTTATTTGCTAACTGAAAACGATGTTTGGTGGAATCGTCTATTCGTCTCTATATTTTCAAGTATGGCATTTTTTTTTTTTGACATAAATTTTCAAGTATAGCATTAAAATAGCCTTTCCCGCCCTCTAAAGCCAGTTTTTATTAACCAAGACATTAATAATAATAATAATAATAATATATAAATTCCATTGAATCTTTGATCATTGGCAAATAGAAAGGAAAAAAAATACTCCACCAGAAAACAAAAATCAATTCTGGAGGGATTACATATTCTTATTAGGTCCACTTTCCACCATACAAATTTAATTTAAAAGGATAACATAGTGAACATTAAAATAATAATGTGGCAAAACAGAAACATATGATGATATGAACATTCGCTATATCAGCTTACTCTAATCTCTATTGGTTGCTTGTGTCCTTGCCCATCCTGTGAAAGGTACTTGAGGTCTGCAATTGAATGAAGTAACCAAAATGCCCTAGCGTTGTTAATTTGTGAGTAAAATAATTGGGCACTTGCATTAACTAATCATGTATTCAGAAAAAATAATTAGAATGCTGTATAAAAAATTATTTGAAAAAATTGTTTTTATGTCAACATTGAAAAACATATTATGAAATTATGAGTTTATGACAAAGAATAGTAAAAAGCAATGTTTTTAAAACTAAACCCACAACAAGTTTGGGAAAGATTAATTCTAAAGGATTTTTTTTTTAAAATGTTTCGGATTTAATCCGATATCTTTAACAAACCTATTTAAAATATGAAAAAAGTGATTTATCTTTAGATGTATATAATTACCAAATTCACATTGAAAAAGTATGGGTGTGAATGAAAAGTAGCATTCAATTTACAAGAATATATTATGATTGGTCGAGGTTTTGATGGAAGAAGAATAATTTTTTTTTTAACTAATTCTTGAACAAAGGTTTGAAAACCAAATACAATTAAAGATAATTCACAATTGATTTTATCAAATATATTTAAAAAAGGTGAAATTCAATTTTGACACTCCCACATAAATTTATAACCGAACACACCCAAACAAGTCTAATGGCTTGAAAATTTTGCAATTCAACGTTTCAACTGCATTTTTAATCATGATTAATTCAACAATTGATTTAATCGATTGATCTAATTGAATCTTGACTTATATACTAGTTCAATTTTTAAAACATTGATTAAAAAAAAAATCATTCTGTAAAAGAGATTTATTAGTATAAAAAATAAAATAACAAGATAAATACAAGTAAAGCGACTTAATCAAACCGTCTTTAATTGGACAATATGGCAATAGCATAATAACGTCATTTTCTAGGGGGCATGTTATTCAAGCTCAGGAGGTGGTCGGATTGGATCACCGTAAGACTCTTGAAATTATGCATGCGATGCATACGAAATCTGCTTTGTCTGGCTTGAATAGGTGTTATTATCACGTGATAGTTGGTTGGTCTTTTCCTCCTTAAGGGTGGCTTAAAATTAATGTGGATGGATATATTCGCAGGGGGGATCAGTGGCATGTTGTGGTGGTGTGTTAAGGAATGTTTCAGGCAGCTAAATTATAGGATTTGCACGTAATCTGAGGTACTAGAGTGTCATAATGGTAGTATTATGTGAGATATTGAGTTGGTTGCTCATTGCTTGGGAGAACTCGAAAATCATGTGAAGTTGTTGCGTGAGTAATTGTAGTTATTGAATGAGGGTTATAATTTCGATGCACAATTTGTAATTTGTTGTTAAAGTTCTTGGCAATATCGTTTTTGGAATTAGGTTTCCTATTTTGTCCTGAAAAGTTGTTTAAGCTTTCAACATAATTGTTCTGTTGTTGATGAGAGCTCGTTATTGAGTCTGTATACTTGTAAGTTTGCTTGAACCTAGTATGTTTTCCATGATTTGCACATTGTACTAACATGATGAAGTCAATTTTTATTGTTAAACCTGTTTTCCAAACAACCAACCTAATGAATAATATTTTCATTGTTTCGCCTCTTTGAGCCTAACGAATCGAGTTCTTTTTTATAACCTGTACAATTTGCCCTAGCCAAAAAGTATTGTTTTTACTAAACCGAAAGGAATATGTGAGCATTGAATTGTTTGCACGTGTGAGGTACCAATGTTCTAAGTTTGAGGTGGCCTAACTTGGATAATGTTATTTTGGTGAAAAGAAAAGATGATATAATTGTATATCTCATTGAAAATTAAGGAAAAAATCTAGTTCAATGTTTAACACGTTGGTTCGAAATATTTTTCTTTTATAAGAGAGATTTATTAGTATAATAAATAAAATAACAAGTTAAATGCAAATATCGACTTAATTAAACTGTTTTCAATTGGACAATATGGCAAAAGCGTAATAAGGTCATTTTTCAAGGGCATGTTATTCAAGCTCAGGAGGTGGTCAGATTGGATCGCCGCAAGAATCATGAAATTATGCATGCGATGCATACGAAATCGCCTTTGTCTAGCTGTACCAAGTGTTATTAGCATGTGGCAGTTGGTTGGTCTTATCCTCCTTAAGGGTGGCTCAAAATTAATGTGGATGGATATATTCGCCAGGGGGATCAGTGGCATATTAATTGTGGTGGTGTGTTAAGGGATGTTTCAGGCACCTAAATTATAGAATTTGCGTGTAATCTAGGGTACTCGAGTGTAGTAATGGCAGTATTATGTGGGATATTGAGTTGGTTGCTTGCTTGGGAGAACTTGAAAATCATGTGAAGTTGTTGCGTGAGTAATTATAGTTGTTGAATGAATGTTATAATTTCGATGCACAATTCTTGCAATATGTTGTTAAAGTTCTTGGTAATATCATTATTGGAATTACCTATTTTGTCCTGGAAAGTTGTTTGGGCCTTCAACATGATTGTTCTATTGTTGAGAGCTCATTATTAAGTCTGTATACTCTTAAGTTTGCTTGAACCTCATCTGTTTTCCATGATTTGCACATTGTATTAACGTGATAAAGACATTTTTTTTATTGTTAAACCTGTTTTCCAAACAACCAACCCAATGAATAATATTTTCATTGTTTCGCCTCTTTGAGCCTAACGAACCGAGTTCTTTGTTATAACCTATACAATTTGCCCTAGCCAAAAAACAATGTTTTTACCAACTCGAAAGGAATATGTGAGCATTGAATTGCTTGCACGTGTGAGCTACCAATGTTCTAAGTTTGAGGTGGCCCGACTTGGAGAATGTTTTTTTGGTGAAAAGAAAAGATGATATAATTGTATATCTCATTGAAAATTAAGAAAAAAAAATATAGTTCAATGTTTAAAACGTTGGTTCGAAATATTTTTCTTTTATAAAAGAGATTTATTAGTATACTAAATAAAATAACAAGTTAAATGTAAATATTGATTTAATTAAATTGTCTTCAATCGGACAATATGGCAAAAGCGTAATAAGGTCATTTTTCAAGGGCATGTTATTCAAGCTTAGGAGGTGGTCAGATTGGATCGCCGCAAGACTCATGAAATTATGCATGCGGTGGATACGAAATCTCCTTTGTCTAGCTTCACCAAGTGTTATTATCATGCGGCAGTTGGTTGGTCTTTTCCTCCTTAAGGGGTGGCTCAAAATTAATGTGGATGGATATATTCGCCAGGGGGATTGTAACACCCCGATTTCCAACATTTTCGTTAAATTTGAAAAAAATAGGTTCCTACGCTTTATTCAGCCGAAATCTCAAACCGGAGGACGAACGGAGTTGCGTATGGATTTACCGGGATTCGCGAACGGATAATCATGCAGTCACATCAGGTCACATCACCTTGGGATGTGTGCCAATGTCATGATGACTTTTGAAAATATCTGGACGCGAAAAGACCAAAATGCCCCTGACTTTTCCATAATTACCATTTTACCCTTATGTGAAAAGACCATTTTGCCCTTAAGTGAATTTTGTAACCTCCTTACCCTTTCTCTTCACCTCTCCCACGCCCCCTTCATCCGTTTCATCTCACACTTTTCTTTCTTCTTCAACTTCAAGTTCCTACTTCATTTTCTCTCCATTTTCTTAAGGATTCTTCAAGAACTTTGAGAAGCAAAGTTGACAACCTTGCTCATCTTCGTCATCTAGGAGGTATGGACCTCATCCTTGACTCTCAATCTTCATTTTTCTCCATTGAAACTCTAGGTTTTCAAGCTTTTTCAAAGTTGAAGCTTGAACTTCAAAAATTCATGAAAAATTGTAAAAAAATCCTTTTAATGTCAAACCAATTTCCTTGAGCTAGATTCATTGTCTTCTTTCATAATCCAAGAGCTTGTAACCAAAAGAGCTCTCTAACCCATATGGATATGGGGTGGCCAAATCCCCCTCTTGGTGAATCAATAAAGTTTTGTTCAAATTTTTGCTTAAGAAGTGTTGATTTAGTTCTATCACACTTAGAGGTCTTTCAATCCAAAAGCATGTAATCAAAAAACTTTCCTAGCCTAATTTTCATAGAGAGGCCGAAACCATGATCATTGAAGGATCATGAGTTTTGTTTCAAATTTTTGAGTAATAAAACTTACTCTAGTGTTATGTATGCTTAAGGATCATTGATCCAAGAGTTAGAAATTTTTAGACATCCCTAGCCTATTTTACCATGAAGAGGCCGAACCTAGCTTGTGTGAGAGCTATGAGTTTTGCTACAAGTTTTTGTGTAATAAGATTTACTCTAGTGTTGTGCATACTTGAGGATCATTCATCCAAGAGTTGGTAGAATTTCAACACCTCTAGCCTATTTAAATAAATAGGAGCCGAATCCTAGTCATAAGGATTAGGGAAGTCTTTGATTGAACCGTGTTAATTTCTCGTTGTGATCTGTTGTGAAGGATTAGACGACATTCGATCGTTCGAAAGTGTGTACGACTGACAATTGCAGAGCCGTAGTCGGAGTTGCACCAGGAAACTATTCAGGTGGGGAGAAAGAACTGATATCGTCGGGAAGGCAAGTGTAGTGTATATATATATCTGTGTGTGGGGGGGGGACCTTAAACCTTACTAGAGGTTGAGCCCTGAACAAAGTGCCTGGTCCCTAGGTGTAGGTACTTTTCGATACGGGTAGGAGAAGAACAACAACCCGACTCGGTATTTTTACAAAAATAGAGAAATCAGAACCAAGTCAAGATGATACGGATCAACCCCCCACTACTATATATAAAACATAAAACGATACATCCTAGTTGTTTGTGTACTTTTTTTTTTTTTTTAATCTTTATCCATTCGGGTTTGTTTTTATTATTAATTTATTATTAAGGATAATACGGCATGCCTTTCCTAGTTTTTTAGTTAGGGATTTCTCAATAGGTAATGCTGCTCCAATACCCAACCAAAGGGGGTTCGAATCCTACTGAGAGGTCCACTAGAGATCAGAAATTGTTGAAAAAAGAACACCCCTTATTGGAAAACTAAAGCGCTAACGCGCCTTATATTATTTTATTTAGTAAAGCAAAGCAACCTTTCGCGCCAAGCGCTCACATTTGTTTTTTGTCGTCTGGGTGGAAGCTGGCGGCAGGGCTTCGAATGACCCCTTCGCATAAGGAGAATGTATATAACCCTATTCCGGTCTGGTGCACCGCCCTGTCAAGGCGGAAGCTGCGGGTTCGAGCCCCGTCAGTCCCGATAGATACAAATCCAATAAAAAAAAATTTACATCAATTCTCGTGTGTGTGTGAAAGGGAATAAAAATAACAAACATAATCCAACAAAACCTAAAGTGATCTCTCTTTCCCCTTCAAGTTTACCTACTACGGTACCAGCGTATTCCCCTGCTCCAAGCAGAGGGACTTATTCCAAGTTCCAACAGGGCCTATCCGAAAAGAAAGAGAATTTAGTACCTCTTGCAATTTTTGTTTTTCCTCTAAACGAATACGATATTGAGATTTTTTACTAGAGCGTGATTGGTTTCTAAGTTTGCTTCTGACTGTAGCGTAGAAGTCGGTCTTCTCAAGGCCCCATGGCTATGTATGGATCCCTAGCAGGAACAATCCCACGAGCCTCTTATCCACTCTCCATTCTCATTCGATCAAGGCATCCAAATAGAAAAAACTCACATTGGGTTTAGGGGTAATCAGGCTCGAACTGCAGCTTCTGATAAACTTCTATATTTCTTCGAATAAAATGCTTAGCTAATTCCAAAAAATCGATCTAATTGCACTTCAGTACACTTCAAAAGCAACAAGCGAGAACAGCCCTTTCTATGTTATTAGTCTATGTTATTAGTAAAGAGCTGTTGCCCCTACCGTACTCCAGCTTGGTAGTTTCCACCGCCTGTCCAGGGTTGAGCCCTGGGATGAGCTCTTATTGCAGCCCGCGCTACTGAATCAACTGCTTTATTTTTAGTACCAACAATTAACAACGAGGGTTGCGCTCGTTGCGGGACTTAACTAACATAATGAATGAAAGGATCCGTGAAGAATGATAAGGTAGACGAGTTGATATGTTGAATTGCTTATGGGTTTATCTGATGATCTGTTGTGTTGAACTGTCTGTGTGATTAGTTGTTATCTATCAATGTGATGATGTCTGTATTGACATATTTGCTGTTGTGATGTATTATTGGCTGGATGATTGATTGATGAGAGTATGAGTGATTAGGTGTGAGGTTCTGGTATCAATCTGTGTTGGATGTTTGTTGCATATCATAGCATTTCATACCATAGCATATTTGGTCCCAAAGGGGGATGTCCAATAGGGGACGTGGTGTTTTTATCCTTACGAGGATGTCCAATTGGGGACTTGATATTATTAATCCCGATGGGGATGTCCAACTGGGGACGTGATGATATCGATCGACATGCATATAGGAATGATGACATGCATATGGTTGTTGGCATGTTATATGATTTCTATGTGTTGTGTGCTCCATGTCTATATGTTGTACTATTGCCCCTCGCCCATATTTGATGATGCATGTTTCTTATCTCCCTCTATTTTCTCTGTATGTTTATTTTATTTTATGGGAAGACCCTGTGGAGGAACTGGATGCTGAGGAGTTGGACGACACTCCTTACGAGCCTGATGTCGGTGGACGAGTCACGGACCCTGGCCTCTAGAGGCGGAGGCGGCGTCCGCTGATAGCTGAGAGTCTTCTCTTTACCTTTTGCTGTATTTCGATTATAGTTGTACCGACGTACTCTGTATGAATACAGTATTACTGTAGCCCTACTGACGGGGCAACCGATGCATATATGTATACTTTATGTTTAAAACTGCGTTACTATGATATATGTGTATTTTGGCATAGCTTTAATGTAATTTCGTTTTCGGGTTTTAACTTTTCCGCTGCGTTTCGTCTTAATAAAGCGCGTTAACGTTTATAATACGGTTTAAGGCTTAATTAAATATCTTAGGTTCTTCAATGGGACGGCGAGTCGTCTCATGGATCAATAGCATGTGTGATGGTGTGTTAAGGGATGTTTCATGCACCTAAGTTATAGGATTTGTGCATAATCTGGGGTACTCGAGTGCAATAACGGCAATATCATGGAGGATTTTGAGTGAGTTGCTCATTGCATGGGAGAAGGGTCTTCCAAAAATATAGATTGAGTGTGAATCATTTTTTTACGATTCACCTAACTCGGGATGGATGCACACCAACGCATTCTCGTACAATAATTGTCCATCCTATTAGCACTTTGCGAAAGGAAAAATTAGAGTAAATCGCCAATTTGATTCCTAAAATTTTAAGGTCGTATCAATTTGGTGCTTGAAATTGTAAGGTTCGTATCAACTTGGTTCCTGTCGGATGAACTAGATTGATTAATTCTTGACAACTTGAGGGATGTTTTTGAAATTTCAAAAATATCAGGGACCAAGTTGATATAACCTTACAAATTTAGGGACCAAAATGGGGATTTACAGGGAAAAATTAATATGAAGGAAACCAAATCACGCATCGGTTCACTAATTTTTCCCACACTCCTCCTATTTTCCTTCATGGGTTGGATTTTGGGGATGGCAATGAGTATCTTACTCAGTGGGTACCCGCAAAAATTATCCATGATGGGTAGGGTAATTACTCGCACAATAGGTATGGGGGCGGGGACGGGTAATTACCCGCAAGATTTAATGGGTATGGGTGCGGGTACGGGTACCGTAGTACCCACCCCGCCCCATACCCGTATATCTATATATTAATATTTTTTAATTTATATATATATATATATATATATATATATATATATATATATATATATATATATTAATATATTAAACTTGGGGTACCTCTTTGGTGATTCTGAAACTAATTCCTCAGTGTGAATGATGTTTTTCATTCGAACCTACCATATGTAAAATAGATACTATTGCCTTGTTATTAGACCAATGAACTTGTTTCTTGTGTAATTGGATCAATTGCCTAGACAATGTTGAAGTAGTTGATGGCCGAAAACTATGCTAATTCATAGGTTTGTTGTGCTGTAAAATTATGTGGGTTTCAATTACAAAAATTTACTGCGCGGACGAAAAATATATATATATATATATATATATATATATATATATATATATATATATATATATATAAAATTAAAACAATTGATTGAATTGCAATGAAAGTTAGCTTATTACTTTCCTATTATTCCCCAGTTCCTGGCGCCGTTCAGTTGTTCATCACTTGAGTTCCTATCTATCCCGATTTTCTATTTTTCCTAGTCCTATAGTTCCTAGGACTTTAATAATGTTCCTTTTGGTTATATATTATCATAATATTTGTTTAAGAACATACTAGAATATTATACCTTATTATATACTAACATGATATTTTAGACTTTAATAATATTTTTATTTATTTATTGATTTTTTTAGTTAATTAAAGTATGGATAATGAGTGTGGATATGGGTACTTAGGTACCCAGCTGGTAAGGGTACGAGTACTTCAGTTGCTACTCACGCAAGTATGGGTCTGGGTACGAAATTTTTTTTAAAACATGGATATGAAGACGAGTACTATAATACACTATCCATATCCAACCCATTATCATCCCTAGTTGGATTACCCTCGTGGGTTTGGCAAGATTTTTGTTTCAAGATCTTACTAATATTTGCTTTAGTTGTAGAATAATAGTGTAGTTCGGGGCCTTCCCTTCCTTGTAAAAGAAATAGATTTCATAATTATATTATATAAAGATTTAAAATACCACACGAATTAATATTTCACTCACGTACAATACATTTATTGCAACTTTATGAATATTAAATATTAGATTAAATCCTCAATTTCAGTTTTCGAAAGATGATAATATAACCTTACAAATCTTTGAAAATTCTCTGTCACTAATAAAATTCTTAAAAGATTTAAGACCTCACTACACAATTTAAGAACTTAAGTCACTAATTAAATCCTTCTAATTAACCCTATTTTTAATTTTTTAAGAAATTAATCAATGATAAAAATAAAACTTTAAAAAATTTGTCTGATGAAACCATAACTGAATGGAGAGTGTTATATTTGAACCGCACACAAAAAAAGCAAAAAAAAATCCAGATTTCATATGAATCGATGCTCTCAACACACTTTTATTGTTTTATATATGTTTAAAAAGACACATGTGATTGATCTGAGTGTTAAGGAATTCAGATACTTTAAGTAAGTGATCAGGTATTCGAATCCTGACTCTTGTGTATAAAAAAAATCTGATTGGAAGGAAAGAACTCATCTTATATATCTAACAGATTTTTTGGATGGAGATGAATTATTTGTGGATATTTAGTAATTATCCTTACCCGAAAAAAAATATGTTTAAAAGGCTGAGCGTGTGAGCTCAGCTGGTGCGACTTGCGAGTGAATAAAATACTGAGGAGTAATGATCAAGTTGGAGTCAACGAATAGAGAAAGGGTAGTCTTGTGATTAACATGAAACAAAAGGGCATTTGAAACATGCAAATATCCGCCCCACTCTGCCTATACTTTATTACCTATTTATAGTAGAATAGGATTCTTTCCTTCTGCTCCAAACTACATCACATTACATTTATCTAACTACTCTATGCCTATGTCTATGCCAATGCCGTGCACTTCCGGTGAAACCAATACCGCCACCACCATCTCCGCCGTCCATCCAGACATAATTCAAACCCACATCCTCACGCGTCTCGACGGCCCCTCCCTCGTCTCCGCCGCTGCCACGTCCTCCCAACTCCACGCGCTCTCATCCCACGCGCATCTCTGGACAAACATTTGCCACTCCACATGGCCCTCCACCAACACGCCACGTGTCAGCAACGTCATCTCCACCTTCCCTCACGGTTACCGCTCTTTCTTCTCCGACTCCTTCCCCTCCGCCACAGCGGGAAACCGCCTCTCGAATCCTGACCGCACGCCGGAACTGATCTCCGCCGTCGATCTCTCCCATCGCCAGCACCTGATCCTCTCTAGTGTAGTGGAGACCGAAACCGTGACAGGATGGTTCCGGTGCTGGCCGTTCCGGCTCGACCTTCTCGACCCGAAAGAATCGGTTCAGACTCCGATGAACTATCCGGTCGGCGAGGACGAGTGTTTGAAAATCGGAGAGGAGATAAGACTGAGTTGGATAGTGATCGACCCGAGGTCGCGGCGCGCGGTTAACGTGTCGAGCCGGAAGCCGGTGTCGGTGCGGCGGCACTGGCTGAGCGGGGAGATGGAGGTTCTGTTCGCGACGGTGGTGGGTGAGGTGGCGCTGTGCAGCATGACGGTGAGGTGCGGCGGAGCGGAGGGAGGAATAATGCAGGTGAGGGAAGTGAGCATGCAGATGGAGGATATAGACGGGAAGCATTTGAATGGGAGGGAGAGTTTGGTAATATTACAGAGGGCGTTGGAGGGTAAAAGGGGAAGGTTGAGGAATGAAGGAAGAGATGGGTATACGGAATTCCTGAAGAGGAAGGAAGAGAGGAAAGAGAGGGTGTTGAGGAATGAGAAGAGGTTGGATATGCTCTGCGTGGCTCTCGCGACGGCGTCGTTTGCAGCTCTTTCCTTTCTCTTTCTCTCCAGTTCAATACTATTCTGATTTTACGTGGGACTTATGCATATCTGATCCAGTGAGTTTGATATAAACTTCATTCAATAATTGAGATTAAACTCAACTATACCACACGACTGTACAGAAAATGCACGGAAAGCATAGACCAACTCAACAAATATGTAAAGTTTGGAAACCAAAGAGAGAGAGAGAGAGTAACAAGTAGATTTATTATCACTAGAGTCTTAGTACTCCAAATTATTTGTTTACATATTTTACTTGTCGATTATAATTATAATTTTTTATTCTATAATAAGCATGGTAGGATATTCTGTTTTGAAGTTGCAAAGCACAACCCAGCAACGCTTGCCATTTGCTTTTTATTACACTTTTTTATTTTCTTAAAATGATTTTTATTAGATACTGAAGTTGAAAGTAGTAGCGAATTGCCATCTAATACGTACTAAGACTAGGATAGAAATCGGATGTCCGTAAAAAATGATGTCTCAATGTATCACATCAATCAAATATTGGGAATGAGCATAAATATTAATGAGTTGTGATTTTATTTTTTTAAATGTCAAATTATTATTAATAAAGAACAAAAAATATGACAGAAAATTGGAATAGAAGATCTCCATAGGTAAGACTACCAGCATTTATGATCCTATCAGCCGCCATAACTAGTTTTAATTAGAAATGGATTGCAGGGTTGGGATATTAAAATTTGACCCACTATGTTTTTGGGTTAAGTTTGATTCATAACTCAAGTGGTACGATATAATGTTTTAAAAATTAATTTTTTATATAAAATTAATGTTAAATTATAAGAATTTTAGACATAATTTAATAAATTATTTTATTTTATTCATATCTTTGTATTGTTGTAATTTATTCTGTGATATGTGTCATAGAATATTCATTAATTTAAATTTCAAACGTCTAAAATTTTATGATGTAATTATATATAGCATCTAATTTTATACATTTTGTATAAATATGGGATCAACTCAGTCAAACTTTTTTTTTTTGGGGTACTCCAAGTCAAACCTATTTTTTTTTTGATCAAGCAGAAAGAAATTAAATATGTAACAATTAGCATATTTGGATGAAGGATTTTATATAAATATATACTTTCAAATACACGACGTGTATATTTATTTATCTTTTTCATGTGTTTTTTAAAGTGTGTGCACAGGACTTACCACATGCGAAGGTCTGATCTTCAAAACACGACACCACTGTACTGCGCATTGAAGTCCTTCATTGGATTTGCTATGTACCATGAGATCAACGATATTATTTAGAAAATATTTATCTAAAAATGAATTTAAAAAATATCAGATGGGACCAAATATATAAAAGCATATATATATATATATATATATATATATATATATATATATAAAATTTGACAAAATATATTTAAGATACTGGCTACTTCTAAGTCTATCTCTGTATTTATCGTTAATTTAATAAAGTGCGTAAACATAAATGATCTAAAAGTAGATATCATTTACTTATTCAATTAAGAGATATACTTACTTATTTGAAGTTTCGTTCAGTTAATTCAGATGGTTAACTTGAGAGACATAATTTGTGAGTATGTGGGCTCATATGCCTATAATACGTTCCGTTCCTTTTTTCTTTCCTTCTAACCTATCATCCTCTTCACCTAAGACATCTTATAAGTCTTTCCTTAAAATAATGTTTTAGCTGTTATGATAGATAGGCATAATTGAAACACGAGCTGGAAATTGACGTTGCTTTTTGTCTTGTAAATAAACAATGACGTGATTTACAATCAAGGAATTTTGTGCAGTTGGTTGGAGACGATGGTAGGGCAAGATTGGATTTCTTCCTTACTTATCTGAAACAGAAAAAGTTTGGGTGTCTGGTTTTATGTTTCAACAATTATTAGGCGGCGAGAGCACTAAGAATTTCTGTTAAATAATAATTAATTAATTAATTAGGGTTGACAGCAACCCCGCAGGAGACTGTCATCGACTTATTTGATGCAACACAAGAAAAAGGTGACCGATAGTTGTTAACAACTTACAATCCACTACGAAATAAACCCTCAAACTCTCCTTCTAAGAAAGAGAAGGGACAAATCAATTTTCCCTTATTTGAAATAAAAGGAAAGTGGAGGAAAGGGAAAAAAACATGTGGAATCCACTTTAATTTTTTTTTCCTTCAACATTTGGGAGGATAACACCGATACTAAGGAAACAATAATATTTTAAGATGAAAATATCAAAAAACCCATTAGTTTATTTACTTAAATATTATTATGTGGGGATATTTATATCATTTTATAAATATGTTTTTTTTTTCTCTCACTTTCTACTCAACCAAACAAGAGGAGAGAAAAGTTTTAGTTTCGTTCATTCCATTTTATCTCATACCAAACAACTAAACAATCCTCTATTTTTTTCTTTCCCTTTCTTTCCTCTCACCTTTTTTCTGTAAATGTTAGGCTTTGATGTACTATAATGTTTTGTTTGGTGAAAGTGGGAGAAAATAAAAAATGATATGATTGTTTAGTTGATTATTAAAAGAGAAAATGAAAAAAAAAACCTAAGATTTTTCTTTTCTCTTATTTGATTATGTAAGAGAAAAAAACATAGTTTTGTAAAATGACATAAATATTGTGAAGTAAAATATCTCATTAATTATATGGTCCCTACACCTTTTATTTTAAAAATTCCGAAATGTAGGCTGCTAAAAGTATCAACACTCCTGTGGTGTGAAGCTTGAAATTGTCTAAACAAGGCTTCTATTCGATGTTAGATCGTCGCTTATAAAGGTCCACTGTTGGTGCTTTGTAGTATGCAACCATTACTAGACCTGCAATTTCTTACAGTGTCTGTAAAATATGTCAGTTTATGCATGATCCTTTGGTGCAACACTGACTTTTGGCTTACACATCTAATTCTAAGGGGGGTACTATGATGCTGACTGAGCAGCATATATTGATGATAAAAAATATGTTTCAGGTTCATGTATCTAATACAGAAGTTTAGTTAGTTCTGTTGCACATATCACTTGGCTGTAATCCCTTCTCAAGGAACTTCTTCCCCCCATTTTTTTGGCAAACTTCTTCCTTCTTCAATACCTACAGTTTACTATATAACTTGATTACAGTAGTGATATCTCACAATCATGTACTATATGCTCGAACTAAGCATACGGAATTGGATCTCTTCTTTGTTATGGAAAAGGTCCTATTACTCCTATAGAAGCAGTTTACTGTGACTCATATTCCATCACTGGAACAACCTGCAGATCTAATTACTAAAGCACTCTCCAACTCAAGATTTACATTAATCAAAAGACAAATTCCAAGTTAGAGATTTTAGCATGCTTAGAGAATAGTTACTAATAATCCTATGTGGCATGATTAGTTAACCTAGTTAAGCTATTTGAATGGTTGAGAGTTTGTAACAGAGACAGTTGTATGGTTATGTACATAATATATAAAGAATTTTGTATCCATTTCGTTATAATTGAATACACTACTCACTTTGTACTGGTGGCGGATCCAAGATTAGAGTCGGTGGGAGCAATCTATTTCAAAAAAATTAATAAGAATTATCATCATATATATGACGATAAAGACATAAATATTAAAATCATAAAATTTTAATAGAGGATGAATTGATTTACATTAGTGTAAGTAATTTTTCACTTACACTCAATCCCAACTGTTAATTTTATTTTGATCCAACAATAATTGTGATTTTAATATTTTACACTTTTAGATTGAAATAAAATCAATGATTAGGATTGAGTGTAAGTGAAAAATAACTTACACTTGTATAAATTGACCCCTTCTCATTTTAATATATCTATAATCAAATAAATTGCATACCTTACAATTGTTCTCTACATGATTTCATGTTTTAAAATCATTGAATGATCAGTTCATTATCAATATTATTGAACACATCTCGCTCAAAATATTGAGTCTCTTAGAATTTGGGTTTAGGCCTAACTCAACCCCAAAAGCTAGCTCATGAGGTGAGGGTTGCCCCTCACTTATAAACATCATTCAGGCCGTATAACACTATTCAATGTGGGACTCCAACACCCCCCACCTCTAGGACTGAACATCTAGAGCGTGAAGTTTGCAGGACTGGACATCCATGGGTGGCCCAGCGGATATCGGATAGACTCTGATACCATCTTAGAATTTGGATTTGGGCCTAATTAAATCTCAAAAGCTAATTCATGAGGTGAGAGTTACCTCCGACTTATAAACATCATTCATACCATATCACTATTCAATGTGGGACTCCAACTGAATCACTAGACAATGGGTACAAATATATAAAATTAGGGGGTCAAAATATATCTAAGTCAAGATATTAATAGTAAGGTTATAAAACTGGCCCCCTGAACTCAACATGGGTCTGCCACTGCTTTCTACAATTTAAATTCTCTCTTCATTTCTCTTTCTCTCATACACTTTTCCTCCACTGTCTCATCCTAGCTTTCCCTCATATTCTCAGCCTCTAACAGAACCAAATGCACCCTTCAAAAATAAGTTAGGCAATCCACATAGCGAGTTTGTGTAATTCCATTTTTATGTGGAGACTAAGAACTCATACTTCTAGTAAACAGTAAATAGTAGCTCGTGCAATGCACTAGTTTTTTCTATTAGCTTTATTATATATTTAATTATTATTTATTAGCTAAATGTATTAATATTTGTTTAAATTATAATTTAACATGATACACATATCGAACATTTAATAAATTTAATCATTTGATTTGTTAACATTTAATTTTAAAAATTATGTAAAAAATTGTAAATTTACGAAATTTTTCTTTGATCAAATAATGTCAGTATTATGCATAATCTTAATTTGATATTTCTTTTAGCTATCAACTTTATTTCATTTTGCATATGTCCTTCTAGTAATTTCTTTTTGAGTTTAAGTTTTATGTACGGACAATGTAAAGTTTTTTATACTGTCAATCAATCATCAATCATGATATGGATGACTTTTAAGGTAGTTAGGACATAATTCAATTTTTTTACTGATGTGACGATTTATGATTGGATGTCTGTGTAAACAGGTTTTATACTGTCAGTGTACAATGCTTAATTATGAATAATTAAGATATTTGTTAGTGAAAAAACTAAGATAATCACATTTAAGAATGAGAAGTCACTAATGGAAAATACCTTTTTAACGTCAGGATTTAACATCGGTTATTTCTAAACCGATGTTAAAAATGGAGACGGTGACAAACTTGTAAATAAATGGTTGAGGAAGCACACTTTTAACATCGGTTATTTTTAAAACCGATGTTAAAAGTAGACGCGGTGGCAAACTTGTAAATAAATGGTTGATGGAACAAACTTTTAACATCGGTTGCTTTTTAACCGATGTTAAAAAGTGACTTTTGACATCGGTTAAAAAGCAACCGATGTTAAAAAGTGAGTTTTAACATCGGTTCCTTTTCTAACCGATGTTAAATGTCGCAATTTTAAATTTAAGTCTCGCGCGTTTCTTTCTTCATCGTGCACGGTACTCTCGCTACTCATCATCTATGTTCTGTGCAAGCCCTCATTCTCGCCGTTTGGCCACCGCATTTCTTCAGCTGTCCATCGAGCAAGCCACCGTGACCATCGTGAGGTTCACCGCCAGAAGAGAACACCACCGCGAGTCGCAAGGTCTATAATCCCTGCCACTGTAAGTTCTCCACACCACTGCGTTTCTTCATTTGTAATCCCTTACATTTTTGGTTTAGATTTAAGGATTTCGGGATTTATCTTGTTTTGGTTTAGGGATTTATCTTGTTTTGGACGAAACCCTCAAATCCTACCATGAGGGCTTATCTGAAGCAGTCACAATACAAAAGCTCCAAGTTATCTTTCTTCCTTTTCTTTTTTATTTGAATCCTTTCACGTTTAAACTATATTCTGCATTTCAATTGTAATTGAATGAAAATAAAGTAATTATTTGGTTATAGTTAGAGTTAGGGTTTTTTTCTATGCATTGCGTAGTGAGCAGTTACCCACATGCATTTGCAATGATTTTTCGTTGTTGTTTGTTTGCTAAAAAGTCAGGATTTTTTATTCTCTAGATGCTTCTGTTTGTCAACCTGATAAATGAGCTCCGATCATTATACAATCATAATTACTATTGCCCGATATTTTTTAAATTTTTTTGGTGAAACTGCTTGAACTTGATGAATTATATTTTTATTAGTTGTGCTTGTATTAGTTTCTTTTATTTTCAAACGTATGGTTAGATTGTATAATCCTTTATAAAGAGTTTGCAGGAAATATTGTTTGCCCGTATGTTTAGGTCTCTCTTCATCATCTGTAAATATTGTTTCTTGTCAGGAGCATGAGGGTAATATTAATGAAGCTGTCAATGCACATTTTAGTGAAGGAGACCGAAATTTGTCAATCAGATGCGCTCTTTTACGTACTGCCCTTAGTAATAGATTCAGAAATCTACATTGTCCAACTAGTATTACTCTATCTTCTACATGTTCCTATTAATTCATGTGATATTGATATATTAATTCATTCTTTCGTGGCCAGAATGCATGATACATTTGTTGCTGTTCCACAAGATGATTTCATGGATATAGATGATGAATTTCATGCTGAAATTCGCAGACCTCGATCACTTTTGTCAGAGCGTTTAAAGACATGAGGGAGTATTTTGCACAATTCTTTTTTGACTATACTAAATATCTTAAATTAGATTTATAAGCTTAGGGTTTATGATTTATGTTTGTATATGAGTTTCTGGGATCTGGATTTATGTTTGTTGAATTCTGGATTTATATATATATATATAGTTCATGTTTATATATTGTTGAATTCTGGACTTCTGGACTTGTTGTACTGATTTCTGCATTCTGGATATATGTATAGTGTGTACTGATTCTGCAGAAAGGAAAAGAAATTATGAAATAAAATCATATTTTTTTTTTAAAAAAAATAACTTTTGACATCGGTTCTGGATTCAACCGATGTCAAAAGTACACTTTTAACATCGGCTACGTTTAGAACCGATGTTAAAAGTGACTTTTGATATCGGTCAATAACCGATATTAAAAGTCACACTTTTAACATCGCCTGTATTAATATCGCTGAAACGACCGACGTTAAAAGTGTTTTCTACACTGGTGAGTCTGATTTAATATATATTGGAGTTGATAAATAAATCATCTATAAGATTAGAAAATAAGAAGAAAAATTATTCTAATTAAATACTTGTTTTTTTTTTTTACGCGTACGAGGAGTCCAGTACAGTTTCCATAGTTAATGAAAAGTGATAATAAAAGATTTAATTATACATGTACAGCAAAATGACAACATAGCCGTCTTAGCTCAGTGGTAGAGCGCGTGGCTTTTAACCACGTGGTCGTGGGTTCGATCCCCACAGACGGCGAAAGTTTTGGTATTTTAATGTCTTTACTTGTTTTTCGCATTTTCAATGTCTTTATTTCTTACTGATAAATATTTTGGAAGATTTAAAAAAAAAAAACAATAAAGCATTTTCAAGCTTATAGTCAATCTCTCAATTCTTATACTTTCATTAACTCTTCCAGTTGGCATTTTCAATATCTTCTCTTTACAAATAAATATTTTCTAGTTTACAATCGATCTCTACGAATTGCACCGATCTGTAATCAACTAGTTTCAAAAAATTGGAATATAACGCTTCATGTTACACACAATATTTCTTAAAACATTTTTTAAAGTAGTATTGTAAATGGAATAATAGTGCAAAATACTTCTTTACACTGATAGTTTATTAAAAATTTATTTAAATATACTCTTGACAGAGAAAAAATTCATCAAACATGAGCTCTATCAATTTTAGGTAAAACATAGGGTGTCAAAAGACCCTTTAGCACCAAACAGACTTAGTAAGACCGTCCATATACTTCTGCTAACAGCCACAAAATCCACCACATGCCATTATTCTAGTACATAGATCCTTTAGCTATCACTTTGTTGTTCTGAGCAGTGCTTCTAATAGTTGTATGCATCTATGGTCCTCAATACTCAGTTCTACATATGCTAGCATGAGCCTATGAAAGAACGATTCTGACTACTTTTAGCACACCGCTTGCTCAAGTATATCAAACATTATATCTCAGTCACATGGCAAATCAACTCTCTGCTGTTGGTTCAGGAGGTCCTCTGGCAATTGGCATTCCACCATCAGTCTTGGTCGTGAGTTTAGCATAATCAACAAAGATTACACGCCCATTTAGTGCCTGCAGAGACTTCTATCAGTTCTCACTTCACATAAAATTATTGAATACTCCTGGCGTACAATAAATAAATGCATTAAGGAAAAAGGACACGAGAGTGGCATGTTTGATGAATCACCTTTCCATTCATCCCTGTTATGGCATTCTCAGCCTCATCCTGTGAAGCAAAGGTGACAAACCCAAACCCTTTAGATCTGTCTGACACCCTATCCGTTATAATTTTAGCTGGAAAAGTAAAATTGTCAAATGCTTCAAAACCATATAATGGTGAGATAATATTGAGAGGGTAGCTTAATGTTGGTTCATTTTTTATTTTGAAGCAGAAGATACCTTCAACAACTTGTCCGTAATTAGAGAATGCATCTAACAATCCTTTCTCTGTCGTGTAGTAGGACAGCCCTGCAAAGAAATAATGAGGAGCACAGCTCCTACAATAAATGACCCTTTTCAAAGGTTAATACTTAAATAAAGATTCATGCATTCAAACTAGTTATAGAAGTTAAACAACAACCAAGGGCAAACTTTTGACACCAGCACAAATCACTGATATTGTTTGGATACCTGATCTTCCATTGAGGGGCATAAACGATGATGCAGGCCAGAGTCCATAGAGCAACAAAGTGAACAAGGATGAAATGTAAAGTTACAACACAAAAAACCTTAGGGGATGTTCAGTTCAGTAGAATTTTACTCTTTCTTATTTTCCATCTTCATGCTGCCATCTTGTTTTCCACAAAGAGAGTTGAAACATAGTTCCTAGGAACACGGTATAAGTACACAGTTTGTTTCGGTACATAATTTGTCACCTTTTACATTATTATTACAAGACCGGTGAAGCTGGTATGCAGTGTGAGAAAAGGCAAATTTGGTTTGCGGTAAGCAAGGTTAAAGAGCAAACCTATTAACCAAGGTTTTAAATTAAGGTCCATAACCGTAATTGAGGCTGCAATATTGTGGTTTTGCTAACCTCCACAACCACAACTCAACCTTAATTGCTGTCACATCGGCCCCATTTTCCCATAATTGTGTGCAATTGCGGTAAACCAACATAAATGTATCAACTACAATTTAAAACCTTGATATTAACTATGAGTTGAAAATTATATTCAATGATCATAAAGATACAGTTTTTTTTTTTTAATGAGAAATGAATGGATATGCTTTCTTATCCCCTATAAGGAAGTGAAACGGGAAGAGCAGGTTTCACAAGCTTCACCAAAAAATCGAAAATAAAAGAAAAATCAGTTGTCCAGTGAGTTTTCCAAAAGATGAAAAATGAAACAGTCCAACATTGAAGTGTCATTAATTTAGTGGGAATATAGACTCAGCACCGATTCCTAACATAGGCTAAAGAAGTTGATGCATCATTCATATGAGAAAGCCAATTCACGACAATAAGTAACTATGGTCGAAGAATTCTACAAATAAGTTATATAACTTGTACGAACAACAACAAAAGAGCATTGAAGAGTAGTACAAAGTACAAATGAAGAGAGAGAGAGAGAGAGAGAGAGAGAGAACCTCCGATGAAAAGTTTGAAGGCAATTCCCCTGCAGAAAATGAGACGAGATGGGGGAATAAGGGAGGCGGGAAACAAGGTACGATTGGAGGAAGTGAATCTTCTGAAGGCCGCCATGGAATGGAATGGATGAATTACAAACAAGAGAAGAATGGAAAGAAATATGGGTTAGGCCATAGCAATCAACATAGTTACATAGGGCTCGCTCATTCATTCATACACCACACCGAAGGCCAAAGGGCCTACCCTAATGTGCGCTGCCTGCCACACCTTCACCTCAGCCCATACCAATTTAAAATCGATATATAATAATACTATTGAATGAAGTATCATTTTATGCTCTGCTCTTAGACATATCAATCCCTCCATATTAAATTGGAAAAAGATCATCTTTATTTTTTATCTCTTCATTTCTGTCCCTATTCTATTAAATTGGAGTATGAAATCTTAAACGTGGTTATTTTATCACAATCTCTATATCTTGATGAGACACATGACATCCTTTATAATCTTCAGTTTAAAATCTACTAATTACTAATTATTAATTATTATTATTATCATCATCAAACCTGCGTATCATTAATTTGTAGTATCAAAATAAAATAGAATCCTTCTATTAATATAAAGTGGGTGATTGAGTAGGACAAAATACATATTAAAATTAAAGTTTATTAATTATTAGTAATTATTATTATTATTATTATTATTATTATTATCAAATTCGCATATCAATTACTTGTAATGATTCATTACTACTTATTATTGTCAAATTTGTATTTCCATATCAAAGGTTTACTTACACATTAAATTGCATTTTGATTGTATAATAGCTTTTAATCAATAAATAATAATTAAATAAATATGAAAATTAAAAAACAAATTGCACGGACTGCTACAAGTTGATATTAGTTTTTAGAATGACCAGTATTAAAACTAACTAGCAAGCAGGAAAAGGAAAGAAGTTCATTAGAAGTTACATGGGATCCTATTCTTCCTGACTTGTATAAGTTTCTTTAACCGGTCAATGTGTTAAGCTAAGAAGCAAAGGAATATGCCATATATTATTTTGATAAAAGGAAATTGCCATTTATTTATATCTAGATGCATGCTAACAATGGTAGCTCAGTGTTCATACGTTCTTGCCAAACTTGACCATTGTAACTTCTTAGAGGTTTTAATCAGAAAGCACGCAGATTCCAAAAATGTATAATTTCTCCCAAAAAAGAAATATCTTGAGTGGGGGAAGGGAACACATTAGATATTTACCTAAATCAATATGAGCAAATCCTTCAATAGCCCCAAGATATTGGTCTCTAACTAAAAAGTAAATGCTTCAACTTGAGAAGCTTCTAATCCAATGAGCCCGTACAGGTTGTGAATAATTTAACATGATCCGAACTCGATCAAATATATTCACCAGGACATTTCTGAGCCAAGACCCGACCCAATTATGCCCAATGAATGACTAAGTTAAAACCAAGTAGATTCTATTTAAATAAAATGTACAAAATTAAATTTTACACGTAAATAAGTTATAAAATTTTAGAAGCAGAAAAGTAAAGAATATTTCATAACATATAATACGAAAAAAATTATATTAATACATAAATGTTATGATGTTATGCAATGAGGTATTAAATTATGTACAGAAGTATTATAATTTATCATTAATTTGTAAAAAATACTATAAATTTTAAGCATTATGTGACACCGGATCGAGTCAAGCTATGAACCCCGAACCTGACCCTTAAATACAAGGGGTCAAATTTTAAGAACCGGACTAACCCAACCCAATGAGCTTCGGGTTGGGATGGATTGTCGGGTGGGGACAAGTCATAAACACATTACTGGTAGCTTCAACAGTCAATACCAAAATAGAGGATCTGCTACAAAAACACAATCCATAGAACCTCCTCGTTTGTACAAAGAACACAAGTACCACAAAGTGTGTAAGGTGAAACTGATTTCAAATCACCAAATTATTGGACATCATTCAACCATTACATATGGCTGCTTCTACAATACACTAGAGTTACAGTGTACAAATACACAATAAACTTTTCACCGTTGGATTTCGTGTGTACATATGGACGTTAATGATTATATCAATTTAGCAAACTAAATTTAATTTATGTTTTTATCACTGTTCTAAGTAACTGTCCATGTATGCATACACAAATTCAACGGTTAAGATAATATTGTGCATTAATGCACTATAATTTTAGTATATTGTGGAGTTGGCCAATAACAGACATTTTACTAAGTCACACCAAGAGATATCATCCTCCTGTTCGATGCGAAGTGTAACTACAATATACAACTAATTTTATACGCAGATTTCACCCAACCTTCGAAGTTCGAACAACTCATGAATCATTCAGCTTCAGTAATGTTTGGAACATCATGTCAATGAATTGATCATCCTGGCACAGAAAAATTCCATTAGTGGAGAAACTATTTAAAATGTTCATAAGCAAGAGGCATAAAAGGATAGTAAGTCTTTGACAGAAAGGGTAAAAGAACAGCACACTTTCACCATTTTAGCATCAATGTTATATTTTGTTACTTCAATTCTCTTGTAAAGTGAAGAGACTCATTTTAGATTGAAATTATAAACATAAAAAAAGTAATTAAATCAAGAAAAACTAAATTGCATATGGAAAAGGCAAAAAGCTAATGCCATACTAGTAACAATAAAATGGCATGTTCAAAAGTTATGTTCATAAATTCTTTATTATTCAGTCTCCCTTTTCACTTTATTCTCAATCTTATTTTAGAAAAACCCCTCTAAAGTGAGTTTGTCTCTAAGGTGACTAAGTAAGACTATATTCACTCTTGATTTAATCTAAAGTGCATCGTGATCTTAAAAAAGGGGAAACTAGTGCAATAAAGCACACGCTACGCACCGGGTTCGGGAAAGGGTTGAACCTACTATGTGGATCTATAGTTGGCAGCCTTACCTTACATTTGCAGGAGGCTGTTTCCACTAAAAGTTAATGATGCACACTCTTGCTCACTTTAGAGTTTAGAGACAAGCTAACTTTAGAGAAGCCTTATCCTCTTATTTCTCAAAATTGAAAATCTTGGATGTGAATCAAAATCTTAATATTGGTAGTTTGGATAATTGATTATGAAGTTTGGATAACAGTAAAGGTAAATATTTATTAACTATATTATTTTACACATATTAAGATAGGCCTGGTTGGGACTGCTTATACTGTAAAAAAAAATCAGGCTCTTATGTAGTGTCCACACTAAATTATATATAAACTATTTCAGACTTCTATTGAAGCAATTGACAACCCCCATGGCCAGTAGCTATGGCTCAAACTGGACTTTCTGCAGCGGGGAAGTACTCCTAGAGTCCTGTGGTAAACCCCAAAGAAGAGATGCAACACTAGTACCCCCCCTTTTTACTTCCCCTTTATTTTAGCCCTCCAAAAAAATCAAATGACAACCTAAAAATACAGTTCAAATTGTTATTATCAATAGTCAAGAAATGCAAGGGAACAAAACAACGATGGTGAAACCATTAAGTACCTGAACCAGTGATAAAAGTGCATCACGAACTTTATCTCTGCTGATAACAGGTCTATTTGGAGTGGAGCTAGAAATAGGGGCGAGAGAAGGAGGTGGATTAGGTGGTGGGAAGGGTTGAAGCATCGGAGTGCCATATTGGCGTGGAAGATTGAGGGAATTCAGTGCAGCAGTAGGAGGCAAAGGTGAAGAAATAGGTGGAATTAACAGTGAAGATGAGGAGGTGGATGCAAAAAAAGTAGAAGGTTTAAGAAGATTAGTGACTTGATTGCCACTGTTAATTCTTTCAAGAGAGTCATGGGGGAAACCTGATATAGATGAAGCTGAACGAGAAACAGATGGTATTTGCACAGCAGGTGCAGGAGGCATTACACCACTGGGAGCAGTAGAAGTGACAGCTGCAGAATGGTAGGGCTGTCTAAAATTTTCTACATTTGAAGCATAATTTCCAGTAACCTTAGATGTCTGCAACAATTGAATCCAAAAATTTCTAAAGCCACAAGCATAATACAATAAAAAAAATCAAAACTTAAAATTGACATAGAAGAAGTATTCATAAAAAAGCAGATAAAATTGGTATGCAACTCGATTACATACACTGAAGAAGTTTGTAAATACAGGATCTTCAACAGCATCATTTGCAGAAGCAGCAGCTGAAGATAAGTCTAGAGGGCTTTCCATTATAACTGGCACTGGCTCAAGTTCCTCGAACTCACTACAGTATATACACAACATCAGGCATAAGCCATGCAACTATAATCACTTATAAATTCAACAAGGAGAGACAATTGGATGGGAGTAAATAAATAAATCAAGTTTGAATTTTGAGCAAGCACATCCAATGGACAAGAAACACCAGGTGTAGCTAATAGTTATATTGACTTTCTCAATAAACAAATTATTAAAGAAAGTTATTTCCCAGTTTGAAATCACAAAGTATCTCCACAAATGGAATACTAAAGACAATGTTGTTTGGAATTGTTAACATATAGGCAGCCCAACATTTACAAATAGAAATTATCCTAAAAGATATTCAAACTTCAAAGAGATAGCTAAAGAAACAACTTAAGATTATTTAAGCTTTCTAAAAACCCTTACCTTTTGCTAGAAGGCATTGTTGTATTTAGAGGTGCCTTCGGGTATGCACAAAGTATCCTGTAAATTGAATTTGGGAAAAAAAAGAAAGAAAGAAATACTAGCAGTTAAGCATCCTGCATCTCAATTACATAGAGTACCTTACCAACTAACCAAAAAGAAAAATGAAAAAAAAAACACAAAGCCAACAGTCCAGATTGGGCATGAATTAGCATCTTGTAACTAAAATTTGGAGCAGATTTATGGAAGGGAAAACACAACATAAATAACTTGAGTGGAGAAAAGTATTATACCGATTAAAGAGATTTGCAACTTCTTCACACTCATCTGGATTGTAAAACCATATACCATTAACTTCTTGAGCCGCATTCCGATATAATAAGTATGGCTTTTTAAGTTCATATTCAAAATCCAATAGATTCTCCACTAGGTTATCTGTTAAGTAAGGAACAAAGAGCACAGATTCAAACATACACATAATAAATGAGCGCTGATCATAACAAGAGTTCGGTATCTGAACCTAGAACAATTTACAAAACAAACAAGCCTATAATAATAATAATAAAGAACACTATGAATGTTACACAAAAAAAATACAAATCTGAACCTGTATTTCTTCGATTCATTACGATAAACTGAAAGCGAGGTTGAGAATTCCTGCAAAAAAGAAAAAAACAGGAAAAGTGATAAACGATCCAAGTGTATATGAATGAAAGCAACAAAATCTAGAAAATAAACATAGTTATTGATCACCTTTTGACAACAAAGAGAGATCCTTCAACATCCTTACGACTCTGATAAACAGAGATAAAAGTGTGAAGTGAAGAATGAAAGTAAGTGTTAGAAGAAAAAGAAAGAGTGAGAACGAACCCACTGATTGGTTTGAAGGTTGAAGTCGTAGAAAGAGACATGAGCGGCAGTGAAGAG
The DNA here is from genome assembly GCA_039655645.1 of Ammopiptanthus mongolicus. Lineage (NCBI taxonomy): Eukaryota > Viridiplantae > Streptophyta > Magnoliopsida > Fabales > Fabaceae > Ammopiptanthus > Ammopiptanthus mongolicus. Next base: position 5,998,844 of record CM077351.1, on the reverse strand, counting down.
AATTTGGTCGATGAATGGATCCATTCGTTGGAGCACTGTGAGATTCAAAACTTTTGTGCTCTGTTCATCCAGATTCGGCGTCAATTTCTTACTTTGCTGAGACATTTTTCTAACAAACCCTCAATCTCAGAATATGAAACCCCTTCAAACTCGAGATTTGATTTTGAGTTTTGGATTGAGATGCTCTGTTTAGCTTGTGAAGCAAAAACAGTGTTTCGAGAATTCAGTCTCGCTCAATCTCAATGTAACTGACCTCACAAAGTTCAAAGTTGAATCTGCTTCGACCAAAAACGAGGAACATCACAACATGACGGCATTTTTTCCCTGAAATATAAAAACAAAGAAATAACATTTTATTTATTTGTATACATCCTCATTGTGAAGATTTTTTTTCACTGTAAATCAATTAGAAATTGACAAATCATTAAAAATATTTGACTATTATCCTAACTATCTTAAATGTCAGGATTTAATTGGTTTATATTGTCAGTGTAAGGATTTTTTTACACAGACAACCAATCAGAATTTGCCACATAACCTAAAATGTTTTACTCTTATCTTAACTACCTTAAAAGTCATACACATCATGATTTCTGATTGGTTGGCAGTGTAAAAAAACTTTACACTGACAGTGTATAGCAATTAAACTCTAAATGTCATCCATATGTTGACAGTATAAAAATCTTTATACTGACAGTGCATAACAATTAAACTCAACAAATAATTAGGATGAGCTTATGTATTAAAAAAAATAGTAAAAGCTTTTGCTATTATTTTTAAGGAAAATATGCATTTTATTTTAGTTATTAACTTGGTTTGAGTGGTGATGGGCTCGAATCCCTAAAACAAGTGATCAAGGTTTCATTCCTAACTTTTGCGTACGGATAAAATCCGGTTTAGAGAGGTTAACCCTTCATTGTCGTCAATTACCTCGTGGGATTAGTCTCCGTAATTTCGTGCAGGGAAACCGTGGGAAACCTAAACTAAGTTGGGGTTAAAAGATTAGGTTGTTAGTGTGTCCATCTGATTTTGGGTTGTTGCTCAACCCTATGTTATCTTCTTAAGTTGGACCACAATATAGTGCACAAGGTCGACCTACGGGGCCTAAAACCTTGAATCTTGGTCGAGAACATAAATTTTAAAGGCTAAACTGCAATCCAAACTTTAGGTACTAAAATATAATTTTACAAAAAGAAAACTAAGTTTGGGTTACAATTTAGTCTCTAAAGTTTATGTTTTGGGTCAAGATTCAAGGTGTTAAGCCTTGTGGGTCGATCATGTGCATTGGATCGGGGCGGTGGCCCAATTTTAAAAGACAATATTTAGCCGAGCAACGATCCAAAACCAAAATGGACCGACCGAGTATCCAAGGTCTTAGGCCCCATGGGTTAACCATGTGGAATGGATCATATAGTGGCCTAACTTCAAAAGATAACGTTGGACCGAGCAACAACCCAAAAGTAAATGGAATGCTCGACAGCCCAATCTTAGCCAACGCAAGAGGCCTTGTAGGGTTGCTGCCCTACCCTAGTAGACTTGCCACCATATTTCTACTAAGGCGTGTACCATAGAATATGATTAGAAGTGACAGATACCACCCCCTTTACATGCAAGTGGCCGAGCAAAGTGATTCGTGTACAACCATTTAACACTTTCCATGGGTCGGATGCATATTGCTAGGCAACCTAGAAATGCCAAGAAGTATCACAAACCGGCACCAGCTGGTCCAACCGACGAGCCATGCACTAGCTGGACCTACCGACCAGCCAAATCGACCAGTGGCCAACCATTGAGATCAGCTAGTGAGACCACAACAATGGAGAACTCGTTTTTCTCCCTCACTCATGGTTTGACTCCATAACGTGTTTTGTTTATGCTTTTGCTCTCGAAGATTGGACGGCTTTATGCTTTGGGCTTTTGCTCTTTTTTAAAAAAAACATTCACGCCGTTCGCAATCCGACAGATGGCGGGGACGAAATTAATATCAAATTCACATGCATGAACCAATTTAAAAATTGTTTAGGTATAGATAGTAAATAAAAAATGTATCACGTATACAAATCAAATTTGTAGTTTAACCTTACACAATAAACATCCACGTATGTCTCCATTTGTCACATAGGACCGTTAGTGGCACTACTAGAAACTTGAGAGACAGCGGGGACAAATTTGCAAAAATTTTAAGTATAGGAACCAATAATGTACTTTAACCTACATTTTTTGGTTGGTTAGGTGTAAAAAAAAAAAATGCAAATTGATTTACAAAATGATTTTTTTGTAAATTATATAAACAGTAAATATTGTGTATTGCACATTCTTTTTTTTAATATGAATCTTTATTTAATTATTACGTAAAGCCTAAATATTTAATTATTTATATTTATATAAATTATAATTTAACATGATAGACATATGCAACATATTATAAATTTTATATTGGGAGAGATTGGGGAGAATGACTCACCTTCAAGAATAAGTACTCCAAGCTAATATATATATATATATATATATATATATATATATATATATATATATATATATATATATATATATATATATGTGTGTGTGTGTGTGTGTGTTTTGATAAATGGATTATAATAAATATTAATTTCTGAAACTATTTCATAAATATTTTAATTATAAAATATAAATTAAAATCATTTGTTAATAAAAAAATTTACCACTAACGATTTATATAATGGTTAATTAAAATCATTTGAAAACTTGAGGGATTAAATGGTTAATTTATTTTTTTCAGGGACTAAAAGTAAGTCCCGAAATTTTTCAAGGACCAATTTGGGCCTTCCCTCAAAATAAAAATGATTTGGGATGTGTAAATTGAATGTTACATGTTGAAGTGCTATTCATATTATTCTAAAGATCTCACAACAAAAATAATTAGAACAAGTGAGATCCAAAAATTATTGTGGGGGAGGGAAACACTACAACAAAAAAATTTTACAAGCAAAAATTGGTGAGACCATGCATTGCCCACTCCACCATAAAAACAATATCGTTAGAACTATTTATAGTGATTTTTTCAAGAGAAGGAAACTGCAACGGGTAGTCAGCACTGTGAAAAAAAGGCACCTAATCATTAACACAACCTGGTGGCAGTGGATCTAAGACTATGCATGAATAGTCCATCCTCGCTGAGCAAGTGCAGCAATCACTTGATTGGCAGCTTCTGCAGTGTCATTCAGTGGAGGATAACTCCAGCTTTCAGTTATCTGTATTTTAAAAATACGTACAAGTAAAAAAGCAATATTTATTCAACAAATCAGTTATCTATGCATGCGCGCGGGGGATACATATATATATATATATATAAAAGGTTTTGGTAACAAGTGTCCTAAGGTCTAAAAATTAAGAAGCTTTAAATGAAAACTAAAGCATTCAACATATTGAGAATTGAAAAAGCTTTACTTTTCATTTTAAACTTTCTATTTTCGAATTTAAGAGCACTTGTTAGCAAAACCCATATATACGGAATTGTATCATGATATAAGAAACCAATTTGCATACCCTGGTTTGCACTCTAATGATAAGATGTAGGCTATTGTATTTGTCAGAGCATGATTGGTTTTGGTTATTTTGGGGGAAATAACCACTTTTTTTTCCTCAAAAGCTCTCCCAATGAGCTTCTGACCATAACTAACACAAACTTTGTCAAAATCAAGCAAAAACTAGGCATGATGGGGTGTGTTTGTTTCAGATTCACATTAATGCAACCAGGCATCTTTTTTTTGTCAAGAGCCTGTTTGCATTTGTGAGAACTGTCAAACAAACATGCTAAAAGACAATATACAATCTGTCAGCTCAATTCCATCAATTTATATTGAACGATAAAAGAGGAGAAGAGTCATGGGTGGTGGTAACTCACATTCTCCTTCCCAGTGAATGGTCGAGCAACTCCTTGCTTCTGCAAAGAGTTTTGGAAGTCAGCAAACTTCCATGTACACAGTTCTGCTCCAATTACATACACAGGCTTCCTGTAGTAAAAAAAAATACGTTGTCATGAAATTATGGATTTCATTTTAAGGGAAAGATTCAACAGGTGTTTTTTCGTGGGATAGATGCTCATCATCATCAATAATACATACCCAGTACTGCAAGCCTCGCTCAACATACTAACTGAATCAGCTGTGATAACAAAGGCATCAGCCCAGGCCAGATGTCCCATATGGGGATTTGGACCTAAATGTAATTTTAAAAAAATCCCTTAAGTGATCTCCAGTACCAGGACAGGTAAGTATGAATTTCTTCTCTAAAAATATGACAACTAAGTACCTTCACCATCCCATATTTGGACCTTAGGGTTTGTGGCAAATTCTTTAACTAAAATTTTGGAGATCTGCAATAACAATGGCAAAATTGATATTGTTAAACAGACAAAGAAAGTTATCTAAGGATTGCCTAAACTGGGGCCTCCATCCCTCCAGGCAACATCGTTTATACATGCCCAATGCCAGATCAGCTTTCAAGGTTCACAGACAAACCACCAACAATTGGCTTGCTCATGGTAAAAGCCAAAACTGATTACAATCACAACCTGTGGAATGAAAAGGGAAAGGATTCTTGCATAATCTTTTATACCTTCTCAGGAGTTCTTCTAGAGAAAGATATTCTGATATTCCCACAGCTCCATAGAACATTCTGAAGCATAACCACTAGCTGCTTTATAAGATCCACACCATAGGGACAATTGCCTGATGGGAAAAAAATTTAAGATCAAGACAGAAGGTATACAAGGCGTAACAAAAGTGAGACTGGAAAAAGAAACTTTGCATCTGAAGTATCACACATATAACCAAAGGTAATGTGTGTAATAAAAACTTAAAGACTTAATTGCACTTTTGGTCCCCCTATTATTGACCATGTGTGATTTTGGTCCCTACAGTTTTTTTGATGCACATTTGGTACCCCTATTTATTTTTTAAATGTTGCAAATTTGGTCCTTCCATCCAATATCTATCAATTTTTTCAATGATCAACATAAAGAAACCACTCCTCTAAGCGTACAAAATCTCTGGTTGAAGTTCTCCCTCATCTGGCTCTCCAATTTAACATGATTCAATGATTCTTCTACGCTATTTACCAGTTTTGTCCCTCCTTTTCAGGACCTTTTTTTTAGTTCCACAATAGATTCTTTACCATTGAAGCTTAACCAGAGGTTCTATGCGCGTTGAGCAATTGTTACTCCATGTTAATCATTGAAAAATTGATGGGCATTGGATAGAAGGAGTGAATTTGCAACATTGAAAAAATAGAGGGACCAAATGTGTACCAAAAAAAATTTCAGGGACCAAAATCGCACATGGCCAATAGTAGGGGGACTAAAAGTGCAATTAAGCAAAACTTAAAAGAAAAAATATTGGGTGTCATGTCAGCCATACACACAAGTTCTATTTTTGAACTCAGCTTCTTTAAGGTTTCTACAATGAGCATTAAGCCATTAATATATGCAAACTTGGCCAACTCAGATTTGAAGTTTGAAAAGACCCCAACGTTGAATGTAGGGCATGCAACTACTTTCGTTAAAATTTAGGTTATAGAGTCATTTAAAAGAGTCTCCAATTTTGCACAGGATCATTAAATCAGGGAAGAAAAGAGGACTTTCCAATAATACATAAATATATAAATGTAATTATTAAAATATGATTGACCAGATTTCTCCTACAGATATTGATAACATTCTCAATAATAACAAACATAAAAAACCAGCAAGTAGGAGAGTTTTGGGCCTAACTTAATGCACCTTTTCACCAGTTTAAGATACAAGGATATACAATCAGCAGGTGCATGAGCATATATTAACACCGATTTTCTACATATATCAAACAAAAGTAAATCTGAAAATGATAAGTTGACAACATTTTAAAATGTACAATATAGGCAAGCATTATAAGTTCCTCAATGCAAAATAAAATACCTGTAGGTCCTCCAACATTAACCACAAGCAAGGGCTTTGGCAGAGTTGCCAATTCATCATGCCAAGCAGAAGCAGCAACCCTAAGAGCAGTGGAATCAGCTTGATGAAGTGCTCCCACAGTAAGGACCTATAATAATGTAAATCAGTGACCTTCATTGTGGGACAAAAAGTAAAATATTTCAGCATAACAACCATAAATGTTTTCCATAGGCAAAGACTCCAACAACATCATGCAACTATAGTACCTACCACATTGCGGCCAGGAGGTTCCCTTGGAGTGACCCACCTCCGAAGAAACCAAGGAATTTGCTGTTGCGCATGAGGAGTCAGCGGATAATAATCATGTTGTGGAGTAATCACAAGATCAAACCTATTCAAGTAAAATCTTGGATGCTGTATCTGAAATGAGCAACACAGGTGAGTCATTTATTATTTATGAATAACTTTTCCAATCACAGTTTCTCAAAAGAAAACAATATCCAATATCTTTTGCCATCACCACATCCCAAGAAAAGAGCTTAATTGCCAATTAACCCCAAGCCAAGCATACTAAAACAGAGCCCTCAAAATCGCATAAGATACAGAGGAAATCAAATGTATTGAGAAGGAACAAAAAGAAAATAGATTTTTTTTTTAGAATAGGCAAAAAAGGAAATAGATTATTTCAGTTAAGTAATGAGATATCCAACTTATAACAAAAGTATTTTGATGGCAGTCAATCATCATATGAAGTTATGCGGCAAGGGAATAAAAAAGAATAAGTGCAAAGTTTAACCTGAACAAGAAAAACATTTTCTGGAGCTAACCGTTTAATAGAGGTGGCAACAGAAATGGTGTCTCGTCCAGATGCAACCACCAACAAAGGGCCATCCCTAGAGAGAAAGTATCCACATTTCATTATTCTTTCTCATACAATCTACCATTACTCCAAATGGCATGTACAAACACAAGGAATTTCTATGGTACCTTGATGGGTACCGAGTGAGTTGTCAAGAATGCTGATTCTATAACAAATGTTTAAAAATAACTCAAACTTGGTACCAAGAAAGATAGGTACCATAGAATTAGGACCCGGATTGCCTACCGTCAAAATTTCCCGCATTCAATAGCTCGGAACCGTTGGATGAGAATCGGACGACAGTTCATATTTTAAGCTCGGTAAATTGGATCTAAAAAGTAAAGTCAAAATTTGAGTCGTCTATCTTCATCCAACGGTTCTAACATACTAAATGCAGTGAATGCAGGAAAATTTGAGTGCAGGAAATCCATTCCCGTAGAATTCCCTACAAAAGTATAATGAGACTACAACAATCACACATCATCACATACTTGTGAAACGTTTCCCGTGCCATTGTTGCAATGTGGTGAGCATCAGCTTCTAAAACGTTAGATATGCCTGAACTACCATCATTTATTTTTTCACACACAATTAGCTCACTCACCAATCAGCATCAACAGTTACAGACACACGGAAAGAATGATTATGAACATGTTACCAATCTTCTCAGTCGAAAAGGGAGACACTTTATTTGATATTTGAAAGCCACAGAACCTTCTTATAACAGACTCTAACTTTTTATGAATAGAAACGGGAAGCCAATGAAGCCACCTATTGATTCCTCCTCGGGGCCTCGTCACGCGCTACACAAAGAAACGTTTTTTGTTATGAGCAATCAAACACGATCCATAAAGAAACGTTTTTTTTTTATTTGATTCAATTCAATTTCAATAGCTATGTTATATGCAAGGAACAAGAGGGGGAAAAAAAAGCTTACGAGTAAGGAGTGGCGATGGGAGAGACCGAGAGCACGGACCAAGCCAATGCATTGATTCTCAGCGCCGGCGAAGCCATTTCCGATGACGACGGATCGCCGGATTGCACCGTCGAAGATCTCAGGCGAGTCGAGAAGCTTGATGGGTCCCATCACTTAGATTCGAATTTTCAAATGGGAAGGGGAAAAGGGTGAAATTTGAGGAGAAGACACTCGACCAGACCAGACCAGGTGTTTTTATAAGGACAAGCCGAAGAAGGTAATGCTATGTTTGATAGTTTCGATCGAGTGGATGAACTGCTTCACAAATTTTGAGGCACCACTTTCCAGGAAAAAAAAAACAAATCATCGCGAACATGAAGAATAGACCTGAGAACGACTGACTATGCATTAACCCAAAAAAACAAACAAGTGTTATGTTATTTCACCATCAAAATTTGTACACAGGGACACCGTATCTTATCCGATTTTGATGTTCAAAAATCTTTATTTCAAAAAAAATCTGTAAGTATTATTAAGTAATTTAATTTTGTCTTTGATAATTTTTTATCCTCGGATAAATTAGTCCTTAAATGTTACAAGCCACATATCATATACACAAAATGTTCCACATCAGATACACCAACACTTGTTTTATGGACGAGTTTAACAAGCACACTAACAATATACATCAGCATTCTAACGGTGTGTTCAAGATGAAGACAAAACAGAGGGACTAACATGTCCCTTTTTTGTCATTCTCAGTGACTATTTAGTGATTTATTTTTTCTTGAAAATGAAAAGTGGTATCTCAAACATTATCAGGAACTAAAATGGACATTTTGTCTAATTATTCAGTTTAGAATGAGATGTGGGTGGAAAGCTAAGAGGATATTGTTACATTTAGCCATGGCAATGGGGTGGGATGGGCATGTGTAGTAATCCGTTAAAATTTGTTCCATACCCACTTTATCCGTATGGGTACCCATTAATCGGATTTTTAACGGATTTTATGAATATCCGCAGGTATTCACGAATATCCACAAATATTATCAAAAATACCTAAATTAAAAATTAATAACATAAGAGTTTAATTGCTAAGCACTGTTAGTGTAAATTTTTTTTACACTGACAACCAATCAAAAATCATGGTATGTGTGACTTTAAAGATAATTAGGATAAGAGTCAAACACTTTAGCTTATGTGATAATTTCTGATTGGTTATATGTGTAAAAAATCTTTATACTGACGGTGTATACCAATTAAACCCATAACATAATTAATACATTAATCAAAATACTTTTAAGCTAAATTTAGCACATTAGTCTCACAAGTCCAAATAAAAATAATTAAATCATATTCAACATCATTCAAAATGCATGCTTAAAGCATATTAAGAATCTGAACCTTTGAGTTCTCCTAATCCAACAACCTTCCCTAAAAGACTAAAATGAACATGAACTCTTTAGATTGAGTACTATTGCATAGGCATGAAATGATAATCTCTTTATCTATTTTTATATAATAATTGAATTTACTTGTTTTATCTATTTCAGCATCGGGTCCGGAGTATTCGCGGGTACGAGTACCTTAATACCCGTCCCCACCCTATTAGTAAGCGGGTAGAGAAAAAAACCTGTTTTATTTTACTCGTGTGTATTCGTTAAACTATCCGTCCCGTACCATAGCGGGTTTTACTCATAGATATCCGCAGGTACATATAATTTTGCCATCCCTATTACATTGTTTGAAAGTTTTAAGAAGTGAACGAAGGAAGATTTCACTCCATTTTTTTTGGAAGTCAAAATGACGAATAATTGAGTAAAGTAAATCATGCCCAAACCCAAAATTGGAGGGTATGAAATTTTGGATGGGAATCCCTTCATCTTAAAAACGACGCATTTATGCTTTAATGTATCGTTGGATCAATTAGTAAAAGTATTTGGGAAGCATAGGAGTAATTCAATGATGCATTAATGCATGAATGCGTCGTTTGTTAATGGTATGAAATCTGATTTCTAAAAATTTGAGGGTTTAAGTGGTATTAAATAATTTGAGTTTTCGTCCTTCACCATTCCATTCCATTCCACTCCACTAGTTATAAAACTTCCAAAGGATTGGCACCACTCCACTCCATTATTAACTCCAAAATACCATAAGGCACTACAAAGTCACATTTTTTTTGTTTGCTATTATGTGAAGACCCGGCCCAAGATGAGATATAGTGAAAAGTGCAAAGTTACGATTTTTACGAGGTCAAAGAGAGAGAAAGTAGTTGGTGTTTGTTTGGTGTGTGAGTGACGAGGTAGCAAGATGTGGGCAAGCGCCGAAGGTGGTGCTCCGGAGGTTACTCTAGAAACTTCCATGGGTTCCTTTACCGTCGAGGTACTTTCCCCTTTTCCAATTTCCTTGCTTTTCACTTGCTTGGTCCTAAAAAATGGTTTTTTGGTTTTTTGCTTTTTAATTATAACTCCACTTGTTTTTGGGTTTAGCTGTACTACAAGCATGCACCGAGAACTTGCAGGAACTTCATTGAACTGTCTCGAAGAGGTTACTACAACAATGTTAAATTCCACAGAATCATCAAGGTATCTATCTCCATTTTCCTCGTTTGTGTGTGTGTGTGTGTGTGTGTGCCTATTAACCCTCCTTTTTTGGATAATAGATTCATGTGGGTCTGTTTTATTGAATAGGACTTCATAGTACAAGGTGGGGATCCCACTGGAACAGGAAGGGGAGGAGAGTCCATATATGGGTATCGTGCTTAAGTTTTTCATTTTCCTATGTTCATTAGCATAACTTATAGCATATTAGAGCTTATCTACTAATATAAGTGCTTTTATGTAAAAAAAATTATTTAAGTTTCCCACCTTCAATACTTTCTCGACCTTATATCTCCCTCACCGTTGAAAGCGCTTATTTAAGTATGTATCCTTACACCAAATAACTTAATTTAAGAGGAACTTTTGGTATAAAAGTTTTTCACTAAATAACTTAATTTATCATATCATTACCTTTTTTTTAAACCCCACTCTTTGGGTCACTTGATGATTTATCACACTGCTTTTATTGTTTATCACAGTCCAAAATTTGAAGATGAGATTAAACCAGAGTTGAAGCACACTGGAGCGGGTATCTTATCCATGGCAAATTCTGGCCCAAATACTAATGGTAGTCAGTTCTTTATCACTCTGGCACCATGCCCCTCTCTTGATGGTAATATTGTACTTTTTTAAACTTACCTTTAGAATTTGGAAATAGTATGCAACTACTTTCAAAATTTATTATCGCTTGTGGATTTGTTTACCCAATAATAATATCAATATTCGTGGTAATGTTGATAATTTTTGTTCTGAATTGGGCTCCCTAGTTGCATTGTAAGGATTGAGGATTCTGAGCTTCAAACGACATCCTTTTTTCAATCTAGTAACTTGAAAATTATGCACATATTGCCATAATAGTTGCGTTCAGTGATAAGCATGTACAAGTACTGGTTTGTGGACAAAGCAGCACAGCATCATGCACATTGCACGAAAACTGTCTCAGCCATGAAAACTCAAGAGAATAATGAAATATTAGCTCTTTCCCGTTAAAGTTGTAAAAAGAAATTGGTTTGGTAGTCCACCTCCTTTTTTATTTTCATCTTCTGACTTCTGGGTGAGAGTTTGATCCACCTAATCACCATATCTTGTCATGTAAAAAATTCTCAGTGTGGCTGCTTTTATCATCATACAATGTAGTCTGAGGTCACTGGAAGCAGAAGGTATAGATGGTCAAATGATGATACTAATAGGCAGAGGGTACTAGTAATTAGCAAAGTTATATAAAATCATATGGCCCCGTCTAAATGTGGTGGATTAATAATGGATTATAATCAACTTGTTTGTGTTCTATAACTCACGTCTCAAAAGAAGGATGATGCATGGATTTACCAAATGACCAACCTATGATACAGCTTCTTGCTTATGTTTCTTATACTTTGTCGATCTCTAGGTTGATACAGTTGCATACATAATTTGTTAGCGCATTTTCTCATCCAAAAACTACATTTCCCCCTTCCTCTTGCATTAGTTCTCCACTTAGTTCAGTTAATTGGTGCGAAGGCATAAAATGAGAGTGACTCTAAGGGGGCATTTGGTTTGTTTTTTGTTTTCATTTTCAGTTAATATCTTTTCAACTTTTCATTATTAATTACAAAATTGCCACTATGTTTTCTTTCAAAATTTTGTCAAGGAAATGATGAAAACAATTTTTTTTTCATTTTCATCATTTCCTTTACAAAACTTCAAAAACAGGAAACAAAATGAAAACATATTAATTGGAAATGGAAACAGAAAGCAAACGAAACACCCCCTAATTTTATCTTTTAAAAGTCGTTTTCTGCATTAATAGTAAACCTGAGCCACTTAGTGGGATAGCGTGATGGGCTTGCGTAGTTTGTTTGAGGTCATAGGCTCAAACTTCAGTACCATCAATTTACCCATAAACCTGACAGTAAGTTTTATTATTGGAGTTGACTCAAGTAAGTTTTTAGTCATAACCTTGGCATCAGAATGGTTAATTGATCAAGATTGGTTTTTTACGTCATGATTAATCATTCTAGTTTCTATAATGAAAGTTCTGGAATGCAACAATTCTCAATTACTTATTTTGTTTCAACCAGGAAAACACACCATATTTGGAAGAGTATGTCGGGGGATGGAAATTATCAAAAGACTTGGCAGTGTCCAAACTGATAACAACGATAGGTATGTCAGATCTTTCAAGATAACCATTTAAAATAGATACTATACATATACCAAAAATCTTGCTTAGAATTTTCTTATTCAGTTATTCTATTAGTGACACTGAAATTAGCAGCAATATAATAAACAACAAAAACAACTTGACATCGGGGATCATAAAACTTCTGCTGATATTGGGTTAGCCCTATGTTGGATTTATTGGAGAATGATGTTATTTACATTTTATCTTTTTGTCATGCAATGTCACAATTTGTTTTCATGATTTTTCTGTAAAAATACATTATTACTAGAGAAGTTTATGGTCAATGAACACCTATTATGGTCTTCGAATTGTAAATATATGGAAACAAAGGAAAGATAAAGGCTATACTGTAGTTTTGAGAATTAGATTATGTATAATGCAGCATCCATGAAACACAGAATTTCATGAAAAACATTATTTGATCTATACATGCTAAAATAAAACTAGGACTTTCTTTGATCTTCCTTTGTTAACTTATTGAAAAATTATTCAGGCATTTCTAATTTCCATTTTCTATTTATTTAGGCCCATCCATGACGTGAAGATACTACGGACGTCAGTTAAGGATTGAGATGAGTTGCATGGTATCCATGATGTCAAGAAATTGTGGTTTTATTATCCGTTTCTTGTAGAGATATGACAGGATATATCAATAGCCTGTTTGGCTTCATGATTAAGCAGCCATTGACCGACACACTGAAGACATTTATTTTTCAAAGACCATGTTTTTTACCTGAATATTTCTTAAAAGGAGAGAAAATTTGAATTTTATATAATTGTAGTTGAGGACTTGCTGCTATTGTACTTATGAGCGCAAAATGTAGTGCTATAAACGCAAATGTTGAATGAAAAGTGGTTCTGGCATGAGTTTACCTACACGTATCATTGAAAGTGAGTCAGGTAGTTTTCCATTATCATTTTAAAATTAAAAAGTGGAGCCGTGCTACATGATTTGGGCCATATGTAACACGGCTGTTGCCACCAAGTGTTCAGGTTTCAGATGGAATAACTTTTTATACTCAACCAAGAAAATGTGCAGTCGCTCCAGTACAAACTTGTTTTGGTCAATCCGCCTATCATACACACACCATTGATTTTGAATCGAACTCAGTAAAATATGGCCTCTTATCAGTAGTTTTATTTCTCTAACTCAGTAATCTTATAATACATATGAAGGCCTTGCACGTTTACCCATCTAAACTCAATTATGATTCGACGAAATGCCAAGGCAAATAAATATCATACAAAATTTACACTCATAACTACTACAATTCAACAGAGGAGACTTTGGGGGGGGGGGGGGGGTGTGTCAATGTGTTACAGGCTACAGTTGTCAAAAGATCCTGCTCAAAGCTGCATCCCCTATTCTGCATATCCACTGCACTTAGAGGTGACATTGATTTCATAACTGTAGCCTATATACTTCTTTCCCCCCAAAAAAATTGTCACTCTGCAAGTTAACTTTTTGTGATGCTGTGGTTGCTGCCAGCCTCTTCCAGCAGCCACCACAAAATACACCATGCAACTTAATACTGCACCTATTTGTAATGAAGTTCAACATCCTTGAATCACTACAGAAGGTTTCTCAGATGAAATTCAACTTGAATTTCCTTGTTTACTGCTGTGATTCAATGACTCACAATTTTCTTCGCAACTGTGTATATTAAGCTTAGAGGACTGCATTGAATTAAATCCATTGGTCTTGACAGATCCAGGAGTGTCACCCCTTGAGTTTACTATCTTTACTGGCTCAGAATTCTTATTGGATGGGTCAGCAGTTGCAACTGATTGTTCCAACAATTCCATGCGTTTCAAAGATGGAACATCTCCTTTACAATACCTGCGCCACATATTTCTATATGTTGACTCTATACCTCGGATAAAATTTGCACCATCACAGAGAGGGGACTTGGACATGAGATTTCGCAGACTCATTCTCAAATTTTGTAGTGCTGAAATGTCAGAGGCCAAATGCAGAGCCAATTTAACATATTCATCTTCATTTCTGGCAATCAAACGCTCCAGTCCTGTATTGTAATAAGTATTCAACAGTTTTGATGGCGAAGCCAAAGATGTAAAAAAAAAAAAAAAAAAAAAAGATAATGCTCGACAAACTAATTAGCAAACTGGCTGCATATCCCATGCCCTCTCCCAAGAAAAAAAAATGGTATTGAAGAAACTTGATGAATAAGTACTCATGAAGGCACCAATAGAAGCAAACACAAGTCCACTTCAAGTAATAGAGAAAATATTCGAACTCTTAAGTTTATAGCACACCTGACATGATGTAATGAGTACATGTTCAATTAAACAGACTAGTTGACCCAAAGGGGGAAAAATTAAACCCATAAAATCCAATGCAGAAGCAAACAAATTATATCGTTCATCGAAGAAAAGGGCACTATATAGCCCAATATTATTACATAGAAACTAGATAAGAACACTTTAGCAATTTTTGGAAAAACCAAACGTTTGAGCTCGTTTAAAACTCTGCTAAACTTGTAGCAAAACATGGAAGATTCAATGGCATTGTCCATAATCACTACTTAGCTAGGGGCATTCCACAAAATCACAAGGTAGCACATGAAACAACTATTCATTTATTGGGAAAAGATGCAGAAGACTATGACTAAATTGACAACAAACAAATATTCTGAAGGGTTTCTTACCGACTTTGCTGAGGAGACTAACACCAACATTGTGCGCATGTACAGAACCAGCCATAGTGATACAAGGAACTCCCATGTATAAAGATTCACATGTGGTGGTTGTTCCAGCATATGGAAATGTGTCCAAACTACACGAAACAAGGCATAATAGTTTACAAGGGGTACAAGTCACACGACCAAACACAATGTGCATAGAATCCTTTTATTAGTTTCTTGAGAAATATGTAGCTTTGGCATCAATTTTTCTAGAAATACAAATAATCAACATAACGATTAAAAATTTAAAACCACTGCATGTAGACAACCTATAATCAAAAAGTCAACAGCATAGGCTAAATAAAATTACAAGTAGTTTTTAATTATCTGTTTAACATATTAAACAGTTCATACTAGTGCAAATTAAATAGGCTTACAGAACAATCAAGTAACCAACTGTATGATATGTTCAACAGTTCATAGTAGTACAAATGCTAGATGCTAATCAAGTAAGGCACAGCCACACAACATAATTACACAGATAAACTATGACAAGGAAAGAAAAATGCTAAATTCTTTAATTTTCCAACAACCATTCCTAATGTGAGGGTGAGTCTTGGCGCAACGGTGAGGTTGCTGCCTTGTGACCTAGTAGGTTCAAATCCTGGAAAAAAACTCTCAATTTGCGGGGGTAAGGTTGCGTACATCTAACCTCCCCAAATCCCACAAGGTGAAAGCCTCATGCATTGAGCCGCCCATTTATTTTTCATTCCTAATGTATGTGTATAATAATTCAAGTGCCCAGGGTACACAGTAATTAGCATGAGAAACAAACATCATTAAATTTAAAATAATTTACGAATTAGGATGCAAACAAATTTTATAAGATAAAGTTCTTAATTTAAATGATTCCACATGCCTAATTGAGTCACTCTTTCAGGTGTCCAAGAAATGCATATATGTTCTATTGCAGCCCTATCTAATTCACAGACAAATTATAGATAGACCGATTCAAGGCACAACCAGCAACAAGAATTAGAAGGAGCACAAAAGATGGAAAAAGGAAAAGGGAGTTTAAAAAGGTTAAAAAAATAATTACTAAGAACATCAGTAAAACAGAAAGTGCTACTCATAAAAGCAAGACTTGCAATCAACATATCCATAATATGTATGAAAAACAAAATGTGAGATTTAGCAGGACCATAAAAACCATAAGGAATACAAATTACAAAAAGAGATATAACCTGATGTCCATCAGAGAATATGCTTGCATATGATCATGGTTAAGAAGAATAAGGGGCAGAAGATCAACACGTAGTGGTTCCAAACCTAACCGCTCTAGTGTTGAAAGGAATCTCTGTTTCACACTATCACAGCAAAATGGTTTACATTTTACCACGAGACGAGAATTTGGAATTGCACATAGTATCCTTGCCCAAACCTGCAATACTTTAGGTGTAATCTGATAAAATAAAAGAACACAAAAGTAAGGGGGTGTGTGACTTATCTTTCACAATTTGTTCTAGGCAAAAAAAAAACAGACATATAAATAACAAAAAAACAGACATATAAATAACACATTTAACAGAATCAATACCTTGGCAAGATTGTTAAAACTACCAAACGTGATGAAGCCATTAGAAAGAGCAGGAGTTGGACAAACAGGACCAGCCTCAGGGGAAGGGGTGTAACAAAGGAAGCATTCCGGCAATCTAACTAACTCCTCAATATGCCTGCAATTTAGGAAAAGTACCATAAGAAAATAAACGACCATAAGAGTTATAGAGAAGTGCTCTAGTAAAGATCAATGACAAGAAAGTACAGAAGTTCTTGAAGAGATCTACTTCTGCTTTGTTTCAGGAGGGTCAGCCAGTGAATCAGTGATTCTATAATCAATTGCAGGCAATCCTGTTGTATTGGGATAACCAATCCAAGTCACCTGAATGTCAAGCAATTCATGTCACAATTTTTCAGAAATCAAGTTAAATACAGTACACATATAATGATATCATAATGCATGTTGTCATATCACAAGCTTGATAACTAAAAAATTTAGCACTGCATATGATGGGCCTCTAACGGGTATTAATGGGCCAGTGCCTCATGGTATAGGAGTGGAGGAATCAGTTGGAGGGAAGCAAAAATATATCAGAATGGACAGGTGGCATATGATGAGCAGTGAGAGGGAGTCAGCAATGATAAGGGAAAAAGAGAGCAAATGGTATATAGGTGGAGGCAGAGAAGATGAGGTGGCATCCGAAAATTGGAATTGAAGTGGGAGGAGGCCTTGGCCTAGGGAGGATGGTTCACTAGCTCTAGTGTAGTGGCCATTCCAATTTTTCTGTTTTACAGTGGTGGAGTCTCCACTTTTCTGCATATTTTTCTGGTTTATTGGTTATTGTTGCTGTTTTAAGATTAACAGAGAAACTTCCTCTATAGTTAGGAGCCGAGCTCCATTTTTTCCGGTGGAATATCAGTTACCATTTTTCAGATCCTCTCAGCTTACATATATTGAGATCACTATATGTAACATTGAAACAGAAGCAAAGATGAGACATATACGGATATACCTCGAAGAAGTTCAAAATTGATTTACTACAAATGTAAACTTTTATTTTTTTAAGAAAGAAAATATTATATATAAGGGCACCTTGCTTGGATTCTGGCCTTATAGCTCATGAATAAGTTAAATATTATCACATATAAGGAAAAGTAAATACTGACTGGTAACTAGGATAAACTAAGCAACGTTCCTAATCAACCAGCTCCTCAATACACGGAGAAATGAGAAATAACATGCTAGCAATCACACTGCAGCATCCAAATTTTCAGCCTCACCTATACTACTAAATAGAGGTTGGAAGATAATCAAGGATAAAAGAATATACTAACCAAGGGTAAGAAGAGTTAAAAGGTGATAAAAAAGGATCAAATCTACATGTAGATATGTTAAAGTCTAAAAGACACCTGAACTGGTGCAGGTCGACATGCCATCATTCCCAATTTGTTGTTCGCAGTATGACCAGTAAGTTCTACCAAAATATCAATTTTATCTTCTCTAACCATTTCGGCAACCTTCTTTTCATCAATCCCGTAAATATCTTTCCAGATCCCACCCTTCTTTAAGACTTTCTCTCTAAACCTAACGGTTTTTGCATCTGCCTGCAACATCAAAAGAAAATCATTTCCATATTATATGGAAAAAAGTCAAAACAGAGCCACTGATGACAAATTAAGGAATCAAACGACAAAATGTTAACAATATAGAAATGTATACCAAGACAAATTCTATAAACATGTAAGTTGTGTTAACATAACCAAAGTCAAAATGTAACACAGCTAGTAACTGGTGCCAAGCAAATTTAAAAAAATTCTAACCAATCGGTCGTTTGGTAAACTGTTTTAACAACCATTTCCAAAGAATCATATTCCTTTCGAATACAAATAATCAATATCAACAAAGCATGATGAACCTTAGCTCAAACTAGATAAACCAATCCAAAAAAGGGTTTGCCAAAAGCAAACTAAGAGAACATGAGAAATTATGTTATGTCAATGGTCTAGAGTAATGATCAAATGCATGGCAGAAGCTTTGAAAATCGACCAAATGCATTAACAAAATTACATATCACAATTTGCACACATGAATTCACAACTGATTGATACCTTGACAACAGCTGAATAAACAATCACTTTATAATTGGTGTAGTCATGATAGACAAGGGGAGCTTCTATGAAATATGACACTGAATGAGTAAAATAATCAGGAGATACATATCCTATCACAAGAGGGCGTTCAGGATATTTTGTGTTGTCCCATGATGTGTGCTGTGGATATAATCTCATAAATCGCATACCCCAGTCCCTGCATGGAAACATTTCGTCCTTCAAGTCTCCAAGGCTACATATCAATTATCATATTTTGCACATAAAGTAAATTGCTACATATGAACTGTACAATACCATGAATGACAATTTGGTAAATAAAACTATCATTCATCTAAACCATGCAAAGGATAGATCACATAAGAAACATGACTTGCAGACTCAACATAAGAAACATATATTATTAAATGTTAAAACTGGCCTATGTTCTACATAAAATGGAAAATTACTATCCCAAAGTGTTATTCAACTACTCTCAATATCATACTAGCAGCTTCCTTTGGTGCAAATAGACATTTGGGAGCTTCAGGATACCGTTTACAACATAGTGAATAGTGTAAGAGACCTCAACAAACGTTGAAAACAATGCATTCCAGAGAGCACAAGAGTATTTTCAAGTTTTTATTGAAAAAGAAAGTATTTTTGTGTGAGCACCAAGAAAAAGAGAAAGTATTTTTGTGCTTGGAAGTTGACAACCATCAAATATTTCATCTTACCAAAGCATGTCATACAATTGATCCCGATATTTAAAACAACCATTCATTTGCTTATGCCTTTAAAACTTAATCAAGGCTGACTTTATATTCTTGCTTTTCTTTCCTAATAGGCAGCTACCCAGAAAAACATGTTATCATTACTCTTTCATTTTTCTTTTTCTTTTCCATTATCATTATATCCATAAGACCACAGCTAAAAAATGGGATAAACTATCACTTTATCTCCACCAGCATAATGCAGACAGTATATATCTTTCAGGAAAAAAATTTAAAGTACTATTTTTTCATCACCCGAGGAAATTATATATGCCATAGAACATTTATGAAAATCAGTAAAGTTGATAGGAGATAGCAGCAACCTGTGAGCCTCAAAAAGTTGGTCATCATTTCCTTCATTTATGTAATTCATTGCAAGTAAGCGGTTCTGCACATTAAGGTGGAATTAAAACGAGCATCAAGTATTGAAAAAAAAAAAAGCTCCAACCACCAAAAACAGATAATTCTTGCAAAGAACAAAATTCATTCATCCACCCATTGCATCACAACTAATGTGAATGACAAAAACAAATATTCAAAATATGAGCAAGATATTTGAATTTTAACTAAAAATGTTACTGTCAATACCACTAACACCCACCTGAAGCCGTGGAACTACCTTTTGTTACCATGTCAACTTGAACTCCTCTCCTCTTTTCTATGAAAGCCGTGAAGAAATATAACCAGAGACATGGAGAGAAAGGGGGGGTGGGGTTGGGAGAATCTTCTGCCTTCAAGGATACTTATGAGGGTCCCCACTCCCCAAGATAAGTCTAGGCTCCCTATCATTTTATTTTATGAAAAGAAGTTCAGAGTGGGGAGGTTCTCCCCATTTAGAGGCCAAGGCAAACCATCAACCTCAACGAGGATCAGTGGGATTATAGATCGGCTACCAGTGGGGGATCCCAGGATTCGAATCCAAGAAATAGCAGAAGTAAAGGAGTGACCGGCTTGCAAGTTCATTGATTAGAAGCCAAAACTTTTCAGTGGCTTCAGCAATACCAGTATATACAATGTCCGGCATTAAGCTCCAAAAAACCCTCTGTCAAGATTTAAATAGGTTGGAGGCAAAATTCTAGTGGAGGCAAAGAGTAAAAAAAAGATACATAGGATTAGTTCGAAAACAGTTTCTCACAAAAAAAGCAACACGTGGGACTGACTTTAAAGATGTTGGGGCATTTAATCTCACTTAATTGGCAACAAAAGGCTGACATTTACTAAGCAGTAGGGGAGTTCGTTACAATTTAAATTCCAAAAAGGGATGATGTTTTCCATACACATCTTTCATGGATGCCAAAATGGTCATTGCCCTTCACAGATATAGCAAATAATTCTTAAAGGGTGAAGAATCTTGGAGGTCCACAATGGATAGTTGGTCATAGATGTAATGAAATGAAAGAAAATAAAGATGAAAAGGTAAACAAAATCATACTTTCCACTGGCAAATAACAGACATTTAAACTTTCTCTGTTCACATAGTTACAGCACTTAGGTACTCATTCATGTAGTTTTCCCTTTTAGAATTCATTATTCCCCTGCATTAGTCTAAAAATAGCCTCACCCTAGCCATCCAAAATCCCTAACTTTGTCTTTGATGCTGTCCCAAAATTGTAGGAACTTATACTTCTATACCAGCCACTTCTTCACCCTCTAAACCCCGATTTCATCCTATCCCCTATAACCCAGATGTCAAACTGCAAGTTCACTCTCCTGAAAGAAAACTTGAACTCTAAATCATGAGGACCATAATATGCTCCTGTCATGGACACCATAATCCATCATAATTTAAAGACATGCATCTAGTTTTATGCGAAATCCCAATTCAGATATAAACCATCCCCTAAACAGAAGAAACATGCATGTAAGGTATTATTGTATATACTATATATTTAAAGTGTATATATCTAAAGAATTTATAGAACTCAGCAAGAATGAAACAATCACTGATTATGGACAACACCTGGCCAGCATTCCGAGAATCGGGATCAATCTTAAGACATTGCTCGTAAGCATTAATTGCTTGAGTGATATCACCAGCATCCCTATAAAGAACTCCTGCTCAACAAGAATACAAGAGATAAGCATATGATGAAAGATGTGCTCAGAGTTTCACTGCCTTGTGCCCCTTGCAAAAAATCATAGTTTGTAATTAAATACAAAAGAAAATGAAAGGAAAAATCCATAAAACCTTTTGGGGAAGGGGGGACAACTTGCAGAGTTCTCCATGCAAAGAATACAAATACAATCAGTTACAATTTTTATGAACTCCTGTATGGAACATGTTATAGCTCAAAATGAAGTTTAACAGCAATTTTAGCTATCCTATCCTTGCTTTAGCAGTACTAATATCATTTCAAAATGAGCTTTATAACTAACTATTTGGTTAATCTCTTGGAATATATACATTTATGTAACCATACAACTACCACACAAAAAAAAGACCTAACCAACGAGAATCCACACATGACTTACTTATATTTGAGCATTCTTTGTTCATCGCCTTTTCTATCACGCTGATAAGTCTAGAATGTTACTCAATCACTAAAATGTTTTTAAGTTACATTAGTGAGAAATCTGATGGTTAAACTGATTCTTTACAACTAGGAAGCTTGGGAAAGTCCAAATCAAAAGACCACCCACACATTAATCACATGATCCACATATGACCAAAGGAACATAACCTAATCTAAAATTATGCTAGTAACATGTCAAACATGAAGCAGCACAACCTTGACTAAGACAATCATTTCAAAGTGTAATACAACCAAAATGACTGAACAAATAAATAATCCGAGAAAGGTTAAAAGACCTAGGTTATTGTATGCTTCTGCATATGTTGGATTTGCAATGATAGCTTTCTCAATCATACTGGCAGCAGCATCCATTTTACCCTGGAGAAGGAAGAGAAGATAATCAATCACTGAAGATATTTGATAAGTACAACATTCAGGAATTGTGCAATACTTAACCTGGACCGTGTATACAACGCCAAGGTTATTTAATGACTGTGAAAAGTTAGGTTTGGTTGACAAAGCAAGCTGCATAACAAAAACAATACGTTGTGATTATAATCCTATGCAATCCCACGAGTAAAAACAAATTGACATGATCATCACTGTGACCTTGTAACATTCTACAGCTTTATCAAGGTTGTCACGATCTTTATATATAACACCCAGATTATTGCAAGCTTCCGCACAATGTGGATTGAAGTGAAATGCAAGTTCATAGAATACAATAGCCTAAATAGCAGAAGAATTTCCATAAATGCCATTAGTACAGAATAATATGTGCATGTGTGGTATATCTTATTATAATACATGCAGATGAGGCACACAAGTGTCCGAGACGTACCATATCAAACTTAAGCATCTCACCATAAGCAACCCCAAGATTATACATAGCATCAGCATAATGCCAGTTATAATACAAAGCTTTCTTATACAAAGCCACACCTTGGTTTATGTCCCCCTCCAATTTAACCTATACACCAAAATAATTATCTCAGTAAGATAGAAATTATCCAAAGTTGTTAAGGTATATCATTAACATGGAAAGAGAATGACAGTTGGTGCTTCAATAGATAAACTTTATGGGGATGCCCAGTACCCAGTGCACGAGACAACCACCATTGTGAGATCTGGGAGGTAAAATGTATGCAACCTTACCCCCGTAAGTGAAGAGGCTGTTTCCATGACTAAAATCCATGACCACCAGGTCACGAGGCAGCAACTTACCGAGGTGCCAAGGCTCACCCTCTAATTGGCAAGGGAAGATTTTAAAAACATAAATTGGCAAGAAGTAATTATATGTCTCAAATCAGAAACTTAGTTTTACTAAAATTGCTTCTCAATTCACAATGAACAAGGAGACATTAAAATTAAGTTGAAATAAGTTAAAAGTGTCGGTTTTTAAGCAACAAGCCTTGTTTCCATCCCTATCAAGCACACAACTTCACATTACTCCAAATTCATCTTTTAAAAATGACAAGCTCCATGTATAACTTTCACGTGCCACTATTGCTGCATTGCATTACTACATCAAGAAAACACTGCCCCTTGAGAAGTTTTACAATAAAATGGTAATAATAAAAGTATATCACCTTTTAATCGAAAAATAAAAAGGAAATGAAACAAATAAAAAAAAAAAGAAAGAAATAGCAATAATGTTTCAGAAAAACAACTAGCGGTATGTGGAATTTTGGGTGTCAAATGTCACCTTTGTTCCTAAATCTGTCAAAGCTATAGCCATATTGTTCTTTGCAATCTCAAAGTTTGGTGAAACAGCTAAACACCTGCCATAAAACATCAACTGATCATGAGAACAAATAGTAGAAGTCATTAAACAACAAATATCAATTACGTGCACAACTTGGCTTAGAAAAAGGTCAAACTCTCAATATGTAGAGTACCTCTCATAACAAGCAATAGCTGCTCCCAAATCACCACGATTTTTAAAAATCACACCCATATTGCAATATGCTTCAGCATACATTGGCCTCTCTGATGCAGCCTTTTCATAGAAACTAAGGGCTGTGTCATATTGCATCATTTCAGAATAGACCACACCAAGGTTATAATATGCTGGCTGCAAGCACATATAAAAAGGAAAAATCAAATATATATATCTCATGCAAACAGAAAACTAAATAAATTTTATTGGGGTTTGATGATAAAAGCAAAATGTTTGGAATAAGAAAGAATTACAGCATAGTGCGGATCTATTTTGAGGGCTTCAAAATATTTTTGAATTCCCTCCTGAGTGTTTCCTGCAAGCTTTATGTTGGTGCCAATATCTGTTAAAACAATAGCAAGGCATTCAGCAGCTGCTTTGTATGAAGGATCCACTTGTAAAGCCTTCTGATATGACTGTTCCAAGTAAATCAATTGATTAACAGTGATGAAATCCAGAGAAATTTTCAACTAACTTCTTTAAACACTAAAATAGTAAAGATATAAAGCAATGAGAGGTAAAATGCCAGTTAAAAATTTGTTATATGGGCAAGGACAGAATATAACACGAAGGATATCTAGATTAAGCTAAAAACTCATAATAACCTAAAACTAGACATAGTTAAGAAAAATAAACCAATTGGAGCCGTATACCTAATCTCTAAGGTAATGATGTAGTGTTTAGTCTCATAACTTGTCAAATCAATAATTGGAACAGCCAGACTTGAATAAGTGCAGTATTAATATCTTAACTCTTGGTCACTTTAAGTACTTAACTTCAGTGTCAACAAACTTAGGCATGAACTTATTGAACTTAGGCAATCAAGAACTATGAGGATATGTTCACATAGGCTATGTACAATCTTCCCATTTTAAGCCAAGTGGGTGGGAATTAGCAACACAATTAATTGGAAGTATTTTTAGCGGTGTCTCATATAATTATTTTTACGCCAAAATACTCTTTTGGTTCTTTATCTTATTTTTAGGTTTCAACTTGCATCCTTTAACTTTCAAGTGTTACTCAACGTTTGTCCTTTCCGTCAAATTTGTTACAATGGTATTAAATTTTCGCCGTTAATGACTTAGTGGTCAGAATCTCGTTGTAGAACACTTTCTTCTTCCTCTTCTCTCTCGTCTGGGCATCTTCTCTCCCCTTCCTCCATTGTTCTTCTTCTTCTTCTTCCTCCTTCATTACTCACTGAATTGACTCTTTCTCCCTCTTTTTCTCTCTTCCTCTTCCCCTTTCTTCTTCCTTCCCTCTTTTCCCTTTCTTCTTTTCTTCTTCCCTTTCCCTTTCGCCAAAGGAGATTTAGGGTTCTTGAGAATCTCAAATTGAGGTATGGTCAAGTAAGGAGATTGAATGACAGAATTAAGTGAAAGGTCAGTAGATCTAATGCTTTCTGTATCCAATCTTGGAGCATTAAACCCAGCGAAAATGCAGAAAACTTCCATGAATCCAGTGAAAAAAAAAAAAAAAAAAAAAATCAGTACTAAAAACCTACGGGAATCAAAAGAGAAGAACCATACTATTTGAACCCTAATGTGGAAATTCAGAAAGAGATTGAGAGAAAAAAGCGAGAATTTGGAAGCAAGAGATAACATTTGTAGAAATCAAGAAACCTTAACCGTGTTCCAGCAAAACAATCTTCAACAAACCCATAACTTGTTACCATTTTTTTCCCATTATCTCACACTTTCTAGGTAAACAAACGGGATGGAAAAATAGAAAATGGTAACCTCCCATACTTGCCTGCAACACCGTAAATATCAGAATCCACAAACAGATACGAACAGCTTCAACTTGTAGTTCTTGTAGTTCTGCAAGGAGATTACTCTCAAGCGCAGCCACTTGTTTGACATGTTGCCATGGCAAAGATCGCTTTGAGGTTCAAGGTGACAAACGATAAGGGGGAAAAAACCCAAAAAGTCATCTCAGAAAGTATCTAATAGGAGTAATACATGATTATCCATAAAACCACTTGTTCAAACAATCAATTTTGTCACAGGTCTCCATACAGAATATTCAAGCTACGTAATGTTACAATCAACAAATCAAGATGTGTTTGATATTTATTGAGATGCACGATCAAAAGAGGAGAGAGAAGAGGAAGAAGAGGAGGGAGGGTGCTCTCCGGCGAGATTCTGGCAAGATTTCAAACACTAACGGTGAAGATCTAACACCGTTATAACAGATTTGACGGAAAGGACAAATGTTGACTAACATTTGAAGTTAGAGGATGCATACGTTTTATTACATAGATGACTAAGTTGAAACCTAAAGATAAGATAAAGAACCAAAAGAGAATTTTAGCCTTATTTTTATTTTTTTATGTAACTAGCGCATTAACCTTTGTAAGGTGAAATTTGATAGCACAGTCAAAACAAGTTGCAGACCAATAATTTCGGTCATGTTAGCATAAACTGTCGTAAATATAAAATTTCAACAAACACTACCATCTCTTCCTGCCAATTTATCATACTTACATTGAAAAGAACTAAAACTTTGCTAACAAGCACATATGCAATACACTGTCAGAGTCTGGCCATGAACAATAAACATAAAGATGTATTATGTGGCACACTGAATCTACTATAAGTGGCCCTGAAGATGATGTTAGATTAGTGAAATATGAGCTTAATATACATAGTGTTTGGTTGGGGGAAATGGAAGGGAAGGGAGGGATTTTTATAAACCTTTCTTGTTTGGTTCAATTTTTTGGTGGGGGAAAGGGAATAGAGGGGAGCAAAATCTCTCCTCACTCAATTTTGGCTCCCCTTCAATATTAGGGATTTGGAGGAGAGTGGAAGGGTTTAAATCATTTAGAAACATTTACTAAAATATCCTTACCTATATTTTGAAATTCAAAATTACAAGCGTATAAAAGTAAATTAGTTTTAAAATAGTGAACCAAAGATGGAGAGTGGTAGGGAAATTTTATAGAGAGTATAAAACTCATCACATCACCCTAGAGTTAGAGAAACAAAAATGTCATGCAATTTTCACAATGGGGCTAGTTAACTGTGGTAGACATACCTCTGCTGCCTCCACCAGACGACCCTCTTCTTTGAAGAGAATACCGCAATGCGTGAGGGCACAAGCATTTTGAGGATCCAATCTTATAGCCTCAGAAAAACTGTCAAAAGCAAGCCTTCCCATATTCTGCATCTGCAAGCATATCCCTTTCCCAATGAGAGCCTCTACATTTGCACCATCATTCTCTAGGACAAGCTCATAGAGAGCAATAGCATCAACAAACTTGTTCCTGGAACGTAAGATGTTGGCATAAGAAAGACTATCTTTCTTCCCCCTTTCATCAACATCCCCACCAGCAGAGTCAGTAGCACTAATTGAAGGCTCTGACACTTGCACAAAAGTACCATTATTTTCCATCCCTGCCATTATTCTCTGGACACAACTACTACCTCACTTTCCTGACCACAAAACAAAGCATATCAAATATAATTCAATTCAATCAGCTGGGCCTGCTATAATATAGTCAGAATTCAATTCATCGGTGGAAGGTGATAGAACAAACCCTAGCGAGCGAGCACTAGAACTGAAATTGGGGATGGGAGAAGAGAATTTGATGAAGGAAATAGGAATTGAAAGAGCACGGGTGAGAAGAGAGTGAATTGTAAAGTGGCGTTGTTGTTGATGTAACAGAGGAGAGGAGAGGAGAGGAGAGGAGAGAGTGAAACAAGTAGAGGAGTCAATGGGTGTCTCGCTTCGCTTCCCCTCTCCGACAGACACACGCACACAAGTAAGGTTGGATGGGAATTGCGCCAAACACACTTCACTTCATTACATTAACATTGCCCGCATAGCCATAGGTACAACCCGTGTTTCATTAAAAACATCACTTACCCATGATATCATTTACACACATGTTCCTCGCATATTTGTTTACGTGGCTGAATATATACTAAAATGATAAAATAAGTTAAGGCTTTCATTTTGATACATTATTCTTGTAAAAACTTTTACCTAATCAAATAATTACAAATTATCGTATTGTGAATTTTAAAGTGATTATGATAAAAATTAAATATTTTGTAATAATATGATAATTTATGATTATATAAAAAAAAATATTATACTGATAATACATACAAATTAAATCCTAAATTAAATTACGATTAAATCATCATTTTTTGCGGTATTATGATTAAATTATAAAAAGTTATGTAAATGTGAGATGATTTAAATAAAGTTTAATTTTGATTTATTGTCACGTATTTATATCGTCAATCAATTACACATCACCCCACGTGTGGCTTTTGAAGCAATTACTATAAGAATCAAGCCTTTCTAATGATATGGCAATATTTAATTGGTCGACAGCGTAAAAATTATTTACACTGAGAATGCTATGTATATTTAAATGTATGAAAACCAAATCGGACTGGTCGGTCGGACCGAATGAACCGTGGACCGGCCTCTTGTCCTATCATGGTTAGAGGTTAAAATCGTTTCTAAGTTCAAACCACCTTAAATCGGTCAAAAATCCGATTGGACCGGATTAAATCGGATCTGACTAGTTTTTTAGAGAGAAAAATTAAAATTTAAAAATTGAAAAAATAAAAAATAAATGAAAAGTGAAACAGAAAAGATAAAACTTAATCAGCTGGCTAATCCTCTATTCCAGATCTACCAGTATTTCTTCCTTTGTGAACGTGGTAGTGTAGAACAATGGAAGTTCTTACTCCGTTTGGTCATCTGTCTCATCCCTTAATATATGTCCGAGTATGTCCTTGCTGCAGTTTATCTGACCCTTCGTCTTATCCCTTCGTATTTGTTCCTATGCAGTTGCACACGGTCATCATTGGTTCATTCGCACGCAGCCGCTCATTCGCTCGTCTCCTCGTTCTTCACGTGCTTGACTTGAGTAATAATTACAAGATAGTGAGAAATTGATAATATAGACAAGCTCTTCAATCCTCGCAAAGTTAAAAGTTAAAATGTATAAAATTACAAACTTTATAATAATATTATTACATTATAGAGATAATAATTTTGGCTTTTCGCTTGTTATTTTAACTTTTAATAATTATAATATTTTATTAGTAATGCATTTTATAACTTATTTGAAATTTTTATGTTATAAATCATCCGATTTATTGAACTTGAGACAAAACATTTTTCGATTGCTGTCTAATCTGGCTTTAATAACATTGGTTATAATGACACAATTAGGTTGTGGTATAAAAAAATATATTTATTACCATGCCTTATCTGTTACTCATACTTTATTAAGATGTCATCGATTAAATGATTATGGTGTGATCCAAGTAAGGAAAACACACATTCTTTTAAGGTAGTATTTGGTACAAGTTTTATTTTAATATTTTTAAGAATATGGTCATGGGAATAAAAGTTTCTCGTGTTTGGTACAAGTTTTAAAAAACTATTCTCAGGCATAGAAGATGCCCATGAATACAATTAATGAATTAAAATGAAAAACTTTATTCCCAAGTATGGAGGTGAAAAAGAAATATTCCTCAGAATATAGTTTTCTGGTAATAAAACATTCCACGAATCAAAATTGAAGGGAACAAATATCATTTCATGATCTATTAATCATAATAAAAAGTGAGTCCAAAAACCAAAAGATAGATATTTCAAGGACATTACCAATATTGCGAAAGAGAATATTAAACCAAACGCTGTATTTCTTAAGGTTAAAAGTGACCTCTAAAAATTAGTATTTGATAAGTGGGATGATAAGTTTGTATTTTGTAACTTAGTATACTTATTTAGAGCATAATTTATATTCTCAAGTAAGAGACACACATAGATAGACAGAACAATTTTTGGTAAAAAAAGTTCAACATATTAACATCAGTGAAAAGGAAATGTTTACCATATAAACTTGGATGGGTATAAAGTGTATTAGAAATGTTACTTGCACATCTCATATTTTAGGTCTCTAACATCCAGGATTAAGCTCATTACATAAGCTTATTTATCAAACATCTATATTTCAGTTAAACTAATTTATAATCTAGTCAAATAAACTATAAGTTAGCTTATTGCACTTATTAAACAGAGTCTATATAAACTTGAGATGATATATATAAGTATTTGTAGGCAGTATTATATTAAACAATCCCATGCATAGGGACTTGGTTAACAGCGATATCCAATAGTATGTGTCCTTTTTATCTCTATCTCTCACTTATATTTTATCTTCTTTGTATACAAGCAATTCAAAAATACATCAAAAAATAAAGAGACAATAAGTCGTCCCATTTTGTTGTCCAAAAATCATTTCCCATCCACTAGTATGTGTCTTTTTTTCCTTAAAAAAAAACATGACAATAATATATAGATTTATTTGTGATGCACTCTTAAGTAAAAAGTTTACACTATTAATTAAATTTCACTTTTAGTCCCCTTATTATTGGTTATGTTCGATTTTGGTCCGTCTGATTTTTTTTGAGTACATTAAGTCCTCTTATTTTTCAATATTGCAAATTCGGTATTTCATTCCGATATCCGTCAATTTTTCAATGATCAATAGAGAGGAACCACAACTTTAAGCGCATAGAACCTCTGGTTGAGCTTCTCCCTCCTCTATCTCTCTGTTTCAACATGATTCAATGCTTCCTCTATGTCATATATCGAGTTTATTCCTCCTTTATGAGACATTATTTTTGTTCTACCACATGGTCCTTAATCATACAAGTTCAAAAAAAGGTTCTATATGCTTAAAACAGTGATTTCTCTCTATTGATCACTGAAAATTGACGGATATCAAATTGAAGGATCGAATTTGCAACATTGGAGAAATAAGGGGATCAAATGTGCTAAAAAAATTAGAGGGACCAAAATCGCATATGACCGATAATATGATGATCTACAATTAGTTTATAGCGTAAAAAAATGTTACACGGAGAAAAATTAAAAGAGTATATTCCCTATTTGGTTTCTGAAATTGTATGGTTGTATTAACTTAGTCCCTGACATTTTCGAAATTTCAAAAACATTTCTGAAATTGTCAAATGTTAATCAATCAAGTCTCTCTGTCAGTGATTAAATTGATACGAATCTTATAATTTCAGAAATCAAATTGATATAAAATTGATACAGAAATTAAATTGATTGGACCGGACAAGTTGAAGGGAAGTATTAATGATAGAAATGGAAATGAAAAAAAAAGCAAGTCTACCGAAAAGGAAAAGCATTCGAGAAAGAAAGAAACGGTGAGTTGGGTTAAATTTAGGAGCAAAAAAACGCTCAACTCTGCACTTGGAGTTCTGTTTGGTTGAACGGCAGAGAAACCCTTCTTCCGTGGGTTGCATCCCAAATTCTCATTTCTCAATCATGGCGATGACAGTACACGGTACGTTCTCTCCATTTTAACTTATTACTCAAATTAACTATCTCTCAATCCTCTTTATCAGTCCAATTAGGTCACAATTACTTTCACTCCCACCACCACTTTCGCTTTCAATTGCTGCTACCAATTTCTCTGCAACAAATGGGTTGACTAAAAACTCGGTCACAATTAGGTTAGGGTTTTTAATAGTAATTTTCTGTAGAGCAATTCTTTCGGTTTTCGCAAAATTGTTCTGGCGATTAGTTGAAGTATTAGAGAGAGTCTAATATTTCTGTTAGGGGTTAATGAAATTCCTCGAGGAATATAGAGTTCAACTAAAGTTTTTCATAAATTTTTAGTAGCTTTAGGGTCCGTTTCTTTTATATTATTTTGTGAAAAATAACTTTTATTTTAGAGAAAATCAGTTTTAAGATTTTTCTATTCGTTTGTTTCCGCTTGTGGAAATATTTAGAATCTGCAAAAAAATTTGATCTGATTATAATGAAAAATTATTTTGAGTAGCTTCTCATAAAAAAAACTGATTTCAAGTTATTTTTATTATTGTAAACAAATACAATTTAGCTTATGCTTTATTTAAAAAAAATAATCACTCAATTATTTTATATAAAAATCACTTTTTTTTTAATCTTAAACAAACGAACCCTTAGTTAGTCTGGTGATAATAAAATTGGGAAATTTGGTCAGAGGCACTTGGGTTGGTTGGGTGATGCAAGTAGAATCCACACATATACATCCTTTGCAATATTGAGTAGAGATTGAGAGTAAGGAGTAAGAACATAAAACACAGTTCGCAGGGTATCACATGTTACCCGTTTAAAATGTTATGACTGCTTGAGAAAAGGAGTAGTATATAGAATTAAATTGTTTTGACATAGATCTTAACTTTAGTGGCAGGCCACACGTATTTTGTTTAATAATTTATCATTTCATGTGTAGTTTTGGACATTATACTGCATTACTGCTGTGACCAAATTCATGCTGCCCTGTTTCTACTATGGATTTATTGTTT
This sequence comes from Ammopiptanthus mongolicus, assembly GCA_039655645.1. Lineage (NCBI taxonomy): Eukaryota > Viridiplantae > Streptophyta > Magnoliopsida > Fabales > Fabaceae > Ammopiptanthus > Ammopiptanthus mongolicus. The sequence goes on along the minus strand of CM077351.1, from coordinate 5,966,531 downwards.
GTTTATCTTCTGCTTTTGTTTATCTTATGTTACTAATTCGGTCCTCTATCTCATGTAACAAATCGGTGTTCTGGGACTGTTCTTGTCTTTACAGTGTAAGTTGAAAACCAAACTCTTTTGAGCTTTTTATTATGATTACCTTGCCAAATAAGGCAAACCAACTTTAACTTATTATTTTCTGGAGATGCAGCCTTGCTGGGTTGGCTTTTATGTTTTCAGCTAGCATTTTGCTACAGATTCTGGTACGCTTTCCACAATGAGACTAATTGTGCTGGTCCTAAATGCTTGAAATGAACTGAGAATGTCTGTTTGCTGATTTATTTTCTATTTTCGCAATTGTGTTTCCTCTAAGTTAGTTTTGAACAAATCTAAAGTATTCTATTTGTTTTTAGATTATTCTAAATTTGATTTTTACTGTTTTTAAATTAAATCAAGAGAGCTATTTGTTACTACATAATGAGAAGTGCCCTCCTAGGTATTACATAATATTTCTGACCACACAAACAGTTCAAAACGTTTGTTGAAATCTTGAGTGAAAAATCTATGTATTGCAGCCATCAAGTGAAACAGTAAAAGCATACTATCCTCCTGAAAACTATTTCAGGTGAGACATAAAACCTGGTTGTTCAACCCTGCAGGATTCCTGTCAAACCAGCCTGAGAATTTCTTAGTTGTATTATGTTTAAAGTTATGATATGAATAATGGATGAAGATGAAATGGGGAGGATAAAGTTTACAAAACCAATTTTACAAGGACTAGCACTCTATTGTTGAGTCTAGTGAAACCATGATCACATATTGGCTTTATTAAAATTCAACCACTGCTGCTGGTCGTTTTTCTTTGCTTTACATTCTGGATTGTATAATTATCAAATATGCATGGAATAGGAGAACATATCATTGCCTTAGCATAATGTGCATGGGATATGTTTCAGATCCATCCCAACAACACTGTTGGAATTAATTTTTGAGCACTGAGTACTCAAACTTGGTGGTATCAGGCTCAAAACCCATTGGGAATGGTTGGGTTGGGATTTTACAGGATCGGAGTGGGCCAACTCATATTCTATGATCCGAATTCGAGTTGAACAGAAAAAGAAAGTTGAAGATTTATTCACATAGGGCTTTGTTTCTTTTGCTATGTTTTTTTATGATGACGTAGGTGATGCATGATCTAATTGATTATGGAATACTACAGTGGCACATATGACTTATCGTATCTGTTGACCTTACATTTACTTACAAGTGTTTAAGTATATTCCGTTTGCCTGCTATTTCTTGTGGCAGGCATGTGCAATATACAACAATTGGTGGCCTATGCTATCAGGTGAGTTAGAGTCTTATAAGCTGGAAGTCTTGTTTATTAGTTGGAAATTTTAATTGTCAGAACATTACGCCTGCAGCTCTCATGTATGTTCTGGTACCTATGCCTTGCTTATTCTTTGGAGGTGGATCCCCTCAATTTCTGATGAGCCGTGATGGTGGTGGGTAAGTATCTCTGTGCCCTTAAGAGCTCAGAAAAGTTCCCTGGTTTTATATGTTACATTTTCCATGCAATTAGCTTTTGGTTATCTGCGATTCTGTTGTTTTTCACTGCCTTTTGCAGTGGGTGTTACACTTGTTTATATGACCTTTTCAATTCAATGAGTGCAGGGGCAAAAAATTTTACGATAGTTTGTTTTCAACAGTGTATATAATGTCTGATATTATGTTGCAGTTGGATAGATGCTGCAAAGTTTTTAACTGGAGCATCAGCCGTGGGGAGCATAGCGATTCCTATAATCCTTAAGCATGCTCATATGATTGAGACAGGAGCTATGCTCATTGAGCTTGTATCTTTCTTCATATTTATATGTACGGTTATGTGTTTCCACCAAGCGAGCCTTGATGATGATTGGTAGTAACAAATTCCAAAGTTCTGATATCCTGCTAGTCATTTGGGTTAGTTACCCATAAAAAGGAAAGCCACATGGTGAAAATTATAACAACCATGGGAAAAGAAATGAATGATCGAACATCTGTAAAGTTGTTCATTGTGTATCTGATATCATTTGATCTGCCTGTGATTGCTTTTTCGTTAATTTGCATTCTTGTTGTAAGATATTTGTGATAATTTTCAATCGTGGATGCACATATGTTGCCTGTTGGTGAGTGTAGTTGGGGGAGTTGAATATTGGATACAAAGTTGAAATGAATGTGTTGTGTGTAGATGTGAATGGGATATTGATTGCTTATTGCATTGTTGGTGTTTAAATAACAGAAGTCCGTAACGTGTGCATATCATGTCGTTTTTGTATAATATCCTCTTACAATAAACTACTCGACACACGTGCAAGCACAGATACTCATGTACACGTGTGTGTATTCATCATGGTGGGGATACCAATCTTTTCCATTTATGCATCAATTGGTATCCATCTTCGGACTTGTTGGACTTTTCCCTCTGATTTCGTTAATTATTAGAAGGGAAAAAAAACATCTTCATTCCAGAAATAATTTATGAAGATTTCAATTTTCCCCCCAATAATAACATTGTAATATAATTCAGACTAGATTTACTTATGATTGTTAAGAAGATTAGAAGAAAAGGATATAATATTATTATGAGCTTGGCCTCAGCCTAAGTTTATAAGCTTCATTTTCTTTTTTCTAATTCCACTCTACCAGACAGTGAAGTTTTTTCTTCTTCCCATTCTCATTTACAACTTACCTGAATATATTTTTCCAAAAGCACTTTAATAGCCTGTGATATAGGAAGATTTGATTTGAAGCGATGGTATTGTGGAAAAGCTATGCCAAATTATTCACCATTTAATCCAAAATTTGAAAACTTTAAAATATTTTACGAGGCAAAGGAAGTAAGAATCGTGGGAGGTAAAGCAAAAAAATGTAGATTTGCACGTTTAAAGAACTAGAGTCAGGGTGATGTGCCACTTTTAACTACGCCATTTATCCTGTACAAAATTTTCTGGTTGGTGAAAATAATTTTAAGAAATGGGGGAGTTGTTACCGCATTTAAACAAGATGTACCATCAAAATAGTGCATAGGTGCACCAATTTTTTTAAAGGTGCACCATAGCCTTTACATGAATCACAAATATTTCTTTGTATGAATATAGCTGGGTTCTGCCAATTGAGCAATCTTCTTTAATCACTTGTACATATTATTAATTATTGTCCTTATGGACTTATGGTTACATAATAACGGTTTGTTTAAAACGTGTCTTATTTTTATTATATTATTACTATTTTTGAGGTGGTCCTTGCACAAGTCTATTATCAACCAGTCCAAAAAAAATTCTATTATCAATGAGAATATATTTCTTTTACTCGGCCTATGACATATTTATTTTATTTTAGGATACAATATAAAAACATTTTTTCTTGGTAATAAATTGAATGAAACAAAGATTGAAAAATATGTGTATGAAAAAATGTAGAGGAATAATATTTGAACACCCATTTTAAGATATCTATAGTAGACACTCATTTTGAGTATAATTTTTTTTTTTAACTTCAGTTACAAATTTAGAATATGTTCAAGTTGTACTCATTTAACATATAGGTATCTATTATAGGTATCCCAAAATGAATGTTCAAATAACATTCCTCAAAAGTGTAAGGCTTCTCTCACTTCGCTCTCACTTCGTTTAGTTTGTTAGGATTTGGAAATTCACTGATACTTTAATTGTGGCTGGATCAAGTCAACTAACTTTAAGAATGTTAAACAACACCTATAATTGTTATGAAATGAATTATGAAACATGTACGCCATTTAGATTTTGGAGAGATCAAAATCAATTCTGAAAGTAAAAACAAGATCACTAGAAATAAAAATTACTCTTACTGTGTTTGGATGGTAAAATCGTGATGGATAGAATTGATTCTGGGGTGGGTAGAATTGATTCTGCTAGAAGCAAAAATTTATACCTCTTGGGTTAAATAAAATCAATTCTGGATGTGGAACTCACAAAATTCTTGATATTTACACATTAAAAGTGATTTTACTTTTATCATCCAAACGAAATCAATTCTTATGAACCCACTTTATAATATCATTACCAAACATAAATCAATTTTTTTAAACTCAATTTTTTTAAAATCAATTATTCATAATCAATTCTATCATAATCTAAAACAAAAATATCCTTAGAAGATATAATAAATAATAAATATTTTTCATTTAACTAGTGGTGACTTATAATATGGTCCAGTGCCGTCAACTGACAATACTGGATGCAGATTGCAGACTGAAGTCGGACATGCAGTTGATCAGAAATTCCATAACTATATATTTTTTTCCCTATGTAGCTCCTTATGTTAATTACTTAATTATGGTCTGGATGCCATTTTTTTGGGCAAAACATTATGATGGATAGCTTTTGACAGCTGTGATTCTTTAACTTTATGACAGAAAAGTTAGCTGATTTGTAAAAAAAAAAAAAGTAATTAAAATAGAGAAAATAAGAATGAAAGAAAACATAAAAAATAAAAAAAAAAAAAAATATAGATAATTTTTTCATCCTAAAGTTAAACTAGCATAATCCAAAGACACAATTGGTTTGAGTTTCTGCCTCTTGTTGTTCGTTGCAGTTCATATTTTACTTACCCCCAAGTCCCCAAGTTGGGTCCAGTAAGTCAATCTCAACTTTCAGGTATCCGTTTGATTTAAATTATTTTAACGTAAATATTAAAATAATATTTTTTTAAATAATTATTTTAAAAGTTATATAAAAAAATTTTTTTTTTAACATGATTTTCAAACGTGATTTTATCTTTACAGAATTTAAAACATATAAATTTCAAAAATCGAGTTTTAAATAGGATAAATTACAGGTGATATTATGGGAAAACAAGGAAATGATGTATTTAATATATTAATTAATGTTATATTTAATTTCTCACCACAAACTTATTCTTTTTTATTTTTCAAAACCCTTTTACTAATATACGGTTAAGTTAAAATTGTTTTAAAAGAGGTTGAAGAGGTGAACCAAAAAAAGAAAGTGAACAAAAAAAAAAAGAGAGTCATGACGAGGTTGCGGATATTCTAGTAAAAAAAGTTGGTGTATGTTGCTAACATGCTCCTAAAAAAACAAGTACATGTTAGTGGCTTATATATATATATACCAAATCATCTTAATTATTATAATATATTTTGTCACGTTGTTCTTAATTTGCCAATGAAATTTTAATTGTAACCAACTAAAATCAGAGGTGCAAGCCACATAAACATTACTTTCAGGTCACAGAGTTAGTTTTCCTAAACATAATGATCACAACAAACTGCAAATTTTGAAGGGCCTTAATTGATACCTATCATTTCTTGTTTTATTGAATAATTCATCTATGAGGTTGCGTAGTACTTCTCGGAGAAGTCACTGTTCAAGGTCCCCATGAGTCATCGTGTTCGTGTACCTATTAAAGCCGGGGGTCCCTCCTCGATCGAGGGCGCGAAATAAGTCTTCTAGTCAACACTATATCTATATACAGACAGTGTAGGCTGTGTATCTGTATGATGTAACAAGACATGGTTTATCATGTTTTGCTCGGATGTTTTTAAGTTTTTCTGCTGTTCTATTGAACATAAGTCACTGGCTATAGCTTTTGCTATTTTGTTTTTACTCTTTAAAGGATTTAACCTTTTGTAATATTTATACTAGTCAGATTATCAAAAGCAACACGTTAATGTAGGGATGTCGTGTTCTATTGTAGTCCCTCTGACTAGTTTGATCCTATCCAAACTAAGAACATTAATTATACAGGTGTAACATAAGAGTATATATGTTTGTTTTAGCTAAAAGAAAACTTAATTGACCTTACGTTTTCCGATAATGATCAACTATAAATTTTGGTTGCTATATTAGAGTATGCTGCTGATTTTACAAATCATCAAAGTTTGTTACAATAGTTCGGATTACATTTACAAGTTCACTTGTTCTAGAAGCTTCATATGTAACTGTTCCTACATGGGTCGAGTATAACCCAACCCAGATCTAATGAGGACCACAACCCGCTCGGAGACAAGCAGGATTGGGTGAGTCATTGCCAGCGACCCAAACTCAGCAGGGTCCCTTAATAAGCATCCTAAACCTAGCTGAAGGAATGTCCGGGGGAATATTCCCCCACGGCTAGACCAATCCCGGGATACTCGGGATTGGAGACACTATCACATCCTATGCGGAGCCACAGTCGCCGGACGAGGAGACAAACGCGGCAGGACAGGATATCACTTATAAAGGGCCTTTAATAGAGAGATTATATGAGGGGCCTATAAATAGAGTGACCCTGGGTTTTTGTAAGCCATTAAGAATATAGTCCAGTAACACATATCCGAATAAGGTGTTTCAACTCTTGCTCGGAATCTAGATTGTAAGAGAACGGTAACTATAAATATGATGAGACTGTTGATTATAAACATTGTTTAGTTAATGAAAATCACATTCTATGATCATATCGAATTCTCCCTGCATTTTCTTTTGTTTTTTCTGTGTTTCGCTGCAACTTCTCTGCATTTTATTTGCATCTTTCTCTGAACATTCAAGCCAATCTCAAATATCAAATAAAAGACCTTTGATCGGAAATCTGATAAATATATGATCGCTCTACTCTTTGTAACAATTAACAACAAGGTAGTGAGTATAAAGCTACTAATATGGTAAGTGCTGAATTTTATGTATTACTAAATACATCATATCTCAAAGGGAGCTAAATGATGATGAGCCAAAGCAAACAAACAATATTTTTGACAAATAACTTGTTACTACTCGGATCAATCACATGTTAGTAAAATTCAATGTGTTCTTATTGATAATATTATTGCATTTGATTTATATAGTTTAGCCACATTTATTTTGACAGTTTCATATCCTCGTTATAGCAGACTATTTCGAATAAACAAGGTAGTATGCCTTGTCGGTTGATTTATAGCAGTGCTTTGATATTAAAAGTCATGTGCCATCAAACTATAACATATTTTACATATATGGAAAATTTCCTCTAAAGTGAATTTGTCTAATAAGTAAGTAAAGGTATATTGATTATTGATTTGATAAAGTAAAAAATTTCTATTCATTTTATCAAATTAAGAGTGGATATACCCTTACTTTCTTACTTTAAAGATAAACTCATGATCACTTTAGATGAGTCTTTTCATTTATTTTAGAGTCATGCTAACGAGTGCCCTTAAGGAAATAAAAAAAAGTAACTTTGTATTGAAAAACTAAGTATTCCACTATTTCAAATATTAAATACATCAATTTCCAATGAAAAGTTTCTTTTCTTGCTTCCTTAACGAGTGCCCTAGCATTCTCCTTTATTATATATATATATATGTGTGTGTGTGTGTGTGTGTGTGTGTGTGTGTGTGTGTGTGTGTCATGTAACTATATCTATTATCAATTTATCACAATTTTATGTTAAAACTTTTTTTATAATCAAACTTTATTTAAAAAAAAAAAGATACTATAACCATTTAAAAAAAGATACAGCAAAGACTAAAAGCCTTTGCATACTTCTTTTTATCTTGGACCTTTGTTTTTTAGTGATATGCTGCAAATGATTGTTGGGATTTGTAGTGTCAACATAGTTGGGATGATTTTCCCTATTGTGATGCCTTTGCATACTTCTTTTTATCTGGTTCTCTTTGTATATGAGTTAGAGGAGTTGAGATTCTCTCCATTTTTCAAAAGAAACCTAGGGTTCCATTTATGAGAGATATAGACACAAAAGAAAGTTGTGTGTTTCAAACTATTTTTATCATTTAAAAAAGTTTAAATCATTAAAAGCCATTTGTATCTATCTATCTCTCTCCTAAATGGAGTCCTCCAATCCTTTTAAGAAATTGAAAGGATTCCAACTAGAGTACTTCTTATACTCTATTTAATATATAGTCTTTCTGCTGATAGAAAAACAAAGACTAGAAGCCGTGGCTAATACAAAGTACTGGATTCACATAGTAAGTCCGAAAAATTACAACCAGACTCTCCTCCTTTGATACAAACCAAGTCCATGTATGAGCAAACTTCAGTCATGTTTACAATATAAGTCATATCAAAGAGAGACCCTGAAAAACTATTATGTTAACGTACTTAATTTATATGTTTAAAGTAAGAAGTTTATTTAATGAAGAGTTTCTCATGCATCTTCTGCTCATGCTTCCGATCCCAAAAACCAATCCACTTGCTCCCAATCTAACAAAGGATCGTTTTTATCAAGCTCCATTTGACTAGTTTCCCCACCGTGGGAGGGTTGACCATGCTCTCCACAGGATGAACTCTCTGGTGAGCTTGCCGCACCTCTCTCAGTCTCCAATATCATTTGAGGAGGGTTATGATATTGACGATCGTTATAAGATGTTGAACCCTTCTGTGGCTCTTGATCAGCATTTTGAACATTATGAGGATAGCTAGATAATGTGTCCCTCCTTGGCGGTGGCCGTCTATCAAATGCCCGCAAGCACTTTGATTTCTTGTACACTCGGCATAAACTGAATTCCTTCCTTAACTGCATGCCATAATTGAAATTAAAAAAAAAAAATTAGCTATGTTTAAGAAGTGCAACTATATATCCTAAATATATAGGGCTTCAAATCAAATTGTCTTACTAGAAAGGTGTACTTGATTAATTGCACTTAATTAATTTGGATCTGAATATATATATATATATATATATATATATATATATATATATATAAAACAATATCATGAACTTTCATTTAAACTTTCTAATGGTGTGAAGGTAGAACACTTAATCTGGAGAGTAGAGACTATGAACGGCCTTCAAGATATATAGTTAATTATTACATAAGAAGTTTATTAGTAAAACAGTTATGATGTAGCAGCTAGCCCTAACTTTAATTAAGACTTAATTAATTATACGTACCATAGGAAGTGCCATATTTGAAGAGGATGCTTCACCTTGGATAGCATTATACTCATTCATTTTCCAATCGGTTTTCTTTCCGTTTGGAGCTCTTCCACTATAGAAAACCATGGTTCTTTTGATTCCGATGATGCGATTATCAGAAGAATAAACATGATTAGGAGAGCCAGTAGCCTTCCAGTACCCAGTAGTTGTGAGCCTATTTGGCCTCCCTCCTCGGGCTTCACTTTCTTGCATCGGAATGAAAAAGAACCATTGCTCAGTGTCTCTCATACTCGCCTCTCCTGAAATTTCTGAAACCAAATAAACAGGAATATATAGAATTAGAAGACTACTAATTTTTTTACGAGCAAGCAACATTTATATATTTGATCAGGAAAAAATGAAAATACTATACAGCAGTACTACAAGGTCTTCTTCCAATATGTATAATATTACACTGACAGTTAAATTATGAGGATTGCTATATAGTACAAACCACGGCCGTGCGAACTCAATCCGAAACCACTCAATTAGTTACAGTCCAAAATAATAAAAAATCAAGAATCGGTGGATCTAACAGAAACTACATCATTCGTCGATTTATACAAAATCCAATTTCATACCTACAAGCATTTCCCTTAAATTATTGACAAGTATGTAGAATGAAAAAAAAAAAAACTGATAATGAAGAAAGCTCAAAAACATAATGATCTTTTTATTTCCAATACTATTCTCATCTCGAGGTTTTTTTGTGATTTTGATAATCTTCAAAACCACATCACATAAGATCATAATTGCGGTCGTATTGATTATATATTTCCCCATAATTGTCCGTAATAACAGTAAATTCAACGCGACCGTAACCGCAACCGCGATTTAAAACATGGATTCTCATCCTTGACTTGCATTTGTTTAAGTGAAATAATCAAATTAAGTATCAAACAGACTTGCAAATTTAATTTGAAGTATATTTCTATCATTGAAAAGGACGATCCTTTTGAAAAGAAGAAAAGTAACACTAATTATAGCTTATTATAACTAAACATGAAATAAAAAAGAATCATGTATGATAATATCTATTTCCAAAGTTAGAAATCTGCGCAGAAGTAGATGAAATGAAATAACTTCAACGGCCATAGCTTTCAAGTCTAGCTCCATTTTGATTTAAAAATTAAGAAAAAGAAGAAAAAAAATCAGAATAATGACAGAGAAAGAGATGAGAGCTGAGGGAATATCAAAGAATTTTACGTGGGAGTTGAGATGGGTTGTATTCATATATATCAATGACTGGTATAACACGGTGCATGTCCTCTCTCTCTCCTTCAAGCTTGTTGTGAAGATAGAATGAAATCAGCTCCTCTTCTGTAGGGTAGAAACGATAACCTGGCGGCATATTTTCCATCTTTGATTTGATACCAGCTAGCAAGTTAAAGAAGGAGAAATTAAATACTTAGAAGTTTAATTTTCTTTGTTATTTTTGCGTAGCCGTGGTAGTACAATTCTCATGCACATCCTCGTAATATTTATATATATAGAGATCCACTACTACCACTAGCGGTTTCGCCGAATCAATCACTGAGAAAGTTTGGCAAAGATGCGCAGAGACAAACAACGATCCGAGTGAAATGAGAAAAACTCGCATCAGAATCATCCTTCTGGGTTTACCTGGAAATTTCCACTTCTACTCCACGCGCTTCCTAAGTCGTTGTCATTTTCAATTTCCGTACAATGCCTTTTGAAAATTCAAATGTTGTTACGTGCACTTTTATTTATTTATTATGCATATAATACATTACACAAATATATATATATATATATAGAAAATGTATCAAGTGAGATGAGTGTTTTTATATGAGAGTGAGAGGAGCAAATCTTAATCTTTGGATCAAATCATGAATGGTCAAAATTAGAACATAAAGTCATATGACTTTTTTAAGTAATCACATGACCACTAACCAACTTTTAATCTTGACCATCCATGTATGATTTTAATGGCCAAAATTTGCTCCTCTCATTTTCACATAAAAAACTCCTCTCACTATATATATATATATATATGGAGATATAAAAGAAAAATTAAAATTATTGGACATGGGACGGATATGATATAAGATATAAAATTAGTACAAATTTAATATAAAAGTATAAATCTTAAATTAAAAGAGAGAAATAATGTTTTAAAAGTTTGTATATATGAGTCATTGTAAATATAATGTTGACACTTATTTAATTATTGTAACATTTTCTATTTATAATGGCATATAAAAATTCAAAAAGTAAAAATAAAAAATTGTAAAATAAAGTTAGAAGTATCCAAAAGTGTCTCTAAATAGGGATGGCAATGGGTACTGGACCCGCTGGGTACCCGCAAAATTTATCAGCTATGGGTAGGGTAATTACCCGCTAATTGGATATGAGTTCGGATAAGGGTAATTATTCGCAAAAATTAATGGGGATGGGTGTGGGGTATGGGTACTATAGTACCCACCCCGCCCCATACCCGCACTATATATATATATATATATTTATTTATTTTATATATAAATATATTTATTTTATATATAAATATCTGATATAATTTATTATATTTTAATATTAATTTAAAAAATTAAAAAAAACTTAAGGAAAGTAAGAAACAGTTTGACCTAACTTATTTCAATTTCACTCTCCTAATCTCATTGTGACTGGCGCCGCTAATTCAGTGTCACTGCACCTTACGGTCCTGAATTAAATTTGTGTTTGTTACTCTTAATTAGTTAGACTAATCATTTACTTTCTTGTTATGTTCTAGTTTCTATTAGCATCATTGGACCAAAACAATATTTACATTTGAAAGATAAATATTTGCAGTCTTTTGGGGACTCTAATTCAAATGATAAGATAATGTATCATTGTTTACTTTACGATGTGTTATTAATGGGTATCTTTACAATTATACTTATATAATTAGTGTAATGTATCTTTTTTAGCAGATTTTGGAGAGTGCCAGTAGCTCAAGAGTGCCAAGCTTATGAATTATTATTCTTAGAAGTTTATTGTAATATTTACTTGATGTTTTGGAGATTGATTATTGAATATTTTGTATTAAATCCTTTGGATTTCATGTTCACAAATTGATTATTATATCCACAGATTTCATTTTTTAGTTTGGAATGCAAGAGTTTACAAGAGTTTAAGTATTTTATTGTTTAATTAAAATTTCTTATATTAAAATGCTGGTAACCACTGCGGGTACGGATATTTAGGTATCCAGAGGGTAAGGGTTCAATACCTACTACCCACGAGAGTATGGATCCGGGTACGGATACTTTTTCAAAACGCGAGTACGGAGACGGATACTATAGTATCCTACCCATACCCTATCCATTGTCATCCCTTTCTGTAAGTGTCTGATACAAATACGACAAATATTTTGAAGTCTTTGTGCTTCATGCTTCATATTATGGTAATGGATCCAGATCTTCTATAGCAAATTTTCTCCCTAGCTCTTTCTAGTGTAAATGTCAGCCATTGAATAAATCAAACGGGTGAGAGATTAAAAAAAAAACACTACAAAAAACACACCTTTTCTCCTTGGATTTAACGTACAGTTATGATTATAGCCAGGTAGAGGAGAGAGACAAATTGGGCGGAGAGATCCATTTTTCATGGCAAGTTGGCAACCATTCAAATGGTAAAAAAGGAGGGAGAGAGTGTATCTTTTGAGAGTTTCTCTGGGTGATGGATGAAACAAAGGAGTGTCTGCATTGTAATTTAACTGGCATCGTGTGGATTGGTCATTGTGGTGGACGATAGTATTTTCTCCATAAATTGTTGATCAAGATTTAGGTCGAAACGTTGAACTCACCACCCACGAGTCCTTCACCATTGACTCATGCCTTGTTAATTTGACGTTTGAACCATCCTATGGAAAACCTTTAACCATGCGCATCTATATTTTATTTTTATGAACCGCTGTAATTAGGATTTTTGGCTCCTCAGTGACACCTCGTGATATCCCACAAGCTTCAATCTTTTGAATCAGTTATGACGACTCCTCGGATGGCAGCTTAGATCAAATAATTAATTATTGATTTTCGCAAACTACCAACTAGTTATAATATCTGTCAGTATGATTTGAATTTATATTCTTCTCCTTATGGGATCGAGATGTTAATTTACCACTCGACCAACCCACGTTCGAGTGTGAACCAACAAGTGCAGTTGTCAAGAAGAACTTAAGGTCATAATACTACATTCACCTAATATGTTGACAATTTTGAATAGGCAATGGTATTCCAGCAAATGCCTTCTTCATTAATTTCGAAATCTCAACCAGCACTGAAACCGCTTAATTCACTATTATTTTTAGAGTAAAGATTCATTTTAGTACCTAATAATGTTTGAGGTATCACTTTTCGTCCCTGAGAAAAAAAAACTCACCGAACAGTCCCTGACAATAACAAAAGAGGGACAATTTAGTCCCTCGGTTTAACTCCGCCCTAAACATAACGTTAAAGTGCTAATATATATAGTCATTATGCCCAGGTATCTATTAAATTCGTCCATATGACTTGTTTTGGTGCATCTGGTGTGTTGCATCTGATGCATGCAGTGTGATGTTTTTAACATGAAAGGACTAATGTGTCCCACGATAGAAATTATCTGAGACTAAATTTGGTTACTTAAATAGTAGTTGGGGACTTTATTGGGTCAATGTATAGTTATTTTTATGGTCTATTATGTATGTAAGAACCATTGTCTGGCTACCTAACATACTAACGATACAAATCAACACTTTAATGGTGTGTTTAGCATGGAAACAAATGGAGGGACTAAAATGTCCCTCTTTTGTCATTCTCAGGGATTATTCAGTGAGTTTTTTTTCTCAAGAACGAAAAGTGGTACCTCAAAAATTATTGAGGACGTAAATGAGCCTTTACTCTTATTTTTAATATCATGATGCCACAAAATCTACATTATAATTTTGAGGAAACAAGTATTATAAACCTTAAAACTAGGGTACGAATTGCCCCTGGCTAGTAGCCAAGTAGTAAATATATACTAATATCTATCTTTTAAAGCAATATTAATTAATTAACAACTGCGTACTAGGCAATATGATCTGCATCTTTTCCCATATATGTTGTACTTAATTACTACTTAGAGTTTTCTTTTTTATTATTATTGGTGTATATTTAGTTTTATAAAATGGATTTAATTGATATATATTATTCATGTAAATATTTTTTACACTGATAATCAATCATAAATTATTACATAAACTAAAATATTTGACTCTTATCCTAATTAACTTAAAAATAATTATATCATGATTTCTGATTCGTTAACAGTGTAAAAAATTTTACACTAATAATACATAACAATTAAGCTCTTATAAATTTTGATCAAACAAATAATTAGATATTTTTTTTCCTGGAGCTCGCTTTGTTATGTTATCTAGAGTTCATTGGATTTGAGTCCAGTTGGTAAATATGGTGCGTGTTGGGCTTTATAGCAAAGAGTTTCAGTCTCTTTGGTTTAGATTTTAGATGGCTCAAAATCATATTTGCTTTTGGTAAAAGTGATTTTAGGATTCTGAAGGTGTTTGTTTTAAATCTAATATTTATTAAAATCAATTCCGAGTTGGATAGAATTGATTTTAAGAGAAGCAAGAATTTCTAGCTTTTCCGTTGAGAATAATTGATTCTAGATGTGTGATCTATAATATTCTTTATATTTATATCTCAAAAATGATTTTATACTATCATTCAATAAAATTAATTCTTCTAAACTGACTTTTAAAATATTATTATCAAACATAAATTAATTTTTATAAATTTAATTTTTTTAAAATCAATTCCTTGAAAATTAATTCCTTCAAAATTCCAAAATTGAGGCCACTCTACCGTTGAGTACTGACACATTTCTGACTGCCCTATATTCTTCCCCATCAAGGTGACAAGGTCTAGTCTAGACAGGGAGGATGTTCTGAGGGCAGGATCATGCTCCTAGGTACAAAGTTTTGTATACCCATTACAATAAATTTGTCACGTTCATATTGATATTTTAAATGACAGTTGTTAAAATTATAAATATGGATATTAATATCGGTCAAATCATATATCACAATAGCTAGATCATATATAGCTAAAATCTATTAATAATAAAAAATAATTTTAAGTA
This sequence comes from Ammopiptanthus mongolicus, assembly GCA_039655645.1. Lineage (NCBI taxonomy): Eukaryota > Viridiplantae > Streptophyta > Magnoliopsida > Fabales > Fabaceae > Ammopiptanthus > Ammopiptanthus mongolicus. The sequence continues at coordinate 5,951,501 of CM077351.1, read as the reverse complement.
AATATATGTAAATCATAAATAAAATTTATAATGACAGTCATTTTTTATTATTATTCATTATTTATAATAGATGATTGAATTAATCGTAGATGAATATAAATTTTATATATACCTATGAATTTTAAACATATAATAACAGATTTTATCTATCATTAAAAGATAAATTTTTTATAATTCTTTATTTTCATACGTCTTATAGATAAGAGTAATGCTAATAAATAAAAGACTAAATTTTTTGTTATTTAGTCTTTAAATACTACATATTTACAAACTACCTGACAAGGAGGGATGGATCCAAAAGTCTAAGAAATAGGGGACGAAAATGATTAATAATAAATATTGAGTAATAGAATTTTTTTAAATAATTTATTTCATTCATTATATTAATTTTTACATTTATTTATTTTTTGGATTTAATTGATATGCACTATCAGTGTAAAATTTTTTTTACAATGTTAACTAATTAAAAATTGACACATAACTAAAATATTTGACTCTTATCTTAACTACCTTAAAAGTCACTCGTACCATGAAGTCTTATTAATTGACAGTATAAAAAACTTTATACTGACCGTGCATATCAATTAAACTCATCTTTTTTTCCTTTCCTTTTAAATTTTAAAATTAAATTAGCAAATATTTGATATATTACATAGGTGAATGCTTGAAAATAAAAAATTCAATATTATATATACCAATCAATTATTAAAAGAAAAACATTAGGGAGGGAGGGGCTAGAGCCCCTAGGTGCCCCTCCCTAAATCCGTCCCTCCTGACAAGTAAAGATAAATGAAAGGCAAATATGATATTCCTCATTGTTATGATTTTGCATGCTATTTTTTTTACTTTTTCTTGGTCTCTTTGTATATGGATAAGAGCACTACCAGTTTATTTCTCTTTTGCGATCTTTTGCTTATAAAATAAAGGCAAAATTATTTGATTGGTCTCTTAAGTTTATTTTTTTTTCGATCTGATCCCCTAAATTTATTTCGTGTCAAATAGGTCCCTTAAATTAGGCTTGAATGACAAACTTAGACTTTTTTTACCATTCCTTCAGAATTTGTCATCTCATGATCTACTCGGCATTCCGAACCTATTTGATACTACCGGCGTATCAATAAAAATAATAATTAAACAATTTAAACAAAATTAATAAATAAAAAATATTCTCTTAAAAAAACAAACTCAAGACTATATAAAAAAAAAACACTTTGTATCAACTTAACAATGACAAAGAGGCACTTATATCTCTTTTCAAGGTTTATTCTTTTTATTTAGTGAATATGTTCACTAATATTCCATCGTGTTTGTAGTGTTCTTTTCAACATGGTTAATTTTAAAATAATACACTAGATAAATATATTTTTTAAGTTTAGTTAACTTATATAGGGAATAGAGAAAAAATAAATTAAATAGTGATGATTTATAATTTTGCTTTGAAAAAATTAAATTCACTATAAAATTGAATCTTGAAACTTGAAAGAAAATAGGGGAGCGGTGGGGTTTTGTTGTGGATGGATCCGTCTTACGCAGCTTTAGAAAGAAGAAATATTTTATTTAAATAAAAACATAGATAGTAAGGATACAAATAAAACAAAATAAATCTTTTTGTAAGAAATATGATTTTTGGATTAGAAGATTGGATACAACACTTGGCAACTATTAAAAATCTATGTATTTTTATATATGTATAATTTATTTTTATTTTTGTTTATCAATTATTATTCCAAGTATATAAAAATCTTATAAATTAACTTATAAAAAAATTCGCAATTTGCAAATAAAAAAATAGCATCAATACGATCATTAGTTGTGCATTGTTGAATTTGAACCATCAAACTTCCTGGTGTGTACAAAAGGAAAATATTGCATGCATATACCCAAAAAAATAAAATACAATGAAAAATAAAATTTAAAAAAAAATACTAAAAAGTAGTGACAAGATCTAATCTGTTTGATTTGATGTTGGTATCACGTCCCCCCAACTTTTATTGAAATTATTATTAGTAGGTTTCACGGTGGGAGTTCCCACCGTGATTCCAAAGAGGCAATACATACTAACTTTCCATGTTAGACAAATTCAAATTGACTGACTAGATGGGTGTGTGAGCAGTGACTTCGTGATCAGAAAAGGCTAGAAGAATAGAAGTCAAGAGAGTCAACAAACACTTGACCTTTTTCCAAGTTAGAAGCTGAAAGTCATGTAAACCAAAAATAAAAAATAAAAAAATAGCTTGCACGTCCATACTCCATATTCGAATACAACAAACGGCGATTGCGGGTGCCACGCGCTCAATTGAATCTCCACAACCTCAATTTCCATGTCAAATTAAAAAAGAAAAATAATACATGGATCGCGTTCCCCCAATTAAGCACGTCTTCTTTGGTTTGTTAACAACCTATTCTTAAAATTTGGGTGTGGATTATCCTTTATTTATAAGTCATATTATATTATTATCTAATGTGAGACTCTTAACATAACTCGTAGAATATAGATTTGGATCTAATTTAATTTCAAAAATTAATTTATAAAGTGAGGGTTGTCTATCACTTATAAATATTATTCAGATCATATTATTATCTATTATAAAACTCTTAACGCCTATAGAACATGAAGCTTCAATATCTTTATGGACCCTTCCATTTCGAGATATTTTTCCAGCAATGATCAGCCACTAGCTCCAACTGGTTCTGCAGCACCCTATAGACACTCTTGACTAAAAAGGGTGCCCATCCATGCAACATTGTCCTGTCCATCCGCCGGGTGGGGAGGAAGCTGGATGACACTGATTTTGTGAACTATATCCTGCGCGCGGCACCATGCTGGTCAGGCCCGGCCCAAGGGTAAAATAAGTGAAGCCCTTGCTTTAGGCCTCTCAAAATAAAACAATTTTTTCTTTAAAAAAAAGGTCCACTTTGTATTTTTTTATATTAGTTTTCTGATATGTATAATATATCTACAAACATAAGTTAGTCCATTTGTATAAAAACTTACCATTAGGTTGAAGGTCCAGGGATCAACTCCTCATTGTGCACAAAATAATTAATTTTGTATGAAAAAATTATTGGATTAATTTTTTAAAAGGTCTCACCATAAAGTTTGCTTTAGGCCTCAATAGGTGTTGGGCCGATCCTGATGGTGGTCAAACGGGTAAGATCCCATTGGTCATTATGGAGACCGTAGTAAACTGATCTTGCAGGCAGGCAGGCATCGGCAGGGCAACATTCTGCTAGAGTATATTAAGTTATTCAAAAGTATAAAAAACATTTGACTTATATAGATCCTCAATTTAATTTTGATATATTATCAATATAAAAAATTTTATGTTATCAATTAATCATATATTACATTATGCATTTTTTGTCCTTTATTATTGATTATGTAAGATTTTTGTCCCTATAATTTTTCAGCATATTTGGTCCCCCTATTTTATCAATATTACAAATTTGGTCCTCTCGTTCAATGTTCATCAATTTTTTCAATGATCAACAGAGAGGAACCACTGGTAGACCTTTTCCCTCATCTGCCTCTATGCTTCAACATGATTCAATTGTTCCTTTCTATCATTTATTGGTTTTGTTTCTCCTCTACGGGACCATTTTCTTGATCTACCACAAGGTCATTTATCATAGAAGCTCAAGTCGAGGTTCGATATGTTTAGAGCATTAGTTTCTCTCGGTTCATCATTGAAAAAATTGGCGAATATTTGTAACGGCCCAGACTGCTTTCAGGATTGCTGACTGTCCCAACAAACCAATACAGGTTTTTTCAGCATGCTTTATCTTCAGTTACACGCTTTCTGGGAAGCTTCCCAGAAGGTCTCCTATCCCACAAGTGCTTCAAGTCAAGCACGATTAACTATGGAGTTCTTATGATTTGGGCTCCCAAAAAGAAGATGCATCTTCTTGCTATAGGTAGTACCAATCAATTTCTATAAGCCTTCCTTCAACTGTACAGTTTCATACCTGCACAGCCTCAAGATCCCTCTCATTTCGATGTAAATTCTGTTTATCCATGTATCATTTTGCCTAGAAGCCTGCCAGGAGCCGCTTCTTGTCCGTGCCTCATGCACCGACGATCACTCACTGCCCTCGTCAGCCTCAGGCGTTACATGTCCACTTGCTTCCACCTGGTTCGTCCCCGAACCACATCGTACTGGGAGAGGTCCGCTTTGATACCATTTTGTCAAGACCTAACTCAGGTGTTACTGATCGGCCAGAATGAGACCTCACTGTCTCATTCCCAAGGCCTTTCAAGCACACTTAAGCCGCATCGTAACAAGACATATAATATCCAAAAGTTACTATCAGAGTAAATGATTATTCTAAACCAAAAAGCCAAGGTGGCCCTGAGTCCACTTTCAACGTTTAAATAGAAAGAAAAAGTTTACAACCAATAAGGGAAATAGTCCCAAAATCCATAACAAAGGGAGAGATGTCTCATATGACTAAACAGAAACAAAGAGATAATGAAACTGCAGCAACTGCTCACATTACTCATGTGCATGGGCTCCCTGAGATGGCTCCCAACGTGGTGTACCTAAAGCTGAACCAGAAAGGGTGGGGGTACGTGAGTCCCAGAACTCAGTGAGGATATACAAACATAACAAGTATATCACCTCGGACATATAATTAAGAATGTAGATGTGTATATGTACATTACCATACCGTACAATACTGTATACATAAACCGTATTAACCATAGCAACTCTCAAGTTGCATCCCAAACATTCCACCATTAAGTAAGATGCTTGTATCTCGTTTGGAGTTGTTCACTAGAGTCTCCCACTTCGACGACCGCATTTATACCCCGGTCAGACTCGCTGACTAGCAAGTGACCTCGGTCACTGCATAACCACCCTCCAAACTCCGGGGTTCTTTCACTAGAGTCCCCTTCTCCGACGATCGCATTTATATACCGGTCGAGTTCGCTGACCGGTCGGACCTACCAAGTCTTACTCAATGTTCAATATCATAACGGGTTTGCCATCATTATCAAACCACTATATTTTCTTAAACAGTTGGCATGTCTATTAAAACAACAAGGCCCATTGATGAATATACATTTCCACCATCCATATAACAAAATATCATTCACAAGTGGTCTTCTCACATATATATAACCACCCTAGAACATTTATAATAAATACATCATCCATTGGTGCAAGTCATTCATGTTTAATACATTGATTTAATAAGTTTTCTGTCAGTGCCCCAGCTTTCGGGTTACCTCTCTGCCATCCCAGCGCCCATCGCATGGTTTATGGTGCTCAACATTGGACCCTAGCAGGCTAGCACTTAGCGCAGAGTCTATGGCGCTCAGGGTTGGGAAGCAGCTACACAAGTGTGCTCTTTGACACCCCTGCGCTCGGCGCAGGATTTCTGGCCCTTAGCGTTGGTGCGAATTCTGCAGAAACGCAATTTTTGCAGAATTTTAACCCATTCCAAATCCAAAACAGATGCGAAAACATACAGAAATATGCACAAACTTGGTGTTTAACAACATATACGACAAATCAAACATAATTACTCATATATCAACAGTACCCAATCATTTTAACAACAAATCCATGCCAAAAATCACATATTTGCGTAACTTTAAAATCTATATTATCATACCTCAGAATTTCCTTAAATTCAAACCACAATTCTATCTACAATCTAAATCCCTCACTCGATTGATTCGGCGCCAAAAGAAAGAATGGGATGGAAGAAAAGATTCCTCACACCAAGAACCCGCTCCTACGATCTTGGGTTGTCGTTCTTCTCCCTATCTCTATTTCTATAGAGAATATGATTTAGAGAGGTTAGGGTTCTCCCAAACCTTTGAACCTTTCCCCCTTTTCACTTAACTTTTTGGCTTACCAAAAGGCCCTTAACGCTAAGTTACTCTTATCTTGGCACTAGGGGTAAAAAGGGCAACCTCAAATATAACTTACCATGAAACTCTATTTCACTACTTTGGTTATTTTTTATACAAATTGAATTATTTTTTTTTATTATTATTTATATACCACCAACATTATGAATTTAACATACCCATACCTATTAAGGTTTTATTATTCCCTTAATTAAATAATTTTATCTTAGGCAATTTTGCACCAAATAGATCATTTTTAGCGGGTATTAAAATATTGGACGATATGATCAAATTTGCAACATTGAAAAAATAGAGGGCCAAATGTTATCAGTAAAAAACTATAGGAATCAAAATCGCACATGACCAATAACATGGAGACCAAAAATGCAATTAAGCCTACTTTTAAAGTAGTTATTGTAAAATACAACTATTTTTTGATGTGAGAATATATGATTGACTGATAATGTATAATATTTTTATAATAACAATGTATCATAATTAAATCCTATACATAAAAATAAAGGATCATGATTTATCAAGCTACTTTGGTTTAGCTCACTTAAAAATGCTTGATTATAAATAAAAGCAAGCTACATATACTGTTAAATTATGCATGCTAGTAGCGTTTTGTTATTTCTCTTGACAAATCTTTTCAAAAGTCTCCCTACTTATTTGGAAAAACAGAAAACGTTAAAAAATTAAAATTATTTAATACTTTTTAAGTTGATAGAAAAATTTGTAGAAAAATTTATATAAAAAATATAGCATTTCTCATACTATTCAAATAAAGGAAACAACCAACGTCTAGTTGGTCAAGTATATGCCCCTTGCAATTGGTTTCCCAAAAATTGACGCCAATTTTCATCACAAAACAAAGAAAAAGAAATAGATGTCGGAAAAACTTGACCTTATATGGGTTCATTCGGCTAGACTTGGATTAGTCAGGGTCCAATGTGACTTCCGAATATCGAATGTGTAGTCTAAGACATGCAAAACTAAGTTTTTATTGAAAAATGATGAATTTAACATATCGAGAAATAATATATTTAAATTTTTATTAAAAATTTATCATTCTTTAATACGGACACTCCTTAGGAAATAGAACGGAAAAAATAAAAGTAAGCACAGAATAATTGGAGCTAGACTAGTAGGACAATAGTCAAGCGCCTTAATACCCTTCACACCTTTAATGTTCATACTTCATACCGAAAGCGTGGATGCTTTCTCTTCAGAGCGAGAACGAACCTGTCACGAAGGTAGCTGCGTCTTTCCCTCTCAAATCAAAATCTATCTTCTTCGGCAAGTTATACCATCGGTTGACCAAACTAAGAACCATAATTGTTTCTTTAAGCATTGAAGCAAAAGATAAGACTATTTGACTTTGTTTTATTTTTCAACCTGAATTTAATCACGGTGGTTTGATCATGTTTTTGTTTTCAGATTTAAATGTTTTTAAATAGAAACATAGTATATAACTTTTTATTGTAATATAAGGAGATTTGGACTTAACACGAGGGATGAAATAATTAGGCACAATAGAATCATATATTTGAATTATTATTCTTTTCAAACTTCTATTGGTTAGCATATTTGGTTTTACTAAAATGGTTTGAATAGATATCCTGGTATTGTCTACCAAAAAAAAAAAAGATATCCTACTATTTCTGTGAAGGCTCATATGGTTATGTGATATATTATGGACTTAGGAAATAGGAAGTCACTATGTTTATTTTCTATTACTTGTTGGACTTGAATGTTATCCCAATGATGAGAATGTTGAATTAAAGTCTGGCGGACCTAATATTCTTGATGAATGAACATTTTGTTACCAACACTTCAGTAAGAGAGCAAGTGCTTTTTTACAAACTTAGTGTATTTTGATTGGAAAAATACAGAAGTAGTATAAATTTTATAAAAATAACGTAACTGGGGTAAGTCGTAATGGAGAAGTATGACTTACACATCAAAGTCGTACCTCTAACAAACGACTTTGCTTTATATTGTTTAAATTAAAAAAAATCCTAATTGCATTGAAGTCATGGATACAACCCACGATTAACTCATTTTTTTTTTTATAAAAGTTGAACAAGCCATGGGTGAGACCTACGACTCCAATATTTTTCATTTCATGGAAGTCGTACTCCTCATATACGACTTCCTCAAAAAAAAATTTGGAAAAACAAAAGTCGTATTCTACCTCTACGACTTTAATGTAATTAAGATTTTTTTTTAATTTAAATAATATAAAATAAAGTCGTGTGTTAGATGTACGACTTTAGTGTGTAAGTCATGCATCTCCATCACGACTTACCCCAATCACGTTATTTTTATAAAATTTACACTACTTCCATATTTCTCCAACCAAATTATACTATTTTCGTAAAAATCCGGAGAGCATGATCCCAACTTGGCTCCACCCCTAAAACTTTGACATGCTCTATTATGTAATAATTGTTATTAAGATGGAAATTAAGTCAAAGACTCTGTTGTGTGCTTTTAGATTAAAAAAACCAATTATATTTTTTTGTCGGTGTCTTCAAAAGATACTTGATTTAAATTAATAAATAGAGAAGTTAACCATTTTGCAGATAAGCTAGCAAAACCAGGGTCGGGAATGGAGGGCACTTTGATGCAATGGACGTAGCAAGCACATGAAAGGATGAGAAGGTGAAGAGGAGAAAGGGGCCAGTAGTAATAGGAGCCACTACACTCTCTTTGGTGTCATTGGCAAATCTTTATGTAAGGTGTTGCCCGATGTTTTTTATTAAAGTGTATGTGGGCATTTGCTCTAGGGATATCCTTTTTGATGATTTTATCTCAAAGGAGGGTTTTGCATTAGAAGGTTTTAACGAGACTCATTTGCATATGCTTGAAAAAGGGTGTATATGGGCTGATAAATTTTTTGTGAAGCCAGAAGGGATTGAGAGGTGAAATAACTGTGATTCACAGGTGTATTGTAATGTTTTCTTTCTATCAAACTTGAAGCACATGATTGTGTGTTTTGCTCTTCAACTCTTCCTAGAAGGTAAGGAGAGCTTGCAATATGATGGTAAAGTTTTGTTATTTTTGTAATAAAATAAAATAACCACTAATAGGAAAAAAAATTTAATAGTTTGGATGTTCTAAATCCTAATATAGATCTTGTGAAATTTTACATCAAAAGATAGAACTCTATCATTTCATTCCGTTCTATTTCATCTAGTTTCATTTTTTACGACAAAATTCAAACAAAGCCTCAGACCTATCTCCATAACGTCTTCTATGTTTTTGGGCCATGACTGTAAATCACGGTTCATGGGCTAGAAGCCGAAAATCCTCAGAAGAATTGCAAACCCTAAATTAGTCATGGACCATATATCCAGTAAAGGTCATTTTCAAGTTAAACCTCGAAGCCCAGGTACCAATGAGGGTAAATTTGTCTTTCAGCATCCCAATGAGAGTATGAGTATATATTCTTCCCACTCTGTTTGCCCTATTCTCATCATCATTCTAGGGTTTATCTTACTCTCGTATCAGACAACTTTTACGATTTGTAGTGTCATTCTGATTTTGATTTTGATTTTGATTTTCGGTCTGTTATTGTAGATCTGTAATAAGCGCAGCCCTTAAGATCGCCTTCCTTATTGTCAATGGAAGCGTTTTGAGTCATTGCTGCGCCACATTAACACCCCTTTTTTGAGGTTACTCTTTAGGGTTTTCCTTCTGAGTCCTCATCTCTCCCACCTTGTTCTTCTATTCATGAGGCATGGATTCCCTTTATCTTTGGTCCTGTAGTTTATGTCCTGTTTGTTGGTCTCTATGGTAAATGGTATTTTTCCCATTTTGCCCTCTTTAGATTTTCAACAAACGGAGGCTCAGTTCCTTAGGTTAGGTCCTCTATCAATGCCTCTGCGGCAGGTGGGAAACACTTGCTTTGTAAAAATACATTTTTTTAGATTTTTTTTTTGTTTTTCTATTTTAGCTTGTTTATTCCTAGATTGCAGATTTAGTACTATGCATATTTTTATTCAATTTTAGGTATTTAAGAAAAACAGAAAGCAAGGATGATGATTCAATTAGATGTGTTAAAGGAGAATTCCTTTATGAACTCAATATTTTGAGGCATATCCATTCTTATATCTGACTTGCTTTTACTCTCTTTTGGAGATTTTTCTGTTTTGATTTCTACAATTTAAAAATGATGTTGATGACCTAAGAGGAATTTATGAAATTCGAAGCTGTATTTTTATTGTTTACTCTTTGTTAAATTTGACGAAGACTAATCTGCCCTGGTTTTTATTTTCTTCTGTTAAAGTGTTGGCATTGTGGTCCGGTTTTGGTCTTGAAAAAAGAGAAACTATAAATGAAAAATCAAAGTCCTGCCTTGTATGTTGTAATTGCAGGTGGTTAATGGATGAATTGGTTAAATTATGGAATGGTATTGTTTAAAGCTTAAAACTTACTGGTTAAAGCTTAAAACAGCTTAAAACTTACGATTATTAATTCATTTATCTTTGTATGTATATTCTTATGATCAATCATCATTTGAAACTCTCGTGGCGTATATGATATTATCCATCAATAAAAATACTAGCACTCCTTCTCTATCATATATTCCATACATGACACTAGATGGAATATGATTCACTTTTAAGATGTCTTGTTGGTGAAATAATAGACACATGAGACTCAATCTCGAACTAAAGAGCATGGAGGTTTGAGCCCTCTTAAAGGCATAATATTGAGATCATTTGTTGAATTAGAATAATTTCGGAAGATTATGAAATCTTGGTGATCTTTGTCTAATAAATGGAGTGTTCGTTTTGAAAGCTTCTACCTTGCACCCCATTCGAGTATATAGGAATCACACATTTCTAAGTATATATTTTTATGGGTAACACATGGGCAGATTGATACAATATCTTTGGTTCAAAATGGGGGGAAGAGAGGTGAAAGATTTTAATTAGTTATTGTGTTTCAAGAGAAGATGTTATTGATTTTAATGGAGGGTGGAATAACATTATTAATGTCTAGCCGGAAGGGGAGGGATTTTAAAATTTATTTTATACCTTTATAATTTTAGATTTTAAAGTACTTAAGTGATGATATTTTAATCAATATTTTCTTCCTTTCAAATCCCTTAATATTGAAGGGAGTTAAAATTGGTTGACGAGTGATTTTGTTCCTCCTCTTTTGGAACCAAACAAGAGATGTTTTATTCATTTAATAACTTTGATACGGAACATTATCAAAATGGGTAGTGTACTCTAGGGTTGGATAATTTCAATATTAGTCATTTTAAATATTTTATTAATAAGGATTTAATTGGTATATACTGTCAGTGTAAAGATTTTTTACACAGACAATCAATCAGAATTTGCCACATAAGCTAAAGTGTTTGACTCTTATCCTAACTACCTTAAAAGTCACATGCATCATGATTTCTGATAGATTGTCAGTATAAAAAAATTTTACACTAACAGTGTATAGCAATTAAACTCTATTAATAAATATGTGATTCAAATTTCATATTATAGAATATCTTTTTGGATCGTTCATTCTTTTTTTCGATTTTTTCTTTCTGAACTTTTTGTCTCTTTAAAATTTCATTTCTCTTCTAAAATTTCTAAAGTTCTTAGGTTTTGTTTCCATTAGCCATAGGTATACCTAAAAATCACTCATTCCATTAAAAAATCTCCGGTGTACATTTTATTGAGGAACCTTTGGTGTCATATCTTGGAAGAAGAATAAAATCTGTATCTCTGTATAAATAACCTCTTGTGCTTAATCACACCACGACATTGGCACTGGTGGTGATTTTGTGCTTGCTTGATAATATCTGACATGTTTCTGATATTACTTTTACTAATTTAAGGAATAAAAAATTAATATTTTAATTGAAAAATTAAATTTATATTTAATTATTAAGGCTACGTTTGGAAGAGATTAATCCAAGTTTACTTCAACGTAGTTTATTATGTATGTGTTAATCATGTGATTAGAAGAGTTTATAAAAATAACTTAATCTTATAAATTCTTTTAACCTTATTTTAGTTAGTTGTTGAAGTTTTCTGTAAAGAATATCTTGGGGGCAATGAAATTTGCTTTGATGGCTCAAAATTAAGATCTACATCTTACGTGGCGATTGATTCATGAAATATTTTATTATCAGGTAAATTATATATCCGATAATCCCATTCGTAGAAATAATTCTTTCTCATTTTCACATGTGGGATTAAAATTTTAACTTTAATTCATTAATTTTATTCTCAGACATTTTTTAGATCTAAGAATAATTTTTTAAAACTTTTGTCAAGAGTAAACTTTTATTTTCCGATCCACATTTTTGAAAATATTAAAATATAACTTTTATCAAATTTGCTTAGCATATTCCTCAAATGGTAACAACGTTTGACGTGTATATTTATGGGGAAGCAGATTGGTATGGTAAATTTGGCGTGAATCCCCCCTTGGTTGATGACGACATATTGAGGAAACAGTATAGGAAGCTAGCTCTCACGTTTCACCCTAATAAGAACAAGTCCATTTGTGCAGATTTGGCCTTTAACCTTATTTCAAAAGCATGGAGTTTGCCATTCAGATAAGCCTCAAAGGGCGCTATTGCGAATCTGTGCACGCACGCTATTGTCATTTGTCACTTGTCAGCGTTCAGGTTGCATCTGATGGCGAGATCGGGCGATGGTAGTCTCCACCCTCATTCAAAATTCCAAGCATAGGAGCCCTGGCAGCTTTGTGGCAACTGAGAATAGTTAGATAGGTTGGGCAGATTGACATTTTAGGATTTTTTTTGTGATTTTTCTCTTTATTTTTTTTAATTTTTTAAAAATTTGATTGCCTCCCTTTTACCTTCTAGCTCACTTGAGCTAAGTTGGATTGGTCAAAATTTGGCTTATGGCAGAGGGAACAAGTGAACAACCACCCAAGTTGGTCCATTTTGATAGTTCTCCCTAAGTGGACATGACATGTTAGAAGTGGCATGTCTTTCATCATCTGGAATTGAATTTTATTGAAATGTTGAGATAAATGGTTTGAAATTTGGACTTTGAATGCCACTTCATTTGTTATTTATGCTTTTATTTTTGTTATTTTGCAGGTTGAAAATTGACAACCAAATTTAGTTTTGATATTGAAATTAATTCAATTTAAACTGAATCACAACTAGTTATCGTGTTTGAATTAGATAATTTTTTTTGTTTCAAAATGGATACAAATTGATCCTCAATTGTGAAAACAAAGCATATCATATCATCACAACTATTCAGTAACAGAAAATAACAAACATATTACTTAAGTATTAGTACTTATTAACGAAGTTTTTTTTTCCAGTTTTTTTTTCCACAAAAATATCGCAACCAAGGAGACTAATGTTTTGGAGGGTAGATATCATCTCTAGTTTAATTTTAATCCAATCACGACGTCATATTCATAATCAATCTCACAATAACATGAATACCGACAACAGTTTCTCCTGCTCTAAAAGGTTTTCAAAGCATAATTATTGTAATATTGTGCTTCATGACCTCGTAGGAATGAGACTAGTAATATTTAAAAGCGAGAATTATCTTATTAGTGAGTATCTCTTTCATTATTTCTTCAGCCTTTCTCATTTAATTGTAAAAAAGGTTACGTTTACGCTAAGTTGTTACGACCTGAAGTATGGTGCAGATTTCTGTAGCGTGTGAATAACATTGTTTCATTCATTCATTATCATACGAACAGTGTATCTGAAGTAAAAATTAGCAGAGGGAGGTTGAGGACTAGCCATTTAAGAATTCCCTCAAATTATCATGATTGTCCTGTCCAAAAATCTTAAACTTGAATCAAAAGGTCGATAATAAAGTACTCATCTTTCACCATGAAATTTCGAATTCACACATCAAATAGTTAAGATCAATGTTTCAGGGTAGAAAAAAAAAATAAAGAAAAATATATATATATATATATATATATATATATATATATATATGACGAATAATAAACAAAAGCCAATAATCAACTTAAAAACCATACTAGTAATTAGAAGAAAAAATGCATATACCGTTTCCAGATTCTATATAAATCACATAGAACAAAAAGAGTATCCGTAAATCAAGTTACATAAAGAGACTAAAACATTCTCTCATTAGCCTAATCAATCAATCATCCACGGTGAAGAGTAGCTATCAAAATTGAACTTCCCCACACACACTGACACATATATATATAATAATAAAATAAAATCATATTATAAATAAATTATTAATCCAGAAAACCAGTTTTGCGCCAAATAGCGTTTCTCACCTGACGCAGATCTCTCCCTTTGAGTGTTCTTCCCACTCCTTCCAACACCGAAAAAGTCGTTTTCGGCGAAACTCCAGAACCCCTAGCCACGATTTCGTGCGGAGGCAACATCTCATCGTCGTCGTCATCGTCATCGCCTTCCGCAAGAGCAAGCTCGTCGCCGTTCCTCCTCTTCGAGACTCCCTTCGACATCAGAATCGGGACTCTCACCGGAGCCGATTGCTGGAACATTCTAGAAGAAAAGGACTGAGCCATGTAATCGGAACCCGGAGGAGCTGGAGGTCTCGGCAACGAAGGAATCAACCTCGAAGACGATGAGGAGATGGAGGATTTCCGGCGAAGAACAGGCGAGTGATCGGGTTCGGTTAACACGGCGAGTATGCCGGAGTTTTGAAGGCGATCGAAATTCCTGCTGTGATTTTCTCCCGCCAGAGTGGTGACGTGGCGATGATTCTCCGATTCGGTTACTTCGCCGGACCAGAAAAGCTCGGCTTCGTTAAGCTCGTCGGATGCGGCGGCGGTGACGGTGGGGGAAGGGGAGTAGGTGAAGGGTTTGAGGAGGCGGTCGGAAGATGAACGGCGGTGAAGGGAACCTGTTGTAGGGTCCATTAATTTTGTTTTTGGGTTGGGTTGGGTTGCGGCGGAAGAGTGAGCGAGCGAGCGAGTGAGCGAGTGAACAAACAGGAAGAGGAGAGGAGAAGAAGAAAATAATAGTGGATAATCACTAACACGCATAATGATGTGGCGTAGTGTCGTAGATATATGGTAAAACCAATGAAGAAAAGTTTGGGTCCCGCATTTACTTATGATGACGTCTTTGAAGGATTGGGTGTTAGGTCCCCACTACTGAAAATGACAGGTGAGGTGAGTGGAGGAGTAATTTGGTTAACTTGGGCTTTCTCCAACTAGTACAGGCTAGGATACGTAGGACAACCTTAGGTCAAAAGGTCCAATTGGCCAAGCGTCGCCTACTGGTTTTGATTTGTTAACCTCGTCACAAATGTTTGCTATGAATGACTCCCTATATCATTGGATTGTTGTGCAAAACTAATACGATCATTGCTTAATACAAATCTTAATTACGATTTCTTGTGCGATTGTTAACAGCAAGACAGTTTGGCCGAGTGGTCTAAGGCGCCAGATTTAGGCTCTGGTCCGAAAGGGCGTGGGTTCAAATCCCACAGCTGTCAAGTTTTTGTCTTTAACTTAACTCTTTTTAGTTTTTACCCTTAATTTCATGTTGTGAATTATTGAGTGATATATTATATTGTGATTTGTGAGTGAATATTTAAATTGATTAATGAAATATATTTGCGATTTCACAATTCTTGAGAGAATAAAAAAATTATGAGTGAAGGTTCAAATTGATCTTCAAAAATTTTTAAGGATCCATTTTTAGTCCCTGAAAAAATAAACTAATCATTTAATCCCTTAAATTTACAAACGGGGGATATATTAGTCCCTAGGTTTAGTTTCGACGTTCATTTACTTGCCTACATATTATATTAATCATCCTACCCGAATTGTTGGTGGTCCTATGTGGCCTATGACGATTTCCTTTGTGGAAAACGAATAAAAAGTGGAAAAAATATACACAATTTTGAAATCAAAATACCATAAAACTATGCACTTTTTTCACTTTTCATTCATTTTTTAAGGTTGAAATTTGTCATAGGCCATGCAGAATCACTAACGGGCTAAGTAGGATGGTTAATGGGACACGTAGGCAAGTAAATGGACGTCAGAACTGAACTTGAGGACTAATGTGTCCCACGTTTGTAAATTTGAGCGACTAAATGATTAATTTATTTTTTTGAAGAATTAAAAGTGGATCCTCAAAAATTTTCGGGGACTAATTTGGATCTTTACTCAAAAATTATTTTGGTTTTTGAAAAATGTAAAAATTCAGTCCAGAACCAATTTGACTAATACTAAAAGATAAAAAATAACTAATTTGACACAATTTTTACACTGTAGATAATAATGACTAGTGTGAAGTTGATTACATGTTTTTTGGATAACTATTTTATTGATATGAAATATCCACTGTCGTAAACAATGACTAATCTCCGTCGGAAAACCTGAACGATATTTACGGGTTGTTCCCTCCCAATCAGGTTTTCTCCATACGATCAGGAATTAAACTCATGACCACTTGTTTAAGGGATCCGAAATCGTTACCACTCAGGCCAACCACATATTCATTAAGTTGATTACACGGTTTATGTATTGATTGGATATGTTATTTATATAAAAATTTATATATATTAGTGTTTGGTTGGAATGTGACTCTTCTTTCGTAGTTTAGTTAGTTGTTTGGTGATTGTCCGCTCACCGAGTGTAGCTTTGGTGAAATCTATTCATGTTCTTTATGCAACATGATTAGACTCTTACGATTACTTATGGCCTTTGCGAAGGTAATAGGGTGGCAGATTAGCTCGTTTACCACTTCCAAGGTTTGCCTCTTGGCTTACATATTTTCGGAACATCCTTCTTTGGATTGTGAAGATATATTCTTATGTGAAGTTGTTGAGGTCTATTTCTCTTGTAGTATTCTACTTTAGATTTGGATTTTGTCCCTACTATGTTCCAAAGAAAAAAAAAGTATATATATATTGGACTTATGAAAACTTGAACCATGTTAATAATACATTTTTTTCACAATTTTTAACATATGATTTATTATCGAGTGGAGTTTATGTATGACTTATTAAATCACATAGGTTCATATTTTATTTAGTTGTTTCCATACGAAATTTAATCAAAAGTTTAATTTTGATATATTGCTAATGTAAAAAAAATTACACGGTCAACCAATCACAAATCATTGCATGTCTGACTTTTAAGACAATTATAATTAAAGTCGAACATTTCTAACAATATGATAATTTATGATTGATTATCAATATAAAAACCTTTTTTTTATGAGAAGTATAAAAAATATTTATCCAAATAGTATAAGAAACCTTTAATTAATAATAAAAAATGTATTTAAAGATAATATTAAAAAATGTGTTATTAGTTTTTTAAAAAAATTATATGTTCTTATAAATTTTATATGAGTAAATCCATAATTTGATCCATAAGATCGTGCTAATTTGGTTCGTGTGTTAATTTGATCTATAAAAATGGAAGGTTTATATTAACTTGATCTCTGATAAAAGAATTAAATTAATTAACGTTTAATAATTTTAAAAATATTTTAAAAATTTTAAAAATATCAAAAATTAAGTTGATATTAATTTATAATTTTAGGGAGGAAACGGAGGATATATATATATTGTACCATTATCCTCCTTTGCTCCCAAGTGGCAAGTGCCCTGCGCTTGCTCGGTTCCATCGGGACAAGGTGTTAGTTAACCCAGGCACTCGTGACAGACAGGTGAACCAGTCCAAAGAACAGATAAAGCAGAAAATGGCGGTAGCTCTTACTCTCAAAAACAGAAACACCCGCTTCAACCTCCTAACTCGCTTCCTCAACTCACCCATTCACCCTCGCGAACTCGGTGGCGCAACCACCACTAGGTGGCTCGAAACCATAGCATACGAAGAACTCCGAGCTCATCCCGAAAAACCTTACACGTCGACAGCCGTCATCATCCATGGCTTTCTTGGATCTGCCAGAAATTGGAAATCATTCTCTCGCAACCTCGTTGCCTCTCTCCCCAATTCCTCTCCCTCTTCCAGTATCTTTACATTCTCCGTCTTCTCTCATTCCTTCTTTTGATTTTGCAAATTCTGAACTGAATCGTTGATTTTGTGTGTAGATTGGAGGATGGTGATGTTGGATATGAGGAATCATGGAAATTCAACGGAGAGGAAACTGAATCCGCCTCATAATTTGGATAATACGGCCAAAGATTTGGCTGATTTGGTAAAGGCTGAAAGTTGGTCTTGGCCTGAGGTTGTTATAGGCCACTCCATGGGTGGAAAGGTCGCTCTTCAATTTGCTCAGAGTTGTAACCGTGGTGAATATGGAGATTCTGCTCTAAGCCCTAAACAGGTTTTTCTTCTTCACAATCACACTTTTCTCTCCTGCTCTACTATAATTCTACTTTACTTTTTAGTTCGTTAAACTAATTATTTGGTCCCCAAAGTTGACACTCATTTTGAATTTGATTATTATAAGTGAAATCTCTTTATGTATAATTATTTTTAAGTTGGTCCTTGCCGTTTATTGGTGTTATAGAGATCAAATTCAAAATAACTGTCGCATGTAGGGACTAAATTCAAAGTATTTTGGTCCCATGTGATAATAATTTTCACTTTTGTCCTTATATGCCATAATCATTTTGGATTTGGTTCTTATACGTGATAATCATTTTGAATTTTCTCCCTATACTTTAACTTCAATAAACGGCATTATAACGTCAATAAACGGGGATGATCAAATTTAAAAAAAATTGTACATATAGGGACCGCTTCAAAAAATTTTCACGTATAGGGACCAAATTCAAAATCAACGTGACGTACAGGAACCAAATAATTAGTTTAACCTTTTTAATTTTAAATTCAACAGTTTAATTATTCAAAAACAGTTTTTTTCTTTTTTCATAAAAAATTATTAAGTGGTGTAAGTTTTCCAAGTTTTACGTCCGTTTAAATTAATACTCATCATGTTAGAGGAATTGAGTGAATGAAAATGGAACTTACTTTTCCATTGAATCAAGGTCAATGTTATATACAAGATGTTGGAGCTAACTGAATCAATCAGTTGAAACCGAACAAACTAACTAACAGAAGTAACTGTATTAACTACTCATCAACTCTATTGAAAACTAGGTATCTAACACATCCATATTGAATTATTGATAATATAGACATGTGTGTGTGATCTTTTTCATGTTACTTACTAACATAAGAGAATCATGTTACAAGAGAGGAAGACACAAAAAATTATAGTAGGACCCTACCATTATTTATGTAGGGTTTATCAATTTCGGTTGTGTCCTTTTCTCTCAGAACACGATCCTCTCGTGTTAGTAAGAAACATGAGAGGATACTAATCCTTAAAAAAATCTAGTTTAACAGGTGCATACAGCATCCTTGTGATGTGCTGCTGGTTGTAAGACTTTGCCATCTAACGCTTAACTTTGTACGTAACTACGTATGTAAAATGATGGCTATTCACGGTATGAGATTTGTTGGCCTGCTTTGGATTCTCACTCTGTTAGAATTTTGCATTTCGAAATTTCCCTGTATTTTGTGCACATTTTCTGAAACTTAAGCAGTGTTTTTCTTATGTTAAGGATTTGAAGATTTTAATCTACTTCCCTACCTCTCACTAGCTAAAAGCAAATTAATAAATAGATAGTGTATGGGAATTTCACTTTTAAAATGGGGTATTTGACAGCATGTTTCTTTGACTGTACCTGTGCGGAATTTTGTTAAGATCATTTGCGAAGGAGGTAAAAGTTCTGGGTTACTTATACTGTGTTTAGTGCGACAGCATGTTGGGTGAATGAAGTGAGTTTAAGTTGCTTTTCCTGTTGTGCTGGTTTCTGAACGTGGGTATGAACTGGCATTCAAATTGAAAAGTTTCACAACCCTATTTCCGAACTCAAGATGCTCAGTGCTGCTGGTTGCAACTCGCAGGTCCTTTGTTCATCTTGTAACGTTGCTTGCAATGATTAAAAGTTTGGGTGATGTGCTGTTTGCAATGCCTTATGGTCTTAAGGTTGTTAAAATGCTGTGAACTAATTCCTGTAAACATTTAATAGCCCAATTCTTGTCCCTTTTAATTAACAATTTTTCTTTAGTAGAGGCTAGCAAGCAGGCTTCCTAAATTACACCTACCTCACATGATATTTACCTAGTGAATAAAAGAAAAGAGAACATTGTTATTGGTTTCACTAGCTGGATTACTATGTGCTTGACTGCCCATGCCACACAAAGTCTGGTCCTCAATGAAGTTCGTGACCAACTATTTGACTTTTATTGAACATTAAATGTCTAATATAAATGAAGTAACACTAAGAACAAGATCCACTTTAAGTTATTAGCCGGCAAGTTTCACAATTTATAAGTCATGCATGAAAATACATTTTATTTTATAGGTACCATTATTGTTTATCCCTTGTTGCAAATTTATTTATTTTAGTCCAAATAATTCCTTGCTTCCTAGGTTTATAGTTGAGCATAGTAGCCCAGGCACATTAAATCTTCAAATGGAAAACAAATTAGGTCTGTTTTTGCAATTAAGTTTAATGTAAAGAACTACATGATTTTATTATTGGCGTTTACTGATTTGCTTGTACCTCCAAGGACTTTCTGAAGATGGAGACAGCTTAACTTGTTTAAAGTCTTAAATGGTTTAAAAATACCATTTACTTTAACATATTTTGACCAAACCAAAGTAAAAGAAATTATAAGGAACTTGTTCTGCACATAGTATGCCACCCGTCTATCCTCGTGAATGGAAATAGAATCAATTGATAGGCTTGTGAATAATATTGTATAGCACATTAAGCTTGTTGCTTGCTACAACTGTCAAGCGGACTGCATTTAATCACTTATTAAGTGCTTAGATTTT
Source organism: Ammopiptanthus mongolicus (assembly GCA_039655645.1). Lineage (NCBI taxonomy): Eukaryota > Viridiplantae > Streptophyta > Magnoliopsida > Fabales > Fabaceae > Ammopiptanthus > Ammopiptanthus mongolicus. The sequence goes on along the minus strand of CM077351.1, from coordinate 5,930,829 downwards.
CATTTCTGGGTATTAAAGTATCAATTCATTGCTTATATGAATTTTCTCCTTTCCCTGCTGAAGAACAGATCTGGGTATTGGATTCTGTCCCTGGAGAAGTGAACCGTGAAAATGATGAAGTCCGGGATGTTTTGGGGACCTTGCAAAGTTTACCATCACAAATCCCATCACGCAAGTGAGACTCTCTTTCCCTGAACTTATTTTCTTCCACATTCATAGTAAGCTTGTCAATAGGCCAGTAATCATTTTTAGAGTATTTAAGATGGAGGTGTGGGTTTAGTGTAAAGCTATGTCCTGGTATATGTTGTTTCCTCCAATAGCATTTTTGGAGGACAAGAGATATGAGTACATGCTGAACAATATGTAAGATTTGCTTAATCAAACGAAACTCATGTTGAAGTGTTGACATTGTGTATGGTCACGGTGGAAGTCTGTAGAGTATAAATGATTGCTAGATATTTGAAGTAAAAACTAAAGTTGTTATCTCACGAAAGAAAGGGGACAGTATAGATTCTTGCTTCATTTTCTTTTGATGATGCCATGATCTGATTGGTCGTCTAATGTATGCAATTAATTTCTAAAACAATTGATGTCTTCTGGAAATTGCACTGCATATCAGCATATACCTTGATACTGTGCCCAATCATGGTTTAACACTGTATCACAAATTTATATGAATCTTCTCTAATTAAACTTAAGTGTATTTAGCACCTCATTTCAGGTGGCTTGTGAGTCATCTGATGGGACTCGGTTACACTAAGGCATTGTCTGACTGGATAGGCACTAACCTGAAGAAAGCTGGTGATCATGAGACATGGGTATTTGATCTTGAAGCTGCAAAGGAGATGTTCGATTCTTACGGGTAAATGAAGCACATTAACTTCTGTTGAATAAAAATGAATGTATGATAAACAGTAAAATATTTTGTTTACATTTGTTGTTATGTTTTTTCGGTGATCTTCCTTCATGACACAAAAGTAACAATCCCGAATGTTAAAATCCTGAAGGGAAAAGTCCTATTGGAATCTATTGGAGAACCCTCCCCAAGGTATGGAAATAGTGATTGTGCGTGCCGAAAAAAGTGACAGATGGGACGAAGATACCATTCAGCGGATCCAAAAACTTGCCAGGCAGGGAGGAACTGATTCTCGTGGAAAGGTTTCACTTTGTGTTCTTCCAAATGCTGGTCATTGGGTTCATGTGGACAACCCAAAGGGACTTCTTGAGATTGTGGCTCCCAAGATAGCATCCCTTTAGTTCCCGTTTTAGTTGGTCTACGGGGTATTAATCTATCCATCGTAGAAAATTTTTTGCATCCAGAGTCGAAATTCTTAACAATGAACAGATAATTCATTATATCGTTGCTCTGGAATGAAAACTTCATTGATATCAAAGTCTTCTAGATTTCTTTTGAATGACCAAAAAATATCTTGATATAATATAGTTATTGCTCCTTCTTCAGTGCTTCTGCCTTTGTTAACAAGTTCTTATGATGGGATCAAGATCCTTCTAAAGTTGTTGGAATATTGCACATTGTGCAGTTGGTGAGAGAAAGAAACACGAACTAGTTTTATAATATTTTAAATGTAAACTAGTTTTTCTTTCATTTCTATGTTGCATTCTCTCTCCTGTTACAGGGAGAAAAGTAATGCGCAGGGGAATCATGGGTGATGGCTCCTCCTTACCTGGGAGCGGTGGAGAGGTGAGAGGAGTGTACTTGCAACAGACATTCCCAATTTAAAGTTAAAGGTGACACCAAGTTTGTAAGTATAAAGTAAGAAGTGTCATACACAGGGTTTTGTCTTGTATTTACTATGTGAAATTGATTAGTAGGAAATTGATTACTAGGGAATAACATCTGAGAAGATATTATGTCCTCGGAATTAGGATTAATAGCCATGAGCGAGATATATTTGTAAATATCCTCATTAAGAGAGATTATTCTCATCAAGAGTGATTTTGTTATGAAATAAATTCCTACTATGAAAACAGTTATTTTAATGTTGGAATACACATGTTGGATCTAAGTCTGGAACATCGGTCCAGAAGAAAGTTGTGCCATTGAATGGGCTACACTTAGAAGCTTAAAATATGAAGAATCTAATTTTTTTTTGCTTTTTCTCCCACCCACTCTATTTCTTGTAGGCACATATAATTAATCCTCCTCCTAATCATGATATCTACTTTTTTCATTGATTTTCCTATAAGTGTGCGTACATTCAAGTTCTAAAGTGAATCTTACTCTTGTAAACCAGCTTCTTTACCTACACCCATTCACAAAATTGTGGAAATCCTTGCTTATTTTTCACTACATTCGGACGGTGATGCAGCGACTCTTGCTCATTTAACATTGTACTCGAGCCATACAACGCGGTTTTCCCACGCAATAACCTAGCATTAAAACTATCACATTGATGATCCATGTCATTTAGATTCGACTAAGTTTTAAGTTGGCTGTCGAGACTTGACTATCTAACACAGCCTTCTCCTTTTATCCAGGCTGGGGATCGACTATGTATAACTTTGCAACAAAGCACAACATAGGGAGCGTTTTATGTTTGGATACTTTACTGTTAAAAATAGTGTTTGTCGAATAAATATTGCCTAGAGTGTGTCAACGGAATTGACTTTTAGATATAAAGTTACAAGATTAACCTTCAATTTTTTTTTTTAATACTAAAAACATGTTTGAAAGGGGCAAATGCAATTTTGGTACTCTCCACCATGAAACTAAACACGTACTAAATTGGTTTTGGATGGAGTTGAGGTGAAACCTATTAAGTGTATGTTTGGAATAACGTTTGATACACATGATGTTGTGGTTACAATTGAGTTTGAAATGAAGCGATTTATGTTTGAATGTTTTTATTTTGAAAGCAAGTTTGATATAAAACTTAGTGAATATTTTTCAATCCAATGCAAAAATTACTTTATACCTATTTGGGAACATGGTGGGAGGTCTCAATTGCTTTTAGGATGGTCAAACGTGAGTCAAACCCCATATGAAGATGTTTGACTTTTTTTTTGGAGAAGTCATTCAATCTCCAAAATGGATTTTGAGATAAGCAACAATTCTTAGCTTTCAATTTTAGCTTTTCAGCTTTCACATATAATTCTCACTATTACCCTTCAATAACAGCTTTCATCTATCGGTTATTGCACATCCAAAAGCAGGTAATTACACAACCAAAAGCAATTTTGATCCATACTATCCAAACAACATGAATTGAGTAAAATGACTTTCTTCATGAATGTATCCAAACATAAATCACTTAACTTTCAACTCATTTTTAATCAAAATCAATTCTATTCAAAATCACGTTTGTCAAACGTTCATTCAAATACACGCTTTATGTAGCTTCCACTAAAATCATTTTTGCATGATAGTAACCAAAACTTCTAATTTTTTCTTAAATCTTATTTGACCTAGAGCAAACACAATTCCAGAATATCCTATGGTAAAATCAAAAGTGCATGGTTTGAGGTCACACGCCACCATCATCACATTTGCATCAACGGCAGGATCGATGCATTTGTTTGGTATGAATCACACCCTATATCATTGGACCCAAACTATACATACTATGTACGTAATCGTTAAGTAGGATTACCATATTGCTCAATACAAATACTAATTCAGTTTTCTTGTGTCAACTTTGACATGCAAGACAGTTTGGCCGAGTGGTCTAAGGCGCCAGATTTAGGCTCTGGTCCGAAAGGGCGTGGGTTCAAATCCCACAGCTGTCAAGTTTTTTTTTTTTTTCTTCATGTTGTATTTTTTTTTTTTTTTTGGACGCCTAATTCATGTTTTGAACTATGGAGTGAATATATATCGGGAGTGAATAGTTTAGAATTTAAAACTTACAAATTATTCACAGCATTAGGTGTGTAAATAGTAAAAAGTAAAATTTGCAAAAAATTAGCAAGGTTTCTTGAATCGCTTTTATTTTATAATTGAAGAAAACTGGAATTAAACTTCAAGTTTGACGAAGCAGTTTGTTGAAAATAAAGCCCAATGATGGCCCAACAGTAGGTATCATTTTTTGGGTCCGAATCCAATATTGTGTTCCATAGTGAAATATGAAACCCTAGAAGTAGAAATGGAAGTATAAAACCATTGGAATGTAATCTCTCACGGCGCAGAAGAGAAGCAAAGTAGCAGCAAAGATGCAAATATTCGTGAAAACCCTAACAGGGAAGACCATAACCCTCGAGGTTGAAAGCAGCGACACTATCGACAATGTCAAAGCTAAGATTCAAGACAAGGAAGGTCTCATTGTTATTATTATTGTATTCATCGCAATCTCGTTTCAATTTCCTCAATTTGATTTATTTCAACTCAAAATCTGAAAAGAAACAAATTGAATCGAATTTCTCATTTCGCAGGCATTCCACCTGATCAGCAGCGTTTGATTTTCGCTGGGAAGCAGTTGGAAGATGGAAGAACCTTAGCTGATTACAACATTCAAAAGGAATCGACTCTTCATCTTGTTCTCAGGCTTCGCGGTGGAATCATTGAGCCTTCATTGATGGCTTTGGCTCGTAAATACAACCAAGACAAGATGATCTGTCGCAAGTATAATTTTTTATTTTGCTTTTTATTCACTCTTTTATGTTTTATGATTTTGGGACAATTACTTAGCCCCTTTAGCTATATATGTGCTAAATGGGTTATACTTGTTCCCTACATTGATGCCCATCTATAACTTTGTCAACTGGATTTGTTTACTTGCAGTTGATTTTCATGGTTGGTACATAATTTTTATGCTTTTATTCCTTACACATTTTCTGATTAGGAGCATAGTGTTTTATATTTCCATTGTTTCTGATTATGACCGTAGTTTTTAGGCTATGTTTGAGAGTTTTGAAGGAAATGGAGCGTAATGGTTAATAATAAAGCTTTTAGAATGTAATGGAGTGGAAATTATACATTTTACCATTTGTAAGTTATGATTAGGGAATAGAGGGACATCCCACTCCATTGTTTGGAAGTTACAATGGTAATTATTCTAGTCAAGTGAATCACAAAGGGTATGAAGTGATTTACACTCCACTTTATTCCAAACCCTCAAAGTTGAGGGTATGAAAGTTAGAGGGTTTGAGTGGTATGTGATCCATCCAAAAATAGCCTTATATTTCCTTACAAACCATCTGATTAGCTAAATGGGTTATAATTATCATGTTTTTGGTTTGTTTAGATGCTATGCTCGTCTACATCCTAGGGCTGTGAACTGCAGGAAAAAGAAGTGTGGTCACAGTAATCAGGTCAGTTTTGATGATTATGATCCTTTATTCTTATATATACATGCTTGAGCGGCACTGAACATTTTTTACCTTTTTGCAGTTGAGGCCAAAGAAGAAGATCAAGTAAACCCTAGCTGTTATTGTTAGTCTCTTTTTGATGTTGCACTCAGGACTGGTTGTTGATTTACATCATTACTGCTGATTATATCTCTGGTTTTGATTAATGTTTAAATTGTTTTTGACTTTACATTTTGGTAGTAGTCAATTTATATTGTTATGATGACATTATGTTCTCTTTTAAAGTTCCAGTTTGTGTTGGACATGAATCTCTTTTGCCCCTAGCCACATTTTTTGGTAAAAAGAAATTTTTTTACTATGCAAGGTCACGCCTTTTATATTGCACTAATATATTAATAATGATTTTACCAATAAATGGATGTATCATCATGGCTTGTTATGGGTATACCGATTCAGATCAAATTACAGTGAAAAATGAAAATGGCCAAAGTCTAGTTATTGTAGGGGAACTGGGAAGGGTGCTACAGCCACAATGACATCCCGTCAAGTTGCTTGCCATGATTGTCCTGTCATTTAAAGTTGGTTGATAATTTTGTTAACGCATGAACCCTAGCTATTTTGCTTCTTCGCAAAGTATGCTTTCAGTGTGGAATCTCCGATCTATGCATTTTGGGGTCCTTCCACGCCATTAAAGGCGCTGATTGTTAGTTTGCCTATACACGAATATGCGTCGGGTTTTAGTACTAGCAATCAGAAGTTGTCTGTCATGGGCAATGATTATGCTTTCGAAAGTAAAATTGTACTAGGGTCAGCTAACTAAGAACCGTGTGGATTAATAAATGGAAGAGTTTAATTGTTATACCCATATAACATTGCCAACGTTAATAAGGCGGGCAACATTTTAATCTTTCACCTTTCACACACCTTTTCCTTAAGACCCGGGAACGTGGTTCTGTTGAATGCAACCTTGGTCCTGTAGCACAACAGTATTGATTGGTAGTGGGCCGAAATCAACCTTGATCATGACTCTAGAACGTTCATCTCCTTGAATTTGGTAGCGGCGTGTGCTTAACATCTGCCCCTTGCATAAAACTCTCATTCGACCACCTCTGTTTGACATTTTTTCTTTTCTCGCTACAGCGCTGCCAGTGCTATTTATGTAGGCAATTGTGCCTGATTACTGCTGCTTGATGCTGGCAAAACTGTATGAGAACATTTCCAAAATATTGCAAATTAAAATGTGAGCTTTGGACCGCCCAAGCATTCACAGATCAGCACTTAAGCACTGGTTGCATGTTGTTGTGTTTTGTTCTTCGCGTATGGAGCACTTAAGCATCCAAATTTGTGCACTTGGGAGGTCACAACCCTGCTAATTCTGGAGCTTAAACACCTGCACATCCATTTCTCAATGCTAGATCGCCTAGGAAGTATATTTGACAATTATCTTTCTGTAAAACATTGGTTTCATTGGCTTGATTGTGTTAGTACAAAGCAAATTGTGTTCTAGGAAGGAAATTCGTTGTTATTCATTTGCATCTGCTAAGGGACTAGTGGAGAGAGAAATGTACTTTAAAATGTTAAAACACGCCATTTGCACCTTTCATTCATCAGAATTTGCTACATGTTTATGATTTTGCTGATTTTGTAGAACATTCCACAACACATTGTTGGAAAAGGCGGCCTCACGTATTATCTTCTAGCTTGTGGTACTTGGCCTTGAATTCGTTTGGTTTCTTGTGATAAGCTCTGGTAAAAGTGGTGATCTCATCAAGCTACCATTATTGCTATAATAGTTACTTTAGTATTAATTTATTTTAATTAAGCATGTTAATGTTTGGAGAGTAAATTTTATTTAATAATGTCGAATAATATTTTACTTACTAGAAACAATTTTTATGGTATTTATTATTAAAAGATGATTTGAGATAAAAACTTATAAGACATTGCTTGTCCATAGCTATAAGAGACTTCGAATTTAAACAATAATGATGAAAAAAGTGGTGTTCTAAGAGTAAGCCAAGCAAACCTAAGTGTCAGCATGGGTTCGCTCTCGCAGTCTGCGCGGAATCCGTAAGCTGAAAAGTACAGCTTCTCTTCGCCTACACTAAAATAAAATAAAAAAGCCAAAAGCCAAGCTAGCTAGCACTCTACATTTTGCAGTAATTGTAAGATTACTTTCTGCATGTATGGAATATTTCTGCTATTCATTGTATATCAGCAGATTTCATGCTCCACGCTTGGAGATTCTCCACGGTGATTGGCTCAGTACCGTTGTTGAACACAAACAAGTGAGCTTGATTTACCACAGCTAGCTCTGGATAAACCCTAGACAAAATGTTTGTTTTCCCTCCTGCTCCAAAACTCTCAACTACCGAGTGATCAATCTGCCATATTTAATAGACAAATGAACATTAATCAATTAGTATTGTCACTCTTGGAGCTCAAAAATTAAATATTATATATAAACACCGAATGGAGGAGGGGTTGCAATTGAACATACCAAACTCCTAAGAGGAAGTTTCCCAGTGGATAAATCCACATCTACAAAGCCAGCGAATGATGGCTTGTATAAGTGACTCTTCAAAGAGGAACTGTTCAGAAATTCATAAGGAAAACAACCAAGAAAGTTTAGTTAGGAGAAGTGAAGAGAGAAATACAAAGAGGATCAGTCCTTGAAAAATTCTTGTACATAGACATAAGTGTATCTTAAACACACTCATATTATATGAGTCCTAGTCCAACCCCATGTGAGTGTGTTTGAAAGAGCTTATTTGGACTTATCTTATGATATAAGCGCTTCTGCAAATATTTGGAAGAGTTTATAAAAATAGCTTATGGTACGTTCATAAGCTGTTTTCAGCTTATTTTCATAAACTCCTCAGGATAGCTTATAAAAATAGCTTATACAAATCTTATGCAGAGTTTAAGTCCATAAGCTTGTAGAATCAGTTTATACATAAGCTCTAATATGATAAGCGCAGATGATTATGAGGTTTGTAGTGCCAACATAGTTGAGATGACTTTCTCCATTATAATGCTTCTACATGCTACTGTATGTAACAATCTTGTATTTGGGTTATAGTACCCTTTATACTCTCTTTAATATTCTTTTGCTTGTCCGAAAAAAATTAAGTCGTATATCTAAACGCAACCTCAGTCCACTTGAATAAGATTAACTTGTGCTTATGCAAAAATAATATCTTGAATTCCTCTACCCCATTTGAATTACTTAGACAAACCTGCTTGCATCGGAGCACATGAGAACCACGTGCTTGTTTGGAGCTTTGAAAATTCTAAAGAACACAGGAGTGAACTCCTCTAGATTTTGTGAAGCCAAAGTCAGAAGCCCAAAGGGTCCAACACCACCTTGAACCTTTGAACGCTTTTGGGCACAGAGATCCTGTGCGTTCACCCAGCTTTGATCAAATGCCTCTGCCTTGTCCAAGCTTGAAAATGAGAAGGTAACTTCCACATCTGCCTGCAGTGATATATTATATCATATTGTCACTAGCACTTTGAAATAGATAATATATAATATATATTTATTAACGCATGCATAATTACGAAGCTTACCTGGGCAGCAGTAATTCCTTCAACTTCGACATGATCTCCCATTTTAAGCTTTTGATTGCTCATCTTAACTTCTTCCCCTCTAAGACTATTTAGTTCTTCAACAGGCCATTGTAACAATTGTCTCCCAGATGAATCAAGCCACACCGTTCTTGGAATTGCCTGAAGATTTTAACAAACACATACACATTTAAGTTCCTGTAATTTGCACAAGTAAATTTTTTGACAAAAAAAATGACTCTAGCTGGAGCATCCATTGAAACTTCAAAAAAATAAAAATAAATTGTGCACATGCATAGACTAAAGATTATTTATGCTGTACATAGAACCCAAAAAAATATCTGGACATGGGCCATGTACATATATGACTCCTATACAAACAATTAATATGTTACGTAGCACATGTTAAAAAGATGTAAAAAAAACAACTTCTTTGGGGATGGATATCAAATTAAATGTACACTATATATCAATCAATGTTTCAAAAGTTAAATAAATAAACAGATGAGGCTTCAAGGTCATGGTTCGATTAGTTCAGACTAAATTTATAATTAAACATTAATTAAACCAAATATTATTTGAATAAAGACATGATCAATTCATGATTCAACTAAGCTTTAATATAAAGGCATGTATAACCTACCTGTATTCCTGCCCAGCCTTTGTTAACATCATCCTCTTTGGAATCAGACTCATTTGCCCAACCCCACAAGATCCTCCTATTCCTGCTAGGGTCAAAGAATGACTTGGAAGCATAAAAGTTACCATAGTCATATCTAAGGCCACTCCAACCATCCACTGAAGTGTTGTCAGGTACATACTTATCCTTATTAGGAAAATAAGTTCCTAATGTATAGTACTCAAACCTAGTCACATCAAGGCTATTCTTCATAACATGCTTAACATGATCTCCAACAACACCCATGTCCAACCCTTCTTCCCCTTTCAAAGAAACCGGAAAAAAATCGGGGCACTCCCACATACCCGTTTTTGATGCTGAATGGATCGGGTGTTTGGCCCGAACCCATTTCACAAAGTCCAAACTCCTATACAAATATGCAATCCCTCTATGCTTCCTTCTACTACCAACCAACATTCTCCAGTGTCCATCTTTGCTCAACCACGCTGTTGTCGGGTCACGAAACGCGCTACCGTTGACACCCGGGTCAGCAATCACAATCGGGTTTAATGCATCCGGTTTTACCCATTTTCTGAGAAGCGGGTCGGATGGATCTTCAGGTACAGCATAGCATTGAACTTGTGTTTTTTTGTCATCAACAATTCCAGTGTATAGTATCACGGGTCCTTTACCCGGAACGATTGTGGCCGACCCGGACCAGCACCCGAATTTGTCGAAGGATTTGGACGGGTAAATGGCATGTTCAAGTGCTTTCCAGTTGATAAGGTCCCTTGAGACTGAGTGAGCCCAAACAATGTTACCCCAAACTGACCCATTTGGGTTGTACTGGTAAAATAGATGGTAGACTCCATTGTGGTACATGGGTCCTGTTTTGTTGCCATTTATTAACATATATAAGATGTTACCATTTACAAATATTTTATATGAATGAATGAACGGTCATTGAAAAAATGAAAAGAAAAGAATCAAAGTTTAATTCTGCTCTCACCATTTGGATCTGCATGTGATTGATGCGTCCATCACACCACATTTAAGCATCATGAAAGGATTAGAAAGCAAAGAAAGTAGTTAGCATTCATAGGCAATTAATTAATTAATGTAACCTCAATGGTACTTGAAATTACATATTTTTTTTAAAAAAAATTCTATTGTAAAATTCGATATAAGATCGAAATGTAGGAGTCAAATGTTTGATGCTGACAAAAGGAAAGTTTCACCTTTACACAATGTTTGAATGATTAAATCTCCTTCCAATTTCTCTCTTAAAAAAAAGAATGAATATAAATGACAGGAAAGAAAACAAGCTCTTGATTGTAAATGTTAATACTGAGATAACAATTTAAACGATCAATGTAATTAAGTTTGTGAAGCAATTTGTCATATATATTGACATGCAAATATTAGGAAGATACTATCATATATATACATAAGCATGTGTGTGTGATCCATAGCCCCCCAAACAACATTGGCAACGTAGGCAGAGGGACTAATTAATAAGGAGAAGAAGGTGCGAGCTAATTGATAGGAATAGAGGGGTAGGCCCCTTTCATTTCTAAGCATTGCTTTTGATTTTATTATGGTTAAAAAAAACAGCAAAAACCGAAGAAGAAGAATGATCGCTAGTCATTTTCATGCCATATATTTTGCCCTTTTAAATAGATAGTAAAGTATGTGGGGGTTCATGGTTACTGATAAGTTTATTTCATTTGTTAGCATAAAAATGTAAGAGATCGAAAAAGGAGATATGCGCACCAAGTGAATGCAATTTTTATAGATTACATAGGTTAACGATCGAGAGTGACTTTTTTTTTTCCATCCCTTTTACGATATCATCTTTGTAGTTAAAAAGGTAACCACGCACGACTAAAGAGATCTTCAACCACCTGACTAGGTGCCAAAACTTCAATATCATTATTATATTCGATAATATTCCTAGTCCCTACAAAGTCTGGAGTACCACCACTATAAGACCATACAAAGAGAGTACATATATAGGAAAAACTATTCCATGAAAAACTAAAGATAGAGATCATCGTCCCCACATACTCAAATCTATACAGCACTAACACGAGGTGGTTTATATCCTAGCTTGATGTCCAATAGAAGAGTTCCGCATGCATGATTGTGTGCGAAATACTACTTATATAAGCTTCCACGTCGCGCTGTATACCAAACTCATTTAATAATTAATACATTACTGAAAAGCGCTTAGTTCAAAAACACAAAATTGATCTCCACTACCCTTCTCTTTTTTAATTACCAAAATGAGGTCAAATGCTGGTCGGGAGCACATCACACATGGAAAGAAAAAGGAAAGTTATTCAAATCATCAAAACCCTTATATTTCAGAGAATTTTGCGTTAGGGACTCTTTATGGAATGGTATCAGACTACCAGAGCCTAATCTACATTATCAAATCAAGAATATGGGGTTGAAAAGCAAAGAGATTTACATTTTCACATTTTACTAGTTAATTTAATCTGTGCATTAGGGTTTTTAAAAATATTTTAGTATGCTTTAAAAATTTAAGTTAAAAAATTATTTTATAAATAAAAATAATAATATATGTTTGGAAATTTCATTATTAATAGTAAAGTTAACATAATTATTTTTAAAATAATACTTATTAAAATAACTTTTAAATGTTCGAAATTTTAAATTTTAATCTATATTACCTTTTAATTTTGTTTTCTTATTATTTTGAGATAAACTTATAATGTTATAAATCAAAATAATTGTACTTATGTGTGAACATTAGATACAATTGTACTCTCTAAAAGATGTACTATGTAGGGGTTGACCACCATAATTCCTAGCCCATCTCCTTTTTTCATTATATTCAAAAAATTCAGTATCAATACCTCATACCTCAATTGAATTTTCAGGAATTTTTTTATATAGAATTAGCATTTTTTATTAAAATTAGTTTTTAAATGGACATCAAATTTCAAATTTGGGTTCATAATTGCACATATTTTTTTATAAAATAAAGCCAACCAAAATATTTCATGATGAGTTTTGTTGTATAATCCTACTCATTTTTCTACTATTAAATAAAAAATATTAAATGAAAAGTAATACATTCAATATATTGAAAATATAAAAAAGCATTTAATAGTTTTTTTTTAGCAAGTGCCAAGTAGAAGGATTAATAGGATAACTGAGTAGAAGAATATAAAATTATTCCTAGAATATATATGATTAAAACATTGAAATTGTGATGCCCATTTAAAAACTAATTTTAAGGGGAAAAATGCCTATTCTATGAAGATTATCCTAAAAATTAGCATGTCCCTAACATTAGTTTTGGAATGGTGCAACTGTCAACCATACATAATTTTCAATGAAAGCAGGCCATTGTTGAACACACATCCCAATTCTAGTGCCGTTAAAAAGTTTAAGCCAAACTACAACAAAAGTGAGAAGTAAATATAATCACATTGAAAAGAAATTGTACTCAAAATGCTATAAATATATAATAGCAAGGGTAAAAGCAATATAAAAGAGAAATTGTGAACGTTACAAACCGTTGATCCAGTTCCTAGGAGGTTGAAAATGGTATCCAGTTCTGTGTCGATCGCTCACGGAAATCGCTGAAACGAATTGAAGATGTGGGTATATTTTATGAAACCCTTCAACTCCTTTGTTTACCAGTATCACGCTAAGGGAGAAAACCACCACAAAGATGGTGAAACACTTTGATAGACCCATTATATTAGAATAAACCAATACACAACATCAAATAAAACAAAACAGGAGGAAATAGAAATTATGAAGAAAAAGAGGTATCTATTGCCATTATTTATAGAGTGAAACTGAAGGGAGGGAAGAGGTTGATGGATAAAAAATATGATTTGGATAACTCCAAAAGTGCCGCAGTAGTTTTTTGTTCATTGTTTGCGCGATTCTCTCGGAAGATGGGGGAGTACCTGTTAGGCAAGTAGAGTCACTATTTTTTTTTTTTTTTTTGACACTATTTTAGTATACATAATGAAATAAAAATGGGTGGTTAATGAAATTTAGTTTCATATATAAATATTTTGAACGAAAAAGAAAAGAATTTAATTGGTATACACTATCAGTGTAAAGATTTTTTACATTGTCAACCAATCATAACTGGTCACATCAGCTAAAATATTTGAGTCTTATTCTAACTACCTTAAAAGTCACTTATACCATGATTTCTAATTGATTGACAGTGTAAAAAACTTTATACTGATACTGCATAGCAATTAAACTCAATAAAATCTGAATAGAATTTCTCCTAATCTCTATGCTTGTCGAGGGAAGTTGAATAAGGGAAAGAAAAACGTGGTTTAGTATCTGAATTTATGGTTATTGACTATTTTTGTGTGTGCAAAAGTTTATCCTCCAACCGATATTTGAAGACTAATATCTTTCGAAGTGAATTTTGCCTCTTCCAACAAAGTCTTTTCCATACATATGGCAAGAAACAAACCCCTGACAACATGTTTAAGAACTCAGTTATCTACCAATTGTATTGAGTCTTGTTGGTTCTTATTGATTTATTTTTAAAAGCTTAATTTTGATACACAATCATTATAAAGTTTGTTACACTATAAATCAAATTACATAAATCATTCTATGTGACTTTTAACTATAAACCGGTTTTAAGGTAGTTATGATGTGAAAATTTATAATTGATTGGCAGGATAAAAAGTTTGATGATACATACCAATTAAATCTTATTTTAGACTAAAATGTTTATTTTTGTATAAATGCTGATTGGATTTTTTTTTGGTACCCATGTGATAGGTGCGAAGTATCTACCGTTGTTAACAGTGACTAATTTCCGTCGGAAAACCTGAAGGCACACAAGGTGGATAGTCTCCTAGCTCCCAACCAGATTTTTTTCATTCGCAAAAGTCAGGATTCGAACCCCTAACCACTTGTTTAACGGCCCAAGTCCTTATCACTTGGACCAACCTAAGTTGGTAACTTTTTTTTAATTTATAGAACGAGATAGAAAAAACAGTGATGGGCCAAAAGGGTGGGAAGGAAATAGAAAATAGCTACATCTTCTCTTGTTTGAAAAATTAAAAAGAAAATGAAACACATGTAAAATAATTATTTTGACCCATAAAAAATCATTTCTTCTTATTTCCCCTCAATTTTGGAAGAAGAAAATTATATAAATTATATCATTGCACGACAAATCTTAAATAAAGAATAAGATAATTCAGGTTTAAAATAGAGTTTAATTGTTATACACTGTCAGTGTAAAATCTTTTTACACAGACATTCAATCATAAATTGTCATATCAATAAAAAAAAATTAGTTTTTATCCTAACTACCTTAAAAGTCAATCGTAACATGATTGATGATTGGTGATTGGTAGATAGTGTAAAAAACTTTACAATGTCATAACATAACAACTAAACTCTAAAAAATATTAATTGGTTTGAAGATTGCCTGGAGTAGGGGATTTAGATGCATCAAGGTGTATTCTGATAAGAGAAATGCTAACAACCGACTTTCTTTCCAACATTATCTTTCTTATTAGATGAAATTCATGTGGGTCCTACAAAATTCAAGGGGAACCCACATTAATTTCAACCAATAAGAGAGAGTGTGTTGGAAAGAGAGTGTTAGGGAGTGTATTGCTAATACTCCTCATTCTGATAATAAAACAATAGTGGAGCTTTTATCTCATGGATGTTGTAGCACCAATGCTTGATTTTCTCTTGTGGAGGCCATTCACAAAGTGCATAGAGGTGAAGAATCTATCTCATGGAATCATGCATGTGTTCAGGGAAGAAAATAAAGTTGCTAACTCTTTAGCAAAGTTTGGTTTATCTTTAGAGGCGGGTTCTAGCGTGCGTGAGACATAGAAGTTGCTCACCATGCACCAGCTTTAACCACCATTGGATCAAGTAGTCCCACCAGATTGCACCTACTACTGCCCACACCAGGATTTTTTTTTTTTTTTTCATTTCCTTCACCATCTTCAACAGCAGCCGCTCCCCTTTTCATCCCCTTTCCATTCTCTTGTTACTATGCAATTCAGGTAAAGGGGGAAAGATCGACGCCGTTATCACGGAGATGGTCGTTGCTATCCATCCATGGTGCCAGTAAACTAATAAAGTGTTGTATCACTTCAAAAATATTAAAATAACAACCATAAATTGGTTTCATTTTCAGCAAACTTGAACCAGAAAAAGAAAAAAGTTATGGACCAAATTGATGCAGTATTCAACAGGGGATAGATTGAAAAACAATACAAAAAGTCAAAAAAAAAAAAAAGAATTAATGAGTAGAGGGAATGCTCCATTCTTCTCTGTCGTGTGTCGTCCCTTCCAGTAGTGAGTCACTGCATGCTCTGTTCATCTTCGCCGTACACATTCTCCTCAACCACGCGAAACTTGACTCCTCCATTGGCCTTCTACACCGGCAACCATGAAAAAGCAGTCCCACCTCAAGCTACAAGGAAAAGGAGAGATCCCAAATGGCACCATCACTGCCATGGTCAAAACTGCAAGACCGACCACCTTCCTCCACTACATTGGCCACCGCAAGCCCAAATCCGAGCGCTGAATGAAGGGAGATGGACGGGCAGAGTGGAGGGCTCCCCACTACATTGGTCACCTCGAAGATCTTGACCCAATCTATGATGGTTCTTGTTTTTAGGAAGTTCGCCACCGTGGCTAGCGGCGGGAGGTTGTCATCGAGGGTTCCATAATTAATGCCACCGTTGGCGGTGAGTCATTACACTGGGCCACTGTAATGTGTGGCGGACAGAGACCGGCGCCGTCGTGACGGAGATAGATGGGAAAGGGCGGTGAAGGAAGGATCCAGAGAGTGAGAAAGGGGAGAAAAGGAAATGAAAAAAACAAATTAGTATGTGGGCAGGTGTATGGTAGTATCATGTGATACTACTTAATCAATGGTTATTTTTGGTTGCTCACGGTGAGCAACATCAGAAGGGTGCTCACCGTAGAAAAAGCTTATCTTTAGATTTGCATCTTAAGATTTTTGATGTTTCTTCTATGCCTATTTCTAATTAATGCCTTGAAGGTTGATGTAGCTAGTACTTGGTTCCCTATGGGGCTTTAATTGTTTTTTGGTGGGGAATTAACCCCTGTTTATCATTAAAAAAAAGAGTAACAATAATTTATTTTAGGGTAAACACATATCAATGGAATTCCTTTATGTAATGTAATAATATATTAAACAAGTAAGTATCTCTTATATTGTATGAGTATTTTTAAATTTGAAAAAAAAGTATGAAAAAAGTTAAACTATTTAAAATTATAAAAAATATAAAAATTAATTCAAGCAGAATATAAAATTAAATTTAATAGATAAAATATTTAAATCTAAAAGAATATATGCATAGTCCACAATTTAAATATTAACAAAGAGAAATTAAGAATGATATCCGTCATTTTATAAATGAGAATAGCTAAGATATTTAATCACTCTTAAGGGAATATATTCTTTTTTTTTTTATCTACTTCGAGGAGTATCATAACGCCAACCTGAAACGGATACTAATCTCCCGCGAGAGTTTGTTCGACACCTCGATGGGTGGCATCCCTCCCAACTGGGGTTTTTTTCATACCCAAGACTCGAAACCGAGACCTTGGTTAAAGGGCGAGAGGCCTTTAATCGCTCACGCCAACCTCAGTTGGTTAAGAGAATATATTCTGATTTAATATATAAGTGCATATATTTATCTTTTATAAATATTTATCTTAGAAAAGAAAACAATTAAATAGAAATAAACTAATGACCAACGAATTTGATAGTAATAACTATTAATTATTAGATTTGAATAAATCTTAAAATAAATAAGAATTAAATGCAAATAAGTAAAGGTGAATTCTCTAGTATCCCTAGGGTAACTTTATCCATCCTAGGTGGCCCAATTAGATAGTGAAAAACATTTCACTTGACTAACTAACATGACTCATTTTATTGAGATGGCACATTCCGGTTGGTCAGGATAACTTTTACCCCAAAATTATTGAAGGCACCATAAGTAAATGATATGCAGATTTGATAGTAATAACTACTAGTACTAATTAATAGATTTGAAAATACATTAAAAATTATAAAAAAATATCTGAATGCAAGTGACTTTGCATGGCTCAAAGAAGGAGGGTGGTTGGGGAGAATGACTTACCTTGGAAATGAGAAGTCTTGTTTAATATATAAGAGTTGATTAGTAGTAAAAAAAAATATTAAAATTAATATTAAACAATTAGTGCACAATCCTAAAATTAGTAGTTAGAATTAGACAATTAATACACAATCTTAAAATCGGTTTTAATAATTAGAAATATTTGTCATAAAATGGAAAATAATTAAATGGAAAAAGTAAGCAAATTTGGTAATTATATCAACTAATTGATGAAATTAGAGTAATTATTGTAACCATAATACTTAAAAAAATTGTCTTGAAAATAAAAAAATTAAGAAAATATATAAGCAGACTTGATACGCATTTGGAAAACAAAATGTGGTGCACTAAGGAAGAGAAAGTTTCTAAAGAATGACTCACCTTAAGATCAATAACTCAAATTTAATATATAGGAGTTGATATATAATATTATTGACTCACGTTAAGATTAATGACTCTTATCCTAAGTACCTTAAAAGTCATTTAAACTATAATTTATGATTGGTTGACAATGTAAAATATTTTATACGGACAAAGTTTCGTGTTTCTCTTTTTTATTAAACCGAAATAATGATGTGTCATTGATCAGTGTAGTCACATCATTAATTTTGTTAGAAGATGACTAATTAAGCCGTAAGAGAAGAATCACATCAAAAGTAATTTATAAAATAAAAGACTACATTCATAAAAATAAAAAACAAAATACATATTTTACTTAGTAAATAATAATAATAATATTAATAATAATTCAACTATGATTGATCGTAATGGAAGTGGACTGTAATCTCAAATGATTTTCATCTGCAATATTAAGGATTCGAATCCTGAAATCGTCATTTTTAATAGAACTTTATCTAAATCACTATCCTCAACTTAAGGGTTAATTTCTCAACTTATCGGTGGAATTCCCTCCTCAAATACCAAAATGATAATAATAATAATAATAATAATAATAGATTTTGTTGCAATACATTATATTCCGTCACATATTTGGGCATCCATCATGCTGTGCATGTCAATTCGCATTCACAAAAAGTTGGAAGACATGGCAAGTTCAAAACGGTTAATGTGGGACGAAAGTGAATATGCCCTATGACAGTTTGCCCACTACAGTGTTAGTCACAATCTTAACCAACATACTAAGTCTAAGGATATTCAGGTGACAAAATAAAGAACCAAGCACCTCCTACCCCAATTGCAATCACAACTCGCCAGAACCCACAGAGGATAGCACCTTTTTTTTTTTACGGAAGGATAACACCTTTTCAAGTTTAGGGATAATATAATTTTAATAAAGAGATTAATCTTTTATATGATGTTAATATAAACTTATTATATAATTAGTCAATTATAAGTCATCATATATAATATTTTTTAAAATAGTTATTATAATAGTTAAATATCTTTTTAATATAATAAGATATGATTAAATGATACTATAAAATATTTTTATATTAATAATACATTTAAGTTAAATTATTTAATGAGTCTAATTTTGATACGTTTTCATTGTAAAGTTTTTATACCGTTAACCAATCAAAAATCATCTTATATGTGACTTTTAATAAGATAATTGTGAAGAGTCAAACATTTTTAATGATATGACAATTTATGATTGATTGATAATATAAATACTATTTACAATAATAATGCATATCAATTATATCCTAATCTAATTTAAGTACAGTTCATACATGTCATCAAGCTTGTGCTGCAAAACACGTATCAGAACATGAACACTTGCTTTCATAAAGGGTACTTCAAGATACAATAAATAATGGTATCTTGGTAATAAAATAAGAAAAATATTTTATCAAAACAAAAATAAGAAAATATACTTTTTGATCAATAGAGAAACATTTTTAATGTAAAGTTTTTTACATGTTAATTAATCATAAGTTACCTATATATAATTTTGAAGGTTGCTATTATAAGAGTAAAATAATTTAATGATATGGCGATTCATGATATTGACCGACAATATAAAAAAAATTTATACGGACAATACATAATAATTAAATCATTACATACACAAAACACATATTTATTTTTCTAAAACAATCATGTGTAACCAAAAATATATATAATAAAATAGATTTAATAGCAATACACTATTAGTGTAAAGCGTTTTAATAATATCAACCAATCACATAATGTGATATCATTAAAAACATTGGACTCTTATGATATTCACCTTAAAAGTCACACATGTGGTAGTGATGTCTGATTGATTAGCAGTATAAAAAACTTTATACTAACAATATCCAAATTAAACTGAGAAAATAAAATGTGTAACTCATTTTTCCAAGAAAAGTTTGTGTATACTCTCACAATAATACATTCAATTTATTAAAACTAGTCGGTAGACGCAGGGTGCATTTAGAATAGCTTATGAGAATAGCTTATGGAAATAAACTTATGTAAATAGTTTATGATTTTCCTATAAGATCTTTTTAGCTTATTTCCAGAATCTTGTCAGAGAAGCTTATGAAAATAAAATATTTTTAACTTATTTGAAATAGAGCTTATTGAATAAGCACTTAATTAAGCGATGTATCCAAATGCACCCTCAGTAAAGCGCAATTCTTTAATATTAATATATATTAAATTATCAATGATTAACTAAATATTTTAATATATATGTGCAATTTATAATATATATTTATATGCAGCATGTATTATGCTTTTAACCTAAGTACGGTGAGTTTGTTTGCAGTTTCATCCTTTTCGGTTTTTAGCAATTTTGGATCTGTATTGTCATTGATGTACTCTATCAATTTGAATGAATGAATGTCTTTCCTTATAAAAAAAAAAATTTATATGCCGCATATTATAACTTTAAATTGTTCCATTTCTTCGCATTTAATATAAGAAAACATTAATAATCATGGTTTTTACATTATTATCGTAAATAAAAAGAAAAATACGAACTTTTTAATAACATCATACGATTTAGTGGGAGGGGACAATATACGACAAAACATTAATATGATTTGCTCTATTACAAATTGAGATATGAGATGCAATATATTGGAATATGATCTCTTGAGTGTGAGTAATAGATGACTAAAATTTAATACTAATATGTACGAAGATTATTAATTGCCACCACCTTTCTTATGGAATATATGTATTCTTCCTTCCATGCTTTCATAAATACTAATAATTTGAAAAAGGTAAATTTATTAGCAAAATAAATGTATAGGATATGTTATTTGCTCAAAGCTGTGGCACAATAAAACAAATAAATTTCTTCCACCCTAAAACTTGAGTTCCGAGTCCGAGTTTAGTTAGTGCTCGGGGTTGTGGTCCTTTCCAGAGAATTGCTTTTCCTTGCTCTCCTACTTGGCCTTGCTTTATAGTCAAGCGTAGTAACCGCACCTTCATCCATTATTATTGTGCTAGACTCAATTGTTGGGTATTAAAGTGACAGAATAATATCAAGCAACTAAAATAAGAGATGAGAAAATAGGAATTGAACATACAATATTTATGTGGAAACCCTCAACAGATAAGGAAAAAACCACGGGGCAATAGTAGAAGATTTTCACTATGTGGAAGAGATTACAAGACCTCTCTCTAAATACAAGAAGAGAACAATAACACCCTCTCTTGAATATAAGAGAATACACACAAAGAGAAACCTCACAAGAGAGACTATCTCTCTCTCTCTGAATTTTTTCTCTTACACTCACTCTTTGCTGGGATGCATTTTCTGAGGAGCAAATGATCTCTATTTATAGAGAAGTTTGCAAGCATTGCATTAAATGTTTCCCTACCGCCAACCACCTGCCCATACTTTCTCCATCATTTAGCCAATTTCTTTGACTTTCACTAAAGCCAAAAGTGGCTTTACATCATTTTCACGTTCACAATCTCCCACTTAAAGTCACTTTTGTGAGCTTTTCAAAATCTTTCTACCTTGCCAATTTCTTGTTGCTTACGTTTTTGATAGGCCATAGGAGGATCGATACCATATAAACTTGTCAGCATTGATTGGCTTCGTCATAACATCTGCTAGGTTGTCTTTGGTGTGAATCTTCTGCATATCCACACTCCCTTCCTCTACCTTCTCGAACAAAGTGATATTGAACACCTATGTGTTTTGTCCTGGAATGAAAGGCTGGATTCCTTGCAATGTGCAAGGCACTCTGACTGTCACAGTACACAATAATTTGCTGCTGCCTATGCCCGAGTTCTTCCATTAACCTTTGAATCCAAATTGCTTCCTTGCATGCTTGCGTAGCTGCCATGTATTCCGCTTCTATAGTAGATAGAGCTACAACAGTTTGTAATTTCGATAACCAGCTTATCGCTCCTCCTGAAGTGTGAACACATAGCCAGTAGTAGATTTTCTCTTATCAAGATCACCTGCAAAATCTGAGTTGACATAACCCCTTCTGATCCTCCATAACATAATGCAACACCCGAGGTTCCTTTGATATACCTCAGGATCCTCTTAACAGTATTCCAATGCTCTCTACCAGGATCTTCCATAAAGCGACTAACCACTCCCACTGCTTGCGCAATGTCTGGTCTTGTACATATAATGGCATACATAAGGCTTCCCACCGCTGATGCATACGGTACTCGAGACATTTCCATCCTCTCTGCTTCACTGCTAGGACTCATACCTGAGGATAATTTATAACTGACAGGAAGTGGGATAGAAATTGGCTTACAATCTTGCATGTTAAAGCGCCGCAAGACCTTCCTTAGATAATTCTTTTGAGAAAGCCAAACCTTCCTATCTTTTCTGTCTCGGTGAATTTACATCCCTAAAATCTTGTTTGTTGGTCCCAAGTCCTTCATATCAAACTCCCTAGCCAACTGTGCCTTCAATTCTTGGACTCGATCTTTGTTGGGGCCTACCACCAACATGTAATCCACATATAACAGCAAAATGATGAAATCATTATCATCAAACCTCTTGTAGTATGTACAATGGTCTGAACTCAGTCTGTTGTCTTTAAGGCTAATTATGAAGGAATCAAATCTCTTGTACCAACATCTTGGCGCCTGCTTTAGACCGTACAGAGATTTGGTCAACCTACAAACCAAGTTTTCTTTTCCTTGTTCTTTAAAGCCTTCTGGTTGGAGCATATATATTTCCTCTTCAAGTTCTCCATGAAGAAAAGCAGTCTTTACATCTAACTGTTGAAGATGTAAATCAAATACAGCACACATGGCCAACACTACTATGATAGTAGTGAGTCTAACCACTGGAGAGAATATCTCATTGAAATCAATACCTTCTTTCTGAGCATATCCTTTGACCACCAGTCTTGCACGATACCTTTCCACTTGATCATTGCCATCTCGTTTGATCTTATAGACCCATTTGTTCCCGATGGCTTTTCGACGCTTCGGAGGTTCAACAAGTTCCCATGTTTTGTTTCTATGTAAGGCTTCCATTTCTTCTTGCATTGCTGTCATCCACATAGAAGCATCTGAACTGCTTACAGCCTCCTGAAAGGTTGATGGCTCCCCTTCTTCTGTTAGAAGACAATATGCATCGTGGCTTGCCATTACATAGTCTGAGTGCCATGATGGTGTTCAGATCTGACGTGATGATCGTCGAACTTCTATATTATCAGCCTCATCTGGTACTCGTTCCTCGGGCACTGGTTCTGCCTCAGAAGAATCATCTTCTCCAGACTTTCTTTCTATTTGTACTGCAGTAGTTTCTTTGGTAGTGCTGTCATTTTTCTGCTCACTCTGCAGTTCATTTTCTGCAAAGACTACATCCCTGCTAACAACGACCTTGCGGGCAGTGGGGTCTCACAAGCGATACCCCTTGACGTTGTCAGCATAGCCCAAGAATATACATTTCCTGGATTTTGGATCCAACTTTGTTCTTTCTTAGGAATTGTACATCACGTACACAAGACATCCGAACACATGTAGAGAAGAATAATCAGCTGGCTTTCCTTTCCACATCTCCATTGGTGTCTTTAAACTAATCGCTGTTGATGGTGATCGATTTATCACGTAACATGCGGTTTTGACTGCTTCTGCCCAGAAAGATTTGGCCACTCCTGCTATTCTCAGCATAGCTCTTGTTCTATCTAGGAGAGTTCTATTCATCCGCTCTGCTACACCATTCTGTTGAGGTGTATGTGCAACTGTGAATTGTCTTACAGTACCCTCGTGTTTGCAAAATACTAGAAAATCGCCATCTACTTATTCTCCTCCATTGTCTGTCCTCAAGCACTTGATTCTTTTGCCAGTTTCAAGCTTCACTTGTGCTTTAAATTCCTTCAATACTGGAAACACATCCGACTTCTTCTTGATTGGGTACACCGATAATCTTCTGGAATAATCATCAATGAATGACACAAAATACTTTGCTCCACCCAGAGATATTTCTGGTGACTCCCACACATCAGAATGGATCAAGTCCAGTATGTGTTTGCTTTTAGTATTTACTCTAGCAAACTTCAATCTATGCTGCTTACTTGTCACACAGTGCTCACAGAAAGGTAAATTTACAGTCTTGAGCCCGGACAAGAGATTGCGTTCTTCAAGGACTTTCAAGCCACGTTCCGACATATGGCCTAGTTTGCGATGCCACATCATCGTTGTTTCTTCTTGGCTTGCTGCTGCAACTGATGCATCTGCCTCTTGCAACGTATCTCCCAAAAGCATGTACAGATTACTTGTGATCTTCTCTGCTTTCATTACCACAAGGTTGCCTTTCACTACTTTTAAGATTCCACCTTCAGTGTGGATCTTACACCCGAGGTCATCCAATTGCCCAACGGACAATAAGTTCTTCTTCAATCCCTTCACATGTCGTACCCCTTGAATTTTGGGAACAATACCATCATGCATCTTTAATCTAACAGTACCGACTCCAGCAATTTTTAAGGCATGATCATTTCCCATGAACACAGATCCTTCCGAGAAAGGCTCATAAGTGCAAAACCAATCTCGGTGTGGAGTCATGTGCCATGTTGCACCTGAATCCATTATCCAGACATCATTGAGTTGTCTTCCGCCTTTAGAGCTGGTTGTTGCTTCGCTATATAGGATTTCTCCATCATCTAAGGTACTTGCAACACATCCTAGAGATGTTGAAGCTTCAGAAGTTTTCTCTGCATTCTTCTTGTTATGCCAACACTCCTTCTTCAAGTGCCCTCTCATGCCACAATTGTAGCATTTGAGATTCTTCTTTCTTCGAGATTTTGATCTACCATGATTTTGACTCCCACTGGAGCCACGTTCCGTTGGTCTGCCTCTCGTCATCGTTAAAGCCTCTGCTTGCTTTGAACTCTCTAACCTTTCTTCCTTATTCTTGCGCCTGGATTCTTCTTCAAGAATAGCACCGGCAACATCATCAAAACGCAGAGAGTCAGCAACGTTGTTATTTGTGATGTTGATGATGAGTTGATCATACGAATCTGGTAAACTCTGAAGTAGAAGTTCTGCACGTTCATTTTCTGCTATTTTAAAATCTGACGCTGTGAGCTGAGCAAATAGCGTATTTAGAGTGTTGATGTGATCTGTCACCGATGTGGATTCACTCATTCGAAGAGTGTAGAGTCTCCTCTTCAAGAATATTTTGGTATGAAGAGATTTGACCTCGTACAATTTAATAAGAGCATCCCAAATCTCCTTTGCAGTCTTCTTTTCTGCAATACTTGACAATACTGAGTCTGCCATCGCTAGGTGCAAATTGGCAACAGCGTTGTCATCCATCTCTTTCCACCTTTGATCAGTGATATCTGAGGGTCTACCATCAATCGCGTCTAGGCAATTATCCTTCCTCAGAACTGCCCTTATCTTCAATTTCCACAGGGAGAAATTACTCCCATTGAACTTCTCAATCTCAAATTTTGCTGCCATGGTTTTACACCAAATTTTTCCCGTGAACAATACCGTATACTGGAATAGTGACCGTAGTCCGTAAATAGTACACCAGGTAAGTTCCCAGAAAAGAGAGGTGGGTCACTAATAGACACACTTAAATACCAAGTCTTTCCTCGCCAGAACTTTCCTAGACATGCACTTTCACACTACCACACTTTATTTCCAGCAACAAGAATAATTTTTTTCTGATGTGAAAGATCAGATGATACTGCAACCACAGAGCATACTAAGAATTTTCTTATGAATCCGGCACCTTATCAATTTGCCGCAGCGGAATAATGACCACGAACCAATGGCTCTGATACCACTGTTGGGTACCAAAGTGACAGAATAATATCACGTAGCTAAAATAAGAGATGAGAAAACAGGAACTGAACATACAATATTTACGTGGAAAACCACGGGGCAATAGTAGAAGATTTTCACTATGTGGAAGAGATTACAAGACCTCTCTCTAAATACAAGGAGAGAACAATAACACCCTCTCTTGAATATAGGAGAATACACACAAGGAGAAACCTCACAGAAGAAACTATCTCTCTCTGAATTTTTTCTCTCACACTCACTCTTTGCTGGGATGCATTTTCGGAGAAGCAAATGATCTCTATTTATAGAGAAGTTTGCAAGCATTGCATTAAATGTTTCCCTACCGCCAACCACATGCCCATACTTTCTCCATCATTTAGCCAATTTCTTTGACTTTCACCAAAGCCAAAAGTGGCTTTACAGCATTTTTACCTTCACATCAATATTCCTAGGGTGCCTGTAACCGTCGGAAGGAGCCCTGCCATTGAGCCGTCTTGCTGAGCTTCCCTCCAAGGCGGAGAAGTTGGAGGGGCTTGGCCCTAATGGACCTAGGTCTTGTACAGGTTGAACCGGCTCATTTAAGTCTGAGGCCAACCTTGGATCCCATTCTAAGGGACAACCCAACCTATTTAATAGCAAAATTATTAACTGGTTTGATTATATAATCAGAACTTGGAAAGCATTTTCAACCTTAATTAAAGTAGTCAATGAGCCCCAAAAATATATGTCCTTCAAAAAGCTTTTAAAGACCCTCCAAATATTCGATAAGCAAGTACAATCTTCATTACAAGGGATAAGGTAACTGCCCTAAAAAGGATGGAAAGAATAAAATTAGGAAAAGTTTTTTTAAAAGTAAAACTTGTCTCTACAATAAATAAAGTGGTATTTATCCTAATTCATTTAGTGAGTTAAAATATATGCTCTTGTTTGCTCACTTTAGAAACATTTATTTTAGAATTTATCCATAAAATTGAACTGCATGCTAGAGCGCTATCTAAAAAACTAAAACTAAAAACAATAATTAACCTATATTTGATCCCAAGATGGGATTAAAATTAGTACTTCGGCTATATTTCACATTACATCTTATCACCTGATGATTCAAGCTCCGAGCTATTAATGGTAACAAAACAATATAATGTTACAGATACAACTGTGATTCCGTAAAAGGATTCCCAACCAAGCAAGTTATTACCGCCATTCGTTCAGTTGGCTGAGAGGAGAACGTGGAATAAGGGATGGTTTCAACTCCTTTACATTAGGAGATTCATACGAATTATTTTCCCGGAATTCCTCAACAAGGGCTTCTATTGGCAAGGATCGAAGAGACTCAATTGTCCCTTTACACGGAACATCAGGCTCGCACCTTATTGGTGTAGTACCACTAGGCTCATAGTCCTGCAAGACACGAGGAAGCAACAAGTCCCATACGTTTCATCAAATGCTAACAAATGTTAACAATGCCAATTTATTAAA
Source organism: Ammopiptanthus mongolicus (assembly GCA_039655645.1). Classification (NCBI taxonomy): domain Eukaryota; kingdom Viridiplantae; phylum Streptophyta; class Magnoliopsida; order Fabales; family Fabaceae; genus Ammopiptanthus; species Ammopiptanthus mongolicus. Next base: position 5,903,559 of record CM077351.1, on the reverse strand, counting down.
ATATGAATTTAATCTTCAGAGAACTAAAAAAGAATACCGAGTCAACCTACCCTATATTGCTGCTGAAAAGTTTCGCATGCCTTGTGTTCAATGGAAGCAGCTTGGCCAGCGTGGTCCGCTCTGAACGTCTCAAGTGTAGTAGCATGAGTTTTCACCACAGTAAACATGCCAGTTATGCACTCCTGCTCTTGAGCAGACATGGCTGCAAAAAATACCCAAACAAAAAAATCACATTTATGCAAAATATTTAAAAGGGGAAAAAGTGAGATATTGGTAATTCTCAGCTCCGTAGATGTTTGTTAAACCGTTTTAGATAAGGTGTTTGCAATTTGCATGGTTTATTTAATAACATAATAAGGTATGTAAGTAATCAGGATCACACAACTTCAACTGCAGAATTGTTAAATCAAGAAGCCAAAATTCAGAACACAAAACTCACCACCAAACCGCTCAAGAAGATCGTCGCTGTTCTTCGCAACATCTTCCTCAGCTGCAACTCGGGCAGATTCGATCTCATTGTTATGTTGCATATTGTTATCAGAAGCATCCCTGTATTACACATCACATTAAACCTATTGATGAGAAGACTAATAGAGTACTAGTTGAGAGAACAGTAAATACCGCCATAAATAACACAAGCAAAACCTTGGGCAAAACCAAAACCATGTTATAACACCCTCACCACCCCACAACCCCAACTAACCGCAGTTTCCGTAAACATGGGCAGGCAGCATAGACATAATTATTACAATCAGTTGACCACAAACCTGATAAGTGACACTGCTGCTGAAATATGTTTGGCCCCCATCTCATTTACAGCCTCATGTGTCCTCTTTGTATGTACCGAAGCTGACTCAGCAGTATTAACACTAAAGGATTGAAAGAAGATAGTTGCATTGTTAGTGTGAGAAGATCTAGATCTAGAAACCATGAAGAAACAACACTTACCTCTGCTGCAGGAGTGCCTCCATACGACAATGCTTGGCTGCAGAATAATCAGCATTGTCTTTGGCATCTTTTTCAGCTTGCACGCAAAAGGCCTGCCATTTCCTTTTTGCATGGGTCACAATATCTCCCACTGATGAAACATGTCCATCCAAGAATGATTTGTTCATAATGCCACTCTCTCTAAGATCAACAAGCTTTGCATCCACCTGCAATGTCAAGCATGGACGCATGATGACAATTTAATAGAGAGGAATATGAAACTCCCACCCATCCGGGCCCAAAAAATAAGAAAGAAATATGAAAAGAACACTCAAGACAGACCAGATCCATTTGACGAGAAATGTGATTAGAAACTAAACTAGTCATATCTGCAATAAGTTTCTCTGTATCAGATCTGGACTGCTCCTGTACAGAATAGAAAAAGATGTACACATCAGAAGTCAACACCCATAAAGCATCTTTCAAACACATATGTTAATATTACATTATAACCTCATAAGCTTTTTTAAAGTCAGCAATGCTCTTCATTTGCTTATGATCAGCCTGTGATGCAAAGTCTTCAAGCTTTTTGGATTCTTCCAAAAGCTTATCCACAAATTCTTGAGAGCGCTCAGATATATCCTTTATTTGTTCAATACTGAGATTAAATCTCTTTCATTTACAATACACAGAACAAAGCACAAAAACATCCGTCAGAACAAAGAAAATTGAAGTAAAAAACTGTAGAACACAAGATATGACTGAATTGTTAGAATTTATAATAATAATAAGATAGACAGAAGAAAAATTTAAGTACATGGCGCAGTTCCCTTGCAAAAATTGCCGCTTCACCCTGCTGAGTTGAAAGAGAATTCTGAAGATCATCAAATATTGAATCACTTGCCTCAGATGCAAGAAACTGATCCACCAGAGTAAAATAATTTCTATTAGGGTTGAGTAAGAACAAAAAATGTCCAAAAGACATAATAGTAAAATAAAATGGATTAGTTGAAACATACTTCTTCAATAGAATGACCATTAGAGGATATAACAGATGATAATTCTTCCAAGGAAGCATCAGAGCTCGCCTTATGCAAACGCACAACATTTTGGATTGCCTCAATATGCGATATATACAAGGCCCTCAGAGCTGTCACTTTCTTTTTCAAATCAATAACCGTCTACCCAAAACAAAAAGAATTCAGAAAATTCAGAAATGAAAGTTAACAAGAAATGTAAAACCATGAAGCAAAAAGCGAAAAACTAAGAAAAACGAATATAAAAAAACGAAACACCAATAGAAAAAATTGATGCACGAACCTTATCATGAACGCCCAAAAAAGAATGACAGAGCTTCTCCACACATTGTAGGTGTTCATTCTGTTCAGACAATGATGTTGCAACAGTGTTGCAAAGAGAACCAACCTGCTGGGCAAGCTCTACTTGAAAATTGTTCACCACAGCTCTGTTATCCGAGTTCAAGTTGTCTTCTCTACCTATACATACCAGAGAAATAAATAACTTACTAAGTGCATCTTAGATTCTTAGTCAATCAAAGCAGAGAAAGAATTAAAACCCCGCACCGATTTTCAGGTACAGTGAAGCATTATCCTGAAGAGCTTTCTCCAAATCAGCTCGTAAGACACATGCTTGATGAGCCAGAGCATTTTCTGTCGCACATAATTAATTACATCATCCCAAAGGAAACTTACAGAAGAAACAATGATGGAAACACAGGCATGCATACCTGCTTTTCTCTGCTCAGAAATGATGAAGTCTTTCTCTTTCAGGGTGTACTGACATTTCTTTAATTCTTCCTCTGTGTTGGCAAGCAACTTGCTGGTGTTGTTCAAGTTTTTCTGTGTAGTTTTTCATCTTTTCCTCATAAGCATGCAATTAGAATTTCATAACAATAAAGGACGAAAAAATAGATAACTCACCTCAGTGGTATCAAGTTTTTTTCTCAAATCAGAGCACTGCCGAACTTGGTCAATGTATTTGCTCTGCAAATCCTCAATTTGCTGGTCGAAACATATAAAACAAGTCAAGCATAACAGGAACAACAAGCAGAAGTATAATATCTTCAATCCATAATGATTTTTTAAAGAAAACAAACCTTCTGATTAGTTTCTATTGTCATACCCATCTGCTCAATCTGATCTGCCATAGCCTAAATAAAAGAAAAACACGCATTAATTGAAGACCCTTAGAATAGTGATTTAAACAAACAGACCACGAATATAAATACCAAACCAATTTATACCTATAAATGAACAAAAGAAAAAAATGCTACGAAACTAGTAATGTCAAAGTTGCACTAAATAAAAAATTGTTGCTGTGATCTCTTAAGCTGAAAGTTACATGGAACATAAGTTCTACTCTTGATGAATGTATGTGAAATTAACAATATTACAGCGTAAAGGTAACAGACAAAAAGGAGAAAAAATAACCTTTTTTTCATTCTCCTCCTGATAGTATCTTTCCTTTGGTATATAGACTCCATTTTTCTCCCGGGTAGCATAAACCTCTGATCAAAGTCACAAATTTCATCAACAAAAAAGAATTTGGGCAAGAAATGTGACGAGCACAAGTAATTCTTACTTTGGCAACCACATGACAACAAAGCAACTCACCGGCCTTAAGGCGTTCGATTTCACCATAAAGATCCTTGATAAGAGTTGTTTTCATCATTTTTTGGTTAACCTAAAACAGTCAGAAGAAAAAAGAGGAGAAAAAAATGCTCAACGAATGGCAACACAAACACATCAAAGCAAAATGAAAAGTATCCTCATATCTTGCAGATCTTATTCTAGGAAAAATAACACGGCAAAGTGCCAAACGGCCCAAACCAGAGCTAACTTGTTAGTAACAGCTCCATTCTAAAAGGAAAAATGGCACTAAAAGCACTCAACCTGCCGCTGCCCACTTGAACAAAATGAACTGAAAGAACCAATGATCATAAGATTTTGACACAACATAAAGAATTATTTCATCCCAATAATGGATCAGATAGAGTAATCAAATCAGTCCCTGGTTCAATAAACTTTTTTTAAACAATTTTACCATATTTTTAGTTATGGATTATGAATTATGAATGCAGTCAATGTACAATAGAAAAGCAATAAAAAACATGACTCATGTGATCCTTTTACTAATAACACATTCATATGAAATATTTGATAGGTATATGACTATTACTGAAGATGCATTGTTTAATAAAAATTCTTGACTCTCAAGTCACTCAATCAATAACAAACCTCGGGCTTATTTCTAATGTTCTTTGCCCTGTGCGCATAATCCAGTGTGCTCAAAGTTTCTTCTAAGCAATGAACAGCAGGAGACACTGTCGCTATGATGCATGTCTTGGTTCTTCCCCCAAGTGAATCACGCAGTAAACGCGTCAACTTGCTATCCCTAAATACCAACTTTACATGTAAGCATACAAAAAAAAAAAAAAAGAGGATAATCTCAAGCAGAGAATTAGAGAATGAAGCATTGTCTGTACACTAAAAAGAGTCCCCCAAAAAAACCTGTAAGGAATATGACCAAGGTGCTCCACAAGTGCATTGATAACCCGCCCTAAAGTAAGCAAACTTTTATTAATTTCTCCCGCTTCTCTTGCACGACCCTAACATATAATACAAAATTCAACTTACAGACTTCAAAAATATTATTTATTAGCAAATTCCCAGGTTGTACTTGTATAGTATACTAAACAAATGGTATGCCCATAATGTATTACCTCCCTAGCACCAGAACGAGATATATTTTCTGATCCAGCTAGATCCACCAAATTCAGTTTACCACATTTTATTAGATCTTCACCCTCAGGGGTTGCTTCCTTAATGTGGATTGTAATAGAAAATAATGAATGTGACCGACTGAAAAGAAAAATCAAATCTTAATAAAAGATCGTAAAAGATCATACTTTGACAATCTGTCACAATTCAAGAAACAGAAAGCAACCGTTACCTTGACTGTTTGTTCAATAAAGTTTCAGCAGTACGCCGTTTGGAAGACCCCCTTTCCAGGAGAGTAAAAATCTCATTAGCACTAGTCACAATTTCTTCCTCCAAACCTCTTACAAGAACTCCACCTTTACCATCCTCCATAAGAGGCAGCTGTTTTTTTTGCTTTTCTTCCAAAGAAACTTTTGAAAGTTCCTCTGGGGCAAGCAAATCAGTGATCTCTTCATTGTACAATTCTAAAAAAGTGACTTTGACACTATACTCAGCATTCTGACTCTCAAGTGTGTCAAAAATCTGCTTAACAGCCCTTGGAATGACTCCTGCACCTGAAGGCAACTCTCCATTGGGCCCACTCTGTAGTTGAATAGTCAAATGAAGTAACTATTATAACTGATTATTAGTGTGCAACTGTGCATGTTGCACTTAGTGAATGATTATGAGATAAAGTAAGTGAATTTAATTGTTATGCACTGTCACTATAAGTTTTTTATGATATCAACAAATCAGAAATCATGGTATGAATTATATTTAAGGTAGTTAGGATAGAGTCCACATTTTTACTTATGTGACAATTTATGATCGGTTGTAAGTGTAAAAAATATTTTGACTGAGAGTGCATATCAATTAAATCCAAAGTGTATACATAAACACAATCATACCTTTGCCCTTTTGCATTCACCTTCCATTGTGTAAGTTTTTCCAGTACCAGTTTGACCATATGCAAAAATGGTACAATTAAATCCCTCTAGAACTTCATTTACAATAGGGATAACAGCTTGTTCATAAAGATCTTTTTGTTGTGCAGAAGGACCAAAAACCTACACATTATACCATGAATATATTTCACTTCACATCCTAAAACATAAAACAATAATTTGGAACTTTATTACTTATTACTTCTCAGATAAAGACCTAGAATGTTAGAAACATAAGGAAATGAATAGAAAAAAAAAGGACCTTATCGAAAGTGAAAACCCTATCCATGTGCTTGCCGGCAATGTTCTGAGACACTGCTACTTCTCTATTGTATTCGTTGCAAGTCAACACTTGTGGCACATTGCTACGCAACTCTTCCTCACTAAACGGCCTGCAAAAAAAATAAATAAATAAATAAATCAACGAGAATGTTCTAGAACAAGTTCATTATGTATAAAAAAAAAGCTTATGAAAAATCAACGGAATTAGAAGAGGGATTGAATACCTGCAACGGAGGAGGACCTGAACGTTAACACCTTTCTCTTTCTCTTGACGACAGGACATTTTCGATTCAATTGTTGTTAGATCCGATTCAGAAATTAGCGAGCCTCTCTGTGTGTTGTTGTTTGAGTCTGAACTCTGAACGAGGAAGATAGCGGGGTTATGGGTTTGAGAATTTGAATTTTCGAGAGCCGCTCTTCGCCACCTTACATATATATATATATATATATATATATATATCTACGGCTCTCCTATTCTGAATCGCAATCTAACGGTGTTCCCAATTCATCTCACCATTTTGCCCCTGTCGTTCACCTTTTTTGGTGTTCCGAATTGTCGTTTACTCGTTTAATCACTGGACTTAATTAATTGGGCTAGCCTAACTGTTCATACTTGGACTCCATAGATAACTAGTTTCGGCCCAACGAGCCCGCACCATGGTTTTTTTCTTCCTTGAGCGTGTAAATTGAATGACCAATTGAAAGAGTTTAAATGGAAAAGACAATTTGCATTTTACAATGTCCTCCTCCTTTTGGTTAAAATAATTTTAAATAGATATCCTGCAACAGTCCTGTCCAATCAAGAATATATGTTTTTCACATGTTTATCTATTTATTGAATGGTCTAATTGGTTAAAATGTCATTTTCTTTTGATGGGGCGTGAGAGGAATACGGGAGAGGGATTATTATTAAAAGTATATTTAAAAAAAATAGTTTAATTAAATATTTATTTAATAAATATTTATCATATGATAGCTTATAATTTATTTTATAAGTTTTCTTAACAAGTTTATTGAAATAGGATAAAAAAACTTATATTAAGGCTTTAAGTTATTTTCATTACGTATATGATAAAATAAACTTAAATAAATTATCATTAAACTTTTTCAAATGCCCCTAATTTATGTAGCGTAACCAACACCTATAGGTAGTTTTGTTAATGTTTGAAGTATCTATTGTGGCTAGATGGAATTAATTTCATGCTTTAAAATGGAATTAAACATTCAAAAATATGAAGAAGATATACGTGTAATTTGAGTTGCTAGGTAAGCTTGAGGTGGAATAAGTATTTTCACGGAAAAGGTATTATGGACATGGTGGGTGGTGGAGCTATTGTTTGCATTTTTGAGTGGGTTTTTGCAATGAGGCAGTGATGGAGTTTAGGGTTTGAAGAAGGAAAAAAGAAGAAATAAGTAAGAGAAGGAATAAGAGAAAGAAAGAGAAAAGTAGAGAGAGAAACGATTTTTGATGGGTATATCCAGTTTCCAGTAGGTATACCCAGATTCTGGTGAGTTAACATCATAGATCTAACACGGTTATAACAGTGTTGATGCGAGGAAAGGACAAACTTAGAACAATTTCAAAACTTAAAAGACCAAATCAGGACGAAAAATAAAAAAGGGACCAATCAAAATCTAAAATAAAAATAAAAGACCAATAATGGTTGTGAGAACTCATTGTTGAATATGAGCTATAGTGGTTATAGCTAGAGCATTGGCTGCATAGCTTGCAAGGGCGATGAGAGATCCCTCTTAGGACCCTCCTCGTAAATATTACAAGCCTTGTTATAGATGTTAAAAAGTTGTACCCCATCACTAAACAGTCGATTATCGAGACTCAATTGGTGACATGGACTCCTCCTATCACGGGCAACGTCACTCTCGACATAGATGGTAGCTTTTTGGGAAACCCATCTCGGGACTGGTTATGGTGGTGTTATGCAAAGACATGATGGTTCTTGGGTTATGGGTTTTGCTTGATATTTTGGCATTTCCAACAACTCACACATTGTGCTTTTAGCCATTATGCATGAGCTTTGTCTTGCTTGGGACTCGAGAGATCGACGGGTACAATACAGTTCCGACCCCAGCTCTTGCATTGTTAAATAGAAAATCGTCTTCGTTTCACAACGAGTCTACCATTTGGACTATAAAGGATTTAACAGCGAAGGATTAGAGAATCTCCTTCACCTATATGCTCAAGGAAAGCCACCAGTGTGCCGACTTTTTAGCCAAATTAGAGTTGAGTAATGACTCAAATCTTCAACAACACTCCTCCTACGATGGTTTCTCCATGGCATATATTCCATTAGAGTTTAGCTTTTTGTTGTTTTGTTTTGTTTTGTTTTAATGAACTTTTTAGTTCGTGCAAAGTAGATAATTTTTGATTTTTGGTCTATATACTTCTTTTTTTAGGTTTTTGTGTTTCCAAGTTTCAAAAGTTTGTTTTTAGTCTCTCTCGTTAGATGTCTCGCGTTAAGTGCTGACATGGCTAACGACGGACTACATCAGCACTGCCATATAGAATAAACTAATAATTTTGCAAGTCACAATGGATTAAAAAAAAATACTATTATATTTTTAATAATTTATAATTATTATTAATATTATTATTTCTTATTTATTATTTATTATATACTATTTATTATATATATTCTACACTTTTGGACCTTTATCTTTATTTTAGGTTTTGATTTTGTCCCTTTTTTTCCAATTATATTGTCCAGATTTGGTCCTTTAAGTTTTAAATTGTTCCAAGTTCGTACTTTTCGTTAACACCGTTATAATTGTGTTAGATCGCTGACGTTAACTCAACGGAGTCTGTGTATACACACTGGAAAATGGGTATACATGCCGGGAATCGTTTCTATCTCTCTCTCCTTCCTCCTCTTCCTCATTCCTTCTTTCTTCTTCCTTCTTCCCCTCAAAATCTACCTTCAACGAATTTAAAACAACATATTCAAATCAAGTTGTTAAACTCCAAATCATGGCAAAACCACATGACTCATAATTTGCAAACCCCCCTCAATTATCCAAACAAAACCTTAACCCCCAAATTAATTTTGACAATTGAAACTTGATAATCCAATCTCCAAATTCTAGTATCAAGAAAAAAGTTTTTCTTAGGGAAGGTGGGAGAGTATATAGGTGATTGTGTACGGAAAAAAAAAGAAGAGATTGATTTGAGAATGGAAGAAGAGGTTGCAAGTTGGAGAAGAAGGTATGGTGGGTGGGGTGTTGGAGTTGTTGTTTGCATTATCGAGTGGGTCTTTGCAATGAGGCAGTGATGGAATTTAGGATTTGAAGAAGGGAAGAGGAAGGAAGACGGATGAGAAGGAAGAAGAGAAAGAAAGAGAAAAGCATGGAGAGAAACAGTTTCCTGGGTACACCGTTATAACGATGTTGATGCCTGGAAATGAAAATCTTGGAATAATTTTAAAATTTGAAGGACTAAATCGGGATAAAAATTAAAAAAAGAATCAAATCGAAATCTAAAACAAAGATAATAAACCAAAATTGTAGTTTAGGCTAAAATATTTTTTCTATTATAATATTTTTTTAATTATTATATTATTAATAAGTAATTACTAATAAAAGACTAATTTAAAAAACAAATATTATTATATAAAAAATAAATTATTTTAACATTTTATATATAAAAAATAATACTAATAATTAAAAATTACTTAAAATAAAATGAATATTATAAAACTTCACATGGAATTAATTATCCTTTTTTTAGTCCACATGACAATGCGGGTGTGGTATGTCGTTAGTCATATCAGCACTCAACGAGACACGTAAGAGCATGGACTGTAAACAAGTTCTTGAAAATTGCACACACCAAAACTTAAGAAAAAAGTGTAGGGACCAAAAACAAAATTCGTCTGCTTTGCAAGGATTAAAAAGTTCATTAAACATTTTTCTTTTCTTTTACCCAATATATACAGAAAAGGAAACATAACCTATTCAACTATAAATTATTGGAAAATTTTAACGAGTGTCTTTAAGGCATTATTTAAGGAACCAAGAACAAAAATTTTATGGGAAAATAGTATATTTAATATATTGAAAATTGTTACATTTAGTTTTCAATTACAAACTTTTTTTTTTTGTTGATTCCTTGAACAATGTCCTGAGGTCACTCGTTAGCAATACCTTAAACTATTTTAAATAAAGTAAGTAAAAGATCTTCAATTAATTAATTACTTAAAGGAGAATGCTAATAAATGTCATTAAGGCACCGATTATGTGATAAAAAAAAGGATTTTTTTTATTGGAAGTGATTTATTCAATATTTTAAAGTGTTATAATTAGTTTTCCAATTCCTTACCCAGTATCCTAACAATACTCTTAATTAAATTATGAAAGGCAAATGCTACTCCATCTGTCTCATTTTACTTGTCCCATTTGGTTATTATGTACAACTCTTAAGAAAATAATTAAGTTTACTAATTTTTATAATAAAATAATACTCTTTGACTAAAATATCCCTATTTTAAGTGTACGGTTAGATAGTTGCAATTACTCACAATCCACTACACTCCTTAATAAAAAAAAACTCATTAATATAGATTGGTTAAGATACAATGGATATTTTTGAAAAAAGTAATTAATACTTTTTGATTTTTTAAAGGGATAAATAATTTGAGACAATGCAATATTCCAAATGAAACAAATAAAATGAAACGAAAGGAGTAACTAATGCTATGAGGATATTGATTAAGGAAATAAAGATGAAAAATATGTATTGAAAATTACATATTCAATTTTTCAAAATTTAAAAGTTAGGATTCTCTTATGTCAAAAAAAAAAAAAAAGAGTTCTGTTTTTTTGATTAATTATGCTTACATTATTACTTGTCCTGATGCGATATATTGAAGTTGAGGAACATTGTACTTTCATCTCATTTGGACTGGTATCTTGGATCGGGACTTGCATTTATTATGACAACTAACTTTCAACTGTAACTTGCGGATGCAGTGCATCACAATTTGAACTGAAGAAACTAGGAGCAATCAATTAAATCGATACTTTATACTAGCTATTTTTTTTTTAATTTACGCATATCAGTTACTGTATTTCTTTTCTATGCAAAACATTTTTTTTCGGTGTTTCGTGGTTTATTATTTGAATTCAATATCAATGTTTTAGAATCATTTCTCATTTATTTTATGAATAGGGTTGAAAGTGGCGTTTTTTAAAAAAAACACTATCTTCAAAAGAGTGTTGCTAGATTGAAACCCTAAAAAAAGAAAGATTTAAATTATATGAAGGGTCATTATAATTTTTTTTACACTATCAATCTATCAGAAATTGACACATTATTAAAAATATTTAACTTTTATCATAATTATCTTAAAAGTCATATATAATTTGGTTTATGATTGATTAATATTATAAAAAACATTAAACTAATAAGGTTTTACACTGTCAGTGTATATCAATTAAACTCTTTTAATTATATGATAATATATACTTCAGAGTGGTATAAAAAGATGTATTTAATTGGTATGCACTGTTAATGTAACGATTTTTTATATTGTCGACCAATCAGAAATATTTATCACATAAGTTAAAATGTTTAACTTTTATCCTAACAACCTTAAAAGTCACTCATACCGTGATTTTTGATTGATTGACAATGTAAAAAAATTTATACAAATAATGCATAACAATTAAACTCTAAAAAGATATTTCATGGAAATGCATCAAAATTAAATTATTTCATTTTATGAGATAACAACTGTTACAAAAGTGAGTGTGATGATAGAAGGGAGTCACCTGCAGTTGGAAAAAAAAACAAGTGCACGGTGCAGTTCTAAATCAAAAGATTCAAGTCCGTTTGTATTAGATTGTGGTAGAATTGATTTTGAAGAATTAATTCTAAAAGAATTAAGTTTAGAAAAATCGAGGTTAAAAAAATTGATTTGTGTTTGGTAATGATATTTTAAAAGTAAGTTTAGAAGAATTGTTCTTGTTTGTATAGAATAAAGTAGAATCACTTTTGAGGTATAAATTACTAAAAAGACATGAGTATTAGTTTGGACTTAACACCTTTTTTTCCTTGAATTCAAAGTATATTATTTCAGTGGCACTGTTACGTGAAGGAGAAGAGCAATTTTTTTTTATTGACATGGGTATTTCTTTGTGAAGGATCATGATAACTATAAGAGCAAGCAATTTCATCTTACATAGCCATACTCAAAGATAAAACTAAACCCACAAAGCCAACAACAAGACTTGCTTCACGATTTCTCCATCGTGTGCACCTCAGACGGATGAGAGAGAAACAAATAGTGAGAGAAATGACGGTATCAGAGTAAATTGAGAAATTCAAACGGATAAGCTGCCCCATGTTAACTTCCAATAAAATCAAGTTTGAACACTTCAAAACACACTTTTATCCATTATGTTTTTAACCAAACAAAATTTCAAAATGCAAACTTGATTATTATGGATGCAAACTGAATTTTGAAGCCTCAAAATCTTATCCAAACAAGCATACGCTTTGAGTTTTTTTTACCAATAAAATGAATAATTTTTACAGTTGATATTGTATGGAAACGGAAGACAATTCGGAACCGTGTGACGAAACTGGTAGCAGATTAAAAAATTAAACTCTTGATCCAAACGTGATTGACCTAGTGGAAGCATGCTAGGTTCGTAAGATAGGACGAATGCATACAAGAATATTCTCCAGTAAGATATCTCTGGTTCGACCTCCGCTTTGTGCAAAATAAATTTCTTGGAGAGGGGGCTCACCCACATTGCTACAGGCTCCAGAGTGATAGCTCACGTCCTACCATTTTGCTCACCAAAAAAAAATTAAACTCTTGATTGCAACCAACATAGGCAGTTCGAGCGTTCGTGGTCGTGGGTCAATTTGTTGTTACATCAACATGGTAGTATACCTGTGCGGCGTGAAATTTATTGTAGAAAATATTTTTTTTAACACTTGAAATGAAATGAAATGAAATATTTATATAATAAATATTATAAATGGACGTGAATTGGTGATTATTGAAATATATATTATTTTAAAATAAAATAAACATCTAATGTATTAAGTATTAACATAAGGGTGAATTCTGTAATACTTTATGATAACTTTTATACTGCCTAAATAGCCTATCACATGGTGAAAATCATTTGACATGATCCACTAACATAATCTATTTAATTAAGATAACATATTGTGATTAGGTAAAATAATTTTTACTCTTCTAGTTTTTGGGTACGTACCCAAAAATTCACCTTAATATAAATATGGATAAAAATTGAGTTATAGATTTTAGTTGTTGTTGTTGAAGGGATTATTATTGTTGTTGTTGAAGGGAGTTATAGATTTTAGTTGTATGGTAAATAATGAAGTTAAGCTAGCAAATGCATCATGCGGGGTCCCAGACCATCATGCCGTTAGTATGGGCTAGAATTATGAAACTAAATAAACTGCACATGGATTGATAGTTCAATTTTTAGTCAAAATAACAAGGTTATCACCAAACGTAAGCTCCAACAATAGTTGGCATTGCCATGTTTCTGTCTTACAATAACTTCCGGATAAGATGAGTATATTAATTCAATAGTATGTATTTTGAATAAGGTTTTTTTAACGGGAACTTATCTTTAAAATGAATAATTGTGATTGGATAAAGTGTATAGCTATATTAACCCACTAAATAATATAAGAATCCCTCTTATTTACTCACTTCAAAGTGAATCTCGCTTTAGAATAATTTTTTCCATATACCTATATACAGCATATCATATAAGAAGCTTACAAGTTGCCAACGAAGGTTATTCAAAACTGGGGACAATGATCTATTCATGTACGCATTATGAAAGGATACAGTTAACCTGGTGCTCAGCAAGGATGCAGAATCAGTAAAAGAATTGTAAGTTAAAGGATGAAAATCCAAAATAAATTTGATGAGAGAAATTAGTGGATCTGCGCATGTGGTTGGTTGATAGATACATTAAGTGAGAGATGGGAGTGAATAGCTTTGTCCATCAGCAGATCAGAGCCGAAAAGTGGAGTTAATGTTATTAAAGACTCTTCTATGGTTGTACCTCACAATGCCTACCAAATACCAATACTATCAGGGAGCGAGAGGTATGGATCACATAACAAAAAATAAAACACGTAAGAATATATATGTATTTTCATGATTCTCCATTTAATATGAATTTTTTATCATACGATAAACAAGCAAATTTTAAGGTTTCTTTTGGTGCAAAGGAAAGGAGAGGGGAGTAGCTATTTCAACGTACGGAAGGAAAATAACCCTCTCTCTATCTCGTTTACAAGGAAATGAGAGATATTTTAAAATTAATTTATTTTATTTTTATATAATTTTAAATTTAAAATATATTAGTAAAAATATTGAGTCTATTTATTTAAAATATTTTAAATCCATTTCCTTCCATCCAAATCATCACAATATTGGAGGGAACAAAAATTGAGTGAGAGAGGATTTTGTTCTCCTTCATTTTTTTCCCTATAAAAAATTGAATCAATTTTTTTTATTTTATAAAAATCTCTTTCACCCATCCATTTCTCCCAACCAAACACTAGGTTGATTCAAGAGATAGTTTTTTTTTTTAGAAATAAGACTTTTTAAGAATCTATTAAATTTATGTAAGAATTCCAAAATAAGAACAGGTTAAATATCATCTTACCATTTTTCCTACATCACTTCTCACACATCCTTAATTCTAACCATCTACCAGTATTGTTTTCAAATATAAATAATTAAAAAAGTGATTAAAAAATCATAATTTACATGAAAATCCATCAATTAGAATATTTATTTTTGTAGTTCTACCCCATATAAGAACAAAACATTTTCATTTTTTTTTTTTGACTGAAACATTCTCATCTTAAGATTGTAAAGAATGTAAAAAAAAAAAAAAAAATCAAAACCAAATACCCCATAAATAGTTGTCATGCTAAAAGAGATAAACACAGAACTTTTAAAGATAACCTACAAATTTTGACATGATCTCGCGAGCCTAAAATGTCTATATAATTTATCTTTGAATTCGTATCCTCGACAAAAAAAACTCAACGAGAATACTAGTATCTCTATTCCTCGAAGCGATCACCTTGTTTATTTATTAATCCCATATAAGTACACCACACCCCGATCGAAGCCATTTCAGCTACGTTTCATAAACCATAAACATTGTGCCATTTTGCAACAAATAATTAGAAGCTATATTCTAGCTAGCTATGTCTTCAACTCAGATGGCTGCTGATGCTATATGTCGAAGTGTTGGTGGCACAGAGTGCAGTTGGTGCAGAGCGGTTCGCGGTGGCACCGGCATTGCTGTGCTGGCACTCCTCACCTCAAAACCCTTAAATATTTCCCGTTTCGAAACTGCACTCTACAAACTACAAAATTCCCATCCTATCCTCAAATCCAAGCTCCATTCCAACACAACAACCTCGGTCGACGGTACCTTTTCCTTCGTCACCTTTCAATCCCCCTTCGTCAAAATCCAACATCACAACCTCTTCACCAGTTCCAACATCCTCGGAAACGACACCGTTTCTCCCTTCCAACAAATCCTAGAACACGAACTGAACCAGAACACGTGGCACCACCCTAATCGTTCATCATCAAACTCATCACACACAACCGCCCCCACCACAGGAGGATCCGACATGTTGATGGCGAGTGTTTACGCTATGCCAAACGCAACATGGGTGGTGGTGATGCGGCTTCATGTGGCTGCGTGTGACCGTACAACGGCGGTGTCTCTTTTGAGAGAGCTGCTTGTACTGATGAACGAGAAAGAGGGAATTAGTGCAGTGACAGAAGAAAATAGTGAAAGTAATAATTGGAATAAGCTGGGAGAGGTTGGTTTAGCGATAGAAGATCTTGTGCCTGGTGGAATGGCCAAGAAAGCCTTGTGGGCACGTGGGCTTGACATGCTTAGTTACTCTGTGAACTCTCTCAGGCTAACAAATTTGAAATTTAATGACACAAAAACTACAAGGTTTTCTCAAGTGGTGAGACTGCAACTCAGCACCAATGACACCAAGAGGGTTTTAGCTGTAAGACTACTGCACCATTTCACTATTATTACTATATATACTTTAAGCAAATTTTTTTGATTGATATATAAAATATTGCTATTCTAACTTAAATATGTGACCTCTGCTCATATGGTCTGAGCATTTTGATGTGAGATGCATATATATATATTTGTGTAGATCACAAACTTGATGGTTTTAATTTATTTGAAGCTGCCCTGAGGTCTCTCCTTCATGATTAATTTGGTTATGTGAAATTTGTCAGGGTTGCAAACATAGCAGGATTAAACTATGTGGGGCATTAACTGCTGCAGGGTTGATCGCTGCCCACAACTACTCCAAGAATAGTTCCAAGAAGTATGGGATCGTAACCCTCACTGACTGCCGATCCAGTCTCCAACCACCTCTCTCTCTTAACAATTTTGGTAAGTGTGCCAATCTCAGGTTTATAATACACTAATTATAGGGCAATAAATTTTGTTCATCGATCTGCTTTGTTTTTTTAAGGAAGTCTCTCTTTATAATTAATTACTAGTACTATTGTATTTATCTCTCTTATTTGTATAATTAACCAAAACAAATGCGAGGATGCATTCCCATGATACTACTTCCTATCACTTATATATAAGCAAAAAAGTATCTAAATTTTTTGGATTCAAATATAAGCAAAAGTCAATCAAATCAATCCTATTTAATGCTAGTGTTTCAAAAATACCCTTCGGTTAATTGTTTTTTTATTTTTTCAAGAGTATTATACACTCCTAAGACACATCTTCCAAGAGCATTATTATAGACTCCCAAGAAAGGGTAGTTTAGTAACTATAACTTATTTTTTACATAAATCAAGACAATTAAACAAATATAACTAACTTTTTTAATACGTGTGAAGTTAATTTTTTTTGCTTATATATAGGTCCGGATGGAGTAACATCTTTTGTTATTTTCTCCTCTGGTATCTAATAGCTAACTTATCAATTAGTACTACAATTTTTTTCCCCACGTAAGGATTTTATTTTTAAAGTTTTTATGTTATTTATTTCTGTAAGGAAAATTAGCCTATGTATAAGTTACGATCCGATTTATAAAACTAACCAATTACTTTCATGTGTAAAAGATTAAGTCTATAAAAAGTTAAAATAGAGTAAATTTAATTTCACAACGATTGTATGAATCTCATAGTATATATATATATATATATATATATATATATATATATATATATATATATATATATATATATATATATATATATATATATATGTGTGTGTGTGTGTGTGTGTGTGTGTGTGTATAATGGCATTCATTTTGATATTTAAATATTTAAAATATGTTTCATTGTATCTACTTATGTTATATTATTTTAATTTTGTATATATTTTTTTGGTGCTAATTTTTGTACTGATTTGGATCCTCTCCTTTTATTTTCTCATGTTATAAGAGAGAAAGACACAATTACTCTGTTTGGCATGTCCAATAAGCTAGCTTATAACTTATTTGACTAGCTTATAAGCTAGTTTGACTAGGGATGGAAATGGGGCGGGGCGGGTGCGGATAGTACTTCCCCCACATCCATATCCGTCAATATCCATGGATATTTATGCGGGTAGCGGATATCCATGGATATCCGTGGGTATTTAAGAGTCTAAAATAAAAAAGGAAAGAAAATAAAACTATACAACATAATATAACAATATATTGTATTAACATTATATAATATACTATATGTATTTTAAAAAAATTATTATAATGGGTTTAACTATTAAAGGGTATGAAATAATAAAGAAAATAAAGTTTATTTCATCTCAAAATGATAGATGTTGTCATAATATATAATATATATTTAATAAAAAATATTTATTATAAATATGTCGGTATCCGTGGGGAGGATACTATGATCCTCATCCCCATTTAATAGGTATTCATTTACTATCCACTTCGGATAATCCATGCGGATATTCGCGGGTGCGGATAATTTTGCCATCCCTAAGTTTGACCAAAGTAGAGGTGTTTGGTAAACAAGCTCATTTCATTAGCTTATAGCTTTTTTTCATAAGATAATTTATTTAGCTTATGTCTTATAGCTTATAGCCTATTGACTTTTCTCTTATTTTTACCCTCACTCATTTAATGAAATTCTCAATTTATTATGTTTGTCATAAATATGCCCCTTTATGTCATTTTACATTTATAAGCTAGTTTAACAACTAATTTTATCAAACACTTCAAATTTAATCAGCTAACTTTTCAGTTATCAGCTATAAGCTTTCAGCTAAAAATTAGCTTATAAGCTATAAGCTAGCTTCTCAGTCATACGGAAGCTAGCTTATCAGCTATTTTTACCAAACATAACCAATGAGTCTGTTTGGTAAAATTAGTTGTTAGCGGATAAGTTAGCTGATAACAGATAGTGGATGAGGTAGCTGATAGCGGATAGCGGATAAGCTAGCTTATTTTCTGTGAAAGTGTTTGGTAAAACTAGCGGTTGAACTAGCTGAAAAATATAAAATGACATAAAAGGACATCTTCATTAATGATTTTACATAAAAGAGAGAGAAGAGAATAAATGTAGAATTAAATGAAGATAATAAAGATAAAAGTGGAAAGAAAAATGAAACGCTATAAGCTATAAGCTCAAATGATACTTCAAGTAGCGTCTGGAAAAAACGCTATAACCTCGTGAAAAAACGTTATAAGCTCGTGACAGATATGTTTACCAAACTGAACTACTTTCTCATCCGTTATAAACTATCTGTTATAAGCTCGTTGAAGTGCCTCACCAAACAGGCTGAATGCCTCATACACATACTAGTAAGTATTGCTCCATATTTAAGGTGTAACAAAAAAAATAATAGCAGACCATTAATACATTTCTGAGAGAAACGAGTTACCGTTGGCCGCACTTGAAACCATGCACAACTATATAAATGCTGCATTAAAATCTTTTCATCGTACATTGGACCCCCTAGGACGCCTTCATTGCATATTTGAATTGCATATGACCGAGTGAAAAGGTAAACTAGCTATGGAGAAGTAAAAAACAGAAAAGAACAGAAAAAAATCTTCCAAGCATTTATCACAAATGTACAAAAAAAATTATAGCATCTATTAATATAAAAATACTTTTATAAACTTAATGCATTCAAGTTAGATGCATTAGATCAATCTTATCAGTATTAATTCAATTATTTCTCTTATTAACAATAAATTTTAATTTTTATATTATTTATATTATCAATCAATCATAAATTATAATATTATTTTAAAAATATAAATGACTGATAATTAAGATAAAAGTTACTATTATGACAATTTATTACCAATTGATAATGTAAATACACATTATAGGGTTCTATCACTCTGCCATTCTCCACAGTCACGTGATCAAAGGAGGCGAAAGACTTTGGGAGCTGGCGAAGAGAACTTATGGAGCATTTGCAAACTCTAAGAACAACAGCAAGCACTTTTCAGACATGGCTGACATGAACTTTCTCATGTGCAAGGCAATAGATAACCCTGGCTTGACCTCATCGTCTTCGTTAAGAACGTCCATGATGTCGGTGTTTGAGGACACGGTGATCGATGATGGGAGCGAGATGCAACGAGAGGTTGGTTTAGAGGACTATATGGGGTGTGCTTCTGTTCATGGTGTGGGCCCATCTATCGCCATTTTTGATACCATAAGAGATGGAAGGTTGGATTGTGTATGCGTGTATCCAGCACCATTGCACTCAAGGGAACAGATGCAAGAGCTTATTAATAAGATGAAGGTTATCCTTATTGAAGGTGGAAAGACGTATGAGGAGTGAGGATTAATGTCAGATGATATCATGATATTAAAGGTGCTACTAAAAGAAATCATAATTTCACTGCAAGCTGCATTCTATATTTGTAGCTCATATTGCACCGTCTAAAAGTCTATGGAATTGTGATCATTGCTGTCCACAATTAGACATGGTAGAAGTCAAATATTGTTGCTGTGTTTTCTTCATGAATAAGTTTTCATTATTTTATCGTCATGTGTTAGCCTATATATAAATGGCTTAGTAACTGTACCGTCCAGCAATTCAAATTGAAATCAATTTGACTTCTCTTCCTGTTTTTTTGCTGCGTGAGTTATTCGAGTGTGAGGAAAAAAATAGTTTAGTGAGTTTTTATCGTGTTTTGTGATATCAAGGATAGTGTCAGGTCTCCATGGTTTATGATCTGTCTCATGACACTTGTCTTTTCGTTTTTTCTTTTCTTAATTTATCCTTTACCTACTGAATCAATCAATATCTTTATTTTCTCAAATTATAAGCGTATAATTCAACGGTTGGAATTTCCCAACATAAATGCTCAGGCTGAAAATGAAAGAAAGAATATTATTGTACTATCCAGACAAACAGGGGTCCCATGATACTCATACCCAATTCCTTGAGGAAGAATTTACAACTTTTTTGCCTGACAGTAGATATCCATTCCAATGAGAACATCCTTGTCAGGAAGCTTACTGCCTAACACTTTAGTCCACACAGTGCATTCAGGGAAGAATTTGATCCCAACTTTTGTCTTTGAGATCAAGTCTGTTGAAAAGATTTTGCCATCTGCAGCATAGAAGTATTCTTTATGAGATTTCCACATTTCTGCAGGTAGGATTTCTGGGTTTATTAGGCTTCTGCTGGCTCCTGTGTCCATGTAAGCAATGACAGGAATAGGCCTATCATATTTGGATGGTAGAACTTGGATTTTGACGCATGGCAATGGAGGATTTGTAGAGGCCTGTTACATCTTGAGGCAGGGTTGTATAGCATAGCAATGCTGAACATCTTCATCCGATTGGCTGTCAAAGTCTGATTCGGAAGATTCATCTTCTTCGAGGGCAAAGATTGTATCTGCATCCGCTTCCTCTTGTTCAGAAAACAAGGACTCAATATCATCATGATCGATTGGATAAGCCTGTTGAAGATGTTGGATCATTTTTACTGCCTTCTTGGTCTTGTTGGGACAATTTTTTGCAAAATGACCTTTCTGCTTGCATAAATAACACCTGTCTGTGTTCTTTTTCTTGAAAGGTTTTCTTTTGAAGAACCTTACAGGTTTCTTCTTTCCTTTATCCCTTCTTTTCGCCATTCTACACTTGTGGAAATGAGACTTTTTCCTGGTAGGACAGGAACAATCTTTGTCTTTGCATTTGATTTGAAGGTAGGGCTTTCGACATATCTTTTGGAGTTTCGTCTTCCCTTCTACAATGGAATGAAAGAGCTTTTGTTGTTCACAGAGCTTGTCTAATGTAGACAGAGCCATTTGATAGATTTCTCCTAGGGAGACCTCTGAGATGTCTCTTCGTAAAGAGAGAATTGTTCTTTGGAGTTCTGGCTGAATGTCAGCCGGGAGAGAAGCAATGAAGGTGTATTTGAGGTTTGGATTGTTGGACCCATTGAGCATATGATATCTCTGAGCCATCCTTTGGTAATGACGATCCAAATCCTTCCTTTTTAGAGAACAGCATCGCATTTCGAAGAATTCTTGCCTTCTTTGTCTTTCTATGAGTTGATAGTCTCCTAGAAATTCTTTGTGAATAAGTCCCAGTAATTGGCCTGCATCGGATAATTGGGTAAGTTGGAGTTGCCTGTATGGTCCAAGGCTTTGGTACCATTCTCTTAATGTGCCTGTCATCCGGGCCACAAATTCTTTGATTACTGATGAAAGGGTGACACCTGGTTTAGTCATCTGGACATCAATCCATGCACCCATGTCGTTAAGCTTTGACCGCCATTTCTCAGGAGCGGCATCATCGAAAGTGAACCATGGACCTGAAGTGGGTCGATGACTGCTTTCGATCGGTTCTTCTACATACGCCATCGGGGAGCTTTCTTCACCATCATTGTCAACTCTTGATTCTTCTTCTTCATGAGGATCATCTTGTGGGATTGCCATGTAAAGTGCAGAGACATCCATATAACGATGCTCAGAATCATCAAAACTTGGTAGAGAATCATCGAAAATCTGGGATTCAGAATCAAAATGTGATTCAAGGACAGAGTGAGCATTCTTAGAGCTTTGGGTATCTTCAGATTAAGAGTCAAAGTGGTCTGATTGACAGGGGTGCAGCGGCCTTATGGGCAGCATAGGGTGTTTGTTTTTGGCCATGGACGGAGATCCATCTTTTGGTGGTGATGGAGATGGAGTTCTAAGGCGAATGGGTTCTGTTGTTGTTCGGGGATCCTTTTTGGTTTGCGATGAGAATTGTGGAGGATTTTTGGGCTTGGATGGGTTTTGAGGGCTAGTTTCTGACTGCCTAAATACTTCATAAGTCATCTTGAAACATTTAGAGTAGTCTTCTTCAGAAGGATAATTTGGATATGCAGGTTGTGGAGTATTGAAGGATGGTATGTTAGTTGGGTAAACATCATAGACAATCTGATGCTGCTTGGCCATATCTTTCTCAATCTGATGGACCTGGTCTTGGAGTACCCGGATTTCTTTATCCTTTTTCATCACCTCTGGACCAATGTAGCCAGTCTTGATGAGATGCCTTAGGTCTGCATCTAAGAGCATTATTTTTCTCTTGAGATCTTCATACAAAGCCTGTATCTGCATGGAAAATCCTTCCACTTGTTTTGCAGTGGAATCTTGCTTGGAGGCCAGATTGTCAATTTTGGAGTCTATTCGTTTAAGGACTTTGTTCTGGGCTCTTGCATTGTGCGTTTGCCAGTTCAACACTTCTTCGGCCGGGGTGATTGGCTTCAAACCTGATGGAGAGACTTTAGAGGGAGTCACGTAAGGCTTCATTGAAGTTCTGGTAGATTCATCTGTCCTTCTGTCCAAAGGCGGGAAATCCTCATCGTATTTAGAAGGTGTAAGCATCATACATGGTCTTGTAAGGCAGCTATGAGAAGGTTCCTTTAAGATGGATTTTGCCTTTTGTCTTCGCTGATTCTCTTTTCTTCGTTTTTGATCTTCTTGAAGGATTTCAGCTGTTCGGAGACTGAGGTATTCTTCTCGAGAAGGACCGGCATGTGGGTTTCGAATTCCTACCCACGGTCTACGTCTTCAGGATCCATCATCTCTGTCACTATCATCTTTGTGGCGCCTGGTATCTTTGTCTTGGGAGCATTGAGATTTTGCTTTTCTTCACAGTATCCTTCGGCGTGCTTTTTCCATTCTTCTTTCTAGATCAGAATCGATATCCTCTTCTTCATATTCTCCACAAGAACAATCGGAGTCACACATCTCCGGTGCTACATCCCAAATGAAATGTCCCTCAATGTGAGACACATAAGAATACTCACCGTCAGGGTAAATATAATGGATGGGAGGAGTTAGCATGTCCTGTTTTTGCTTCACAACCGGAGTGATTGTTAAAGCATGATGTACAGATGTACTTGGTTTGCTAAACTCCTTTCCTAGATCGCTGAAAATTTCGGCAAGCTTTGCTTCCTCTAGGTGTTGGAAAGATTCTTGTTCTTCCACAGGTGGTTTGAAGACAGTTTTCACCGTTCCATCTCCTAAAGAGAAAATATCCGGGGGAAGAAATGTATGACTAGGTCTGCTCAATGTATGCTCCTTTTCATAGTTGGTGATCCACTCCAGTGGCATCAGTTTCATCAAATCCGCCCGTGGGATCTGTTTTGGGATCTGGATGATGGCTGGGACATCTTCCCTGGAGGCCACGATCATGAGAGCATCCCCTGTAGAGTTGGGGAAATGGAGATCTAGAGCATGATCTTGTAGTCTATAGATCATCTGATGATGGAGTGTTGCCGTCATGGCTGTTGCGACTTGTTCAGCTCCGCTGATCTAGACTTGGACCTTCAAAAAGGTAGAGACATTGGGGTCGTCTAGTCGGACATTAAAATCAGGGGCTATTGTTAGGATCACGGTTCCCGCAGCTAAGGAAGTGAGTACTGTTCCGATCAATGCATCCTGATATCTCACGTATGTTGAGTTAAGGAGTGCAACTCGAGCTGTGGCTGGGATTCCTTTTCTTCCATGAAGTGTAAGGCAAAGCCTCACTGCTCCAATATGAATATGGGTGTAGCCTTGACGTTTCCAGTGAGTAATGAGTTCTGGTGGAAACTCTAAGGTCACATATTGTTCTTGACTAGTGGCACGAAGACCACATTGATCCATCCTGGTGCTCTGGATATATTCTTTGACTGGAGGTCTCTTTGTAGAGACTAACGATTTGAGGCTCCTAGTGATAGATTTGTTTCTGGCATAAAGACTATATGGGTTTAAGAGAGGGAGGTTGGTTTCTTCAAGTTTCGTATCTTCAGGGAGAACAGAGACTTCTACTAAGTTGTCTATACGATTTGAAAGAGTTCGGAGACAAGAGTTAGGTATAGATAAAGAAGAAGAAAGTCTAACAGGCTCAAGGGGTTGAGATGAGGTGGAGGATTCCATGTGTGCAAGTTTCCTCTTCTCTACTATCTTTCATACTACTCCTTCATTAGCTCGTGTTATGAATATGGCTCTGATACCAAGGTAAGGATGAGGGAGTAGAAGATGGCTGTCTTCTAGCATCGTTTCTAAAGGCCAGGTATGCCCGAGACCAAAAAAGAGGCCCTTCTGCTTCCTTGGGCAAAGCATGGTCTCTGTGCCTCTTAGGCTATTAGAAACGAGACTAGATTCTTCCGCTTTGCCCAAGGAAGCAGAAGGGCCTCTTTTTTGGTCTCGGGCATACCTGGCCTTTAGAAACGATGCTAGAAGACAGCCATAAAAAAAAAACAAATTTTTATGGGGAAGTGATATATATATTATTTTGAGAATAAGTTTAGGTTTTTTCATAACAACTTACTTTTTATGATTTCTTAACCAATTTTTTAAATACACTCGTTAGCAAAATCCCTAATTATATATAACTGCATTACGCGGCTCGGATACGGAAAACAACATAATTGCTTAGGATACATGAATGTATCTCTGATCTATTATCGATAATCACTCTAATAATTAACTAGGGATATCAACTTTATCTTTATAACAATTATTTATATTCAATTACACCCATATACTATCAATAAGGAGGTGTCTTGCAGTCAGTGTTTTAAAAACTGATCCAACAGGACCGGTTCGATCGGTTGGACCGTGGACCGGTGCCCTCTTCGATTTCAGTCGGATTAAAAAATCAGAAAAGTGGTCTAACTATGTAAAGTCAACTCAAATCCGGTTCAACCAACCTAAAACCGGTTAAATCAACGTAAAAACGTTTTTAGAGATCAGTCGGTTCATTTTTTTATTTTTATTTTTTTAAAAATGGAACGTACTTTTGGATTTTGGTTCGGTTTGTTTGGGGATTCAAGACTTGAGTGATTAAAATCCACTCAATATGCAGTTTGGTTAACTATCTTAGTCAATTATGACATATTATTTCATCAAAATTAACATACTCCTAACTTAAATGTTTTGAACTATCATGCATCTTAAAAGTTGTATTTTTCTTTGACTTGTTAATCGATCTCTTTATTAATATGTGTGTGTGTGTGTATATATATACCGGTTCGACCATTAGTTAAACCGGTTGAATCGGTTGAACCTTGAACCGCTCTCATTTCCGATCCCCCAGTTTTGAAAACATTGATTGCAGGTTAACTAAGTTCTAACTCTTTCTCTTTCTCTCCTATATTATTAACTCACTGAATTGAGCATTAGAGTGTCTTTGCAGATAATACTGCCCCTCTGAGCTTGACGATTGAACTAAGAAAAGAGCATACCACATTCCGGCTAGATACTCACATCTCAGGTATTTGGACGAAAAATTTGTCCCCATGGTAGGCGTTGAGCTTCCAAATTCTCGAGCCTTTGAGTCGAGCTTCCAATTCTCGAGCATTTGAGTCGAGCTCCCCATTCTCGACACTTTGAGTCAAGCTTCCAATTCTCGAGTCGAGCTTTCGATTCTCGAGCCTTTTGGCCGAGTTTTCGATCCTCGAGTCCATGGGTCGAGTTTCCAATCCTTGAGCCTCTTAGGCTTTGTTTGATAAAAATGGCTAATAAGCTAGCTTATGGCTGATAAGCTAATTTTTAGCTGAAAGCTTATAGCTTATAGTTGATAGCTAAAAAGCTAAATGATTGAATTTGAACTGTTTGGTAAAATTAGCCATTGAACTAGCTAGCTTATAAATGTAAAATGACATAAAAGGGCATATTTATGACAAACATAGTAAATTGAGAATTTCATTAAATGAGTGAAGGTAAAAATGAGAGAAAAGTCAATAAGCTATAAGCTATAAGCCATAAGCTAGCTTATTGGACATGCCAAACAGAGCCATAGTCGAGATTGTCCAAACCTCGAGCCTTTGAGCCCGAGCCTCCAGTCCTCGGCTTTTGAGCCTGAGCTCGGATGAAAGTATGTTGAAGTCGGTCCCATGCTAAAGTATCTTGAATTCGGCCTCGTGCCTAGAGTAACTCGGCCTCATACCTAAAGTATGTCGAAATCGACCTTGTGCTTAGAGTATTTCGAGCTCGCCCCGGAGCTAGGAGCATTTTAACTTCAATAACCTTCCTAAAGTATTAGCAAATTTAATGCCTTGCAGTTTAATTCAGCAATTTGCCTAGTCGTACCCGACTTAAAGTTAAAAGTTTACTTCGTCGATGTACCTAGCCATCCTTGATTTTAAGTTTAATGAGCAAGACTATTTTAAAGAACCTCAGCCAGAAGATACTTAGTTCGTCGTTGATAGTAACAAAATTATTCTAATCAATATCACATTAAGGTATGTGTATTGGCATTTAAGCTCTTTCTCTTATGCTAGGCTTGGACCTTAGGGGACTTATGGTGCTAGAGGAAGGATGTTCCTTAGCTTCCAACAAGCTCGACACTTGCAATTGCTTGGTGTTCATGCTCAAATTCGTCTTCTTCATCGTCCATGGCATCCACAAGATGAACAATCTCCTTGAACATCCCAGTCACAAATAGATCCAGTTCTGGTTATAGAAGACACACTTGGTCTATCGTAGTCCGATACCCCATTGAATACTTCTCGACAGTTGCACATTTGAGTTCAATCAATTCCCCTTGCCCACTTCAGCTGCTCGAATAACTGCTTAACCTCCCATCTTTTTTTAAAATTGTCAGGTCATCACCATTAAGGAGTAGCACAACTACTATTTTATAAGGAATAAAGTTTTGATCCCACAAAGAGTCAATCGATACTCGATTACAGATAAAGGAGTAGGATTGGAGGAACAACATTCACTATGTTGTGATGGCTATTGGCTGATAAGTATGTCATTTGGTTTATGGACAAGAACAAAAGGTGCGAAGTTTATGAAACTTCTTCGTTTTTAACTCTATACGATATGATGACTTCTTTGTAGAGTTCGTATGATGAACAACTGCCACAAATTGTGCTTGCGACATTAATTTTGAGGAGTCGAGCATTAATCCAAGATTGGATAATAGTTGAAGAGGTAGGCTTCTTAAGCTCTTTCACGTTTCAAGCCCGAAGGTTGGGGGCTTAGTACTACCTTGACCAACAGGGCCCCCATAGAGAGGCTCATTCCACTCTATCTGATATGGTGTTATTTATAACCACATGAAGATTTAGATACAGAAAACAACATAACCACTTAGGATGAAGGAATGTATCTCTTATCTATTTCCAAGAATCCCACTAACTAACTAGAGATATCAACCTTATCTCTATAACTTCTTATATATATATATATATATATATTACATTGTTATACTATAAATAAAGGGGTGCACTACAAAACTAAGTTCTATCTCTATCTCCAATATTATTCACTCAATGATTTGAGAGTCAAAGTGTCTTCGCAAATACCCCTGGTCCTCTGAGATTGTCGATTGGACATAGAGAATGAAACCATACCACATTTCGACTAGATACCCATATCTCAGGTATTTGGACAAAAAAATAACAAAAATAGAAATAAAAAAGAAAATAGATTTTGATAGAAAGACCCTCTTCCATAACAAGAGTTTGTTTCTTTTTAAAGAATAAGGAGATTTAACTAAATTAAACAAGCAAGCACAAATGAAATTGCTATTAAGGGGACGTTTGGAAGAGGTTACAACTTATTTAAGTTTATAAAAACAGCTTATGAAAATAGTTTATAAAAATATATTATGACATTGCAATAAGTTTATTAGAAAAGCTTATAAAAATAAGTTATTTTTAGTTTATTTCAAAAAAATTTATTCAATAGACGCCTAATTAAGTTGTTTGTCCAAACTAGAGGTGGCAAAAGGATGAATTGGATAAATTTTTATTCGGATTATAATGGATGGATTAAAAACAATCCATTAATGATTATGATTCATTAAAATTTCATTAAAAAAATCTAATCCATCCATGATCCATTTAAAAAAATTCATCCAATCCATCCATTTGGAAAATATTTTAAATAATTTTTAAAAATATTTCAAAATAATATCTCCCATCCATCCACAAAAAAAAAATTCCAAAATAATTATTTTTGGCTTTTTTTTGTAATTAACTGTTCATCACAAATCCACTACAAGTAATGCAAATCGTGGTAGCAAAACACAAAAAAAATAGATGGTTCTGCTTATAATATGTAATACCCGCAAAAAAAAGGCATAAGGTATTTTTTTTATTAAATAAGTAAAAAAAAAATGGGGAAATAATGAATTGTTTGGCAGGTTATAGATAATATATAACATGAGAAAATTACTAGAGTATAATAATTAGTATTAGTATGCTTAAAAATAAATAAATAAATGAATTATCATAATAAACTTAGAGACATTTTGTTTACACAAGTGTTAAGTTATAAGTTAGCATAACATCAATGGCGTTTTGGTAAAAAAATGATGAGGTATAAAAGAAGAAGAAGAAGAACAAGAGAGGAAGAAGTATATGAAATGCGTTGATGATGGTTAAAATAATGATGTTTGTGAATTGTTTTGAGTGAATTCCTTCCATGAAAATCATTTGGAACATGTTTAGTTTGATTATTATTTGATTTATATGTTGTTGGTGAGTTGTTATAGTCGTTTGTTGGTTGAAAAGCATGAAAATGGGGTTTTGGGGTGAAAATGGCGAAACAGCAGCGTTCTGCTGCATTTCTGCAATTTCTAGATAGCGTTGGGCGCTTTGTGTGTAACGCTGAGCGCTGGAACACCCCGAGAAGGGGCCTGGGAAGATGATGCCAGCGCGGGGCGCTGGTAACCTAGCGCTCGGCGCTAGTGACAGAGACAACAAACTTTAAATGGCATATCTTTTTTATTTCTTATTTGTTTTGGATAAATGACATCTTGTTGGAAAGCTCTTTAAGTCTATTTTCATATGCAATAAGTTTCAGATTAAAATCCTATGTATTTGGAAAGTTATGGTATAAATGGTGATTAAAGGTTAGGATATTATATTTCAAAAAAATGATGGTTTATTATAGGTACACACACACACACAAACATGATGATGATGAGTTGCTTATGTGAAGTGTTTGTTATGACAATAAAGTATTGAATTGTACCTAAGATTGCATATTGAAAGTATTATGTAATGATTTGAGTTGATGCGTTATCGGTAAGTTCTATTATATAATTGTATGAATTACGAGAAATCTATGGGCATAATGATGTATAATTGTGATATAAATGATGAGGTGAGTATTATTTTTATAAGGTGTATGGTGATAGTAAATGAGAGGAACATGATTATGGACTATGTTTATAGGCTATAAAATTAAAAAATGAGAAAGGGCAAGAAAAGATATAGAAAGCCTTGAGTGTAGTTATATGATGGTGAGATAGATGCCTATATCCTTGTTGGAGCTAAGAATGGCTCTAGCTTATGGTCGAGTTGGTTCTTATGGAAAGATCGAAGAGGGTATTGCTATAAGTGTTAAATTACAATTGTGTTATATACGATAAGGAACGTTAGTCAAGATGGTAAAAGTACTCAAGAAATGTTGAGAAAGTAGTTAAGTGAAATGCCATAAAGAATATGTGAGTTATGGTCCTACTCTATATTTATGAGAGTCTATGGGCAATGATTTATTTTTTTATCCAAGTGTTTAATGAATTATGAGTTTGTTGCATGCTTGTATCTTGAGTTCGTTGAGTCTTGAAGGTGATATAAATGCTTATTGTGATAAATAATGTTTGCTATGAGATTATTGAAATATGCCAATGTAAGGTTTGTTGGCTTCCTCTATGTAATTGCATATGAAGTAAGTGGTTTAATGAAATGGTAAGGTGATACTATATGTGAATGGAATGGCTATAATGTAGCCCATATATATTTGTGATTGACAACCTTATGGACATTATTGATTACCGCCGAGGTGGTTATGCAAGCTATGCTACGAAACATGGTGGACGTATGCTATGGTAAGACATGATGTATTGTATTTGGTATGATGCTTAGACATTGGACAAGACTTAGTGTATCTGACCGGTCAGTGGATTCGACCGGTATATAAATGTGACCGTCGGAGTGTGGGGCCTCTAGTGAAAAACCCCAGGGTTTGGAGGGTGGTTGGGTAGTGACCGAGGTCACTTGCCGATCAGCGGACTCGACCGGGATATAAATGTGACCATCGGAGTGGGAGATTCTAGTGAACAACTCCAAGGGGATACACAAGCATCTTACCCAATGAAAAATTAACTGCATAGCAAGTGAAGAACTGCTATGTAAGGTTATGTACAATGTAAAGTGCTTAATGACATATATTTATTGATATGCTTATAAAGTGCACTATTTGCTATTATGTTTTGTTTATCCCTCACTGAGTTCTGGGACTCACCCCCGCCCTTTTGGTTTTAGCTTCAGGTACTCAGCAATTGGAGCCATCTCAGGGAGCTCATGCACTTGTGTAGTGCGAGCAGCTGCTGCAATTTCAATTTCATTTTAGTTCGGTTTATTGTCATATGAGATTTCGCCGCTGTTTGGAGTTTTGAACTTCTCTCTAGTTGTAAACCTGTTTGGGCTTTGTTTTAAAACTTTTGATGCTGACTCAGGGCCACCTTTGGCTTTCTTTTGGTATAATCTTTTACTCTGATATTTACCTATGATATGCAATATATCTTGTTATGATGTGACTTATACGTGTTTGAAGGGCCTTGGGAATTGGACAGTGAAGTTCCATTCTGGCCGGTCAAGGACGCCTAAGTTGGGTATTGACATAATAACAACAAATTGATATAATTTTTGAATTTATGGTTCTTTATCATTTATTTATTTTTTTCATTTTTATCCAATGAATTATTTTTTTATTTTATGAAGTGGTCCAATGGATTTTAGAATAATGGTGGATGGATTACAACCATTCATAAAATAAAATAATTCAAATTGTTACTTTTTTTTTTGTAGTGAATAGATTTGATGGATTTTCATTTGGATAGACTGAATGGATGATGTACAATTGGAGTTTTTTGCCACCCCTAATCCAAACACACCCAAAATAGGTAAAGTGCAACAATGAATCACAACACAAGTAGAACAATGAATCACAACACAAGTAGAACAAAGCTCCAAAAAGAAAAAAAGGCTAGCTAGAGAAGATAATAATATCAACAAAAACCTAAGCATCACAATGACATTTAAAACAAATAGGACATACCATCCTACATACCTACTATTAGGTTGGCCCTTCTTGCGGCCGAATCAGTTGCCAAACATGCTATTCCGGTTACACCACATGATTCTAATCGAATACAACGACCTAAATTCGATGACAAATGTAACAAACTTGGTGAGAATGTGAGATTATGGGATCATGTCACTTTCACCTCACAAGAGGACCATGTAGGTCCGTTCCTGGAATCCTTTCGATGTTCTATTGACAATGAATGTGCATGCTAGCCTCGAAGGATTATAAAAACCCTTTAGTTACCTTCAACTAATTATAATTCTACCTTATTATTGCGAACCTGGGCTCCAGACAATCCTGCTTGTAGTGCGCTACTCTTCCTTGGTCTAGGCCATAGCTTAGGATGGAATAGAAATCTTTCACGATCATCGTGGGTGGGAAAACCAATTATGGGATGAGAAACAAATCATAGGTAGGTAAAAATAAAATAAATAGCAAGACGCATTTCATCCATAAATTGGTTCATATGACTTGTTTAGTTAATTTTTTTTTCTTAAAACAAGACAGATATAATTCATAAACTGATTCGTTGAATTTTTTTGTTTAATTTAGCACTTTTCTAAAAGTAAGTAGAATGTCCAGACCATTCCCCCCTAAAGCAGTTAGTTGATTAAACGTTTAATTAATAATTTTTTAAAAAAATAAAAAAATATTTTCATAAACTTTTCTAATAAGTTTGTTAAAATAAGTTAAAAAACTTATAGAAAGGTCAGAAGATATTTTTATAAACTTATTTATACAAGTTGTTCTCATAAGTTTAAATAAACACTCTATATATAAGATCTTTCAAACGTTTCTTATGTTAATCTATGTATAAAAACTCTATTTTTCATTAATCTAGTCATGGCTTTTGAAAAAAATACCAACATCAACCAACCGATCTCAAACAACGTAAATACATAATCAACCTAATTTAGTATGGGCCTTCCCCTTTTTTTGTATGTCAAAATAAGTCTTTTCCGTTCAGTCTTTTGGGGTCAGGCTGTATCTTCATAAATTTTTAAAAAACTGGATTATTCCATATATTTTGAAAAACTACACTTGTCTTATTCGCTCTGAAAAGGTAGTTGGCTTATTTAACACACACTTACAAAAAATAATTTTTATTAAAAGATTTAAAATTTGAAAATGTTATTTAGAAAGATTTAATTGTGATGCTTGTCCATATAAAGTTTTTTTTTTTACATTATGACAGTCAATTATGTATTGTTAACTTATTTTGAAAATTTTGATTATCATAACAATGACCTCAAATATCACACATGTAGTAATATGTGATTAATTAGTAGCGAAATTTTTTTATACTAAAAATATATCGAAATTAAACTTATATAAAAATCTCTCCAAAATTTTTAAAATAAAATATTCAAGTTTTGTACAAAAAACCCACAAATTTCAACATATATATTTTTAAAAAAACTGAGAAATATCTCAAAGTCATGTTTGGTGGAACTTAATTTAGGATAAATAATTACTTATTTTTAAAATTTCTCTCCATCTTCTTTATAAACTAATTTAAATGCAAATTAGTTAATTTAAAAACACATGGTATAGGTAGCTCAACTAGTTTGAGCTAAGAGTATATGGAGTTGGAGTTCCAGGGTTCAAATCCCGGTAAAGGAGAAAAAACTAACATACACTACGTCAAATTATGCTTTTGAAAGCGCACCTTCAATAGCAGGCGGAAAATGTGCAATAGCGCTTCCTTCAGGAAGCGCTGTTAGAAGTATAAAAATAGACAACGCTTTCTTTAGGAAGAGCGAAACGCTGTTAAAAGGTTGAGAAGGGTATAGACAACGCTTAAGAGCGGTCTATTCTCATACTTCTAACAGCGTTGTGTTTGTGGAGGGAATATAGACCGCGCTTACTTGAGGAAGCGCTGTCTTTGTTTTGACTAAGAGAGAGCGCTGTCTAATTATCTTTTAGACAATGCTTCAGAAACGCTGTCTTTGCCTTCCAACCTACCACAGCAGTTATATGGACAGCGCTTGTAAGCGTTGTTGTAGACAAAAAAAAAATAAATGCTGTTAAATCTTTTTTCTGTTATAGTGATAACATTTGTTTCCTCCCTAGTCATCATTGCCCATTTCACCGGTGGTCTAAATTAAAGAATTTTGTTATTTGGTTTGGACGTCAGAATATGAGATTCAGATGCCATCTCACTTATGTCTGCATGCAGTAAAATTATTCAATATTTACATATAATATATAATATCATCCAACCATGCTCACATCAAACACGCTATCTATATTGATAGAGGTGACACATGAATAGAGAGGATCGTTAATAATACATTCTTTAATATTTTCTTTTTAATATATTTTCTCATATTGATTGAAATTAGTGTGGATTTCATTAATTCATGTGGGTCTCACTTGAATTTTGTAGGACCTATGTGAATTTCAATCAATAAGAAAGAGTGTGTTATTAATATTTTTCTTATATAAAAGAACAATAATTGGATAAAATATATACAACTAATCCATGCATAACCTATTTTAGTAGATGAATATTCACCCACCGATCAATCCATTTCAACGGTTAAGTTAAATACATATTCAACCTATTAATTTAAAATAAAATTTTTAAATTGAAAAATATTTCAACTTGCGATCTTTTTTTTTTTTTTTGCTAAAAAAATACACACACTTCTCAATTCTCTTTCAGCATTCTTCTGGAAACCTCTTCTTCCCCATCCCATCCCTTCCCTTTCTCTCTCCTATTTTTCTCTTATCACTTCATCGTTGGATTTGCTTTTTCTTTACTTTTTTTTGTCAGTTTCGTATTCCTTTCTATATCCGTCTTGGCTATGCGCTTGGGTTCTAATGGGCCTTTGAATAAATATAAGTTTCCTGAAGTCGGGCCGAATTTATGGGCTTGCTGCCTTACAACAAACGAAAACCATAGCTAGGGTTTCAGCT
Source organism: Ammopiptanthus mongolicus (assembly GCA_039655645.1). Lineage (NCBI taxonomy): Eukaryota > Viridiplantae > Streptophyta > Magnoliopsida > Fabales > Fabaceae > Ammopiptanthus > Ammopiptanthus mongolicus. The sequence goes on along the minus strand of CM077351.1, from coordinate 5,869,162 downwards.
GAAGTCGAGGTTTTTGTATTCCCAAATCATCCTTTCTTTTTCCTCATTCTGTGTTGTTTCGTCTCATCTATTCACCATGAGTCGGTCAGGGCAGCCTCCAGATTTGAAGAAGTAAGAATTGGTTCCCCTTTTTACTATGAATTTTTTATTTTTAAAACTTTGCTACACTTGATAGATATTAATTTGCATTTTTTTTGGATGTTGCAGGTACATGGACAAGAAGCTTCAGAGTAAGTTTCGTTATCTTTTGTCTTTCTGTATTTTTTCCTGCTATGACAATGTAATCTGGACTGATGTTGTTTTTGTCTTCCTTAATTTGTTTTCTTTATGTATTTTATTCCTTACTTAAACTGAATCTGACGACATACCATGCTGTTTTTATTTATATCTGTTGAAACTTGTGAGCTAGAGTGTAGTACAATGCATTTTTTTAGGGCCATATAAATATATTTTCTTTAGTGGTTGTATCAGTGGCTTCTTGTGACGAGGGTCTGTGTTAAGTAGTCCGATTTTGTTTATTTAATAGCTGAAGATGGTTATATAATGTTCTGTCCGAACTCCCTGTGCGGTTGGATCTCCACTTCTTATGCAATGACACTCCGATACTTAAGTTAGCTTGTAAGTATGGAGGGTTGATGCAAATAAGGTAAATGAATGAAGCGATAACAGATTTTTGGATACTTCTTGGGGCTTTGGTATTTATAGGCAAATGGTGAGGAGGATTCCCGCTAATAGGAGGGGCAATGATGACAATCTACAAATCAATCAACTGCCCGACCACTTGCGTTCATGGGGGATGCACTATTGTATTAGTCACTTCTCTAGCCGGCTTTTGCATGACTAGGATGGTTATCCTATGAGGCCTATTTCAAAGTCAGCCTCGGTTTGGGCCATTGCCTGGCCCAACGTGTGTGGTCAGCCCAATGGTTTGTCGGTCCAAGAACATGGCCCAGAACAGTTGCCCCTAGGCCGATGCTCGTTAGGGATCAATTCCAAGCTCTATAGAATGTGTCGACCCGAATGGGCTGTCGGGGTTTTACATCGAGTTGGTGCATTAATGGTTTTGCCCATAGGTTTGAGGTCATCCTTCACGTTTGCTCGATCTGCTTCAACTGTCTTTTCACCCACCACGGGTTCAGTTTATCCTTGCAACATGTCGCATGTTTGCAGGTTAGTTTGCCTTGTTTCTTGTTTTTTTTTTGAAATAATGGCACCCATTGGCATGCTCCCCCGACCCTTTCCAATAAAAGGGGGGGGTCTAAAGCGCTTTTGCTTCGTCTCCCTTTGCCTTCTCAGAAACTTTCCACAAAGCCTTCTTAGAGTTTTCTCCACTTCCAACGTCCCTTTTTTCTACTGGAACTTTGATCCTTTTTTCCAAGTATCCCCTCCCTTTCTTCCTTGACTTCTTTTTCTTTGATGGTTCGTATAGTAGCAAGGGGATGGAGATGGTGATTCTGACTTGATGGAGGTTCTTTCTGGACTTCCTCCTTTTCTTTCGTCGTGACCTCTGCGGCAGAGTTGTCCTTCTTCTGTTGTCGGAGATGGCCTTTCCACGGTAGGCGAGGAACCTTCTTCTGTGGTGCGTTGTAGTACGGCTGGTTTTATCCTCGTCGAGAAGGCTGTAGAGAGGATTAAGTTTGCATATTGGGCCATGAATGAAGGCCCAAGCTACCCTTATTTCAAACTGAAGAGGTTGGTGGGCGACCTCAGGTTGTCTTCATCATTTGACTCTGAATGTTCCTCACTTTCAGGGCGACAAAAAATGGGAAACAAAAGGTTTGAAGTTGACGAATACAACTATCCCCAACCTTCGGACGGAAATCTCTACCTGTGGGTTTATCAAGAGGTTTTGGGGACGCCCACGTCGTTTATACCATGGACCTAACCGAAGATGAAGGTGATGCTTCTGAGTATGAGTTAGTTGTGCTCGAAGATGACGAGCAGGTGTATCACAACAGTTCGGTTGAGGATAAGGACCACTCGTTCTATGTGTACAAGACTTTTTTTCAAGAAGTTCGGTTTGCGCTTCCCGTTCACACAATTTTAGCAGCAGGTGTGGTCGTGTTGAGCATCCTTTAGGTGGCACCTTCTCAGCTTCACCCCAATGCCTAATGGTATGTTCGGGTATTCAAGTTGTTAAACCAAACCATATACTTGATTTTCTATATCTCCCTATTTTATGGATGTTTCTCGTGCCCCACTCAACAAACGAAGGTGAAGTCGGGTAAGGTCACCTGGTGTGAGTGACCGTGCGCTCAGAGGACAAGTAGACGTTCTTCATCTTGGTTTATAAGTTTACAAAGGTTTCAAGTGAGACTTCTACCGGGTAAGGGTGGTTAAGGGTGTCATGTCGTTTTTCATTAAAGAGGAAGAAACCTTGTCTTTCCCGCTCTACTGGAGCTCAACATCTTTGCAACATTGACCATCTTATTATGACACGCCTGACCATCAATTGTGCCCGATGAAACAGTTAGTAGCTCAAGAGATGCTTAATTGGCAGGCTGTCATACGGTCGATTCGGTGCCGGGAAGTGGTCGGACTGTCTGATGACAAGGTCATCCAATTGATAAGTCGACCTTTGTGTGATCTTGAAATTATTTATAAGTTCATTTTCGCTTTTAAGTGTTTATCTTTTTATAACTGTTTATTTGACCGAGTCTCTTGCAGACTTGCAGTTCTTGTAGATTCGACGGTCAACCAACAGATGCTTCTGGAGCTTGCTTGTCTGAAGGAGCAAAAGGCTCAACAGGTGGCTGGGTGCCATATAGAGACTCCGGGGTCTTCTTCTGCCGCCCAAGCTGTTCGCCCAGCACTATCCACCTGCCGTAAAAGGAAAGCTACTGCTTCCCCCCACGAGAATGCCTCTTCGGAGAGTGAGGCTTCCGATGGGTGTCGTGAGAAGGGACAAAAAGTAGAAGAGGTCTTTGCTGCTCCAGAGCTGAGCTCCAACGAGGCTCGACGACGACCAAACTTCCCACCCGATTATATGGATGGACAAGATATGCCAACCATTGTGAACCATACACTTTCCGCCTGACCCTGATCTCACTGCGGTGATGGACACCCACCCAGATGCTCTCATCAAAACAATGAAGAAGTGGGTGGTTGGAACTGCAACATTTGCCCGTTTTTTGGAGGAGCACAACCTGTGGGAGGCAAAAGTTGCCCAAGTGAGCCAGGGGGCTGAAGCCTTGAAGGCGGAGGTGGCTGAGTTGAAGGCCAAATTGTTGGCTGAAGAGGAAAAAAGCTTCCAGATCGAGCAGCGCGCAGATGAGGCCCGAGAATTGTTGCGTAAGGAGCAGGAGAACTCCTTGACGATCAGGGAGCAGTTGGAGGAAGCTCGTGCGGCCATGCAATGTCTCGAGGAAAAGCTTGTACAGGTCCGCAAAGATCGTGATAAGTACATGGGCTTCGTGATGTCAATCGTGGACGAGTCTTTCCTCAATGCGCTTGAGCAGGTGCGGGTGTTGAACCCCACAGTGAAGTTGAGGACTGATCTTACATCAAGTTTCCGATTTGTAGAGGACGACCGCCTGATGGAGTTTGGTCCAGATAACTCCAAGATTGCAGTGGAGATGAGCCCCCATGGAAGCAGAGTGTCACAGAGGATGTGGCTGACCTGGAGAATGCTGCATCACTTTTTTTTATTGTAATTTGCACAGCGCATGACGTGTTGAACACTTATTGTAATGAGGACTTCCTTCTTTTGTTGCAACTTTCTTTCCTATTTCCAAGTGTTGTAAGCTTCTGAGTACGAGTATTGATGGTCCTCGTCTGCCTTTTTAGGAGTTCATGGGACTTTGATACTGTGGAGGACCCTTTAGTGGTTTTGTACACTCGTTGGATGATTTGGCTTGGGGCAGTGCTTTGAATGGTGGACATAGAACCGTGTGGTTCCTTATGGTTCTTTAGTCTCTCAGCTGGAACGATGGCTGGTCTGCCTTGGGGGGCATAATATAAATAGATGAAGGTGGCTCAATATTTTTTAATTCTGAATAATCACTACACACAATTTCTGAATAATCGTTATACGTAGTATAGATCCAATGATGTCTATAAAAAATTTGCTCAAGTGTAGAGTAGTCGATCTTTTCTATGCAGGGTCTGACCTTTCTGTAGGATCTTTATGTTGATCACTCCTTTCAGTTTTCTTAAGAGTAGAATGGCCAATCTCCTTTAAGTAGAGTGGCCGATCTCTTTTATGGTGGTGTGCTTTGTCGGTTGTAAAACCTTCGAAGGTTTGTATCATTCCAGTACCGTGGGATTTATTTTCCAGTTAGGGTTAGGGGTGTTCATGGGTTTGGGCCAACCCGATGAACTCGAAACCCGACCCGATTCATTTTGGTTTGTATTTTCTTGTGATTCAGGTGTAACCCGACCCAATCAAACCCGATCTTATTCGGTTCGGGTATCGGGTTTAGTGATTCCAAACCCGATCACCTGACCCAAATACTCTGTTTTTTTATTTTAGTTTTATAAAAAAAAAATTGCCCAGCTGACCAGATTAGTATACCCTTGAGTTTCAGAAAGTCAACGTCGCATATGGCCCTTACTGCTCCAGCGTGCTCCAAGCAAATGCACCCTCTGTTTCATTCAACCTCAAATGCAGCCTCCGTTTCCGAATCTGCAGTCACCATGTTCAGTGTTTGTAGTGAGTAAATGAAGAAAAGGTAGATGGAGCGGAATAAAAGAAGATAAATACAATGAAGAAAAAAAGGGAGACAGAGAAATGATGAAGGATAGGAGAGACGGAGACAAAGGAAGCAAAGGTTTTGGGAATTTTGAAACTTACCTACGCATGCTTGTCTACTAGGGTAATGAATTTGGATAGGATGATGGTCCAATCCAAGGCACTTATAATGTGCCACTTGGGTTTCACGTGGACAGTGGAAATTTGCATACGAATGAAAGTATTTCATGACTCGTTGACCCGACTCGAATCATCCCGGTCTTTATCGGGTTGGTTTGGTGCGGGTTTAGCAAAAAAAAAAAAATTAAAGGACCCGACCCAAACCGGTCTGTAAAAATTTGATTGGTTCGGGTAACGGGTTGAGTCAAACCCGACCCGACCCGTGCACACCCCTAGTTAGGGTGTCGAGAGAGTATGCTCCCATATTTGTTTTCTTGGTTCTGGTATGGTCCTTCTAAATTGGGGGTGCACTTTCCCTGATCGGAGTTCTTCCCTCCTATGTTTGCTTTTCGAAGGACTCGATTACCAATCTTAAATCTCCTCAGTATAACTTTCACGTTTTGTTTGGCGGACGTCCTTTGTTTGTTGGTTGCTTCTCTAATCTGAGCCAACTCCCTTTTCTTTTCTATCAGATCAAGGTTGTGGCATAGTTATATGGAGGGGCGATGCTTAACTTAGCTTGAGTATGCAGAGTTCATGCAAGTAAGGTAAATGAATGAAGAGATAATGGATTTCTGGATACTCTCTAGGGTTTTGGTATTTATAGGCAAATGGTGAGGGCGTTTCCCGCCAACAGGAGGGGCAATGATGGCACATCAATCAATAGCCCTACCACTTGCGTTAAGGGGGGATGCATTGCTGTATTAGTCGCTTCTCCAACCAGCTTTTGCAAAAGTAGAGTGATGATCCTAGGAGGCTTGCGTTTCAAGACAGCCTCAGGTGGGGTACTGCCCGACCCAACGTGTGGTCGGCCCAATGGTCCATGGGTTCAAGAACATGGCCCAAAATAGTTATGTTATATGGAATTGAAAATATTTTGGTTATATGGAACTGAAATTATTTTAGTAACATGTATCTTTATTTTTGGTTTCATTCAGAGCTTGTTTGGGACAGATAGATTTTTTCCATTTCAGCTGTTTTTTGGCTAAAAAGCTGTTTCATACATAATCTATTATGTTTGACAATTAGTTTAAATTTATAAAAAAAATTTTTTGGGGGAAAAAACTGTTTTATGTCATCTAATTTGTTTTAGCTTAAGATTGTATATATTCTTTTTAAAATGATGTTTATATACTCTTTTTAGTTGAATTTCCCAGAATCTTTTTTCTATTGTTTTGTGCATGACCACTAATTTTTATATTGGTCATCTGAAAATATATTTGCACACTAATTTTTGCAAGTAACTTTTGTACAAATGATTGATACGTAAATAATTGTTGAATAATATATATGATATGATCTAAAGCATAAATTACCGTATGAAACACTTCCATATAGGGTACAAAATTTTACCTATAAATAACAAAAGTGGCAGCCCATCAATTACCCAGAAAGAAGTTGCTCGTCTTTCATTCTTTTCCCCTGAATTTTCAGTTGCTGTGCTTTCTTGTACGGATTAAATGGTAGCATGTGTTTGGTGAGAATTATACCTTAAAACTAATAAGAAAATCCAGTTTTCATTGACAGCTGCAGTGCTACTTTTCTCAAGCAGCTCCATCGATCAGGCACATTGCTTCTTGTCCTATCCTATACCAATGTATTGAAGAATGTTTCTAATTCATATAATGACAAGTGTTTTGCCTTCATAAGAGCAACAACTCTAAAGATAAAACAATTAGATAGGAAGATTTGTTAGGTGTTACCTTTTCTGAGCAGCAACATATAGCACCATTTAGGTCTATATAGAAAAATGAATTTACGAGTGAAATTAAGTACGTAGTCTATGGATAAAGACAAGAAGATGAAAAAAACGGTTGTCGGAAGACAACATTTATTTTGACAATGTATATCAAATTTGCAATTTTATATCTAACTTTTTATTGAAAACAATCTATATTATTTATTTATTTATTTATTTATTTATTTATTTGAAAAATTTTAACCCCACTTCTCTTTTGTCCCCAGCCTTGACCTTTACCAATTAAGAGAGGAGAAAAGAAGTTCAATTCCGAATTCCAACCTTCTATTTGATAATTCTCTCTTTCAGTGAATACTTTCAGGAAAGAAAAACGGGATAACATATTTGAAAAAGTAATAATAAACTTATATAATAAAGCATGTTACCAAATATATTAAAAAATGAGTAAATCTTTAATTTAATCTTGAATTTGTAAGGTTGTATCAATTTAATTCTTAAAATTTTTGAAATTTCAAAAACATTCTTAAAATTATTAAATATCAATCAATCTATCACTTTCGTCAGAAATCAAATTGAATCGATCTTATAATTTCAAGGATTAAATTATATTTATTAAGAAATTATTATTCAAACGTGGTAACATACGACAATGTTATAAGTTATTAGAAATTTGTTATTCTTATTCTTTTGATGGTTGTAAACTACTGGAATTTTCCTTTTCCGAGGTTGAAACGGGCAAATTAGATCATGTTCGTAAACATTTTTATTTCATTTTTAATCCGCTAACAAGGGTCCTAACACAAACAACGATAACGAAGTTAAGGACACGTGGAGACAGCATTATAGAGTTCTGAGCTGATTTAACCCCTAATGTTATGTGGTGGGGGGCAAAGTGGACCAGTTGCCACACTAGCAATACATAATTTGTTCTAGTAGTTTAGTATGACAAAAGTCTATGCACTGGGGGTCCTAAAATATAAAATGACACTTAAAAATGTTCACATTCATTGAATAATAATAGTAAAACTCTATAATAAAATAGGTCCAGAGAAAATGAAGGAAAAAAGAGTGAACTCATTGGGGATGGATTGGCAAGCGAAGCGAATGGCGAATGGTTAGTCTACACCTGTGATGTCTCATTCCCATCTGTCATTATCATGGAGTCATCACCTTGGATTTTGGACGTAGATTGGTGTCTTGTGAATTAACTTGTCATTCCCTTTGAAACGGACACAAATTATTAAACTTATAATTATGGATTTAACTTCTTTAAATTGAGTGAAATTATAAAATGAAAAAAGGATGGATTATTTATTTTTAGATTATTTAATAGATTGAAATCTCTATGTATTTAATTAAATTAATGATGGATAATCATTTATTTTCTCATTTTAAAGCTTCACTCACATTAAAAGAGTCAAATATGATAATTTATGGGACTTGTTGGGATCGAAAATGGATAATTTTCACTGGAAAGTAAAGATTTTTAATAAGTATGTTGTTGACGAGTATTCTTAAGGCATTAGTTAAGAAATTCATAAAAAGAAAATTGTTATGGAAAAATTAAATATACCATTTTTCAAAATAATAAATACATCTATTTTTCATAAAAAATTGCTTTTACTGATTCCTTAAATAATATCCTAAGGATACTCATTAGCATTCTTTTTTTATTAAACACTTTCTTTTTTGGTAAACTTTTTAATAAACACTTTTTTTCTTTTATTCTTTAGAAAAACTCATGATTAATGGAGTGAGATGGTTAAGGGTGAGAATCCAAATCACTTCATATCTCTCATTTCTTCATTTTTTTCATACCCTTCAAATTTGGGGGAGGGATGGGATCTCCTTTCAAACTTTCAAACAATAGAATATCTTTCCGCTCCATTTCACTTTATATCACTTTATTACTAACTAGTTCATTCCATCTAGTATACCCTTAACCTTGCAACAAGTAAATTAGGTTTGGATCGAATTTAACCGAAATGGTTCACATTGAATTGCCATATTCCGGGCTAGCGCATCGTGTGTTGCTATGAAAGTGGGTTTGGGAAGGGAAAAAAGAAACGAAAATTGAGAAAATTAAAAAGGTTATAAACTTGAACTCAAGTAGGGGCTTGGTTCGGTTCTATAGAAAAAAGTTCATACCAACTAATCAATTGGTTCGGATTTGTAATTTTTTCAAGAAATTTGATTCGTAATTCAATTAATATGTATCGTGAATGTAAATTTTTTTTATATTAACAAATACTTATAAATTGAAATATTATTAAAAATATTTAACTCTTATCCTATCTTAAAAGTTATTCATACCTTAATTTATGATTAGTTGACAGTGTAAAAAACTTTATACTGACAATACTTATCAATTAAACTCTTTATTTAATAGCAAAAAATGATTTGATAACATTTATTATAAGGTATATTCTCCGGTACCCCAATAATTTTGAGGTAAAAGTTATCATGTCCAACCAGAATACGCCATCTCAATTAAATGAGTCATATTAGTGAGTCAAGTCAAATGGTTCTCACCATCTGATTGAGCCACCTAGACAGGATAACGTTATCTTTATTATACTAAAAAATTCAGCTTATTATAATTAACATGACTCATTTAAAAAGCTCGAGTATTTGAGGAGAGATCCATAGATCCCTCCTTTTAAGTGTAACAAGTAACTAAAAAATGTGTAACTATAAGGACTAATTAGTGAGGCTCCATCTTAGTCATTATTTTTTTTTGTTTAATTACTTTGTAGGTCCTCAAACTATTTGAGAATTTTGAAATAGGTCTCCAAACTAAAAAAGTTTGTAATTGGATCCCCGAATTTCTAAATACTTTGTAATTGAATCTCTACACTTTAAACCTTTGTAACCGGATCCCTAAACTTGTAAATAATCTGTAATCAGGTTCTTGTGGTAGCAGAATAATCTTGTAATTAGAGCAACATATAAATCTTCTTTTACGATTCTTGTCTATCTTGGAGATTAATAGAATCACTAGATCACTCACAATAACAAACATTTTTAAAATTTCTCCTATCCTAAAGATTTAATTACAAATTATTTATAAGTATAGGGATCCGATTATAAATGTTTAAAGTGTGAGGATCTAATTACAAAATATTTAAATATTTAAAGGTTAGGATACCCGATTATAATTTATTTAGTTCAAAACCTATTTAAATTTTTTTAAATAGTTCAGCGACGAAGAGTAATTAAAACCTTTTTTTTAACTTTATTTTTTACATGTCACATAGAACTACATACACAAAAAAGGAGAGATGATTAACAAAAAACAGTTTTGATAATAGAAAGATGATAGCTGTGTATTGTAAATTCCAGCGACTTTCTTCATTGTTCATCTTCATTTCACCCCAACCAACAATCATCTCTCTCTATCTGTCTTTCTTTCTTTCTCTCTCCCATGCGAGAATCTGAATCAATCTCTCTCTCTCTCTCTCTCTGGGGTAAGCCGGGCAGCTGAAGGCACAGTGATGATGGTCACGTCTCACCTTCCAATAATACCCTTTTCTTGAACCAAACTTTACTCCACCACCACCCATCTGATCTTGCTTTCTTTTCCTCAAGAAAATACAAGAAAAATTATATTTTTATGTATACCCATTATTAAAAGTAAAGTGGGTAGTGAGATTTGATAAGTGAAACAACATCAAATATGACAGAAGTGTTGCAGTTGCCTTCACCCTCAAGCTGTTCCTGTGGGCATGATGCTACTGCTGCTGCCCTTATTAACAGTCCCACAATCACAGGAGCCACAGATGAGGTTCAACAACAACAACAAGAAAGGGACAGAGAAGAGGGAGATCAACTTTCCATTTTAACCCTTTTGATTGATACTTTTAGGAAATCTTTGATTGGTTGCAGTAACAGTAACAGTGCAGACTTCTCTTCTTCTTCTTCTTCTTCTTCAATGGAGATTGGGTGGCCTTCAAATGTGAGGCATGTGGCTCATGTAACCTTTGATCGCTTCCATGGCTTTCTTGGTTTGCCTGTTGAATTCGAACCTGAAGTCCCCAGAAGGCCTCCAAGCGCAAGGTTACTACTTTTTAATGCTTTTCACTATCATACATTTATTCTAATTCTTTTCTTTATGTATGTGTTGTGTTGTGTTGTGTTGTGTCATTTACTCATTCTTCATTTTATTGTGCATGTGATTTCATTCAAATTCATGCCATTGGAATCATGATTTCTATGAGGTTGGGTTGTTGTTGGTGTGGTTGTTTGATTTCTATTTAGATTTAAAACTTAATATATGCTAATTGTGGTTCTATCACCATAAATAGATACTATTGAAGACTCTCTACCAAACATAATTCCTATTTTCTGTAAATGGTGCAATTTCCATCCTTATGCTGTCATATTATCCATTTTTACTCTATAGCTATCATACTGATACCATGGTACTTGTCTATCTTGCAAATTATTCTTCTGGAGTGAGTTTGGTTAATTGTAAGAAGTAAACAATATGAGAAAAATGAGTGGCAGGATCTCTAGATAGTTTCTTCCATCTTTGCTGATTATGCTACACATACCTTTAATTTTCTTCTAGGTTTATTTCCTAGTTGCTTCTATTGTCAGTTTTTTCATTGAAATTGCATTGTGCTTCATCAATATTGTTGGATTTGTCATCTTAGAACAATTGATTATTTCTTGCAAAACTGAGTTGGCACATTAAAATAAGCACCGGCGATGTTGTTTTCACATTTGTTTGTATAACTCTCTTTGACACAAATACACACCATTGCACTTAGTTCACAACCTATCTATTTGTTTGGCGATCTTCTCGTCTCTTCTATACCCGACTCATTAAATGTCGGATGAATGCATCCTCAATTATATTATCTTGTTGAGCATTGATATATTTTCATTTATTGTCTACAGTACAAGTGTTTTTGGGGTTTCAACAGAATCCATGCAGCTTTCTTTTGATGCTAGAGGGAATAGTGTACCTACAATACTGCTGTTAATGCAAAGACATTTATATGCACAAGGAGGCCTACAGGTATTTAGCCTAGCTTCTATGTCCTTACCTGCCTTGTTGGTGAGAATCTAAATGTGATTTGAATTGCATTACTTGAACAAATAATGTGAGTTAGTGGATGAGCAATCTCTACATTTTTATTTTCTGTCTGCTTTTGATTTTTCCAGACACTTTTTGTATGATTTGTTGTTTAACTTCAACATACTCAGTTGAAATTTTGAATATATTAAACATCTAGGCTGAAGGAATCTTCAGAATTAATGCTGAAAATGGTCAAGAGGAGTTTGTGAGGGAGCAATTAAACAGAGGAGTAGTACCAGATGGCATTGACGTGCACTGCTTGGCAGGTCTTATAAAGGTACTAATAGAATCTTTTCTTCAGAATCACTTAATCTTTACAGATTTATTTGGACTTAGGCTCTTGGATTGTTGGGTTTTTGCCCTATATTATATTTGAAAGTTGTCTTGGTGAATTTAATAGATGGACCGATGTTAATTGTTTTCCTTTTTCTACCATGGTGGATACATTGAAGAGATTACTAACTTATTAAGGCAACTATATTAAAAGGATTATTTCATTAATTTGGATATACTTGTTCTCCTTTGTAGGCTTGGTTCAGAGAACTTCCAACTGGGGTATTGGACCCTCTTTCACCAGAGCAGGTGATGCACTCCCAGTCAGAAGAAGAATGTGCTCAGCTTGTGAGGCTTCTTCCTCCGACAGAAGCTGCTCTTCTAGATTGGGCAATAAACCTGATGGCTGATGTTGCTCAACTGGAACATTTGAACAAGATGAATGCACGCAATGTTGCAATGGTTTTTGCACCAAACATGACTCACGTAAGTCAAAATCATGTTCTCATGTATATTATGCGTTTCTGCCCTTAGCTTTTGTTTTTGTGATTGAATTTATACAAGCCAACTTCATGTTAGTGGATATAACTTCAATGAGTGGAACAGACATTTCATTATGTTCTTATATCCTTTTTTCCATTCCGTTGAAGTAATCAATCATTTTTGGTGAAAAAGATTTGCATTATTAGATTTTTTTAACCTTGTGAGGGTTTTGGAGATATTTGAAAGAGATGGGAAAACATACTCGTTCTAGAATGCACAATCCTTTATAAAATTGAATGTTTCTTAGGTATGGCATGATATATTCAAACTAGAGAAGTGTTTATTAAGCTGGGATTTTTTTTTTTAAATTCGGGTGAATATTTATAAGTAATTCTTTTTCGTTGCTATAAATTTGGTGGTTTCTTGTATTCCTAAAACTTGGTTTGCTTTCTTTTCTTCCTTTAACCTTGTTTGTAGTATGTTTTGCAAAGTTGTAGTATTTGTCTGAGGTTATGTTTTATCAATGCTGCAATAACAGCATTTCTGACGTTATCTACCACAGATGGCAGATCCTTTGACCGCTTTGATGTATGCAGTACAAGTCATGAATTTTCTCAAGACTCTTGTTGTGAAGACGCTGAAACAAAGAGAAGAGTCAATGGGAAAAACAGATCCCATTTCAAGCCTAAATTCTTTTGATGACGATGGGCACCAGAGCCCTTCACAATTTATACTCAAGGATGGCAGTGAAAATGGAAATGATAGTAGTGAAGAGGATAAAACATTTGTTACTGAAGAACCTTCTCAACAAAGCCCTAGTCATGTTATTGAAGACGGCTACGAAACTGAAAGCGGATCCAAAAGTATGTCAACTTCTACTGAAAATTTTATTTCTGGAGGAAATAGGTTGCTGGTTGGCAGTTGTCCTTGCAATGTTGTCTCTCAAGTTTGCTCTTTGACAATTGGACTTCAAGACTGTAGCCTTACAACCAGTTTGACAAAGGGGGCTCAAGCAAATATTTGCAAGAGCAGAAGCCTTCAATTAAGTACTTATAATACAGTCAAGTGTCCCAAAAAGTTGATTGAGCTTCCGGTAGCAGGACCTGCAGAAAAGAACAAGGGAACTGCAATTATCGGGCGTATAAATTCAAGATCAGAGTTGGCAGAAGCTTGGCGTTGAAAGGCATCTGATTTTTTTTATCTTGCTGCCTTGGGGATGTGATGACAGAAAGACAATGAGTGGTTCTACATAATGTTTTTCCAGTTGTGATTTCAGTAACTATGGACCCCTTTGTGAGTTGCATAGCAGCTAGCAAGATGTCATAATTGAGAGGAGCATTGGTGTTGTGTGAGCACTCAACATAAGCTCCCTATGGCAAGGGAATGGATGGGATAACGTGTAAAGAGGTCTCTTTGTGTTTCCACGTTTCATATGCGTAGTACTGATTTCATGCGTGTTTAAGTTTTTCTGCTGTTGTTTAAGGGTGAGTTTCTTAACCATGTTTCTTCATTCTATTTCATTGACCATGCAGATTTCTAACACTTTTTCTGATGTATAGAATTTAACGAATTCTGAATTGCTACATTCTCCTCTTTGGTCCAAAACATTCTGGGTATTGAAGACTGCATGGTCTTTACTATGGACTCATGCTTATCCTTTTACGACAGTGATGTTGTCACTTCCTTAAAGATTGCGATGAAACGTTCCATAGACATAATGCATACGAGAACAAGTACCATGTGGGAGCCAATTACACCAAAAAAAAACAAAACTGCTACGCATACAGTCAATTACAGTCTTTCAGTAATATGCATATACTTGTTTGAGCAGAATAACGAATACCAATATCCTGAACCTGCCATCCTGGGAAAGCTTGAACCACATATTCAGAGTCGACCCAATTACATTAGGAAGAAAGGTGATATATTATGCGATTATGTTGTTAAATCAGTGTATTGAATTTAACGGTTCACTTCATAATAACGAGTCTAAAATCAAGTTTTTTTCTGGGTAATTTATTTTTAATGAAGTCCATATTCTACAATAAATCAGTACTTTATCAATTGAGTACCAAATATTATCCGTAGCCAACGAGTACATTTTAACTCGTTGTCTTAAAATTTTTTTACTAATTCAATATTCTATTTGTCAGATCTTCCTCTCAAGTTCCATCAGCGTTTAGAATTAGAAACAACCAAGCCAAATGATAACTATATGAATAGTTGGCTATCCGGGCACAAATGAATCTACTTTATAAATAATCCAAGTTCACAAGTAAATTTTATCATCTAATTATAATTAGTTCCATTTTATTTTCTGTATATTCTAATTCAACTACAATTCTTATCATCTAATTATAATTATTTTCACATCTCTTTTTTATGCAAGTATATTCTAATTTTGCCACGTAGTAAAGCCATTAATAGATATAAACAAAGGTAATATCGAGAGAGAACCATGCTAACAATATATTCTTATACGCATTCTCTCTAACATATTTTTTACTACTGGATGGAATTCGTGAGATACTTACTAAATGTATATCCATATGATTTAACTGAGTCCGATATGTATTCTACGGAACAGTATAAATTTTTTTATTTCTTTTATATGCTCACAACAGTATAAAATTTAAAATGTGTTAAAGGAGACGGTGGGAAAAAGTGTGGTAATAACATTTTGTAATATCCAATCCATCAAGCTTAAACCATAACATAGTGTTTGGTTGGAGGGGAATGAAGGGGAGGGGAGGGATTTTTTTAAATATTTGTTGCTTAGTTCATTTTTTAGGAGGGGAGGAGAGGAGAGGAGAGGGGAGCAAAATCCCTCCTTACCCAATTTTGGCTCCCCTCCAAAAGTGGGGGGATTTGGAGGGGAGAGGAGGGATTTTAAAATATTTTGAATGGAATGACTAAAATAACCCTACTTATGTATTCTAAAATCTAAAATTATCAGGATATAAAAGTAAGTTAGTTTTAAAATCTCTCCTCTCCCCTTGTGAACCAAACATAAATAGTATTACTTTCCTTCCCCTTCATTAAAATCCCTCTCATCCTCTCAACCAAACACAATAGCTACTTAAAATCCCTCCATTCCCTTCCCCTCCCCTCCCCTCTCCACCCCTCATTTGAACCAAACACATCCTAAAAGTTTTAGATATTGAATATAAGTTAAATGATTAAATTAATAGGGGTAGAATCCATCCCGTGTTGGGAGAGTTGGTAACGTGACTCCCCCAATGAAAAGAACACAAGTTTGATTCCTGAAGTCGTCCAGTTGGAAGACAGTCCAATCCCGTGTGTAAAAAATTGAACTTCCCTTGCTATCAAATTGGGATTAGTCTTATAGTCGGTCCAAAGAATTGAAGGTGAGGGGACATCCCAATAAGGCGAAGGTATAATTAGGGTGGTTCGGAAAAAAAAAAAAATTAATATGGGTAGATAGTCTCGTGCATGGCACGTAGTTATTGGGGTTGTGGATAAGAGATAGAAAGGTTGCTGCTTCTGCTTGAGGTTGTGCAGTGAACATGGAGGCCATACAGTTTTCTGCCGTTGCCTCCCGCCATTTCTCCAGTGCTGCCCCTTCTCTCTCTCAGAACCGAAGCTTCTTCTGCTCTTCTTATCCCAAATCAACCAAGCTTTCCTCTCCTTGGACCGCTTCTTCTTTTTCTTCCAGAAACTTGTTCACGGTAAGTCCCACAAACACTCAACAACACGTATGTCTAGTAATTTTCCAAGTTTTTAGGAGCAAGTTTAAGACTTTAAAGCGAACAACTAAGACAAATTTCAGTGATAATGAATTTGACGAAATGGGTCGGTCGCAGAATGAGATATGGGGTTGGGTGAAGTCTAAAAGCGTGTCTGTGAGAAAGGAGATTCTGCCCGGAGTGGTTCGGGCAGAAATGTTCGGGCAATTGACGACTGGCCTTGAGGCTGCTTGGAACAAACTCAAAGGAGAAGGTTGGTTACTTTCCCATTTCTCATTGCATTTTCAACTCTTCAATTTCCAAAGAATTTGGAGTAATTGATTTAATTGATATGCACTGTTTTTACATTGGCAATCCAATCATAAATTGTCACATCATTAATAATGTTTGACTCTTATCATAACTACCTTAAAAGTAAGTCACTCACACATTAGATGACGTGTGATTATATTGACACTGTATCAAAATTAAACTTTAATTAATAAGTTAATTAATTGTTTGTGTTGTGCAGAGGTTTTGACCAAAGAGAATGTTGTGGAGCCTATGAGAGATATTAGGAGAGCTCTTTTGGAAGCAGATGTATGTAAAAGAGGTTTGAAACTTCATATAATTTATGTACATTAAGTTAACTACTAGGTAAGGTAATGCATATTGTGTTGGCAGGTTAGCCTTCCTGTTGTCAGAAGGTTTGTGCAAGCTGTCACTGATCAGGCTGTGGGTGTTGGCCTCATTCGAGGAGTCAGACCGGATCAGCAATTGGTTAAGGTAAATTTATTGACTTATCATTGATGAGAGAACTTGTTTGGACATGATATTTATCTAATAAATATTGTAGTGATAGTATGATACATGGTAATTCAACAAGAGCTATATTTGAGTACTTGACTTCTTTACAAGGACCAATTGGGTGTTAATCATTGGGTTTTTTCAGATTGTACATGATGAACTAATAAAATTGATGGGTGGAGAGGTCTCTGAACTGGTTTTTGCCAAATCTGGGCCCACTGTCATTTTATTGGCTGGACTCCAGGGAGTTGGGAAGACAACTGTTTGTGCGAAGTTGGCAAATTATCTCAAGAAACAGGTGTATTTCCAATCTCGCTCCTCCCTCTTACTTCATCTCTTTTTGTGGTAGTTAGTTAGTTCCTTCGCTTTATTGAAACAAATCATGTTAACTTGACCTCAGGGGAAGAGTTGCATGCTAGTCGCTGGGGATGTTTACAGACCTGCTGCTATTGACCAACTTGCTATTTTGGGAAAACAGGTACTTGAATCTTATTTCCTTGAAGTTGACCACTTGCAATTTCTTGAGAAATACACATCTTTTAGTCAGCAATGCCATTTTAATTTTTCAGTTAAATGCACATTTTTGTATGGAGCCTTGGAATTTTGTTGTTATTACTTATTAGTATGAAACTGATGAAAAAGTGTATCCTAGTAAAACTTGACGTGTTTTTTGAGCTACAAGAATTATGTGTTTCTAGATAGGTGATGCTTTAGCATTTTGCCATATTTTCACCTAGGCATTTTCAGTGTATTTAATGATCTCATAGGATCTGATTTTTTAACCAAGTGAACTTGCACATTGGACATTAATATCTGATTAGTATTATTTGACTTATCTCTTGTTTTTTCTTCTCTCATTGTTATATCTATTTACATATTAATAATTAATTATAGCTTGTGTCAGGTGGATGTGCCTGTCTACACAGCAGGTACTGATGTTAAACCTTCTGAAATTGCTAAACAAGGTTTAGAAGAGGCAAAAAAGAAGAAAATCGATGTGGTTATTGTTGACACTGCTGGTAGGCTGCAGGTAATTCTTTGTAGGATTGTAAATGTTATAATGAATAATTATTTCATTATTTTTGTTTATTACTGGAATCATTTTTATTCTGTTGTTCAAGTTTGTTATTTCTTATAAAACAGATAGACAAAGCAATGATGGATGAATTAAAAGAAGTGAAGCAGGCATTGAATCCAACAGAAGTTTTGCTAGTTGTGGATGCAATGACAGGACAAGAAGCAGCAGGTATTTCGACATGAATTTTTGCTCCTTTACCGGAATAGAAATTATTTTTTCTATAAAAAATAAAATGAAAAGAAATTGTCCGTATTTATGAACTGATTCTAAGTTAATTGTTATAATATTCTTGATCATTTTTTTTGGCTTTTGGTATAATTTTGTGTGTGATATAGCTTATTATAATATGATAATTATAACCATTTATTATAATATGATAATTATAACCATTCCAAAATTCTGACTTTACTATTTTCTGTGAACAGCTTTGGTGACTACTTTCAATCTTGAGATTGGAATAACAGGTGCCATCTTGACAAAGCTAGATGGTGATTCAAGAGGTGGAGCAGCTTTGAGTGTCAAAGAGGTTTGCTTCTATTTATCTTAGCTTTCATAAGGTGTTTTATTTTGTATTTTATTTTCACATATTGCTGCTACCTTGCATTTGTTCTCATCTTAAGCAATGTTTACCATTCCATACCAGAACTTTTAACATTACAAGCTCTTGAAACTTAGTTCCGGTAATTTATTAAATGTGATAAATAGATGCATGAGGATCATAGATCGTATCATCCTTGCTGTTCTTGTATTTGCTTGATGCATTGTGTCAATTATGCTGACACAAGACTAGCATCTTATGCTGTTTTTGTAAAACAATTAGGCTTAAGTGTTATTTGAAACTTGGAATCATAAAGAACCTGTTTAATGGAGTAACCTTTAATGACTTTCATATGTTTTTATCTCAGAAATGAAATAAAACAAATTTGATGATATCCCGTTATGTGTTAACCTTGCAGGTCCCTGGAAAGTATTCCAAAATTTAACAACTAACAACGGAATGTTAAGAAACTCTTCTAGGGTAATCAAATTTTGTGTCAGCTGCATTCTGCCTCTCATCTAGTGAATGCATGTGCCTAGGGAAATGTTACTTGCAGATTTTCTCATAGAGTTATACCCAATGACCCTTATAGCTTTGCACTAAGAACTAATAGTTTATTGGAGGATCTGCTATTGAATGTATGTTTCCATAAATGCATTATAAGCACGTTCTATTAGGAATCATGTTTTGAATGGAATGTATCTTGACCTGATTTATGAGGCTCCTAGATTTCAAAGTCAAAGTGGGCTGATACTGCATTTAGTTTGTGAATATATAGATTTTGGCATGGGAGATCTTGTTATTTTTTGTTGATTTTTTGAAGCAAAGCGTATTTGGTATTGTAAAGTGATTAGCATGATCCATCTTTGTGAATCTATCTCCCTTTTGTATCTTATATTATGTTTGATCGGAGAGTTCAATGATGGCAGGTATCTGGGAAGCCAATTAAGCTGGTTGGACGGGGAGAACGCATGGAAGATCTTGAACCTTTCTACCCTGATCGAATGGCTGGACGCATATTAGGAATGGGAGATGTTCTTTCATTTGTAGAGAAGGCACAAGAAGTTGTAAGTCTCGCTATATTTCTAGATATTTGTTGTTAAAAAACGAAAATAAAACTGTCCTTAACCACATTTATTTTAGATGCGTCAAGAAGATGCTGAAGACCTGCAAAAGAAGATCATGAGTGCAAAGTTTGACTTTAATGATTTTCTAAAGCAAACCCGTGCTGTTGCACGAATGGGTTCTGTGTCTCGTGTCATTGGAATGATTCCTGGTATGGGGAAGGTATGAGATCCTGTGCATGAATTCTCTTAAATATTTCTATTTATGCATGTGATGCCCCATAGTAATTGGGAACAAAGGGGGGCAGTTATCTGATGACAAACCCTTGGTTTTGGTTTATGAACCTTAAAATAGAGCATTGCTAGCATTTGCTAAGTTTTCTTGCATATATTTGCAGTTTTTTTTCAGTTGATATTAATGTGATCTCATTTGAATGCATTCAGGTTACTCCTGCTCAAATTCGAGAAGCTGAGAAGAATTTGAAGATAATGGAAGCAATGATAGAAGCAATGACCCCTGGTCCTTCCTTTCTACTGATCAATGATGTCATATTTGTTAAATAATAATAATAATTGCTCTATCATCTTCATCTATGTAATTTTGTTTCTTAACATGGGAGTATCTTGAGTATATAAGAAACTAGCCTTAGCAATGAATGAGGTAACATGCAGCACATGTTGATGACTTGCAGACCTGTTGACTTCTGTCCTTCAATCCATCACTTTCTCTTTTGCTACCAGTTCAGTTTAATATTAATAATAATCTTTTCTTTCTTAAACTCATTGTTGAGAGTGTTTTGTGAATTTTTTAAACACAATTTCGTAGTTTCCTGTTTTTACGAGACATGAAGTTGATTGCTGAGAGTTGTCTTTATTCTTAAGTATGTTTTGCCAGTTTTGCAATTAATACTCGATCCATTCTCCCCTGGGCTTTTCCTGGTCAATTGTTGTTTTCCATTTAGATTTCAGCTAGAATGAGACAGGTGGTTTTCTCATTTATAGGCTTCAATGGTGGTATTATTTGATATCTTCTGCTATTTTTTTTAATGATATATTTACTGAGGGCATGTACTAACAGATGCTGTGCTATGGTCTATGGGTAAGCACCTCATCAATGACCAAATAGTTCAGTCTCAGCATTAGATAAATTTCTCATAACAAAATTGAAAGAAACACTCAAGATCCACTTTGTTTTTACATGATAAAGATGCTAATTTTATGCTTTTTGTTATTTTGAGAATAACTTACTTTGCTATTTTGCCTTACAATTTGTTGAACCCGGATTAAGTGATTTTGCTAAACTAAGCTTTCTTGTTTATTTCCAGAGGAGAGGGAAAAGCCAGAACTGTTGGCAGAATCACCTGTCAGGAGGAAAAGAGTTGCTCAGGATTCAGGGAAAACAGAGCAGCAGGTATGAGAATGAATTTTCTTTTTGATCTAACTTATTTTGTCTTAGTGATCTTCAAAGCTGTGGTTCTCTACCAGTGCTATCCTAACTTCGAGAAATGTACTACACTGTCAGGTAAGCCAACTTGTAGCTCAACTCTTCCAAATGCGTGTTCGTATGAAGAATCTGATGGGTGTAATGGAAGGTGGATCAATTCCAACCCTTAGTAATCTGGAGGAAGCGCTTAAAACAGAGGAAAAGGTTATTTCATTTTCTACGAATATGAGATTTAGCAATTTTCAATTTCTTCTTTTAATTAACCGAGCATGTTTGTATAAACAATACTGAGGAGTGGTATCTGAGAATCTAGCAGTTCATGGATGCAAAACCCTCATCTATAGGTATTCTTTGGGCAGGCCATTCACTAAGTGAATGCAGTTGTAAGAAGTCTGATGAGTAATGCTGAAAATGTGTCACTACCATGCATTTGATCCATACTAAGATAATTTTGAAGTGATTTTAATCCCAATCACTTGACATAATTTCCTTGCATTTTTTAACTGGATAAAAGGCACAATGTGTATTAAGATGCAATAAAGGGATGAAGTCATTTGCATCTTTTTGGATCCTTCTATATCTTTTTACCTGAAAAAATCCTATTGAAGTTATGAAATCATATGCATTTCTGGACAGTCTAAAGAAAAAAAAGGAACGAAGTGCAAAAATTATTGTGAATTTTGTGCTTGTATTTGTACATACGTGTTACGAATCAGAACATTTGATGCTTTCTTGTTTCTGCATTCTTGTCAGGCTCCACCTGGTACTGCAAGGAGGAAGAGGAGATCAGAGTCAAGGAGACAATTTGCGGACTCAACATCAGCAAGGCCAGCTCCTCGTGGTTTTGGGAGCAAAAATTGAAATTTTCTAAAGGTGGTCAACACTAACAATATGATAAGAGAGTTTGGATCAAAGGGTACCTAGTGATCAACTTGTTTGGTTTAGCTCTCTTCAGCTATAATTATTATGCTCCCATATCATTAGATCAATTCATATAGCAATGAGCTTTGTCCGGGAGTTTGATTTAATTTAAGCAAAAATGAATTATTATGAGGGATGTGCAAATCAAAGAAATATTTCTGTGCCATTCTTGTATTATCTCAACTTTGTATTTTGTAATTAACGGTTTGCCACTAGCATGGAGGTGGAATTTTACTCTGAGGCCGTCCAATATTTTTCGTTTGTTTTTCTAACTAGCAAACCTGGCTTTGTCCTTTTGAAAATGCATGTAATGGATGGCAAAAAAATAAAAAGTAAATAAAAAAAAGAAATGCATGTTGATGTAATCGTGGAAAAGGTAGTTTAAGAATTTAGAATGGAGATTGGTGAAGACATCATTGAAACTTATCAATGAAAATATAACGTGTATATCTTATTTTCATTAAAAAACAACACCATAAGCACCTATACATTAATGCCTAAGTTTTGTCCTAATAAATATTAGTTGTTGCTTGTGGTAATTTCTGATTCTTCAACCCTGAAACCTTGCCCCCCTAATTTTTTGGTGGGTCTTACATCATTTAGCTAAGTCTGAACCAGTATCTCGGTACGTTTGAGAACAGGAAATCAATATGGTTAGGACCCCATAAAACTTCAACAACCTCAGTGTTGGCACGTGTCAAATAAGTTTGAGCAACATTTTGGCATTGAATTGGCCATGAAATCTTGATCACGAATTTGTTGTTCTTTTCTCCTCACTCTTCTCTCCTACTACTGAATTGAATAACAAGGTTATAGAACATTTTTACCTGAGGCCTAGAAGAAAATGGGAAGCCCAACTGATAACTCAGACCCAACGTTTCCACCTGCAGACGTTGCTGGGGAACTGAATCCTGGGAATAATACTCATGTTCAACTTGATCCTATATCATCTGAGGTGGCTGCCTCCAAGGAAATGAAGGTACCTATCCTCCATATTTCTATTATTTGAGCAATGCTATTAACACATTTTTTATCACACTTCCTTCAATATATACTATATTGTTGGATCATGTGAGACTCGGTGAATAAAGAGTGGATTCATGTAATGAAGTGGATTTCACATGAAATCCACCCAATAATAAAGAGTGTATTGCTAATATTTATCCTTTTATTTTTTTCATTTACAGCATAACAAACAAGATTGCCATTGCAATATTGGAACTCTATTTTTTATTTATTTATTTATTTATTTATTATTATTATTATTATTATTATTCTAAATATGCTTGCTTGTTTGTTTGAAGGAACAAGCTGAGGCCTAAAAGAAGAAAAAGGAAAGGGAAAAGAAGGAGGCCTTGCAAACACTAAAATCAGCCATTATAGTTTCAGGCATAATTGTGGCTGTGACTGGTGCTATCTTTGCCATAACCAAGAAGTTAAGAGAGAAATAACATCTTCTTCCCTAATAGATGTGGAAGATTATATAGAGATTGTCTAAGTTGGTTTTTATTATTAGGTTTTTTTTCCTTTGTTATTATAAATTAGTTCACATACTTTTGGGTTCACAAATAAATCCTCAGCCCCACCCAACACTACTCATGTTGAGATGATCATCATGTATGCTTTTTGTGATGTACCTGATGATTGACGTCTGAATACAAGTTAGATGTATTTAGAATTTTAGATCCATTTTGAACGAGCAATGGATATGGTCACCTGCCCATCCCTTAAGCGTTCACGCATTAGACTCATTCATTTAATTTTCCAAATACTCAGCTTTCTTAATATGGGACATAAGTTATGTTCGCTTCAACCAGTACATTATACAGGCATATGTAGAAGCGGGTGATTTCGTTACAGTAACATAGTTTTCGTATTGCAGCGTGCTATGTACAGGGCCGGCCCAAGCATAAAACGGTTCAAGTCCTTGTTTTAGGTCTCTTAAAAAAATAATTTTTTTTTTAGAAAAAAAATCCATTTTATATTTTTTTATATTATCTTTTTGATATGTTTCATATATCAACAAACATAAGTTAGTCCATTTGGTATAAAAGTTTACCATTAACTGTAAGGTCCAGGGATCAACTCCTTGTTGTGTACAAAATAATTAATACTTTAATTTTTTAAAATGACCTCATCATAGAGTTTGTTTTAGGCCTCAATAGGTGTTAGGCCAATCCTGACTAAGCATGTGAAAATTTTCAAGAGAAATACATAATAGGTGAGTTTTATCACCAGTGAAATTCTATGACTCAAGCTCTTTATGTTTCTCTAATTCCATTTATAGTTTGACTGTAGAAGATCCTGATATGTCGTGCATGATACCAAATTATAGTTAAAAAGTAGCAAATGGTGGGGACAATTTATGGAGAAGTGTGATTTTTTTGTTTTCTAATAGAACTTTATCTTTTATTGTTTCATTTTGTTAAGAGGCACAAGCTAATAATAATAACCCTAATAATAATAATAATAATAATAATGCTTCTTATACGTATTTAAAGTTAGTGTTTGGTCCAGGTTTTTTTGGCTTAAAAGCTATTTTAAAGCTAAAGCCAAAAATAAAAGCTTTAAAGGTAAAATTAAAGTTGTTTCATAATTTTTAAATTTAAATAACTTATACTTTTAAGCTAGTTTTAATCTACATCACCTCACATTAGTATGAAAAAACGTAATTAGAATATAATTGGATGTACATGTAAAGGGACTTTACACCTTTTTTTTTTATGAATAAAGGGACTTTACACCGTTAATGATAATTAAACTATTATTATTATTGTTATTATTATATAAAAGCTTTAAGTAAAAAAAAGAGAGCATATTATTAAATATTCAAGACTTTTGTAACCATTACCCTTAAGGAATTAAAAATAAATTTCTTATATAAAAATAATATATTTAATGCATTAGAAATTTAAAATTATAATTTTAAGGCTAAACTACACTTTTGGTCATTTATCTTTATTTTAGGTTTTCGGTTTGGCCCTGTATTTAATTTTCATTCCAAAGTGGTCCCTTATATTGTCAACGTTACATGAATTGGTATTTTTCGTTAGATTTGCACTAACGATGTTAGATTTCCACTGTTAGTCACCGGAAATCTGAAAAAAGTTGTCGGAGACTCTCTCTCTCTTCCTCTCTTTCTACTCTATGTTCTCCCTCCCTACATTTTTTTCTTCACCTTTCCTAACCCTAAAGTTTCGCTTTTTTGAGGTCCTTTTCTTCTTTGCGCCACCACCACCATTCTCCACATCTCTTTTTTTCATTTCATGGTTAGAGTTCTAGAAACGGGGGGGTTTGCTACTTCAAGGCACTGTCATGAAATTCTTGTGCTTTCTTGCTTATTTCTTACATTGATGCTATGTTTCATTACAATTTTAGTATCTATGCCATGGTTGTTAATGATTTTTGACATTATTGGTAGTTGATGCTTGATGGGTCTTATGTGTTATTATAATTTCGGGAGTTTTTGATTCGTTGGGTCATAAAATGTTCATGTGCGTAGTTGCTTTCATTGTTCATGTCAATGGTTTTGGAGGGGGAAAAGGAAAAATGAAGACGAAAGGATGATGAGGGAAGGAGGAAGGAGGCAGGAGAAAGAAAAGCAAGAAGAGAGAGAAATGATTTATCATAGGTATACCAAGTTTCAGGTGGATATATCAGATCCTGGGGAGTTAACGCTAAAGATCTAAAGTCATTATTATATAATTGAGGAAAAGACCAACTTGAAAAATTTACAACTTAAAGTACTAAATGGGGAGGAAAATTTAAAAAAAGAGACACAATAGAAACTTAAAAATAAAGATAAGAAACCAAACGTGTAACTTAGTCTAATTAATTCATTAGGCATTTGGCAATATTTAATTACAATTATTATTTTTTTAAAAGTAGAAGAAGCAAACCCAAAAAGCAAAAACTCATAAAATCCGCCGCCAAGGGGCAAGGGCAAAGAGACTGAAGAACCCGCGCTCTTTTTCTTGTGCCGCGTGATTTTGAAGGAAAGAAGAAGAACCCTCACGTCGGCGTTTTGTTTTGCAGCAAGCAATTATTCAAGTTTTGAATGAGGTAACGTAACTTTCCATCCAATTCATTTACATTCGATGCTTCTTTACAGTCTCTATTTCTCTTCGCTTTCCTCGCCAACCAAACAAACACTGACACCAACAACTTCTCTTCGCCCTATGGCTTTTTGTTGCGTGTCGTGAATCGTAACCCTGCAATCATTGCAGTGTCGTTTTGATAAATTCCAGCTTAATTGAATAATTGTTGCACTCTCAATTCTCAAATAAGTTAATTGTGGTAAATTGGAAAGCCCTCCTTCAGTACTGTCCCGTGTGCATGTGATCCTTTTTGTGTAATTAGCATTGCTCACATAAAACCCTAATTTTAGTACTGAACACCTGCTGCTTATGTTAGGGATCGTTCTAGACTCTAGAATTTTTGTAGGCTGCATTGCCTGTCCATGATGACCCTTGATTGAGCAGCATTATTTGAACAATTGTTTCGGCCAACTTCTTGCGAAACCTGATAGGAAACCTGATAGGTTTATGCACAAAGTATGAGTATTTTGTTCAAATATTATTTGAACAATTGATTCGGACAACTTCTCGCGAAACATGATGGTTTTATACACAAAGCATGTGTATTCTGCTCAAAAACTATTTGGTGTCGCTAGAAGTTTTCCAAACCATGTTTTAACCCTTGACTGCTGGTGGAGAAGAGCTAAGTGACATTTATCTCACATTTGCAATGGAAGTGTGCAAAAAAACAAGGTAGGACCAAATATAATTAGATGGTGAAAACTGTACAGATGTAAGGTGATGTGAGCGAACGGAAGTGTATGTGGTTAGAAACGTTCCTACTAATGATGGATGGGTACTTTGTGGGTTTGTCGCATGGATTTGGATCATTTTGCTTTCCCTTTTTTTCCCTCTTTCCCATAGACAGGCAAAAATTAATGCAATCCTCCCTCCATCCCACCACTCAAGTAAAAGAGAAAATGTAACAGAATAATGAATCAATAGAAATTCCAGCTAAATTTAACTTTATGGGTTGATCACTTGGTCAAATGATGTATCTAGTAAAGGTGGCCCAGACCCAGTCAATATGTATAACTTGAAGTTAGAGGTCTCAGGATGCACCTTTTGCAGCATGCATGCATGCTATTTAGTGAACAGCAACGGTATATAGTGCTAACACTTTCCGAGGTATTAGAAGCTCTCTAGGACATGTTTGGTTTACCGTTGCAAACGTACGTTTGGGTCCAAAAGCATGTTTGTCCCAAAGGAACTCTATAGATAATTTGCCTCAAACGTACGTTTGGAATTTCCCAACGGCAAACCAAACATGAACTATATAGTTTTACTCAGTTAAGGGATACTTGAAATTGAGCAAAGAGTAAATTATAAGACAGGATTTGCATGAAAGAATGCCAGTTGTTTCATTTGACTGTCAAATAAATTAAAGAAGACAGCATTTTCTTACCATCAACACTTGCTTTTTCTGTCTTTAAATCAAATCATTTTTTTGTCTTCTGCAGAATATGGATACATCAAATCCTGCAGTCTTTGTCAATGCAGAACTGTTACACTTTTATGTTGGAAGGAGGGTTCGGGCAGTGATGCAGGTTGTGCGATCTGACCGTGGAGCTGTCATTGGAAAATCAACAGATGACAAGCAGCTAGTTGTAAAAGGATCATCCCCACCTGCTCCCCTTACAAATTTTGTAGAAGTTATTGGTATTGTTGACAGTGATAAATCCATTCGTGCTGAGATATGGACCAATTTTGGTGATACAATTGGTATTGCTTTTCCTTTCCCATTCCACAAATTGGTTGTAATATTGTTTTCAAGATATGGCTTTGAACCATATGGTTGTAATATTTGTTTTATTTTTCCCCATTGGCAGATATGTTCAGCTACAATAAGCTTTGTCAGCTTGCAAATGGAGAATTTAAACACTTGTTCCTGTGAGATATAAGAAGCTTATCTGATGATACGAAGGCCTCTCTCTATCATATGGAAAACCAGAGGAAACATTTTAGCAGCGACATCTGATACCATTAGCACTGAATATAATTTGCTGTGGGTACTCTTGGTGAATAATTTTTATTGATTATAATTGAAATCTAGAGATCATATTCTTGTTTTTGAAGCACTTTATGTCATGTTTAATTTTGAGATTAGCCCCATGATTGATGTCTTTCAGAAGATATATATTGAGTAATAGATTTCTTGGTTTATTTTTTACATCCTTGTTTGTGAATCTGAGACCGGTATTAAGATCTCAAGGCTATCTTTCAGCCTATCCTTGCGCTGCAGCGATCAGCACTGCACATCAGATTCAGATTCAGGCATTCCATGCTGCGAGTGCAGTTTGTACTCATGTGCTCGTGCAACTAGTGTGCACTGAAAATTGTGAAACATACACATCAGATTATTCACATTCCCTCCACCTTATGATGCCAACCCAACAGCCTATGTTATATTTACTCTATTTTGAAATAAGATATATTTCGATACATAGTCATACTTACATCAATCTAAGATATCTGTATGAGGTGTCAAAAACATGTTTAAAAAAAATATTTTCCTATTTAGAATCTAGATCGATTTTATATGTAGTTATACAGATTGTTATTTTGTTAAATTAAATATATAAATAATTTATCCTAAATTATAGCATATTATCGACACCAGCTGACCAAAGTGACCATAGTTCAAGTGATATGTCCCTAATATTTATGAGAGCCTGTACTTAAGTGTTAAGAGATGGATTATGTGGTGACCGCATTTCCATTTCTCATTTTTTTCTTTAGATTGCGTTTATTTCAAGGTTTCAGAAGTTATTCCTAAGAATGTAAGTATGAGAATAAGATATTCTCATGTTTATTACAAGTTTTTAAAAAATATTTTTCGGTCAGATTGATTTTCAGGAAAATCATTTTATTCCCATCAATCATGAGGGGTGAGTATATTTTTTTTCCATAGCATGAGAATGAAAATAAACATGAAAAAGTAGAAAATAACTACCAATAACTTTTACTCTCATATTCTCCTACTTTCTTTTCATGTTTTTAAAATGTATTCTTGAGAACAATAAATAATAAATACTAAACAAACATATTTTGGAATTTGTTTAGGAATAACATTCCTAATCATAGCATTTTCGGAAATGACATTCATGGAAATGATATAAGATAACATGAAACAAACACCATCTTAAGATCTAATTTTTCTTTAAGTATTATCGAACAAGTTTTCTCGTATACTTATGATGTGTCCGTGAATGACTAAATATATTTAAAGGTAAGCAAATGGTGTAAAACTAACTTTGGAGTTTGGAAGAACTGTTTTCTATTTTACTTAATTAAATTACAAATATACTTGCACTTTTTTTTTCCAAATTTTGAAATAACAAGGGTTATTAAGCAAAATCATTTGGATTGTTTAGATTTGATTGAGGAAAGGGAAACAATAACAAGGGTTATTAAGCAAAATCATTTGGATTGTTTAGATTTGATTGAGGAAAGGTGAAACAATTACAAAAGTAACTACTTCATAAATATTCATTGAACTTAATTTTGTTGAATAGATATGAATTGTATTAGTCGCTCTA
This sequence comes from Ammopiptanthus mongolicus, assembly GCA_039655645.1. NCBI lineage: Eukaryota > Viridiplantae > Streptophyta > Magnoliopsida > Fabales > Fabaceae > Ammopiptanthus > Ammopiptanthus mongolicus. Next base: position 5,839,622 of record CM077351.1, on the reverse strand, counting down.
TATGCTTTGTTATATTCCCTATCTAGTTGTTTGAAGTCACCCCTCTTAGTGTTTCTAGATATACGTACTGAAGTAGTTGGACTATTACAGGTTGCCCCGACCCTTTAGGTCAGCAAGCTGCTGACATTTTTTTTTTACTGAACAATTTTATGTGTTTTAAATTGCATCCCATTATCCAAAACTTTTTGAGACGTAACTAAATGGCTTAAACTTGCCTTACCATTTCTTTTGATTACTTGGTATGTAATAATAATTTTTTTTTGACAAGATGTAATAATTATTATAACTCTCACATTTTTCACAAATTTTGTGTGGTTAGTCGTGATTTTAAAATTCTAAGAACAAGTATGGGATGCATGATAGGTTTCAGGGATAAAGAGACTTCCCTAACCTTGGTCGAACACCAAATTTGGATTGTAACACTAATGCTTGTTAGATCCAACTAAGCATAAAAACTTGAAAGAGGCATCTGTATAGATTTTTAATGACCACATCAAAGAGTGGACTAGCGAAAAGGTCACATACGAAGTGAATTTTTTTTTTTTTAAGAACTCAATCCAAAAAATTTAAGGTGGGTCCAGGACAAAAAGTCACAATACTTTGAGGACCAAATAGTATTTAAACCTAAATAAAGACATATATATTCTATAACAAAATATTAGTTAATATTATATTTGGTAAAATATATAATCATATGATGATTGATCATAGATCATCCACCATAGATGAAGTGTTTTGTTTTTCGGCCGTGATAGCTGAGGTTACTGTAAAGGGCCCATTCCAAAAGCCCAAAGGGATTGATCCCCCTTGGCAGCGCCGGGTACTAGTGAAATTTTGGCCACCATAATCATCATTTCATATGCATCACTTCAGCACCCATACCACAAGCACTAGGCCACACGATCTTTTCTCGCAAGACCCTACCCTTATAGAATTGGGATTGAGGGTTTCGAGAAACCAAAGTAATAACACTTAGAGCTTCCATTTCGATTTCGATTTCGATTTCGATTTGTATTTCGATTTCGCTCGCAGTCAGGTACTTTCGCTTTTCATGCTATCACCTAACCTATGCAGATGCTGTCAATAACGCACATTTCCCCCTACAAATCACTTTAGTTCGTTGTTTGTATGTTGTAATTGTAATTAGGTAAGAAAAGCAATTACGAGCTAATATTTGAAGGACACGAAACAGAATAACCATGTTTAGTACTTTAGTTAGTTCATTGATATGCGATGAGGTTAGTTAGGGTATTTTATTGTTGAATGAGAACCTTTTGGTGGAGGTGTAGGTAGGACTTGGAACATATGAAATTTCATAGTGAAGGGCTCTAGATTTCTTAGGGTATGTTTGGATGCAGGGTTTTGGAGGGAAAGAAAAGGAAAGACTTATTTTTCATTTCTAAAGTAAGAAAAAATTATAAAATATTTATAAGAAGTGATTGAAAGGTTATATATGACCACCATCTTTCATTTTATTCATTCATTTCTTTAAAAAATATCAAATATTCATCAAAATATAGATTAGAAAGAACAAGTCTTTCATTTCCTTTCCCTTCAAAACCCTCCATCCAAACATACCCTAAAGAGAACAGTAAAATTGTTTTCATATCTCAAAAGCATGGGGATAATATAGTATGACATATTCTAGTCTCCAATTAAACCCCAATATGGCTTTCGGTTCTCTTTTCTTTGTTTGATTTCGAATCTTTATTTAAAGAAGACTTCAGAGTTGGATATATTGCTCTTTACTTGTCTTTTATTAGTCTCCATATAATATGTGAAATGTTCTTTTTATATATGTTTATAATCATGTAGTTCGATTTCTTATTTCTTACTTTGTTCTTTTTCCCCCTCTTTCTCTGTGTGCATTGTCCCCTGACAAATAGTTAAACAACAATTAAACTGGCCACTGTTTTCTGGGCAACTTTCAGCATCTAAATTCGAGAAACTCTGAAATTCATTTCTTCATTGTTGTTTTTTTGCCTTTGATTGGCCTTTTGAGCATCTCTTGATTTTCGTTCAGAATTCCCTCTTGCCTGTCTCTGTTACTTTTGTTGCTATTTTATGATGATCCCTGGATTTAGAATCAAATCAATCACGTTGCTACTCCTTGGTCCATACCTGATGACACAGTTTCAATCAAATTCCATCTGTCCTCTCATATTGTTTCCACCTTTCCATATTTGCAATCTCTCTTCTATGAATGCTTCTGGCTTCTGTGCTTCCTTCACAGTTGCCTTGCAAGCTTGCTTTTATAGATGCATAAAATGCCTGGGTCAAGACGCAGAGATGTAACAGTCCAGAATCCAGAGTCACCAGAGGGGAACAGTGAGCCTGAGAAACCTACGGATTCTGATGAGCTGGTAGACTTTGATGGGGACAATGATCAAGAGGAAGAAGTTGAGTATGAAGAAGTAGAGGAGGAGGAAGAAGTGGAAGAGGAAGAAGAGGAAGAGGTAGAGGAGGAAGAGGAAGAGGAAGAGACTAAGTGCTCAGATGGTGACGAGGAGATGAGACTGGCTGATACTAAGGATAAAGATGAGAAAAAGAAACATGCTGAGCTTCTTGCGCTTCCACCGCATGGGTCAGAGGTCTACCTTGGTGGCATTCCTCAAAAAGTTTCTGAAGAAGATTTGAGGGTCTTTTGTCAATCTGTCGGAGAAGTGTCGGAGGTAAGATACATGAATTAACATGCAATTCATCTATTTTTTCCCTTTTGCATGACTGTCTAAACTGATTAAATTTAGTGCAGGTTAGGATTATGAAGGGAAAAGAATCAGGTGAAGCAAAAGGTTATGCTTTTGTTACCTTCAAGACAAAGGAATTAGCTTCTGAGGCTATTGAGAAGCTGAACAACTCTGAATTTAAGGTAATTCGGTACACTTGTTTATTGTCATTTTATGTTTATCTCCTTCACTGATTATTAAGGGGCTCCTGTGTCTCGTTTTGATTTCTTTATCTTTTTTATTTTTCAATATTTTACTATCCTATCGCTTTTTTTTTTTTTTAATTAAGTCACTTCTTTCTGAGTTTCCAGGGAAGAAAAATAAAGTGCTCAACATCTCAAGCTAAGCATAGGTTGTTCATTGGTAATGTTCCTAGAAATTGGACAGTAGAAGATATGAAAAAGGTTGTTTCTGGGATTGGGCCTGGAGTCATTTCTGTGGAACTGTTGAAGGTTTGTTGACATTTTTTTCTATTATGTCATATGGTTTGATCTTATACACACACACACACACACACACACACACACACACACACACACACATATATATATATATATATGTTATTTAATACCCTTTTCAAGCTGCCTCTTGTTATCAAAATTGTGAATTGTGGTATGATTGGTAGTTTTTGCCTTGACCTAGCAAACTGTTTTACTGTTACAGGACCCACAGAGTTCTGGCCGTAATAGGGGATTTGCTTTTATTGAGTATTACAATCATGCTTGTGCAGAATATTCAAGGCAGAAGATGTCAGACTCAAAATTTAAACTTGACAACAATGCTCCAACAGTGAGCTGGGCTGACCCAAGGAATTCTGATTCATCTGCAGCCTCCCAGGTGATCTATTCTATGCTTTATATTTTTAAATAAAATTATATGAATTACTTCCCTTAAAAATTTCAAGAGAAGGTTCTATGTGGGTTGTTATATATGACTTCTGTGCTGATATATCAATATAAATCATAGTTGTTAATAGGCTTGTGTAGCTATAGTGTATAGCACATAGCATAAAGAAGCTATTTGAAAAATGGCCCATTATGTAAACAAGATATGATATAGCAAATACATTCAAAATGATGACAATATAGAAACAAACAAAAAAACTAACATATATATGAAAAACTAAACTCACATATAACTCATGTAAGGTGGTCACAGCATCACAGGAAATACTGTCTTGTGCCTCAGCATAATCACAGAAGGAATATTATATCTATGATCCATCTTATAAAAACATCTCAGAAGAATATCGAGCCTGTCTATGCCTATGGTATATTAATAGAGAAGAACACGCTATAGCCCAGAACATTAAGCAGAGATGTAGAAAGTAGTATTGCATCAAGAAGACAACTGAGATATAAAAAGGAGAACCCAAACTACCCAACCAAGACATCTTTTAATTTAATTTAAGGTAGATTCAAAACATAAATTGGATGGGTTGTGTCATTTTTGCTTTAGATTTTATGGTGGACGCTATTTTGCCATAGCAATAGTGATGAATGTGGAATGACACACCATTTCAAAAAATCCAGGCTAGGTATTTAGCACAGTGCAAGATGGGCTGGCTCACTGCTAAATGCTATAGTGCTTGCTATCCCACCATTAACAATTATGACCTAGCTGTGTTGGATAATTTTCTTTAGCATGTATTATCCCATTGCTTTATGCTCTATTTTTTATGTAGTGTGTTAATTGGAGGTGTCCCTCTTACTGGCTCAGGAAATGTGTCTACAATACATGTAAGTGATGATATTTGCTTCCTGCATGTTTTTGAAGAACCAGTTCTTTGGTTACTGTATTTTATTTTGCATTGTCTATTTACAACTGTTATAATTTTAACTGTTGGATAAACTTTTCTGTGGTCTTCCTAATGGAATGCCGGTTGGATTTTTATTTTACTATACTGCTTTGGATTGAGTTCTTTATACTTTAAAAAGTTGTGTAACTGAGACCTGGTGCTTGGTGCAGGTAAAAGCAGTGTACGTAAAGAACCTTCCAGAAAACATTACTCAGGATCGTCTTAAGGAGCTGTTTGAACATCATGGAAAGATCACAAAAGTGGTTCTCCCTCCTGCTAAAGCAGGACAAGAGAAGAGCAGGTTCGGTTTTGTGCACTTTGCTGATAGGTCAAGTGCCATGAAGGCTTTGAAGAATACGGAGAAGTATGAAATTGATGGTACTTTTTCTTTCCCTTTTTTAATTCCTTTTTTCCAATCTCTGTTTTCTTTAACAACAGAACTGTTAAATATGGTAAGCATTAAATTAAATTTTCTTGGCTGAACAGGCCAAGCTTTGGAGTGTTCACTTGCAAAGCCACAAGCAGATCAGAAGTCATCTGGGGCATCAAATGCACAGAAGTCAGTTGTACTTCCCACTTATCCACCTCGTCTTGGTTATGGTATGGTTGGAGGTGCCTATGGTGCTATTGGTCCAGGATATGGTGCTTCTGGCTTCTCCCAAGTAAGTTGCTTTTTGCCCTGCTTGAGTTTCATTTTTGGTCTTGTATTCTAAAAAATTTGAGGGTTGGGGACTTCGGTGAGGAATATGCTTCCCATGAACACGCTGCAGTTAGAATGTTGTCTCACCCTGAAAGGTGGTCTGGAAGTGAGTTACACTTAACTAATTGCTAGACATGGAAAATTTGATCAAGTTGGATGATTTACGTTTTGAAATGTCTCACATAATTTTACTGGCAGTAAATGTTTCTCAACTTTTAATTGGTTGCTTCTTTAATTTTGTGATTGATGGGCTTATGTTGCTCTCAACTCATGGAGTAACAGGTTAACGTGTGGACAAGTCTCTTGACATGTTGACACATATATTGATATATATGTTAGTTATATTATCTGAATATCGGTAATAGATACAGCGAATCACAGTAGTCTGATTATTTATGTGATATCATATGATTTGAGCATCTGATGCATGGAAATTTGTAACTGCTTTCCCTACTTTAACAACGTATCTGCACCCAAGCTTTTAGTGAAGAGTTGCACTTCAGGAAATGAAACGCACTCCCTACTTTGTAACTGCTTTCCCTACTTTAACAACGTATCTGCACACAAGCTTTTAGTTAAGAGTTGCACTTCAGGAAATGAAACGCACTCCTCTCTTGCTCATTTAAGCAATACAGTATATACTTGGTGTATTTCTTGTATGGCTCTGAGTGTCTCTTGCTGATATAGAGGTTCTTAAATTTGCAGCCACTGATGTATGGTACCGGAGCGACCCCTGCTGGCATGGCAATGATGCCGATGCTTTTACCCGATGGAAGGATTGGATATGTATTGTAAGTATCATTTAGGATATGCTTTACCTGTCATTTTACTCGTGCACGGTAGGATTAGCTTGTTCCACATTAGTAAAACATTTGGTTACGTATATGGTTGAGTTTCTTTTACTTACTCTTTTTTTTGGCTGTAGGCAACAGCCAGGGCTGCAACAGCATACTCCTCCACCAGTACCCCGACATGGCAGGGGTGGTGGTAGTAGTTCAAGTGGTGTGAAACGCAATAATGATAATAACCGTAGCCGCGGGCATGGCCGATATCATCCCTACTAATATAATTGGCTGTGTGGACTTAAAGAAGCTAGGAAATCAAGGTTTGTTCCTGCTGATTACCTCTCCTAAGGCACAAAATTAAGCTTTTGTTGCCGTACTGATAAAAACATCAGAAGAACAAATCCGGGGAAAATGAAACAGTTCAATACATGTATATTTGTTGAAATTCATACTTAATTGGTTATGCCTTTCATTTCCTTCTTATTTCGTTTCCATGAGAACCAATTTATGAAGCGAGATTATTTGAAGTGCAATCTTATATCTATCAGCAATTGCAACCGTATGTCAACGATTCAAGATTCAAGGCAGGGAGCTCAAGATTGAAGTTATGATTCTTGTAAGATGAAAGTATCTACTTAAATTTAGGGATAAGATTCAGTTTACTTTCTCTGCGAGATTCTCATAACTTCTATATAAATCTTATCCTTCAAATTTTCATTCTTCAATTTTTGAAGAGATCGCCTTAACCTTTAGGAAATTTGATAAATCTGAAAATGTTGATGAAAAATTATGCAGTAGGGTTCTCAGAGGCTTACCTAGCGATATTTTTTCTCCATGCTTCCAATATCTTTCTAGAAGTACTGAATTGATGTTAGAATGGTAATTGGATCAACACGCCCCTTGACCCATACTATTATTCGGGGTAACATTCTGTACACGACACTTTATCCATACTGCCACGTTTGTTTAAGCGCTATGAAGCTTATTCATAAAAGAGTCTACTTTCAGTCCACTAGTCCTTTTTAAATAAAATGACGAGGCATTTTATATGGCTCCACAAAATTTGAAAATGTTGAATTATGCTAGATACAATTTCCCGTCTAGGGAACGGAGCAACCAAAACGTTCCTGTGGGCTTACGACTTCATCGGCAAACCTTACAATCAACAGATTCCTAACTTCAGTAAAATGTAATGAGCAGAACAGAAGCATATTTTGCCCACACAGCTTCCATCGCGAGTTCCAATGACATTCTTTAGCATACGAAATGTAGCTAAATTTGTATTAGCAAACTAATCGGAAATAATAGTAGCAATTGTGAAAATTAGCTTATTTTATATTATAATCAAAATTTTACTGGGAGAAAAATAAATGATTATTTCTCCCAAAATGTTAAAATCCAAACACGCTTAATGTGTGCAAAAAATGTTGAAAATAAACTCTAACGTACGTAAGCACTACTGTGGGGGAAAAAATGTTGAAAATTTCAGGATTTGCAGAGACAAATTCACCAAGCGGGAAAGTTTTTTGTTTTCCCTTACAGATGTCGGTTCCTTCACATATAACTTCCGTTTTATGCATATATTAGCCTCCAATATACGGCCTGCAAAGATGGCATGCTTCCTAATAAGTATTTCTAATGAACAACAGCCAAGAGCTAATAACAGGGAACAGCAACGGGGAACTTCAAACTGCGGTGTTAAAATTTACGTGCTCTGCATTAGGAATCGCATGAAAGCACCAGCTGAATCAAAATGCTCCATTCAACCATATATATCATGTTGGGCAATATTGTTCTACCATTGACATGCGTAAGAACTAGGGGCGGTGGGAAGTGTATTTGATGAGGTAGCTGTGACTGTCAAAATTCTTGAAAGTTCAGTTTTTCACGTGTAATTTTTTTGGGAATTTTTTTTTATAAATTTTATACCTCGCCTCCCCTAAATGAAGTATTGTTCTTCTTTAATCTTAATGAAAATCCCCTAACTCCGATCCCTTTAGTCTTCCTTAATGAAAATCCTCTGACTCCGATCCCATAAAGAACGAACAATAAAGCCCAAAAAAAAGACTACACATGGTTAAGGTAGAGAAGAGTATACCAAAATTGAAATATTCACTAGTGTTCACAGAGTTGATTTCCCCCATCCTCATTTGGAAATAAAGAAAAAAAAATGATCAATCAACAAATTGGTCAAACCAGTTCAATCTTCTACCCAAAAAAGGGAAACACACATAGAGCTGGCACATGCAACACTTTGACACACAGCAAACCTACCATTTACTCACCACAGACGGGTTCAGGACAGATTGGCTCAGACAAGGTTTGCCAAGTAGGTTCTTTAACTTTTCAGGAATGCTGGTAAATGTTTACATCGTTTTACATGGGAGCAGTTTTCAAAATGGTGCACTTACAAACAGGTTATCTAGGCCAGTCAAATTCAATTATACATTAGCTCTATATAGATGAGACGGTAACAAGGCAATATAAAGCTTACAACTGTACAATTTTCAGTACCCAACTTTTAAGAAAATTTCACAAATGTTGAAGCCAATATCCATGGTTTGTGTATAGGTTGGAATGATGGCTTCAAATATCTGGTGGTGGAGTCAGACATGAGTGCTCTTCAATGCCCTCAATAAGCTTGCTGATGGGGGGATGGTTCGTGCAAGTTGTTAAACAGGATCAAGAGATTACAGCAAAGAGATTGGCATGTCAGGTTTATGCATACCTTGCATGAGAGGAATAGATGTGTAGACTGGTTAGCGAATCACATTCTCCTTAACCCGTGCAACGAATTTTAGATTTGGATGAGTCCAGTTCGAGAGTTAGCTTCTTTGATTTTTGATGATCTAACGGGCACAACTATGGCTTGGGGTGTGTATTGTAGTAGTAGTAGTTAGTTGTTTTTCCTTTGGGCCTTTGGCCCTCTTGTAAAAAAATAAAAAAGGAATTTGTCTAAGACTCTAAATTAGTACTAAACTTGTTCAAAAAAATACATTAATGCATTTAATCAAAATTATAAGTTCTGCCATGCAAATATTATTCAGTCAATACTCAATGGTCACTCCTCTCATTCTCATACTAATCTACTGATCTAACTCGTGTATTCTAGATGTATACAAAATACAAGCATGCACACTATCATGCTTTGCAGTTTAACCTCTAACTTTGGTCCTCTCTCATTTCCAAAGCCAATCATCACTAACATGTCAAAAACATTTGACCGAAATCATACCATAGACTCGGCAACATTATATAGTATTAGAAACACACTAAATTGTACTTGCAACAATCCTATGTATAAGATACAGCAAATGTAAAATAACATTTATGTTTATGAGTAAAACTGAAAACGGAGAAGCTAGTAATGCACATGTAACCATTGGGAAAATCCTGTAAAGATTTGCATGTAACTTCACAATGATAAGAATGCATGCAGCCTAGATTAATTTGCATATAGCAAGAGGTGATAATCAAATATAAAATTAAAAACATTTACAAAAAAGTTCAAGTATACATAATTACTTAGTAAAGCATAAAACTAATGGGTACATGACTATCTGACTATGCTAGCTATGAAAGCATGTATCTAACAAATAATAATACATAGTTAAAAGTTTCAGTGATAAGAATAGCTTTATACAATACTGATTTTGGAAATGCTTACTTGTTTTATTAAAATTCATCACATGTACACAGAGAAGTCCTTTGGTGGCTCAATCCAGATGTTCTCAAAAGGGTCTTGTTCACCCCAGTCATGACACTGCTTGCGGGGATAGTATCTGAGGTCATCAAGAGAAAATGATATGCAATGCTTTCCATAGAAACGAACTTTGGAGAAGTAGACACTGTTTCTCATTGTTCCAGATAGGTCAGTCCTTGAATGAGAAGACAAAAAACTAGCAAAAAGAGTTACTCCATCTAGTGTTCTCATCTCTTCCCATTCCATTAAAATCTTATCTAACTTAAAAATAATGGGGTTTTCGCTACAACATGTATAAATTACTAATATATCTCCTTCATGCTCTGTCATAAATTTCCCCTTCCACCAATTTCTGGCAAAAAAATTCTCCGGACATTTGGGTGGAGGTACGACCAGAACACTCCAAGTACGTTCAACTGGGTCAAACACCCCAAGCCAACCTGTGAGACTCAGACAATAAAAGAGCCCATTACAAAAGACAAGCTTATTCCATATGCTACTGACAAAGGGCAAGCGGTTTTGGTAATTAACAGTGGTCCATTCCGTTGCCCCAGGGGAACATGTGCTAATAGCTACAACTGTAGGACTAACATGCTTAACAGTAAACAGAACACATCCAGGTGATGTTGGAGCACAAGAGAAGGCAACGATCTGGTATGTCATCTCAAATCTTGGCAGTTTGATAAGCTCCCGATTAAATGGATTAAAGAAGAACACTCGGTGAGTTCTGGGTCGGTATAGCAATAACCAACCATCTTTTGTATAACAAACTCTAGAGCCAGTTAACTCTGGCAACTCAAGGGAACAGATCTTACGCTGCACAGGGTCATAGAATTCATAACAGTCACCAAATTTTGGAAAATACATAAGCCACGGAGATTGGTTTACTACACGTACAACACTGGCAACAGAATGCCATCTCTTGCAAACAGCAGAAGCACGGATATTATCTGCTAGGGTCAAATGGGACAAGATCAATTCTAAGAGTTCGGCGGGGAGATCGGCCCAGGTTTGCAGGTCCAAATTTTCATTTTTCACCTCAGAAGCTGCTCTTCTGTTGTCGGTGATTGTATCGCTTAAACTAAATAAGCATCAGAGATTTATGTGTAAGATACAAGTGGCAAAAATTCACCCAATTAATTATGATGCAAAAACAAGGGTAAAAGAATTAGAACTTTGTAACTTGAACAGTTCTCCATCCCAACAAAGATGTATGGCAATCTAACTTCTATCACTCAAGGAAAAGCTCAAATGAAGAACAGAAAAAAAATTCAACAGAACAATGGCCTAGACATTCATATCTCTTCTCAAAAACTTATAAATTTCTCAAGGTATATAAAATTGGAGGTTATATCATGACATGTATACCATACCATACCTGAAGATGCAGCACCCAGTGCAGATACTCCTTAATCTTAGGATTCAGTTTTACAATTATTTAGTTTTGAATTTGTTTCTAGTTAGTAATCGTTATCATTGTTTTATCTTCTTTATCATCTGTTCTATAGTCAAACTTATCTCTTGTAACAACCTCTTATTACAAATAAAGAGACTTTGCTCTCTTCTCACTTTGGGAAAGAAAGATCTTCTGCTAAAACCTTTGCATGGTATCAAGAGCCCCTTAATGGCTAACGCCACTCCCAATTCCAGAATGTCCACCTCCTCCAACTGCACCACCGCTGCCGCTGATGTCTCTCCTTACCCCTATCCTGCAACTCTTAATATTAGTAAGTTTGTTTCTCTTGATCTCACATCTTCTAACTATCTCCTTTGGCGCTCACTTGGAGAAAGATAGATCTTCTGCTAAAACCTTTACAATACCACCATCATTAAGAACTCTATAAATACTATGATATATGGGTTTACAGGAACATTCTACAAAAAGCCTAAAAATGGTTACTAGTAGAGTTAGTCATTATGTACCAAGTACAGCTCCAAGACAAAGGACAACATATCAAAATCAAACTTCAAAGCACACATGTATTAATTAATTCATAGTTAAAAGCACACAGTAGTAGATGATTGAAATCAAATACAGCATATTTACAGGTCACAACACTCTGATTTTCAATAATTCAAGCTACCCATTCTTAAACAAAATTGTCAAAATCTGAGACTGATCTGATCTATAAACCCTATAGAATCCACAAATCACAATCACAAACTAAGTCCATTTCGAAACAACTGGCCGTTCAACCTTCACACCCTACAAATCCACACTGATCCAACATGAAACCCTATACAAGTGTTTACAACTATCACTATGCAATTAAAAGAAAATAAAGGGGAAAAAATATAGAGATGCGAACTTCAATTTTAGGTTAAGGATGAAGAGGACGTACGATTTCAACTTCCTCCTCCTTTTTCCCGACATTATGCGAAGCCAATTGGGTAAGGAATTGGCGTTTCAGTTTGTGAGAGAGAGAGAAGAAGAAGAAGGTGAAGAAGTTGCAAGTTGCAACACAAGTACAGAAGAACGCAAGGTTAAGGAAGGCACGTGTGAGAGAGCTGCAATTATACGAATCTGAGGCATGAACCAACCATCACGTGATCCTGCGTGCACGTGGTGGGGTGGCACATATCTAGGGCTGCATTGTCCTCTAGTGAATGCATGATTTTACGCTTTGTTTGGATTAAGAAAGAAGTAGGAGAGAATAAAAAATGAGTAGATTTTTAGATTGTTTGGATTAAAAAAAATAAAAGAGAAAGAAAATTTGAGTTTTCTCTCCACTCATTTAATTGAATAGAAAAGTGAAAAGAAAAAAAATAAATTTTTCTTGTAACAACATATTTACCCCTAATTATATATATATATAATATAATATAAAGAATAAAAAATAAAAAATACATATTTTTGTAATCTATATAATTGTATTTTCAGATTTTTCAAATCCCATGAGCAAAGATGAAAAAGTAAAAATAATTAGTGAAAACCAATTCTGCATACATTTGTTATTTATTTAGACTTTTCTCTCTCTTTGATAAAATGATACATACTCATTTTGTTCAGAACTTGTAAAATGCAGGTACTTTATCGTAACTTCATATTCATGGCCTACTGTAATTGATGAAAGCCGTGAGCATCAAGAATGGTATGAGAAAAAGCAATAACAACGTCACAGAAGTAATTTTATACAAAATACTCTCTCCTTGTCTAGTTTTCTCTTCAATGAGGGAGAGATTTTATTTTTAAGTGGGTCCCACCCTTTTTTTTTTCTCTCTTCCCTACTTCCCCCTTTCCCAAATAACATGAAATCACCTTTTCTCCCCCCTTTTTCTCTCTGCTCAACTTCTATCTTCTCCACTTCTCTTGAAAGAGTGTTAGGGGGAAAAGATCTTCTTCATTTCTCATGAAAAATGATGAGATCCATTATTATGTTTTGGGGTATTATTTTTTTTTTTAAAGCATAGTATCAGACCTCTCTATTTCTCATGAAAAAATGATAGAAATCTTTTCAGTTTTAGGTAGCATCACGTTAAGTTCGGAAATGAATTCTCATCCGTAAAAAAAATTGATTGCATGAGACTTGACCGTAAAGTAAGGTAAATGTGTGAATACAGGAATCCTAAATGCAGAAAATCCGGGAAGGTTTGAATCCATTTTTCAATTTCAATGTTTTGATCTAACCCACCTCCTAAAATATGACTTAGATTGAGTCTATACGTTAAATCGGATTACAACACTCTCTAAACTCACAAAATATGTGTTGGGTAGCGCCTTTGCAAAAATATCAACCAGCACAAACTCTAAGTTCTTTAAAAAAAATAACAAATAAAAGTCGATTAGTTATTAAAGATATTTCAAATTGATTCTTTTTTTATGATGTCAATAAGTTTAAATACATGGATAACGTGACTATAAAAATAGAGAGAGAAAAACTCATGAAGCATTTAACTTAACATTGTGATGAAAATGCAATAGATTGCTTGGATGATAAATAATATATTAAGAAAATTGAGAATGAAGTAAATGATTATATTAATCCATATATTATGTGTGATGATATTAACTTTAACTAACTAATTTGGTTAGTTGTTTATGAATTTTAAGACTTTTTAGCTTACTTTTAGTTTATTTCCGACTTATATTAACTTAATTAATAAAATTTGTTATGTTTATTTATCTTATTTGATATTTATTGTCTGTCATGTGACTTTTTAGTTCATTTAGGACATGTAATTTTCATTTAAGATATATAATGCATAATGAATTTTCAATTTTATATTTTGGCGTTCATTGTTACAATACAAAATTTCCCTTTTATCCTATGTTTGGTTCTGCTTTTGAATGACTAAAAGCTTGTCTATAGTGTCAGTTTTGTAAATTTTATAACTTCAAACGTGAAAGCTACAACTACGTAGTTTCAGCAGAATCACATCCACTTCTATGTAAACTTGTCATCTGACCCACTATTAATGTATGTTGGATCCATGAATTTGACCCAATCCTACCTACAAGGTCTGGTTTAATAAACAAAAAAATCTCTTCACCCAACTAAATCCATCTTGCCAGTATGATGAGCATATTGGACCCCAAAATGCTGAGAAATTCACTCATTGGCCATACACCCCCAGTTTTATTTTCACCCGAATTACTTTTACATTTAAAAATATTTCTTGAACACCCTAAATATTACACAAATTTGGGGACATCCTGTCACATGTGGACATAGTTTATTGTTCTCATATGTTATATGTCAATCTAAAATAAATATATCATATGCAGAGTGAAGTGTTATAGTTTAGGTATTCAAATAACATAACTCTTTTTAGTTCCATGTCTCTAGTTCCAACAATGTAGCTGGACAACATGTATATATTTACTTTTGTCAAAGTCAAAAGTATGAAAAATGCTAATAACACATCACTATAGTAGTATATGTTTATGTGGCAGAATCAAAGTGTAACCATATAGAAAATGATATAATTTCAATTTAAGTAAAAATTATAGAAATGTAAGATAATGTGTAACTGTATCTATACAGCATTGCGGTGCAAAAGTATTTCATATTCACCCCTCGCCGTCTTTTTTATAAAGATAAAACTTAGCTGCATATTATTTGTGTTCAGGAAATATGTCCCAGAACCAGAGTATGTATATACAGAATGTGTAATAGAAACAAAGTGTGTGTAGCTAACATTTTTTTTTTGATCTTGTTCCTCATCTCAATTTTCTACATTTACTCGATTATATCTGTTCATTGATTCTGTGTTATGTATATAAAAAATATAATCTCAGTATCAGACCCATTCAGCAATAGGGCTGGGAACGGTGGTAATTATCAATAGGGTTAAATATGTTTTTAGTCCCTAAAAAATGAGCGGATTTTGGTTTTGGTCCCAATAAGAAATTTTTATTTGTTTTCATCCCTCTAAAATATGAAATTACTAATTTTGGTTCTTATAAAATGAGCAAATTTTGATTTAGATCCCTGTAAATTATTTTTCTTTGATTTTCATCCTCTAAAATTTAATATCACCGTTTTTAGCCCCTAATTTCATTTTAAGGTTAATTCATTTTAGGGTTTAAGAAAAATTTTAGGGGAATCATATGCTAATATGACATCACAGAGGTCATTGGATTGTCACTTGGGATAATCATAGGACCTTCTGTTAGACACATAAGTAGTTAATGGATGTCACATGATAATGACAAAATCCAAAGAAAAAATTTTATAAGGATCAAAATTCACTTATTTTATAGGAACCAAAAATATATTTAACCATTATCAAGATCTAGTTTGGGTCAACCATGATCAGTATCATGCCATGCCTGATGGATATTTTGCAGAATTGGCTGAGAGAATGGAGTCAATGGACAGATGACAAGGTCCAAATTGTGTTTTTTCGGGAATCACTGTCCCAACACTTTTGTGCTCCTTTCCCTCAATTTTTGGGTTGGCAAATGGCAATAAGCAAAGGGCTTTTGTTATATACACTCCATCATTTATTTATCCATTATCATATTTTTTTTTAATTTTTTTATTTTCAAGATACCCCTATCTGGAATATACGTCTTTTCAAATGTGTTCCGACAATTAGTTTCCGGAATATAAAAAAATTGTGTTTCGAAATTTTTCAAGTTTTTTGACCTACCGACATTTAGTTTCCGGAATACAAAAAAAAAAGTATTCTGGCAATTAGTTGCCGGACTACAAAAAAAATTATATTCCAAAATTTTTCAAGTTTTTTGATCTACCGGCATTTAGTTTCCGGAATACAAAAAATAAAATGTATTTCGATAATTAGTTGCCGGAATACCAAAAAATTGTGTTCCGAAATTTTTCAAGTTTCTTAACCTACCGGCATTTAATTTCCGGAATACAAAAAAATTGTGTTCCGACAACTAATTTCCGGAATACAAAAAAAACATGTATGTATTCCAACAACTAATTGCTGGAACACAATTTTTTTTATATTCCGACAACTAATTGTCGGAACACATTTGGAAGGAGGTTTTTTGTCGTTTCACCTATAAAAACGAAAAAGTGGGAGGGTGGATATTTAAATGTAGGGGTGTAGATAGCAATACACTAGACAAAGCCACATGGATAGAGAAGCAGGTCTGGTCCACTACCTTATGTCGGCCCAAAATGATCTTCCTTTTTATTGTTTTGAAATTAAAAAAAGAAACAGAAATTAAAAAGTCTTAACTTCTTGTTGGAAGCATGGCATGCACAATGAAAGCTCACAAATATGGCCAACAAAAAAATCAAGCAAAGTTTATATAACACTTGCCCATGGCAGAGCCACCCAGAAACCAGAAACAAATTAACAAAATGGCTGCAATTTTTTTAGCTAAAACCAAAAAGAACGCTGACATATGAACAAGGCTTACTCTAATGTTTTTTAATTTTCATTTGATTTAATGCAGCATCAGCATGATTGTCATAGTTCTCTTAACACGATGAAAATAGTTTTTCTGTCATCATCCCCCAAATTACTCTCCTCGATCTCATGTTTTCTACTGCACGTATCACTTGCGTGTCAATGTTGGATTGTGTGAATTGTAACTTGTGAGCTACTTAGCTGTGGATATGATAACCACCACTGTCCTTAATTGGAGTATATATACTCCCTAAGGAACCTATATATAAATAAAGAAAACGAATTAGTATTAAAAAAATTAGCTATATTAGTTTAATTGTTTTGATTTGTGTAAAAAATAAGTTATAATTACTAAATTATCATTTTTTAGAATTGCATTCATAATGTTCTTAAAAGTTGTTTTTTAGGAGTGTATAATGCTCTTGAAAAAATAAAAAAATAATTAACTAAATGATATTTTTGAAATACTGACATTAAATAGAGTTCATTTGATTGACTTTTATTTATAGTTAGTCCTTTGTAACATCTATACTGGGCTTGTTTTAGTGCAATATGCTACTTACATTGGTCCTTTCCTTTTTTTGGTCTCCTCTTGTATATGGATTAGAATATCCAATATTGTACTCTCAATCTATATATTTCTTTTGTTTATCAAAAAAAAAAATGATAAATTGACTTTAATATATTAAACCCGTAATGGAAATGTTTTATTTGGCTTCCTTTTGGTCATTCCATACACTTCAACAATGTTAGATTTTCTTTTTTAATTTAATGAAGTGAAGAATAACAAATATGTTTGCCTTGATAAAGATTGGTCTACAAGGATACAATAATGTTAGGTTTGGAGAGTATCTATTCCCGCTCGACCTATATATAAATAAAAGAGTACCTAAATTTTTTGGACTCAAATATAAAAAAAAATCAACCAAATCAACTCTATTTAATGTCAGGGTTTCAAAAATACCCTTTGATGAATTGTTTT
Source organism: Ammopiptanthus mongolicus (assembly GCA_039655645.1). NCBI lineage: Eukaryota > Viridiplantae > Streptophyta > Magnoliopsida > Fabales > Fabaceae > Ammopiptanthus > Ammopiptanthus mongolicus. Next base: position 5,822,100 of record CM077351.1, on the reverse strand, counting down.
TATTTTTATTTTTTCAAGAACATTATATACTCTCAAGAAACAACTTCAAAGAACATTATATACTTCCAAGAAAGGGTAGTTTAGTAACTATAACTTATTTTTTATACAATTCAAGACAATTAAAATAATATAACTAACTTTCTTAATACATGTGAAGTTAATTTTTTTTACTTATATATAAGTCCCGAAAAAATACTACTTAACTACTTTTGAGGGGAATTAAAAAAATAAAAAGAACAGTATAAAAATGTTTAATTGAGAGGAGATACATGACACGTCCTTCGTGTTTACGTAGAAAAGAGAAGGGAGAATTTATTATCAATTATAAACGCTTCTAGAAGATGAAGCTTCCACTCTGCTTTTAGCTAGACAATGGCAGTCTTGCTGCCTTGGGTTAGATACGACTCTGCTATCTAAAGTACTCTGGTATCTCAACGTGGTTTGACTTTTTTTATGATAATCAACGTGGTTTGACTTTGATGACTCGTAGCAGGCTCCAATTTAGTATTTTCGTTTTTAATCTAGGAAGTTTCTTCACGATAACTTCTAGGAAGTTTCGTTTATCAAATAGCTTGCCCTAGCTATTTAGCTCGGCGTGACTCCGAATACTCATTGCTAATAATGATTGTATTTTGATTTTAAGGATTAAGAGCATCATCATTCACAAATTTAAGTGAACTAGGATATTAGTTACTCAAAATATTAAAACTTAATTGTACTTAATCACTTTTTGTCTTTTTTAATTGATTTGAGTTAATTTAGAGTATGTTTGGTAAAACTAGCTGTTAGCGGATAGCTTATAGCGGATGAGGTAGCTGATAACGGATAGTGGATAAGATAGCTTATTTTGTGTGGAAGTGTTTGATAAAACTAGCTGAAAAATATAAAAGGACATCTTCATTAATGATTTTACATAAAAGAGAGAGAAAAGAATAAAAGTAGAATTAAATTAAGATAATAAGGATAAATAAAATTGAAGAAAAAAATGAAACGTTATAAGCTATAAGTTCAAATACTACTTCAAGTAGCGTTTGGAAAAAACGTTATAAGTTCGTGATAGAGGCGTTTGCCAAACATGACTACTTTCTCATCCGCTATAAGCTCGCAGAATGGGCGTGCCAAACAGGCTCTTAATATCAATGTGGGGCATCATTTGCTGAGATGGCGAATTAACTGTCTCTCGTGTTAAGGGATATAAGGTTTGCTTAATGATGGGATGGAAAAGTTAAGGAGTTGAGTGATTAGGAGGGAGATGGTTCAATTCCCACCTGCTAGCATTTTTAACAAATCTAACAAATACTAACATTTGTCTATAAAAAAAACTGTCTCTCATGTTAATATTTGCTTAATCATGTTAAATTAATATTTGGATAGTTTTCTTTAATGTTAAGTCTCTAAGCTTGAGTAATTTAAGGAGATTGGCTTAGTGAGCGTATTCCTTATCAAAAAAGTGAGCGTATTCCTTACCTTAATTACTTTGGTTCAAAAATATATTTAGGAAGAGAATTAATTCCCCTAATTTCTGTGCGGTAATGCCTTTTAAAATTGTTTGAAATGCATGTATTTGTTTCCGTCTTGATTTTATACCAGGTTATCTTTCTTTGAAACGCAAATATATTTTAACATAATATTAATAATATCCATGAAAAATTAGGATATAATAATCTTTTAAAAAACAAAAACTTTTCAATGTCCATGAGATATTAGGATTCTCATCCCCTCAAATGTGAATGTTTCTGAGAGAAACATAGCCAAAAAACTTTCATTTTGTGGGAATGTGTTTTTTAAAAAAAGAGTTTTTCTATCATGTGTAAAGTTACATATGTTAATCAATCAATATATAAATTTTTTTTATGGGAAATCACACTTTTAACTTTTCAATATATTGAATGCTTTAACATTTTTCAAGAGATGATTACTATTATTGATTCTTTAACACGTATAAGTTTGCACATGACAGAAAAACCTTTAAAAAACATGACAATTTAATATTTCCAATTTAAGATTCTTGGAAAACTAAAAAGAATTCATCTACTAAACACCCCCTTAATGTCATCTAATTCTAACCTTAACACCTAGTTGGACAGTGCCAACTATTTCCATAAACATTTCTAATAGTATTAATTCAGTTAAGATGAATTTGATATATTTTGAAAAGATTTAAGATGAACATGAAACAAAACATTATTGTGGGATGAAAATGAAATTTAAAACAAAGTTAAGAGATGACAAGTATATTTTTGCACATATGTTTTTTTGTAGTATTCGTTGTGCATTTATCTTCAAAAAAAAGTATTCATTGTGCATTTACTCTTATCTTAATTTTTGTATATAGTTTATATTAATAATAATCAGTTTACTGAAGATTAATGCATTTTTAACAATAAAAGCAGGAAAATAAAATAGGTTTTTAAAGTGGGGAAAAACAATAAGTAGACACAATTTGAATCAAGCTTGTATTTCTCTTAAATGTCGTGGGTGTGACTAGTATATGTACTATTAATTATTATAGGCAATTATTCTGAGTTTGCCGGATGTCTGCAAATTATACATTTTGTTATGAGACATGACACATGCTATTGCCCTAATAATAACTATCATTATTAGTATTGAAAGTAAGAATAATTATTAAAGGATACTACTAACTATAAAACGCATAGAAATGGGGGAAAAACAAAATTTCCAATTTATCTATATGATGGTGTCATCCTTAATTTGAGGCTCTTGGGATTTTTATGGTGGAATGATTAGTAACAAGTAACAGCTAATTAACCTACCGGCTTAGCTTGTCATAAACAAAAAAACTATCGACTTAGCCAAAAACATGAAAGTAAAAGGAAGACTTAAGTACAATTCCATAGATACATTATGTGTTGTTTTCCAATGAAAATAGGTGAATTCTCCGGTACCTATCATAAATATGATAGAACTTTTACACTGCTCACTTGGTCCACTCACAAGCTGCCAACTCAATTAGAATGGACACATCAGCAACATATTGGAGTTGACCAGATGTATTTTTTTTAAACCCTTGCAACTTCTACTTTTCACTTTTACCCCTATAGGAACCTTTCCGCAAAGTAAAAACAATTTTTTTTTAAGATCAGCGAGGATCATATTGCAAAATCAAAAACCATTGCAATCCAAAATCCATCCACTACCAACCTCTCATTACCACTGCAAACCAGAACAACCAACCAAAGTCAAGCACAGCTACTCCTGCCAAGAATCCGTCCACCCACTGCCCGCTGACCATCGCGAGAAGCCCCTTCGCGCACTGTCGTTGTCCGAATGAACCACCGCGAACCAGATTGGTATTATGTGAGTAACCTGGTTTCTCATTTGGGGATGTTTTTGCTGCATTTCTTCAAAGGTGGGTGCAATGGGATTGGGGCTTCCTCTCCTCGGTATTATGCAAGTGCTATACTGAAAAATCAAAGAATTTAGTGGTCTGAATTGAGAGATCAGACCGGGTCATTTCGTGGGTCATAAAGACCAGTTTTATCTGTAGTCGGGCGAGGAAGGAGAAGTTTGGAGAAGTTATCTCGAAAACATTGTTTTGTTAATACTTTAAATTAAATCAGTGTCTTTGGATTACGATATCTGGTTGCGTAGCTAAATGGTTCGCTCGTTGGTTTAAGTTGTGAGTAGTCCCACTCCTGTGGTCAATTCTCAACCCTTTTAGTTTTGTTTACTCTTTTGAAAAAAAAAAAAAGAAGGTGGTTGCGAAAATAATAAAGCAAAGATAAGAGAATTGAGACTAGAACCCGCTACCCATCATAATATTTGGAAAGCACGGACCAACATGCCAATAATTAAGTTAACAATATGATCATCTTTTAATTGTATTTAAGTTAAGCATTTAATTGCTATATATTGACAGTGTAAAACATTTTTACACAGACATCTAATCATAAGTTGCCACATCAGTAAAAAAATTGCCTTTCATCCTAACTACCTTAAAAGTCATTCATGCCATGATTGCTAATTGGTTGTCTGTGTAAAAATGTTTTACACTATCAGTGCATAGTAATTAAACTCTTAAGCTAATAATACATGTTACATTTATAATTTTTAATTCATGTCTTAAATGCTTTGTAACTCATGGTTATGAAATATAAATTTCAAATTATAAAACTGTTTTAGATTTTCTATGAATTTTAATACATATATGATATTATATTTTTTTGGGTAAATTGAAGATATTTATTATAAGACATTCATTAAATGTGTAATATAGTTTACTCTCGAGGCACCTTAATCTAATTAAAACTAGATCTTATACCCGTGCGATGCACGGGTGTTTCATTTTTTAATTTTTTTAAAATGTAAAAAGTAACACATTAAAAGTTCAATCAATACATATTTGTGTTGTATTTGAATGCTTCGAGAGAAAGGTTTGTATTTTTAAGTCATGAAAATTAAGTCGTTGAGGAAATGTACCTTAGTAAACAACTGTTAAGAGAGTGTTATAATTTGGTGTACATAAATATAAGATATATCATGAGAACTACTTGGCATTCCACAAGCAAGCTTTTGGTGGATTATACATTGTATTTGTTTGAATTAATATGAGTGGATTGTACATGGTAATGAGCTGTATTGTAAATTGTCAATCTCTTAGATGCTCATTAAGTTATCTCACTGATGCTAAATGGTTCTTCTATCGTTCTTGACGTGTTTATTCCTTTATACAAAGAAAATTAACTAGAAAAATGATAAGATATTACCTTAGTTTCCTATTTCTAATCATTGAACTATCCATTTAGTATAAAAAAAAAATACAAAACTTCAAAGATTATTTCAAAAGGATTTGGCTCCTCTAAAGTGAGAAAATAAGGGATAATCTACCATTGATTTGATTAATTATATAGAAATCTTAACCAACTAAATGATCTAAGGATGAATTATCCCTTATTCTCTCACTTTAGAGGAACCAAATTCATTCCAAAAAGGCCCACTTTTGATTGTCCTTTGTAATACTTGCATTTCCATTGGATCAAAATCAGTGTCGGTCCTTGTAACCCCTTAAGCTTCACAGGGACCAACCACAACAGCAGTCTACAACAACATTAGCTCACACCAATCAAGCCAAACCCAAAAAAAATGTAAATTTTGGCAAAGAAAAATAAAATATTAACATAGCATTGTTCATAAGTTGTACAGTCTTTTTTCTTTTAGCATTAAACGATTCAAAGCTAGAAGGAAAATAATTGCTTGACATACCACTCCTAATCTTCACTCCATATTGCCTGAACTTTAGAGCCAACAGGTAATTTCCTTTGATGGTTAGAACTACATTCCAGCTTCTAAGAGTGAAATAACATATGGACTTACTTATGAAAATCAGAAAAATGTTGCAAATTGTTTCGTCTACAACTTTTGCCAAATTGTAATTTCATCAATTTTCAACGGCAAGATATTAAGTCAATTTTGATCAGACAGTTCTACGGTAGCATAAGGCAATGCATAATGTATTAGCAATGCAGCTGTATTTTCATGCCTTTGCCTTGCATTGTGATAATTTCCTAATTCAAATAAAAGAACATATGTAATGAAGCATCTGTTAAAGTAATCAGAAATGAGGGAGTCAACAACACAAACACAATCAATTACAATTTGAATTCCCATGTGTGAATGATTAGACTCAATAATACCTTGTATTTTATCACACTGCACTCGGCAAGTTCAAGAAATAATAGAACTTATATTTATAGATTGCAAGCTGAAGCACATTCTCAGACATACAATTCAAACTATAATGCTGACATGGATAATGTCTCTCAAAACAACAATCTTTTCACCGAGTTATGTGGTGCGTAACAGAACTAAAGGCTCTCAAAAATCAATCATGAGCAGGGCAGCATCATGAGCAGGGAAGCATATAGAAGCCAATGCCATAAACATGTTCTAAATTAATTATTGACATATCAATTCTATGTTCTAGGTTACTTTTGAGTTAGAAAGTCCTCCATCCATTAAGTAATATACCCCAGCAATTTGATTGATGTTCAGGTGGTTATTTAAATTAGAAATCATGAAATGAATATGTTCTCGGGGGTAACATGATGCATATCACTTTTTTTTTTTACTTTGGAGCAGATCATCATAATTACATAAGGTCTAATGACAGCAACAATATTGATATAAAGGGGAAACAATGTGAAAAATAATATATTAATTTAAAATAGTCAAATATAATTTATGACAATAAAAATAATAGAAGTAGACAATTGTAGTTTTAAATTAGAACTTAATATTTAGAATTTCCTGGAGAAGATAGGTAGAGGAAAGATTTCAAACCAAGGCATCATACATCACCATCATCATTCTCTTGATACGGTTCATGTCTCTTACCTTCAAGGCTTCACCTTTGGATACTCTGAACAAAACAATAAAACCCATTTCAGATCAAATCAAGGTACTTCACCCAAGTTTACATTAAATAAGCAAACATAACCAAAAAAAGAAAAGAAAAGCAAATTCAAATAACCACTTGTTTATTTGCTTCAAGCTCCTTTCTTTGCCTAGTTATGACAAAAGTTAGTTGAAGGGTAAGAAGGAAACATGATGAGCATATAAAAGAGAGAACATGTACAGTTGAACCAAAAAGGGTTTAAATGGAAGCTGGAAGCTATAATTCTTAACTTCTACATGCAAGGTTAAGTCCATATGTAATAGTATTAACAGGATGAATACATCCTATTTCAAATCAAAAATCAAAAATCTGAAAAACTGAAAACATAAAGTTGAAACAAATGGTTCACCTGAATGTTAAGCACATCTGCAAAGGGATGTGCAATAATAAGATAATTTGTGATCCACTTAAGTGAGTCCCGTGCATATTGCAACTGCTTCACTGCATTCCTGTGATCTCCATATTCAAGAATCCAGATAGACAATAGACGAATGCTACATCAAGAAGGCCATCATGCCCATATGGCAAAATCAGCAAAAATATGAAGGTTCAATCAAAATTCAAGAAAACTAAATCCTCACTATGCCATTGAATTAATTATGTTACTGAAGATATAGGACTTGATCAGAATAGTGAAACACAATGTGCATCCAAAAAAATAAAGCATGAATGCTAAGATTAAGAAAGTTGGAAAAATAAGTCTTTATCAAAACTGCTGTAAATTGGATGGGCAAACCACGATGGGAAGTTGATCAAAGTGAGATTTGATATCTAGATTTGATCAGAGTACATGATTTCAATCATGTATGGCCTGGTGAGTTTCAATTGATTATTGTGGAACTTGTCCCACCAATAAGATCCTTGGCCATCAATTGTCCCATTTTTACCTTATGATCAAATAGTGGATGGATTATTGATTGGTCAAATTAGTTACCGGTAATTACAACATCAGTGAGGTTAGTTCCAAAATATACAGATATCACAAAAATGCTTTATGAGATTATTGTAATTGATTGCTTTCTCTCAATACAATGATTTTCTGCATGCTTTCATAACGGATCACCGAGTATTTTATATATTTGTAATTTGTAATTTAACCAATACTACATTTAGACTTGGTTCAACCTTTTAATAAAATTTCATTATTCTTCAAACAAAATTGTTATAAACAAAAAATTAACCACAGGACGTAAATAAACCTCAAATGTATAAAAACATGATGAAACTGCATTATTCTATAACAGAAATAGTTACTACTACTTATTATTATAAAGTATAAACTATTGGGAAAAAGGCAGCGGTTGATGATACTTCCTTAAATATAATATGCTACATTCGAGCATAGAAATTAACATAACTACTATGCATAAATACACATGTGAACCACTAACCCATATTTCTAACCTGATTGAATAATATAATTGAGCTCTAGCTCTTCCAAGTTTGGAAAAAAAAATTCATGGAACTAAATCTATAAATATGGTAATTAAACCAATTAGATCACCTGAAGCTAAAGGAGGATGAAATTTTTGGGAGGGGAAGTAAGATTATTGGTGCGCTTTGAATCAGGCAAAGCACCGAAAGTTGTACACCAGCAAGCTGTAGAAATTAAGTAAAAGGTAGATAATGTTAAATAGCCCCAAAACATCAAATACCAAAATGTGCTAGTATCCAAACAGGGACTCAATACAAAAATTTCAATCTCAATTTTGGACATAAATGCATATTGGATAACTTAGATCGAATTCCTATATTGCCTCACACGGTCACACCTAACACAAGTAAAGTTCCTAAATCAAGTAACCATTAAAATAACAAATACATCAAGATAGTGATTCCTCAGTGGGAACAAGACCATCTGTTTCCTCCACAAAACGAAATGAATGTACCATAAATACAATAATGTTCGAAAATTATATAGAAAAAACTTAATCATGATGCTAATAGAAACCAATCTATGTCATTACACTAATCAAATAAAATACTTACGGGATTTTTATATGGATGGAAGTCAGCTTCAAATAAAAGCAAGGATCTTTAGCAAAATTAATCAAGTAAAAATAAAGAATCCAAGTTTGACAGTGCAGAACAATATTTATGCTCTATCAAATCAACAATGCAGCTAAAAAAATGCAAATTGATTTCAAAGAAAAAGAAGAAGTCACCTTAAATGCTCCTTTGCAGTGAGAGTATCTGCAGCAAGCTTTATAGTAAGCATTAGCAATGCCAAGAAATCATAATGAGGTAAAGAGTTTTTGAGACATGATAATATGAGATTAGGTAATATCTCTAGTGAACAGTGATTCCATTGCATAAAAAGAATCAAGTCAGGAAGCTCTTTCTATGACACTTTTCGTACCACAATTTACCACTGTATCATCAGCTACTGCCTTTCACACAGAAAATAGAGGCACACAAGCCATAGACAAAATGACATTAAAAATTTCATAATTATATACTAATCCTCACTTCTTAGATAAATAAACCATGATTGTCCAAATGCTAAAATATCAGAGCTATCATATATTCGGATAATTTTGCTGCAAATGAAGAAAATGAAGAAAATAAATAAATAGTGATTATACGTGAGACGCAAGAAGGACAACATCCTAATGGTGAACCTTTTCAATGATACTGATGTCAAACCCATCAGAATTTCTCTCACCTTTGCTTAAAATTCGGGGGGTGGGGGAGGATTTAGAGAAATTGCAAAATTTCTTACTCTTGAAAATCAAATGGTCACCCCAAATTATGAACAAAGCCATTATCATTAAAATAAACAAATACATAAATAATAATGCATATGTGCAATCCAAAGAAACTTTTCCTGTCAAAACTACAGCTTTCACATCATTCCTTCTTGCTGCCTCTTTGAATTTGTCTTTCAACCCCATAATAACTGATCAACCAGAAAAAATAAATAAAAGAAAAACATCACATAAATTGGATTTAACTAAAAAAAGATAAATGACAAGTACAATTTACAAAGAATAAAGAGATGGAGCTCACTTGGAATAGCCAAACATTCACAGGATAATAATGCATATGTGCAATCCAAAGAAACTTTTCCCGTCAAAACTACAGCTTTCACATCATTCCTTCTCGCTGTCTCTTTGAATCTGTCTTTCAACCCCATAATAACTGATCAACCAGAAAAAATAAATAAAAGAAAAACATCACATAAATTGGATTTAACTAAAAAAAAAGACAAATGAAAAGTACAATTTACAAAGAATAAAGAGATGGAGCTCACTTGGAATAGCCAAAGTATTCACAGGGTTGCACATAGTGATGATAGCAACCCCATCATTTCTAACTTCAAAATCAACCTTAACAGAAGCCATCTCAGAGAGAAACAAATTAGCAAGTTGTTTCCTTTTTGAACCAAGTTAGATCTTTTGCAATCAAATAGACAGAAAACGTGGCAGGTTTGAGGGGATATATATATATATATATATATTGGTACATGCCATTATAGCAATCAATACAATGGAATAATGTGGGGTCTTTCACTGTAGTTCTCGATGAATATATTACGTCTTCATCCAATGATCTCTCATCAGTTTCCCTTGTGTTGTGATGTGATCATAATAGTAATAGTAATAACAATGATAACCACAAAACAAATCAAAGATCAATTCATTATTCTCTTAAACAAAAAAATTAGGTATTTTAAGGCTTACTAATTAGTCTTTCAATTCGAATAGAGAGAAGTACAGAGAGAGAGGGAGAGGGAATGATGCTTACAATTGCATAAGAAAAAAGTGTGAAATGGTGCTTGATTATAAGGTAGTGGCTTCACATATATAGAACATCGAATCAAGTAAATCAAAAGAGGATAAAGAATCGAAAGCAAGAAAAATCAAGGAAACCTGAAAGAGAGCAAGAGTCGCTTGAGCTGAAGAGTGTGGCATGTGTTGTGTTCTCACTGTGTCTGTTCTTCCAATCAAAACCCCTTTCTTTTGCACTCAAAAACCCTTCCCTCTATCTTTATTATAAGCAAAAACAGAGCTTTCAATTTTTGCCGAGAAAGAGGGCTTCAAGTGCAGAGAGTAACGGTTGCAAATGGTGCTTGAAGTGCCAAAAGACAACTAATAAAATTAACAAACAAAATTATTTATTTTTTACATATTTGAATTTACACAAGTGATTTTACAAAAATGCCCCAGTCACTACATTTCTTTTATATATAAAGATAGTTAATATGGGGTTCGTGATTACCCCAATTACCTTTAACTCTAGCTTTGGAAGGACAAATAAAAAATCATCTTGGGAAATCTTGGTCTCCAGAGGACTTAGTTGTGACATCCACTATACTATATAGTGCTTTCGTGACACAACCATGATGTCTTCTAAAAAAAATTAAAAAAATTAGACTGAGCTTATAAATACCCTAACTGAATCTTCATAACCTTTAACTCTGGATTGCGAGTGAAAAATAGTAAATAAAAAATTCATCTTGGGACTGTTAGAACTAAAACAGTAATGATTAATGACCCCTAAAAGTTTTAATGATTAACAAAGTTATTATATGTTCATTGAAAATACTTGAAGTTAAGTTTATGCTAATCCATAAGTTCAAAAGACCTTTGTATGTTTCTGACTTCAGATAGTTCTCCAAAAACCAAAGTTTCACCTAGCTCTTAAAGGACATCTCACTGCAATACCTTCGTCCAAAAAACTAAGTGGTAAAGGTTTACGTACAAATGTTTACACTGCTTTATCGTCCAATTGTTTATAATTATTGTGCGTCCAATTGTCTTCAATGCTTATGCGTCCAATTGTTTTTAACTATTGTGCATCCAATTGTCTTCAATGCGTATGCGTCCAATTGTCTACAATGCTTATGCGTCCAATTGTTCTTAACTATTGTGCGTCCAATTGTCTTCAAATGCGTATGTGTCCAATTGTCTACAACACGTGTGTGTCCAATTATATATTTGCCTGTACGTCCACTAACTTCTTTTTGCAGTTGACGTGGGATGCTCTTATTCAAAAGTCTTAAATGGTTTTAAGGAAATATCTTTTTCACATAAAGACAAAAGAAAAGTACAAACATCGTACAAAGCAAATCACGTAGAGCAAAGAATCACGTAGAGCAAAACGTTTGTCGGCCATCAAAGCAAAATCAGTCTGCTACCATTCAAGCTGCTACTACCTCCTCATTCTGAAAGGACAATTACACAACGGAAAATCCCAGGGCTCAACCCTGGACAGGCGGTGGAAACTACCAAGCTGGAGTACGGTAGGGGCAGAGGGAATTTCCGGTGGAGCGGTGAAATGCGTAGAGATCGGAAAGAACACCAACGGCGAAAGCACTCTGCTTACCGTTTTTACATAAATTATAAGTAAAAAGGCAGTAGGAACTAGAATGAACAGTGCAGTAGCAATAAATGCGAGAATATTGACTTCCATAATCTCTATGTTTTATTTCTCTTTAATTCTCCCTATATTTTGAAATCAGAAGGTCAAGACAAAGATATAAGAAGACCCTCCTCTGAAGAAGAAAAAGAGACGACACACGAGCAAGAAAATATTCAAGAGATTTCATTGTGCAAACAAAAAGCCAAAAAGCTTTCACTCTCAGTTTTTGATCTGTAAACCTTCTCATTTTTTCATTGTAAAGTTGTAAACAGATTGTCAAGAGCTATATCGTGTAATACTATCACTGTTGTGAGTTTGTAAAAAGCTCAGAAAAACCCCTCTCAAATCTTGGGATTTGTTGAGCCTAAAGAGGCTTGTCTGTAAAAGAATACTTGCTGCCTGGAGAGGTGCAGAATACTTGGAGTTGTAGTCTTGGAGAGACTTGGAAGCAGCTTGTATTAAGTGCTAAGAGTTTTAGTGGAAAAACCTTCTGGAGGAAGGGACTGGACGTAGCTCTTCGTTTTGAAAGAGTGAACTAGGATATATCTTTGTGTGAATATCTCTTTCTCTGTCTCGTTAAGTTTTTTTTTTTTATTACTAACTTGGGGATTGAAAACAAAGTACCTTAATCACCTATAATCGTTTTAGTGTGTTCTTTCATCTTCCTGCTTTAAACGTTTGTTTTAAAAACAAAAGGTTTTCGAAAATCGGTTAAGAAACACAATTCAACCTCCCTTCTTGTGTTTTCCTATTTCACTTTTAGTTGGTATCAGAGCTCAGCCTCTAGGTTGAGCATTTAACCGTGCTTGAGGAAAAGATCCAAAACTCGATGGCAGGACAAAGGATGCCCAGTGGGAGTCAACCTATTCTTGAAGGTACCTCCTTGACCAGACCGCCTTTTTTCAATGGCACTCACTACCTCTACTGGAAGGAAAGATTCAAAGGATTCATCTTGAGTACCAGCTCTGCGCTCTGGCCTTTGATCATGAACGGTCCTCACATCGTCAACAATCCTGATGGCACTGAGAAAGATAAGTCTCAGTGGACTGATGATGAGAGAAGAAGGATGGAGCAGAACTACAAAGCTAGATACACACTGATGTGTGCTGTTAGTCCAGACGAGTTCCAAAAAATTCATGCATGTGAATCAGCAAAACAAATCTGGGATACTCTATCCAATGTTCATGAAGGAACTTCCAAAGTAAAGGAGTTAAAGATCATTATTCTTATGAGTCAATATGAAATGTTCACTATGGAAAATGGAGAAACCATCGTTGATATGATTAGTCGTTTCCAAACTATTATCAACAATCTTAAGTCTCTTGGAAAGGTCTACACTACAAAAGATAATGTTACGAAGATCCTCAGAAGCTTACATAAGGAATGGAGACCACTCATCACTGCAATCACGCAAGCTAAGGATTTGTCAACCTTGACCTTAGATAATCTTGTGGGAACCCTTCAAGTTCATGAGCAGGAGCTCAACTAGGACAATCCTACAAAGAAAGGCAAGACTATTGCCTTAAAAAGTCAAAAATCTAGCAAAGCTGATGATTCCAGCGATGACAATGATCAAAATGAAGAAGAAGAATCCGATGATGAACTGTCTCTCATATCAAAGAAACTTGAACGTATTCTGAAAAAGAAAAATATGAGAAGAAGACCATTTACAAAGAAAATTGTCAACGACCATGGTGAAACCAAGGATAAAAATCCAATGGTTTGCTATGAGTGCAAGAAACCAGGCCATTTCAAAGCTGAGTGCCCTCAGCTGAAAGATAAGAAAAGGTTTTTCAAAAATAAAAGCAAGAATCTCATGGCAACATGGGAAGATCTTGACTCCTCTGAAGAAGTGGAAAACGAAGAAGAAGCCAACCTATGTCTTTGGTCTGAAAATCATCTCCCTGAAGATTCTTCAGAAGAAGAGGAACAGTCTACCTCTTCAAATCCTGAGTCATTGAGAGAATTCGGTAACCTCTCTATAAATGGACCACCTATGTTCTATATAACCGGTGACTATGCCATGTGGAGAGAACTATTCATGAGATTCAGTTTGGAACAAAATGTTGATGACCTATGGAGAGCTTACACCGATGATAACTTTTGTCCTACCACTGTTATCAATGGTGAACGTATAGTCAAACCAAGAGCTGAATGTTCTGAAGAAGAACAAAGAAGAGTGAGAATCAATGCTGGAGCTGTCTACATTCTTACATGTGCCTTGGACGCAAGAACTGTTAACATGGTGATGTATTGTGATATCGTTAAAAGAGTGCTTGACATGCTAGATGCCCTTTTTATGAGAAGGAGACCTGCTCATTCTGAAGGACCACCTATTTATCAATCTTCAGAATCAGAATATGAAGCTTGGAAAGAGAATTTCAGATCCTTTGTTGTAACCCAAGGATCAGAAGAACACTGGAAAACTCTCACTGAAGAAACCTTCTGTCCCATCATCATCATCAATGGAGAATACATGATGAAACCTCTAGATCGCTGCACCTTTGAGGAAAGAAGAAGAGTTGATCTTGACTGTGAGGCAAGGGCCTTTCTGTTTCGGAGTATACATGGGGCAAGGAGAGATGTTCTGGCTGAAGAGACAACTGCTTGGGGAATGATGAATCTAATGGATATTCTTCAAAGATCTCCACCTGCATCCCCAACAGCAGATATGTGTCTCATGGCAAGTATTTCCTCTGAGACAGAAATAGAAGAAGATGAGGTAAATATATCTGACTACTCAAAAGATGCATATGAAGAGCTATTAAATGAATCATGCACTATTTATTCTGAATATAAAATCCTTAAAAGAAAATTTGACAAACACAATAAAGACTTTAACAAAGTCAAAGTTGAGAATGGACAACTAAGAGATGAGATAATCAGCCTAACTGAAATCTCAAGCTCTAAGTCCAGTACATCCTGTGAAGTTGAGAAACTTGAGCATCAAATTACTCACTTAACAAATAGCCTGCCAAAATTCACTGATAGATCTAAAAATCTTAATTTAATTCTTAGATATAGATCTTCTTATGATAAATCTGGCATTGGGTATGAAAAAGAAAACCCAAAATTTTCTGAGACCAAAAAAGTAATATATTGCTCTGTCTGTGGTAAAAATGGACACTCTCCGTCCAGATGCTTACACAAAAGAAAAACTTATACGTTACCTGCAACTAACCAAAAAGGACCCAAGTCTATCTGGGTACCTAAAAGTAAAATAATCTCTGTTGCAGACTTGCTTGACAACAGAAAGAAAACACCAATCTTGGTACCTGGACAGTGGATGCTCATGACACATGACGGGAGAAAAGTCTATGTTCCTAGACCTAAAGCCAAAGTCTGAAGGATCAGTTGTTTTCGGTGGCAATCAAAAGGGAACGATTGTAGGTATTGGTAAGATTGGTAAGAATAATTCTCCCTCTATAAATAATGTGTTGCTAGTTGAAGGACTAAAACACAATCTGCTTAGCATAAGCCAATTATGTGATAGTGGGTTTGTAGTGTCTTTCAAAAAAGATAAGTGTATAGTCAAATATGCTGATGAGTCCATTCTATTTACTGGTAAGAGGCAAAAAAATGTTTGTAAAATTGACTTGGAGGACCTCTCTAATCAAAATGTATCATATCTAATGTCTGTGAATGATGAGCAATAGATTTGGCACAAGAAACTTGGTCATGCAAGCCTGAGATTAATCTCAAAGCTACAAAAGCATAACCTCGTAAGAGGATTACCAAAGCTGCCCTATAAATCGGATGCTCTCTGTGATGCCTGTCAAAAGGGGAAACAAGTCAAAAATTCTTTTAATTCAAAGAATATTATTTCAACATCCAGACCTTTAGAATTGCTACATTTAGATTTGTTTAGTCCAACAAGGACTGCCTCCCTAAGTGGAAAGAAATATGGACTTGTCATTATTGATGATTACTCTAGATGGACATGGGAAATGTTCCTAGCTCACAAAGACGAGTCTTTTGAGGTGTTCTCAATATTCTATAAAAGGATTCAAAATGAGAAAGGTATATGTATCAATTCAATCCGAAGTGATCATGGAGGAGAGTTTGAGAATGTAAACTTCCAACTATTCTGTGAAGAAAATGGCATTCTTCATAATTTCCCTGCCCCTAGAACACCTCAACAAAATGGGGTTGTTGAGAGAAAGAATAGGTCTCTTCAAGAGATGTCAAGAACATTACTCAATGATAACTCTATCTCTAAGAATTTTTGGGCTGAGGCTGTTAACACAGCATGCTATATTCAAAATAGAGTATACATAAGACTAATACTGAAAAAGACTCCATATGAATTGTGGAAATGACGAAAACCCAACATATCATATTTTCATACTTTTGGATGTGCCTGTTTTATATTAAACACTAAAGACAATCTAGGAAAATTTGATGCCAAAGTTGATAATTGTATTTTCTTAGGAGATTCTGAAACATCTAAAGCCTTTAGAATTTATAATTGTAGATGATTAATTGTCGAAGAATCCATTTATGCTAAATTTGATGACAAGAAGCCTGATAAAACACTATCAGAGCTGAACGAATCTCTTGCAGATCTGGATCTGAATGATCATCATCCAACCAACAATGAAAAGGAAATCTTCCATAATGTCAAAACTGTTGATCCACACTTGTCTAGTGATAGCCAGAAATCTTGGCAATTTAAAGTTTACCATCCTGAAGATCAGATCCTTGGTCAACCTAGTGACAAAGTAAGAACAAGCTCAACCTTCAGAAATCAAGCTGATTCAGCTTTCATCTCTGAGTTAGAACCAAAAACTGTGGATG
Source organism: Ammopiptanthus mongolicus (assembly GCA_039655645.1). Taxonomy (NCBI): domain Eukaryota; kingdom Viridiplantae; phylum Streptophyta; class Magnoliopsida; order Fabales; family Fabaceae; genus Ammopiptanthus; species Ammopiptanthus mongolicus. The sequence goes on along the minus strand of CM077351.1, from coordinate 5,805,521 downwards.
AAGCTCTCTCGGACGATGGATGGATCTTGGCCATGCAAGAAGAACTCTATCAGTTCGAGAGAAACAAAGTTTGGACCTTAGTTCAAGAACCCAAAGATAAATCCATTATTGGTATTTAGAAACAAGATGGATGAAAATGGAAAGGTTGTGAGAAACAAAGCAAGGTTAGTAGCACAAGGTTATTCTTAAGAAGAAGGTATTGATTACACTTAAACCTTCGCTCCTGTTGCTAGAATAGAAGCTATACGTATCTTACTATCCTTTGCTGCTCATCATAACATAACCTTATATCAAATGGATGTTAAAAGCGCTTTTCTGAATGGACTAATTAACAAAGAAGTCTATGTAATGCAACCCCCTGGGTTTGAGGATCATTCCCATCCTGAGTATGTATACAAGCTTCAGAAAGCTTTATATGGACTCAAACAAGCTCCTAGAGCTTGGTATGAGAAACTCAGCTCCTTCCTCGTGGAAAATGGTTTTTGTGTAAGAAAGGTAGATACGACTTTGTTTAAGAAAACTAATAAAGATAATTTTATAATAATTCAAATCTATGTTGATGACATTATTTTTGGATCTACTAATGATTCTCTTTGTAAGGAATTTTCTGATCTAATGACAAAAGAATTCGAAATGAGCATGATGGGAGAACTCAAATTCTTTCTGGGTCTGCAAGTAAGACAAAACTCAAAGGGTGTGTACATTCACCAGACCAAGTACACTAAAGATCTCTTGAAGAAATTTCAAATGCACGATAGCAAGCCAATGAGTACTCCTATGCATCCAACGTCCATTCTGACCAAAGACAACAAAGATAAAAAGGTAGATCAAAAGGTTTACAGAGGTATGATCGGATACCTTTTATATCTCACCGCGTCCAGATCAGATATTATGTTTAGTGTATGTCTTTGTGCACGTTTTCAAGTTGATCCATGTGAAAATCATTGCTGTCAAGAGAATTTTTAGATATCTAAAAGGTACTTCTAATCTGGGTTTATTTTATGAGAAAACCATTGAGTATAGATTAATGGGATATTATAATGCTGACTATGCTGGAGACAGAATTGAACGAAAAAGTACAAGTGGTGGCTTTCATGTTCTTGGCTCAAATCTTATCTCATGGTCCAGTAAAAGACAAAGCACCATAGCCTTATCAACTACTGAAGCTGAATATATCTCTGCGGTTAGTTGTTGCTCACAACTTTTATGGATTAAACATCAACTGGAAGATTACAATATTCATGAAAGTAAGATTCCAATTTATTGTGATAATACTGCTGCAATTAATTTATCGAAAAATCCTATATTGCACTCGACGGCTAAGCATATAGAAATCAAACATCACTTTATTAGAGATTACATTCAAAAAGGTGTGTTTGATGTAAAATTTGTGGATACTGACCACCAGTGGGCAGATTTCTTCACAAAATCTCTTGCAGAGGATAGATTTTCTTTAACAAGAAAACAGCTCAACATGCTTTGTGTTGAATGACCTTGCGTCCAATAAACGCTTGTGTCAGAAAAGCATGTGCATAAAATGGTTGCGTCCATTTTTTGCTAACGTCGTTATTGATATTTATTTATTGTCATTTTTTTAAAAAAATCTCTGCATCTGTCCTCCACATAAATACTATGCTGAGTCAACACTCTCGGGTCACGTCAAGTGGCGTGCGTCTGCTACTTCACTCTTAAGTAGCCTCCCTCGGTAACCGCTAGTCATCATTTTATTTAACCACGGTTACTTTCTCTGACGCTTCGGTTACTTTTCGCCTCTCTATAGAAAACCTCAACCCGTGAGCTCAAACCTCACCAAACGTCCTCTCTTTGAAATCTTCTCTCTTTCTCTCAACTGTTCATCTTCTCTCTCTTCACTCTTCTGAAAAATGGGAAGAAATCTGCGATCAACTGGAGAAGGAAGCAACATTTCACAGGAGACCACTTCACCGCTCGGCCATCCCTCTCGTGAGATTCCTGATAACTGTCAGATCAATATTGATCATCAAATTGACTTGAATATGCTAGCGAGATTGGGAGCAGACGTCCGGGTCTACATCATCGGGGCTAGATGGGATCATTTCTTTATCAACTATCCAGAAGTCTATCCAAGACTTCTCACTGAGTTCTGGAAGACAGCTCACCTTGAAAAAGAAGGTCTTATTTCTGGGGACACACAAAGTTGAAGTCTCCAAAGTCTCTATAGCCTCTATTGGGTGTCTATCTCTCGGTGCCACCTATTTCAAATCTTGGCACAACAAGTTTGGAGGAAAAGACAATGTCTTTAACTTCCTCAGAAATCCCGATGCTCAGCCAAATGCACTGTTCCGTGCTGCTATCATGAAGGATGAAGCTAGAGTTCTTAATCAAATCTTAAACAAAGCCGTTCTGCACAAAGCTGGATCCAAAGACTCCATCTCTGAGGTGCATTCCTTCCTGCTCACCCATCTGCTATATGGTATAAAGGTCAATCTTCCCTCTCTTCTCTTTGACTGTTTCAAAGAAAACTGCATTGATGTCGTCTCTGTAAAGACCATTACATATGCAATCATTCTCTCCCGCATCTTTGAAAATCAAGGGGTTTATCGGATGCTACAAAAAGTTCATCCTAGCATCAAAACCTCCTATCAAACAATGAGCTGCCCTGTGTTTGGAAAGGCAAACCTCTCCAAAATGCAACTCAAAACTGTGTTGGCTTTTGATCAAGCTCAGACCTCTTCTGCTCAAGCTCCACGCATGGACGATCTTCAAAGTCTTAAGAGAAGGAAGCATCAAACTCAAAACGTTGCAAACCTTCCTCTTTTCTCCTCTGATCCATCCCCTCAGGCTTCGTCTCAAAATGTGTTCGAAGAATTTGAGGAAAAGCCGAGCCTAGAGTTCGCCTCAATGATGGAAGGAATTGCTTACACCATCTATGGAGAAAAGTTCATCAAGCTCAATGGTGTGGTACTTCCATTTGTTGAAGAGATTCATGGACCTTTGCTTAAGGCGGATTTAGGCTCAAAGCAGCAGGTTCATGTTTCCTCTCAAGCGGATCTAGAAGCTGGTTCTTCTAAACCTCGATACAGAAAGGGAAAACTTCTGGTGAATGAAGACGACGAAGAAGATGACGAGGACAATGTTCCTATTGCTCTTCTTCTTACAAAGAAAAGTAAGGTCTCTCCTTCACCCACACCCTTCTATATAATCCACTCCTTCTGAAGAACCATCTTCTATCCCTCACCCCAATCCTAAACTCTCTGCGTCCATCCCTCTTCCACCAAAACCAACGCGCATCAAAACCGTAGCTCAACGACCACCTCGACCCAAAATCCTCATATCAGACTCTTCAACCTTCACTCCCTCCCCACAAAAATCCATTTCCCCATCCCCATCTGCACCTTTCTCACCTCAAGATGCCCCACCCTCCGTACCTCCATCACAGGTCCCGGAATCATCTTCTCCTCCTCCTATTCCTCTGCTTCCATGGTACTCTCATGAAGAAGCCACATCTTCAGAGGTTCCAGTGGATAATTCTCCTGCTTCAGTTGCTGTTCCTTTTTCCTAAACGGAAGCCAGCTCGGTTCAGCACACTGAACGTCTTGATGCTACTTCCACCCTGTCTGGAAACACGGTGGAACTACATCTTGATGAGGAACATGTCAACTCTTCTACAGCTGAAGAAGCTCGCCCTGCTCCATCTTCGGCTCCTTCTCTACCTCCTGGTCTGACTCCTGAAGTTGCTGACTACTTAGTAGATCGGATCTCAGCTAGGGTCACTGAAGAGTTAGATCGAAAGATGGCTCAGTTGTTCTCTTATCTTCATCGCGTCTTCCTTGACTTTCCGCCTCCATCTCCTTAGAATCTTTTCATTTCTTTTTGCTGACAATGATGTTGTATCCTCCCTTTATTCCTTTTGTCTGATGACAAACAGGGGGAGAAAATATATGAAATGAAATGTGTAAAGTTGTTATATATATGAAATGAATTGAACGTTTGGTTATATATCCTGTCTTTATACTTTCATAATCTGAGTTATGTCTTCAATATATAAATGCATAATCTCAGGGGGAGCCTCTTTTTTTTTACGATACACTGTCTATATTATTTCAAAAACATGCTTCATAATAATGTTTGTCATCATAAAAAAGGGGAAGATTGTTAGAACCAAAACAATAATGACTAATGACGCCTAAAAGTTTTAATGATTAACAAAGTTATTATATGTTTATTGAAAATACTCGAAGTCAAGTTTATGCTAATCCATAAGGTCAAAAGACCTTTGTATGTTTCTGACTTCAGATAGTTCTCCAAAAACCAAAGTTTCACCTAGCTCTTAAAGGACATCTCACTGCAATATCTTCGTCCAAAGAAACTAAGTGGTAAAGGTTTACGTACAAATGTTTACACTGCTTTATCGTCCAATTGTTTATAATTATTGTGCGTCCAATTGTTTTTAATGCTTATGCGTCCAATTGTTTTTAACTATTGTGCGTCCGATTGTCTTCAATGTGTATGCATCCAATTGTCTTCAATGCTTATGCGTCCAATTGTTTTTAACTATTGTGCGTCCAATTGTCTTCAAATGCGTATGTGTCTAATTGTCTACAACATGTGTGCGTCCAATTATATATTTGCATGTGCGTCCACTAACTTCTTTTTGTAGATGACGTGGCACGCTCTTATTCAAAAGTCTTAAATGGTTTTAAGGAAATATCTTTTTCACATAAAGACAAAAGAAAGGTACGAACGTCGTACAAAGCAAATCACGTAGAGCAAAGAATCACGTAGAGCAAAACGCTTGTCGGCCATCAAAGCAAAATCAGTCTACTACCATTCAAGCTGCTACTACCTCCTCATTCTGAAAGGACAATTTCACAACGGAAAACAACTGGCCAATTACACAACGGAAAACAACTGGCAAATGATCTGTGCCTAACGGATATTTGATTGAGTCTAAACGAAAAAGGTTCTCCCTATATTTTGAAATCAGAAGGTCAAGACAAAGATATAAAAAGACCCTCCTCTGAACAAGAAAAAGAGACAACACACGAGCAAGAAAATATTCAAGAGATTTCATTGTGCAAACAAAAAGCCAAAAAGCTTTCACTCTCAGTTTTTGATCTGTAAACCTTCTCATTTTTTCATTGTAAAGTTGTAAACAGATTGTCAAGAGCTATATCGTGTAATACTCTCACTGTTGTGAGTTTGTAAAAAGCTCAGAAAAACCCCTCTCAAATCTTGGGATTTGTTGAGCCCGAAAAGGCTTGTGTGTAAAAGAATACTTGTTGCCTGGAGAGGTGCAGAATACTTGGAGTTGTAGTCTTAGAGAGACTTGGAAACAACTTGTATTAAGTGCTAAGAGTTTTAGTGGAAAAACCTTCTGGAGGAAGGGACTGGACGTAGCTCTTCGTTTTGAAAGAATAAACCAGGATATATCTTTGTGTGAGTCTCTCTTTCTCTATCTCGTTAAGTTTTTTTTTTTATTACTAACTTGGGGATTGAAAACAAAGTATCTTAATCACCTATAATCGTTTTAGTGTGTTCTTTCGTCTTCCTGCTTTAAACGTTTGTTTTAAAAAGAAAGGGTTTTCGAAAATCGGTTAAGAAACACAATTCAACCCCCCTTCTTGTGTTTCCCTGTTTCACTTTCAGGGACATCTTAGCCTAGAGAAGACTTAGTTGGGTCATCCACTATACTAGTGTTTTTGTGACATAATCATATCATCTTCTATTTTTTTTTTTGTTGAAAAAATTAGACTTTCTTTATAAATATCATAACTCAACCCTAATAACCTTTAATCCTAGCTTTGGAGTGAAGATTAATAAATCAAGAATTCATCTTGGGGCATATTGGCTTACAAAAATGGACTCAATTGTGTCATCCATTATATTAGTACTTTCATGACATAGCTGAAATTTAAAAAATTAGACTAAGCTGAAATACCCTAACTCAAGCCTGATAATTTTAACTCTAGCTTTGGAATAAAGAATAATAAATAAAGAGTTCATCTTCAGACATCTTGGCCTACGGTGGACTTATTCGGGTCACCTATTATACTAGTGCTTTTGTGACATAATCATATTGTATTTTAAAGAAACTTAAAAAATTAGACTGAACTTAGAAACATCCTAACTCAATCCTAATAACATGTAACCCTATCTTCAAAGTGAAAAATAATAAATCAAAAAATCTTCTTGGAACATCCACGGAGGACTTAGTTGTGTCATGCACTATAATAGTGCTTTCATGACATAACCATATTGTCTTCTAAAATTTTTAGAAAATTAGCCTGAGCTTAGAAATACCCTAACTCAACATAGTAACTTTTAGCCCTAACTTTGCAGTGAAAAATAATGAATCAAAAATTCATCTTGTGACATATTGGCCTACGGTGGATTAAGTTGGGTTATCCACTATACTAGTGCTTTCGTGACATAATCATATTGTCTGTTAATTTTTTTAAAAAGAATTAGACTTTTTTTTTCAGAAATAACCTAACTCAATCCTAATAACCTTTAACCCTAGCTTTAGAGCGAAAATTAATAAATCCAAATTCATTTTGGGACATCTTTGTCTATGGAAGACTTAGTTGGGTCGTCCACTCTACTAGTACTTTCGTGATATAACTAGTCTTCTAATTCTTTTTAAAAAAAATAAAAAATAGACTTTCTTTAGAAATACTCTAACTCTACCCTAATATCATTTAACCTAGCTTTGGAGCAAAAAATAATAAATCAAAAAGTCATCGTGGGACATCTTGGCCTATGGAGGACTTAGTTTGGTCATCCAATATCTTAGGATCAAAAACATATTTAACCCTTTAAAAAATGATATGAATATTTTTTATTATTTATATATATTTTTTTTAATCTAAAAATAATTAACATATCTTGAGTTCATTATGTAATATATATCTGTGTGTGTGTGTGTCTTGTTTAATGGAGCTATTTATTTTATTAAGCCTATAATTAGTTGATTTTTAAAAAAGTTCTTATTTCAAATTATTTTGTCTTTGTTTGACATAGAATATTTTAATACCAATGTATATATATATATATATATATATATATCTAGATATATATATTTCATATTTTTGTGTATTCATTTTTATAAATTTATTTATTAAGTATTTACAAGAATGTGAATTTTAATTTCAACCTCTATCACATTTAAATGAAATAAGTAACAATATGTTAAATAAAATTAAAAGATGTTTGCATATAGGAATTGATCTTTAGTTTGATGGTCATTTGCTCGATTATGTTATTCATGGTCGTAAGTTCAAGGCCTTTTTCTCTCAGTTTCTTATTATGATTGTTTTATTTAAAAAAATAATGTAACAAAACATGGCTAGCAGCACGATCGAACATGGGACATTAACCTATTTCTCTAAAACCCAGCTCACGGACCATCATGCCAAGTTACTATTATATGTCAATTTAGAAACTGATTTAAATTTATAGTATGAAAACACGTTCGGGAAGGACCTTCACCTTCCTCGCCCAACTGCAGATAAAATGGGTCTTATGACCCACGAAATGACCCAGTCTGATCTCTCAATTCAGACCACTAAATTCTTTGATTTTTCAGTATAGCACTTGCATAATACCGAGGAGAGGACGCCCCAATCCCATTGCACCCATCTTTGAAGAAATGCAGCAAAAACATCCCCAAATGAGCAACAAGGTTACTCACATAATACCAATCTGATTCGCGGTGGTTCAGTCGAACAACGGCGGCGCGCGGAAGGGCTTCTTGCGGTGGTCAGCGGGCAGTGGGTGGACGGATTCTTGGCAGGAGGAGTTGTGCTTGACTTTGGTTAGTTGTTCTGGGTTGCAGTGGTAATGGAAGGTTGGTAATGGATGGATTCTGGGCTGCAGTGGTTTTTGATTTTGCAATATGATCCTTGCTAATCTTTAAAAAAAAGAAAATAAATTTGTTTTTACTTTGCAAAAAGGTTCTTACGGGAGCAAAAGTGAAAAGTAGAAGTTGAGAGGGTTTAAAAAAATACATCTTGTCAACTCCAATGTGTGGCTGATGTGTCCATTTTAATTGAGTTGGCAGCATGTGAGTGGTTCAAGTGAGCAGTGTAAAAATTACCCAATATTTATGATAGGTACCAGAGAATTCACCATGAGAATAAAGCATATGTAAAGGCTCATTAATGAAAAGATAACATGTGTAACAGCTATTATACATATCATATTTTCATTGAAAAATAACATCTAATATATCTTAAGAATTATACAGAAGTTTTGTCGAACGTAAAACCCATCAATCCAGCATAATTTACGTTGTTACAAATAATATTATATATCAGATTGATTATTTTGAATGTTTAGACTTTATTTAAAAAAAATTATAAATAAGTTTAAAAGTGTGAGATTACAGAATGAAGTAATTTCCACCATTGAACTTAGGTATGTGAATGTACTGTTTGTACAATCAGGGACGGATGTACTCACATGTTGAAGAGGGCTTAGGCCCCTACCAACTTTTTTTTTTTAAATTAGTAATATAAAAAAATTTATAGCAAATACTTTAGTCTATAATTATCATATTTACTCTATTTTGTTTTACTCGGATAACCCCTACCAAAATCCAATTACCATGTTGTGCACGACACTCAATGTGTAGAGGCATTTCACCTAATTTGTAAGGTTGTAAATTGTAATCCTTGTTTTTTATACCTTGCTTTTTGAATTTAATTGCTATATATAATCATTGTAAATTTTTGTTACATTGGCAACCCACCATACTAGGACTTTTAGGGTAATTAGGATAAGAATCAATCATTTTTACTCATGACAATTTATGATTGGTTGACAGTGTAAATTTTGTTTACATTGGCCGTTCATACCGATTAAATCATTTTTACTTATAATCTTTTATAATTTTTTTCAACTATAAATATAGTCAAGATTACACTTCACAACAAGATATAAGATGAGTTTTTGGCTGACTGTGTGCTAGTATACATTGAAAATAAAATTGCTTATAATTTTAATGTAAACTTAATTATAGATGATTTTCATGACATATAAGAGAGACGTTATGTGCTTTGATACGTGTATCCATTTGTTAGATGACTTTTAATTTTTATAGTTGGCCCCCTGCATAAGTCTGGCTCTGTCCCTGTGTACAATTATCAAATATCCGAGTAAGTTAAGTCAGCCTTCCTCGAGAGTAATGTTTACAATGTGTGCCTTTCTACCTCTCATAGACTTTCTTTATATAGGCTTAATAATATGAGTTTTGTTAATGAGTGCCTTAAGGACATTGATTAATGAATCAATAAAAGGAATGTTTGTTTTGGGAAACTAATGTAACACTTTTTAATATATTAAATATATAATTTTTTCTTACAAAATTTCCTTTCTTGATTTTTTAAACAATGTCCTAAGGACATTCGTTAACATTCTCTTAATAATATATCTGTCCTACTTTTGGCTCATCATGAGTGGAGCGCTCAATATCCGCCAACATTGATTAGCTTTCATTGTCCGAGCGTAACCTCCTCCGTTGTGGACGTACGGTGCATTGAGTGTTATTAACGTTATCGAATCTACCATCTGTCATACGAATATTCCTTCCTGATGCTTCTTGGACTTTCGCTGAATTGGATGCGTGAACCTTCTATTGGGCTGGACTTCAGATCAGTCCATATGAATGCTTCTATGAGAGTTGCCTTTTGCGGCCCCTATTTTTTTTTATTACAATCTCTCCTTTGTTTTTAAAAAAAATTCCCCTAAATACCCTTATTTTTTTTAATACTTACTGATTATGCATTCCGAAATATATTTAAAATTTTACGATTTTTTTTTCATTCTGAAAATTAATTTACGGAACAAATATTTTAAACTTCCGGAACTAAAATTCCGGAACAAATTTAAAATGGTTTCCAGAAATAATATTCTAGTACATATTTAAAATGACTTCCGAAAATAATAAGAAATGTGAGAAGAAGTATTTTGAGTAAAAAAAAAAGGAAAGATGTTGTATTAGAAAAAAAGGGACTGCAAAAAGCAATTCCCACTTCTATAGACGATAAGTCAAGGATAATAATCTAGAAATTGGGCCATCTCGACCCGTGTAAGAACAAATATATATATATATATATATATATATATATATGTTATTGTTATGTACTGTCAGTATAAAATTTTTTATATTGTCAACCAATCAGAAATCATGATATGGATGAATTTTAAGGTAGTTAGGATAAGAGTCAAACATTTTAGGTGATGTGGCAAGTTATGATTGACTGACAGTGTAAAAAATCTTTACACTGACAGTATATACCAATTAAATATATATATATATATATATATATATATATATATATATATATATATATATATATATATATATATATATATATATATATATATATAGATTGACTACGTTAATTATATATCAAAGTTCTACTCTGTTAATTATAAAAAAAGAGGTACTATATATACTACGTTACCGTGTAGTGGCGGTATTTGTGGGATGGAAACATGGAATCGCGGATTCATGTTTGAGTGTATTAATACACGCAAGGGTGTGGATGTTGTGGTAAATGAATTATGGTCTGTTTCACCTAACAACTCTGACTTCTATCGCACATACACCTAACCTAACTTAACTTAGTAATTAATTGTTTTTAAGATGCTGAATTATTGAAACTTATTTGTTCACATTGCATTGACCTGACCCGATCTTTTAGGCTTAGGTCAGTCTACACATGATCGCTCTCTGATCAGCTTCTGCTCATCTCATGTCTGTGGCAGAGTGGTGGGGTAACACTAACACCTGCAAGGTATTATTCCAACAGTACCCAAGTCAATATACATGTGAGGGAAATATATGGTAGTAGAGATTGAGTAATTAAGCAATGATGTATAGTGAATGCATGGAGTCATTCCCCTAATTACAGGTGCCGTCCACGTGAGGGCATGCCCTGAGTTGGCCAGGTAGCGCTGCCCTGCAACGCCAAAGGGGCATGGGGCGTGTCCGGTGTCAATGGCAATCTCTTAATTTGGCAAGGTTGAGAAGTTGATTGTCTGTGGTTGACTTCTATTCTATCTGCTTGATGAATTTGAGCTGGGTCAAGTTGGCCTACTGGACCAGGTCCAAAGAATAGTCTTGATCACACATAAGTCACAATTTTTTTTTAATTTGCATATATTTACAACATATTTATTTCTCCATTGAAAGTCGTAGACCTTATTTTTTTTTTCTCAAAATAACTATTTTTTTTTTATCATTTTAATAAAAAAAATTATAAGTATAATATGTTTGATACAAATCTGTAATTTTCACATAATTATATGGGAAATTTATCTTAAAAAATTTATTATTTAATCTAAGACGAATTTTAATTGATTGCCAATGTTAACTTGTCTTAAACTCTATCATAAAATTATGTCAAACTTTTGACAGTTAATTATCAAAATTCCAAGGCCGATCAGGCTTATTGCTTTTTTTATTGCCTTTATTTGAGAAGCCACTGGTATACGAGTAATAATCCTTTCCATTTCTCAAAAGAAATAAAAGATTTTATTATTATAATTTTAGGTATATAAAAACATTCATTTTTAAAATGGATGATATTTATTAAACTTTTATAAATTTTATATATCCAAAATTATAATAATAAAGTCTTTTATTTCTTTTCTCAAAGAAATTGAGAAGATCTTAACTTATGGCATACATATCCCATTTAATTAGCTTTAGGGTTCTTAAGTAATGATGATCACCAAAAAATAAAGATAATTAATATAATAAATCTCATTTCATACACCATTATATCTACCTATAATACATTTATTTTATTTTTTTATATTACCTTCGATCCTAAATATAAGAGATAAAATCCTAATTCATCAAGATCATAAAAAATTATTGTAATCAATTTATTTTAAAATTTATTCTATAAATGTCTATATTTAATTACTTCTAATTCAACTAACTTATTTATTCTTAAATTCAAGCACCATGCTATCTGTTCAATAAGTAAATGATGAGTCAGCTAAATCAAAATACTTGCATGATAAATTGTTGAGTCTCTTTAATATGAATGTTATAATAAATAAGGGTAAAAATGAAATTTAACTTAAAAATTGATTAATATTTCTTATATATTAAATTTTAAAAAATATTTTTTTGTCTCTTATATTCGGGACGGAATAATATATAACAGTATCCTACTTCGTCATATCAAATGCAGCTTTCCTTATCAATGTTATATTTGAGCTGTATAAAAAATGTTTTCCTATCACTTTGTGTTGTATATAATATTAATATTTAACTGACTAGGTCGGTTCTGATCTGTATTTGTCTAGCTTTTGTTAAATATATATTGATAAAATAATTTAATTGATCCTATACGTTTATTTAAATTTTTATATTGATCCTATAAGTTTTTTTTTCTTTTAAATTAGTTTTATATGTTATATTCCATTTTTATTTTAGTCATTTCCTTCAATTTCAACCTAACGCCGTTAGTTTTGAGCTGACATTACATAATATTAGTGCGACACGTGGCTCTTAATTTGATGTCGTAAGGTCAAAATTGACGGAAATGACCAACGTGAAAATGAAACATAATGTATGTGATCAATTTAAAAAAAAAACTTATAAGATCGATGTGAAAAATTAAATAAATATATAAGATCAATTAACATTTTCGCCAATATATATACAGGAGTAACTGGACGCAGTACTGTAGCTACTTGGACTCGTATCATCACGTTCGTTAAGCTGTATCTTCTTTATAATTATAATATCAGTAAATCTATAATTTAATTCCTTATAGGTTATATTAATTTTATTTTTAATATTTTTAAAATTTCAAAAACATTATAGAATAAATTATCAAAAATTAATCATTACAATCTCTCGATTGAAAACCAAATTAATATAAATATTATAATTTTAAGGATCAAATTAATCATAAATATCAAATTGATGTAATCATATAATTTTTTACAACAAATTGCATAGTTAGTCATTATAATACGAAGTTGCTGGAATGGTAAGAATAATGTTAAGTTTGGTCAGAATAATGTTAAGTGTGGTCTTCTTGATCACGTCATTGACGCCGTCGATCACTTAAACCCAGAAATACTTTCATAATCATAAGCGTGGAAAAAGTTTGCTCTTCTTTCTTGTTTTTACTCCACGCGAAATGCGACGAAGATAAGAGCACCTAGCTACTCCCCCAACGATAATTTTCTTTTAATTTTGTCTTTCCTGTAAAATTAAATGCATAATTCATTCGGTCAATTTTACTATACTTTTAAACGGAGTGTCAAATATCAATATTAGGGATGCTATTGTGAATCAATCCATCTCGTTCCATCATTGATCCATTTTAAATAGGACAGGACGAGCTAACCCATTTTAATTATGTGGATTAACGGGTTGACCCGACAAATACATAACACCTTAAATTGGGTTGATAGATTGATAGGTTGGTGGATTGACCCGCTAGAAAAATAAAAAAATTAAAATAAAAATCATGTAACATTTCTTTTTTGGACAATCTTCATAGTTTTTATTAAATTATTATTAAAAAATTGGAATAATCTTATCTTATAACATACAATTCGTATTATAAAAGTAAAGATATTATTTTTTTAGGATGAAATAATTCAGAATAATAATTAAATTAAATTAAATAATACTGAATAAGTAATAAATTAATATAAAAAGTTATTTTTTAATATGACGGGTTGGCGCCAACCCGCCTCCAACCCACCACCGATCCGTTTTGGATGAGTTAAGCGGGACGAGTCAAAGTGGATTGGTGGGTTGAGGACCCCAACCCACCCCGCTAAATTTTGGCAGGTTGGCCCGTGACGTTTGTTTAGGATTATATTATGAAAAAAAAAATTTTAAAAAAAATAAGCACTTTTAAAGTTTTTTACTTGTTTGTTTCAGCTTTTAAAAAAAATTGAATTTGATAAAAAATATGAAATTTAATTATATTTAGAAATTATTTTGAATAACTTCTCATAAAAAGTTGATGAGATAGATAAGATCGAGTATTGAGATAAAGCGATTTTTAGAATTATAAATAAACATAAATTAATTTCTGATTTATTTAAAACTCTCTACAAATTAATTACTAGATTTTTTTTTTGACTAAAAAAGTGATCACTAGATTAATTCATATAAAATCACATTTTTTAATCTTAAAAAAACTAGCCCTCATTAATTAAAAACTTAAATGGTCGAGAGGTCTTTACAATATCAGAAATACATTGTTGGCTTTAAAATAAGAGTCGTGGTAATCACTTTACCGTAAATTAATTACACCACTTTTTTATAAAATATTATTTTTTAATTCTTTAACCAATACTTATTAGCATGCTTATCTTTAAATGTCCATACTTAATCTTTTATTAAAAATTAAAATAAAAAACCTAAGTTTACTGTCTTCTCTCTAGACGCCTTTCTATGTTATAACAACCACTGTTCCCGAAAGTATGAACATGTGTGTTTCTACGGAGGAACTTTGATATTAGGTATATTTTGACATTTTTGAGAAAGTGTGCTGACAATAAAATTTTTACATATTTGGTACGACAAATAAAAAATCATTACAATCATCATTATAAAAAATTTGTCTTTCAGTGATAGATAAAATCTGTCATTATATGTTTAAAATCTGTAAGTATATTTAAAATTTACTTTTACCGGTGGCCGATCCAATTGTCCATTATGAGCGATAAATAATAACGAAAAATGACTGTCAGTATAAATTTTACTCCACATATATTTTACCTATAGTTATATTGGACTGTTAATAGGCTTTACCTATGGTCAATCTACTTTTATCTATCGTTTGACTGACACTAACATCTATACCTACAGTTTTAATGACCGTCACTAAAAACATCTATAGGTATATGACAAATTTATTGTAGTGCATAAAAGATGCCCAGGAATGATTTTTGTAAATGAAACCTTAAAATTTTATTTCCATATGTGAATGTGGGAAAGAAACATTCCTGATAATATAATTTACTTGAGAATAAAACATTTCCTCAATCAAACGCCATCATAAGGTAATGCACCTGAAATTTATGACTTTTAATTTGACTATAACAAAACAAGTTTAATGCATTTTTTGTAAAGATTAATGCATTTAGCACAAAGAGTAGTGCAACATTTTATATATGGAGAATGCTAATGAGTCACTTAGAACACTGATTAAGCATTCAAGAAAATCAAATTGTATTTATTATTTTAAGAAATGATATATTTAATTTTTTCATATGAATTTGTTTCTTTGAAATTTCTTAATCAATGTCGTAAGGGCATAGACAAATTCCGGGAGGGGCATCTAGGGGCTTTAGTCCCTCCCTTCCTCATGTTTTTTTTGTTAATAATTGATTGGTACACACAACAATCACTTTTTATTCTCAAGCATTTACCTATATGTAAAATATCAAATATTTGCTAATTTAATTTTAAAATTTAAAAGGAAATAAAAAATAAATAAATATAAAAAATAATATAATGAATGACATAAATTATTTATAAAAAAAAAATTCTATTACTCAATATTTACTATTAATCATTTTCGTTCCCGTTTGATAGATTTCTGGATCTCTCTCTGCCTAAGGGCACTCATTAACAATACACTTGATATATAAGATAAAACTTCTTTAAAGTGAATTTGTCTTTAAAATTAATAAAGAAGGGTATTTTTACCCTTGATTTAATAAAATAGATAAAGACCTTATTCTATTTTATCAAATCAATTGTGAAAACACTTTAATATTATATTTACTTTAAAAACAAATTCACTTTAATATGTATAAAAATCTTAACCTACTTTAAGACAAATATTTTCCTAGTGTATGGGTAACCCCTGTCCAGCGTTCAAAAGATCTTTAATTCTTCATCAATTGTCAGCCGACACTGGGTAATTAATGTTGCCTAATAATAGGGGGTGTAACAGATGAACTCGGTGAGTATCATTTACTTCCTCCTCCGATCCAATATATATGTGATGTTTGACTAAATTATATAATTAAAGTAAAAATAATAAATAAATAAAAGAATAATAATTAATCTTATTAATTATTAATTTTAATTATTATCATAAATATAAAATAAAATATTTAAGGATATAATTGATAGAAAATATTTAATATTATATTAAAAATAGAAAATGATATATATTTTGAAATAATTTTTTTTTTATAAATGTGACATATATAATGAAACGGAGAGAGTAATTTCTTAATACAATCAATTAAAATTAGGAGAACCGTGATAAGCACTTGAAGAAGTTACTTGTCAATTTCTTATATACTCCTTTCGAAATAAAATATAAACAAAAATTGGTTCATCTAAGTTGTCATAAAATATAAGCAAAAATTGAATTTTTATGTCGTATTTAATAATAATATATCAAAAATGTTCTTCATTTTATTGCATTTAATTAAAACAAATTTACATATAATATAATTAATGTGAATAAATAAAGAGGAATAATTTAGACAATGAAGTTCAAGTTTTAATTGAAATTAACAACATTAAATATGAATAACTAATTATCTTAATAAGTATAAAAGTGATGAAATTTGCTTATATTTTATTATCAACAATGAAGTTAAAATTCATATCCTACTTATGTAATTAGTCCTCGGAGGGAGGGAGAAACAAATATTCATGTGACAAAAGATGAAAACTTACGTTACATGTTCTTTCAGGTGTACACTTTTCCATGTGCTTTGCCATCTTTATTAAGATAATATACCAGTATACCACTATTCATCAAAAAAATACCAGTATACCACTCGTTAGATTCAAATTAATAATAAATTTTCGAATGATAAATGGGTTTTGGGAACAAATATTCTTAAGACATTGTTTAAGAAATTCAAAATTAAAAAAAGTTTATTGAAAAATGTAACTTTTAAATATTAAATTAAATACATTAAATGCATCACTTTTAATATAAAAGTTTTTACTTTTGAATTCCTAATCAATGTTTTTAAAATATTAGTTAGCATTTCTCATGATAAATATAGAAGTTCTATTAATTTTTTTATTTTATTTTTTTTGATGAATATAGAAGTTCTATTCTGTTGCAAACAACACTTGTAAGCTTCAATTATCATATGACGAACCTCATTATTATGCACATGTTTAGGTCACCCATGTTATATGCACTGTCTACTCCGCCTCGTTAATGGTAAGTTCGTTGTTAGCGTAATTAAAAGTGGAACATTGTGTTCCACGACACTAATAACTGTAGGAAGTCATTTAGAGCCAAGCCGTTGGGTGAGCCATCACAAAGAAGACAATAGTTTTGTAAAAAAACAAAGAAGCAAGAAGGGAAAAGAAGTACGGAGTATTTTTTTGGGGGTGAGAAGGGAATAGAAATAGAATTAGAACAATTAGAAGTTAATACACCAAGAAAAAAAAAAAAGAACAACTTGAAGTTACAATTTTGGACCCATTGTTTTGAAAAATGCAATTTGCAAACCATGGACAAATTATACTATGCGTTTCGCCATATCTTTCGTATACTTTTGACGAGGGAAAAAAAAATGCTTTTCTCCTTTTCTCACTCTGTAGAAACTAGAAAAATTGAATCGAGGATATATAAGGATATGGACTCATTTGTATTGAAAGGAAGTTAGTATCGCATTTTTTATATTTTTGGAGGAAAGTGTCAAATTGGTTCCTAAAGAAATATGGAGACACATTTTGACTATGAAAATAAAAAATATTTTAGGATAAATTCTATGGATATTTAATTCTTATCGGGGACTAATTTCCCTGGCATTGAAATTTTGAGAACCAAGTTATGATTTTTCGGTTCTTTGAGATCAAATATGTTTTCCAACCTTTTTTTTAAGGACTAATTTGGACACTTGCTTTCTTTAAATATGTTTGTTTAATTACATCATATCTCATATTTTTTAAAAAGTACAATTGAAAAAAATATGGATAGAGAGTATGTGATATATAGTCTAATAAAAGAAAATGAAATTAAATTGATATGCATTGTCCATATAAAAAATTATATTATCAATCAATCATAAATTATCATATCATTTAAAATATTTGACTCTTATAATAATTACTTTAAAAGTCACATAAGCTAATTTGTGATTTATTGACGGTGTAAAAACTTTATAATGATAATATATCAAAATTAAAATTAAATAAAATATATTAAAACTTAAAAGTGTTTATGAAAAACGATAAATTCTCATATACCCAAAAAATGGAAGGATAAAAGATTATCTTATTTAAGTGGTCTAATCAAATGGTGAGAACCATTTGACATGACACACTAACCTGTTTCAATTAATTGAGATGACATATTCTGATTTGACATAATAATTTTTACCTTCCGTTTTCTGAATACAACAAAATTCACCTAAAAAAGGAGTTTAATTGGATGTACTATCAGTATAAAACAGACATACACTAATATCCAATAATTTTTTGACAAATCAACATTATTGTTGCTTCTCTCCTTGTTATTAAAATAGAAGCACTTATACCAAAATGTTAGTGAATTTTAGTGTAAAACTTCTACTTTTTAATCCATAAAAAAAGAGCTTAATTGTCAATTTGTTATGCGTTGTTAGCGTTAAGCAATGTTGATCAATTAGAATTCATGGTATGAATGATTTTTAATGTAATTAAAATAAGAGTCAAATATTTTATATGATGTGATAATTTATAATGGATTAAGAGTGAATTTTTTTTTTTACATTTCATACGAATTATATCATTTATAAAAAAAATTCATAATCATATCTAGTATTTTATTACTATTATGATTGAATATGAACAGTTGGCATGTACCAAATTCAAAACGAAAGAAAACAACAAAACCACCGATACAGCAGAAGTAAGCAAGTTGAAACCCCTCCCTCCAAATTATATATTATCTCTCTCTCTCTCTCTCTCTCTCTCTCTCTCTCACACGTCTCACGACTCCACAGCACAATACTCAATCAAATCAATTATCGCTTTCTCACTACTTTGTTTACAAAACCTTCTCTCTTTTCAAGCTCGATATTTTCTGTGTTTCTAACTCTCTTATTTACTTTCCAATCTTTCCATTTTGGTGTTTCACCACTGCGATGCCACAAGTGGATTTGGAAACACTGGTTTCAGCGTGCGCCGGCGGATCCACTGATCGTAAAATCGGTTGCGAGACCCTTGCCGACGATCTCGACACGGATCTCCCGGAACCTCACCGTGACTCTCCGCCGGAGTCGATTTGGCTCTCGAGGGATGAGGAATACGATTGGTGGGACCGCAACGCTGTTTACGAGCGCAAAGAATCCACCAAGGGAAACTCCATTCCAAATTCTACCAACCTGAACCCTAACCCTAGCTCCAATTCCAATTCTCAGCGTTTTTCTTTGAATTTCAAGTCCAAGGCTTCGATGATTGGCTTGCCTAAGCCTCAGAAACCTTCATTCGTTGACGCCAAGAACCGCCGCAACCACAAGGCGAGTAACACCAGGTTGTTCCCGAAGCGAAGCGCCACCGTTGGGAAATCGGAGTCATCGCTGAAGGAACCTTCATCGCCGAAGGTTTCTTGCATGGGGAGGGTCAGATCCAAGCGCGATCGAAAACGCAGGTTGAGAAGTTCTCGAAGGTCCACCTCCGATGACGCTGCCGTCGTTGCAGAAGAGAAACCAGCTCGAACCGGAAGAAAACCCGGTTTTTTTGAAAGCTTTCGTGCTATTTTCCGTTCTGGTCGCAAGGAAAAGCCAGATAAGAAAACCGGTCCTCCGGTGATGAGCGTCAACGGGTCGAAAGCGCGGGATAGCACTGGGGACGTGAACGACGCGTCGTTTGCGGAGTCGACCGGGAGAAATAGCGTGTCTGAGAGTGATCCGCCCGGTTTGGGTGGGATGATGCGGTTCGCGTCTGGGAGGCGGTCTGAGTCGTGGGGAGTTGGTGATTCCGAAATCCACGTTTCGCGATAGTATTGGATGGAGGTAACCGTTCGGCGATGGTTACCACGAAGTGGGGTCCTTCTTCGCCCTTGTATGTAAGTAACAGATAAACGTGATCTCGTGACTCGCGAGTCGTTGGAAGGGTGACGTGGCACGTTGAACATTCACATTGCGAATGTTACTTACTACTGTTGGAAGGTTAATCCTTTTTTCCCCCATCTTATATGTGATTGAATCTGTTTGATGTTTTTCTAGTCTATTTTTAGCGCCAAAGTTATATGTAAATATACACGAGTTATGAGTGTTTGACTGTTTTCTTTTGAAGTGATCGGCCATAAATTTACTTTTGAAGTGATCCCATAATAACGTGAATTGTCCCCCGTTTTTTTGTTCTCCTTTTCAATCCAACAAAATTAAGCGTGGATACTGTTCCCGAATTCTACCTCTGACGGAGAGAGGACATGCGACAATAGAAAATTCATATTGTGATGAATTAACTCATCATACGTGGAATATAATTCACGTTAAACCGTAGTGGGTCATTTGGGGTTCGTATAACATATAAATAATACATTAATAAAAATATTGCTATCATTAAAATATAACATCTTTTCTAAACTATACTTTTAATGGGGATGTATCTAGTGAGAGGGTTTAGTGGGAGTGATAAATCTTGACCATATAATATATGGATGATCAATATTGAAAGTTATTTAATGATCACATGATCATTTAAAAAGGTCACATGATTTTATATTTTAATCTTGATTATTCGTGATCTGATCTAAAGAATATGATTTACTCATTTTTCTCATATAAAAAGGTCATCTCACTTGATATGTCTCCAATCTTTAGCTATATTATAATTTTAATTATAATATAAAATTTAATTAAAATGCATTATTATTGTAAAAAATAAATTATATTATCAACCAATTATGAATTATCATATAATTAAAAATGTTTGTAATTAATCGACGGTATAAAAAATTTTATATTAATAATGTATCAAAAGTAAACTTTTATATATATATATATATATATATATATATATATATATATATCAAATATTAAAATCATAAATAACCATAACCAATTAAAATTATCATAGATAAACGATTCAGATTAACCAATAACCAAACATAATTTTGAAGATAAACAATTGAGAGGATTAATAATCGAGTAAAACATCAATTTAGTCCCTAAAATTGACATCATCACACAATCTAATCCTCGGCATCTTGGAAAAGTAAATTTAGTCTCTCGTTTTGACAACCCTCGGTCAATTTTGTCCCGAACATATGTATGTTCAATTAAATCTAGCGAAGCATCTAATGGGACACGTTAAGTGTCGGATTGGCACTTATATGGCAAACCCCAATCAAAACGACTTTGATCAGCATTTGAGAAAAACTATACCCAAAGTCAAACATTGCAACTTGGCTGGTACTAAATTAACCGATTGGAGCAAATTTCAAGGATCGAATTGGTCGATTGGATTTCAAGGATCAAATTGATATTTTACTCAAAGTAAAGCAAACAACAATACAAGTCGAAACAGACAATTTAGTCTCTGAAATTTGATCCAAACGGTCAATTGGGCCCATGCTTAGCAACAACATTTGTTTTAGATTTATTTATTTTCCTCATAGGTTAAACAAAGGTGCAAGGCTAGTGTAACTTGTCACATGAGACGCTTTGTTAGATTTAACTAACACGCACTAACATCAAGGACTAATTACTTTGATTGACGGTTGTGAAAGTGGGAGATTAAATTTGCTTTCTCATAATGTCATGGATCAAATTGGTGGATGATGTTAATTTCAAAATTGATAATTTACTTATTAATAATCTTACCCTTTATATCTCTTGGAGACAAATTTGCAACGAGAATGTGAGATTTTCAAAGACACTAATTCGATGATTTGTGAATAATGTTGATAACTTTTCAACTAATTAATCATAATTTTAGTTCTTTAATTTTACAAAATTTTGATTGATCAATAAGACTTGTGAATTAGTAATTAGGAGTGTTAATTGGTTGGTTCCATTGTAAACGTAAATAAACAATTGAAATTAACTAATAACCAATCATAAAACTTATAATTAAAAGTGTCATTAATTAATAAGAAGTGTAGATAAATAATTGAGACTTAACCCTCGGGCACAACTTTGCAGGAAGAATGTGACTATGTGAGATTTTTCAAGATACCAATTCCATGATTTTGGTTTGAAATCAAAGGTGTCAAAGGTTGCATCATCGTCCACTGATTTATTATATTTCATACGACTTGAAAAGGTTGTAGGAAGAAGTCGAAGTTAGAATATTATCTTATCACAGTCTCATTATTTGAAATGTAAGTTTCTTCAACATCAAAATATGGACACTTATTTTTTGATGTATTTTTGAAATATGTGAATACAAAAAAAATAAAAAGAGTTTAATTATTATGTACTATCAGTGTAAAGTTTTTTTACACAGACAACCAATTAGAATTCATGGTGTGTGTGATTTTTAAGGTAGTTAGGATAAGAGTCAAACACTTTAACTTATATGGCAATTTTTGATTGGTTGTTTGTATAAAAAATCTTTACACTGACAGTGTATACCAATTAAACTCAAATAAAAAAGTGAAAGATAAAAATAAAGAGATGATTGGTTTTTTATTAATATCACATACGATATCTAAAATTTGATGTATGTTATTTGAATAACATTAATTATTTTTTTTGGTGTTATCAACTTTTGGTTTGGTGTTAATAACATTAATTGTTTTGATATTTAAATAATATTCATTTATATATTTATATTATATATATTTTTAGTAAAATATTTCACAATGTCAAATCACACAATAGAAAATTTCCGCTAGAATGACCATATTGAAAATTTGACGTAAATAGTGTAATTTAGTTGTAAAATTATCGAATTAGTATAATTTTTAAATTAATTATATAATTGGGGTAAGTCGTATTTAGGATTTGTTACTTTCCTATAGAAGTCGTATATCTCAATGACGACTCAGTTTTATATTCATTAAATTAAAAAAAATCAATTTTCACTAAAGTCGTAAATAACATATACGACTTTATTGTTTAAATTTTTTTTTCTTTTATGAATGAAGATAGTCGTGGATCCACGACTTTACTTTTTTTAATTTTTTATATTAAAATATAAAAATCATTTTTGTCATGTACCACTTATATTCATTATGAAAATCATAAGTGAGGTATAGGACTTCTCCTAAACCCTAACACCATGCACGATACTACTACTATAAAAACTCTATCGATTTTGATCAAGTTTGAAACTTTAAAGACACATACAGGAACTCTCTATTATCAACATTATGAATTTATACTTCATATATATATAAAAATATAATTAGTTAATATTATAAGTCGTGGATTTCTGGATTGAATCCACGACTTCACTTTTCTAATTTTTTTAGGTATGTCGTGGTCACCACTTACGACTTATCATGATTCGTAATTTTTTTTTAAAAAAATGAAGTTATAATTGAGATATACGACTTTTATAGGAAAATCGTAAATCTTAGATACGACTTACCCCAATTATATAATTAATTTAAAAATTATGCTAACCCCGTAACTTCTTAACTAAATTATACTATATAAATAAAAAAAACCCGATCATATTACAAGTATGAGGTGGATGTCACTTCAAAAGAGTCCTTCACTTCAAATTCACCTATATAATATTAAAATGGACTACATGGGTGCCATCACTTCAAAAGAGAATGACTTCGTTGTCCTTCAGCCATAGCAAGATCCCTGCTGTACGTTTGCACCCTTGCAAACGTTACCCCAAACAGGCCTGTGGTTTTATTATTTTCATTTTTTATATTTATAAAAAAAACAGAAAATGTCTAAAGACATATCTTTGTTTAGTTTTTCTTTTAAAAAAAAATTCAGCAAATAGACTCCATATTTCTAGAAATTTTATAATTGGTTTCATTATTTTTTTTTATTTTTGAAAAAAATAGAAAAAATAAAAAACATTTTTAATTTATCATTTTCAATTTTAATTTTAGAAATAATATTTATATTTCAAAAACTATGAAAACAACAAAACATCTTTTTTTTTTTTAAGTGAACAACAAAACATCTTCTTTCTTAGGAAAATGTTATTTGATACGAAGATGAATTGATACTTTTGCGTATGAACAACAACATTTTTTTTCTCATTTTAATTTTTTATCCATCGTAATTTCCGTCTTTCCTTTATTTTCATTGGTTATATATATTTTCGTATCCTTTAGTCAACACATTGCCATTCTATATAACATCACTCTTTTTCTTATTTTTTTTTTTTTTCTATTTCTTGCTTCCTACGAATTGTTACATTACCATTTACCACCATGAAATATGAATCCTGCTGCTTACACTCTTGTGAACGAAATAACAACCTCCCCTGTGGGGCAATTTGCATGTTGTCTTACCTAAACCTTACACCCTGTAACACCTTTCATTGCCGTTCAAGCCACAAGCCACTGTGCATAGCAACTCTCACAAGTGTAATCTTTAGTCATACTTGGAATTCTCAACGTGATTAACTAGTAATAATTGTGAAGAAACTGTTACAAGTGCCAATAATCTCGTTTTTTTAATAAGCTCCAATAATCTCGTTTTATTTTCACTAATCCGTTGTTGAGGCATTTTCACTGCTCTGTTGTTGAGTCCATATTGAATCAATATGATTAATGAAATCCGGCCATATTGAATCAATATGATTAATGAAATCAAAAACGCAAAAGTAAAAAGAATACTGACAAGACCGAAAGCAAAAGGCATTGACCTCAATCTTAGAACAAGTTTGCAGTTGCTCGTGTTTATAAAGATTTATCACTAGAGAATTTCCCATTTTCTGATGCGTATATTTCTTAACTAGATTACGTCCTAACATTCCTATAGAAGCAGTTCAACTTCAGTCAGAGTAGGACTCTTATCTCTTACGTTATATTGCTAGTACTTTAATTAATTAGTAAGTCTACGCCAATTAATTAACATCATCTGGGAATTGTTGCTGCAATCGGGCTTCTTGATTTCATTGCCTCAGGTTGCGCTGATAGTACAACTCAATTTTGCGCCCATTAAGTGGCTGCACGGGCCTTGCGTTGTGCTTGAACTCTGGGTTCAATGGTGCCTTTAGGAGCTCCAGTTGTTTCTTCGAGAGTGATCTCACCTGCATGTCCAAATAGTTAGTCATATTTCTGCCAAAAATTCTGTTTAGTTTCTTGTTGCTTTGTTTTCCTTGGGCTTAGGCCCCTTGAACAAAACAAAAAAGATTAAGGGTGCGTCAATCCCAAAAACTATGGAAAAAGTAATTTTAGAAGTCATTATGTGTTTGATTATAAATACAAAAAGTATTTTTTTTATTTTTAAAAGTGAAAATAAAAATATTTAAGAAGCTAATAATCCCAGCTTCTGATTCTGATTAAGTGTGTGTTTAGATTAGTTGCGTGTTTGGATTAACTGTAAAAATGTGATTATTTCAATAATTGATTATATGCATAATCCTTTATAATAGAATTAATGTTTGGATGTGTTTGTTGAAAATCGATTTTAAGATAATCTATTTCATTTCGATCGTGTAAAAAAATAACTTTTATATATTAAATTACAAAAAAAAGTACGAAGTTATTTGTAAAATTTAATAATATTTGTTTGGTAATTAGTTTTGCATAGGTAAAATGAGAAGAATGTTATTGATTTCAAAATAATCTAACAGCTTTTTAAATAAGCTTCTAGTTTCTTTGAAAATAACTTTTTCCTAAAAAATCAGTTATTTTACAAATTAATTAGTCTACCCATACATACCAATATCTAAAAAAAAAAAAATAGTTTTTTGGTAAGATTCAAAGACAATCTAAAAGTAAAAAATTATTTTTATGGATTATATATTAATTAATAATATATAATTTATAAATATAATCTAAGAAGTTACCTTGCCAAGGATGCTCCATTTAACCTCCTCTTTGCACGGAGGAGTAGTGAGAGAGCCAGCGTATCTGTAATACCTATTTGTCTTTGTCTTTATCCTCCTTGCATCAAATGTACCGAGAGCGATATGGGCCTCCTTATGGCCTGCACCGTTCTCATTGTCTAGCTCAACCAACTTGTCTTCAATCTAAACCCATGAAACCACATGTTAGTATTATCAAATATCAAGCTTCCAATTTCTGTTTTATTATACTAATCTGAGCCAAAAATTCAGAACATAAAGTGAACGTGACTTCAATTATACCTTGGAGATGATAGGGTTGGGATCACCCACTTTGTAGAACACTGCCACAACTGCCATGCTTCCATCTTCACTCTGGTGGACTAGATGGAGCTCAGCCTCATGTCTGTATTCACAAGATTCGTGTGCTTAAGCTCGCTAGCATTGTAAAATAATTGGAATCTTAAAAAAAAGATTAGGTGGTTCAATTGGAATCTTCAATTTTGTTTTATTTTCTTCTGATGTTTACAATCTTAGTATTAAGCCATTTATCATTTATGTCATTAGGCATTTAATTTTGATATCCCACTTATTACAATTCTTAACTCCCCCTTCCCATTTTCCCCCAAATAAATTCCTAAATTAACCTTCTATCTTTTTACCCTATACCTCCCCCTTTACATTTTTTATATTTACATTACGGAAACTATAGTTTCCGTAGTGTATTCAATTTTACACTACGAAAACTATAGTTTCCGTAATGTATAAAATTTTTAATACATCTAGTTTCCGTAGTGAATTCAAATTTTTTTACATAATATATACAATTTTTAATACATAGCGGAAACTATAAAAAAATGTAAAAATTGAATATAGTACGTAATGTATTCAATTTTTTACACTAGTTTCCGAAATGTATTCAAGTTCTTTTACATTACGGAAACTATAGTTTCCGTAGTGTATTCAATTTTTTAATACACTACGGAAACTATATCTATTCAATTTTTTTTTTTTTACATTATGAAAACTATAATGTATACAACTTTTAATACATTGCGGATAGTTTCAATAATGTAAAAAATTGAATTCATTAATGTATTCAATTTTTTTACATTACAGAAACTATAATTTTTTTACATTACGGAAATTATAGTTTTCGTAATGTATTCAATTCTTTTACATAATATATTCAATTTTTTTACATTACGGAAACTATTGTTTTCGTAAGGTATTTTATTTAAAATACCTTAGTCCCCAAATTTTGGTGCATTACGAAAAATGATAATGTAATTTGGAAAAACCTCTGAATCCTTGCGCAACATACACGAAAAAAACGAATCCTTACACGCGTTCTCTCCCTAAAAAATATCACTGTGTTGTGCTGGTTATCTTATTGGTTGTGCTCCTCTCTGCAGCTTTCCCGAGGTGACAATGGGTTGGGTGGGATTGGGTTGGGAGTAAGAAAATATAAAATATGAGGAGAGAGAAGAAAAAGAAGAAACAGATAGGGTGGGAGGAGTTTGATCACAAGTAGTAAAGTTAAGACATTTACTTTTAAAATGAGAAGGGGGTAAGAATAGTAAATAATAGGGTATGAAAAATAAATACCGAAAGTTAATTGTGAAAAAATGAGTTAGTATAAGATGAAAAGATAAAAAGTTATTTTAGGAATTTATTTGGGAAAAAATGAAAATGAAAAGGTAAAATTTGTAATAAGTGGAGTATGAAACGTAAATGCCATGCCATTACAACTTACTAAGGCCTGAGCCATAAGGATTATTTGGGCCTTCGCTGGGTATTTAAATTCTTCTTGTCTTTTAGAGTTTTACCACCTCATCTGTTTGTGCAACAGCCTCTCCGCTCAGCCTTAATTGGGTTATGATTGCAACGATCTCATTTTTTTTTTTTTTTTGTTTCTAAAATATCAACTTATGATAGTAAGATATCTAAAATATAAATAAGTAATACTTCAAACACACTCTTTATCGCACTTCCTTTAACATACTCTCTATTTGAATGGATTTGATAAGGGATTCACTGAATAGAGAATGATCTCACATGATTTAGTGAGTCTCACATGTAATTCACTGTGTGTTGTTAACATTTATATAAATTAGTGTGAGAGTAATTGATTACTTGTTTTCTGAGATAATCATGATCAAATTGTTAAATCGATGCCATTTAACTTTATATTGCTCACTTCGTGAACCTACTACCACTAGATGAAAGTTATATTTAAGTAAAAAGTTAGGTGCGTGTAAGGTTTTTCCAGATAATTTCTGGAGAAAAAGAGAAGAGAAGGAACTTACTGCTTGCCATTAATCAGGTGCTCTGCTGGAGAATGCCAGTGCATTTGTTTCAATGAGTAACTTTTTCCATCTATATTGACATCTCCTGCTTTTGCTTCAAAATGCACCTATTAACGGAAGCAAAGTATAAAGCATATCAGTTGATACTGGAACTTCCTTGACAACAACCTTCTAATATAGTAATGACAGCAAGAGAAGAAATTATGAACTGGTTACCACAAATTTTCGATGAAAAGAAAGAGCCTTGATTTGAAGTTTCCCGTTCCCGTATTTATTTTTCAATTGTCAATCTATATATAAAATATTGCACCAATATATATATATATATATATATATATATATATATATATAAAATCAATCTTATAAAATTTGGACGAGTCATCAACTCGATCGCGTCATTGGGTCATTCACTAATTGAACCAGTGAGTCACTGATTGAATCACATGAAATAATATATATCAAATTTATAAATTTTAAAATAAAGTTATTTATATTTAAAATATTTGTTAACAATAAACCAAACACAACCGATTCTCTAGTTTTAGCTTGAACCAGCTAGTTCAGTTCGATTTTCCATCCATGAGAAAACTGAAACCATTCCAATTGTGTTTTTTTATCTCACAAAACTTTTAGCAAAAATATCATTAGATTTGCTTACATTACCTCACATCTGAATATGTAATGAAATTAGAATGTACGTATACAAAATACCAGATGTGACAAGCAGCAGCAAATTTTTTATAAATATGGAATGAAATGTGTGTATATATATAACATGATTCTTTCTTTCAATAATACCGTTTAACAGATGGAGGATTCAACTAGTTTTAGTAAAAAATCAAAACAAACTAGGTCCGAAAAAATGAAATTTCTCTTTGCTTCTTATGCCTTTTGGTTAGTATGAATGTCGTCCAACTTTTTAAAAAAATGGCATATGTGCATCTAGAGTTGCATATCCAGGTTAATTAATGCTTATACATGGTTCCAGGAATGCTTGTGGGATTAATAAAAAGTGATTTGGTAGTTCAAAAACAAACCCCAATGTTGATTTTGTTGTTAACCAGTGTGGCATTTGCAGGATAGTATTCTGTGTCTAAGGATTTCAAATGCTTGTTCAAGACAATATTAGCCTTCGTAAGGTCCACAGGACTCTGAGCTTTCCCACTTGAGCAAGCTGCGAAAGATGAACTTATGCTTCCCCATTTGTCAGGACCATTTAGACCATTATAACCAAAATCAGCCGAATCTAGTATGACAGAAAAAATATCCATAATTATAAAACAATTAGCTAGTAATACTAACATAATAGAATTTGATCTTCACAAATTTAGAATGACAAAAAATTAGAACTCTAAGAGCCTTGAGGCTGCTGGATTGTTTGAACCAAAACATCAAGAAAAATTATATATTGCAGAAAGTTTAGCAACAAATTAATTTTCATCAAGTAAAGTGATATTAGAAGAAAAATGGCCATCTCACGTAGTTTTTTCTACAGATCAATTAACAATGTATATATTCATAGATAATAATATGCATTGGTTGGTTAATGAATTAATAGATTACAGATGAAGTAATACATTAGTGATTAACTTTTTTTTATCTTTACCGGATATCCCATAAGTAAGCTGTGAGACTAATCTAGAGGTGATCTCAAAGTGACGACTTCGAGATTTAAACCCTTAACATTGCAAGGAAAGGTCGTTTAGGGTCGCCGTTTACTTTCACTGCGACCAACCACTATTAGGTATATTTAATAATTAACTAGTAGTACAATTTATGAATGCCAAATTTGGATATGCTTAACAAGTATAAAATAGAGGGGTTATAAGGTTGACTTGGTGGGGGAGTTAAGGAGTTGAGTGATAAGGAGGCTAAACCTCATCTACTAACAAAATATTAACATTAACACTAACACTAACATTAACCTATTAAAAAAAAACAAGTATAAAATTGTTATGTAAAAAAATTGTGTGAGAAAATTGAAAGTTAAACTCAATTAAAAAGAAATCTTACGGTCATCTGCCGAAATGCATAGAGCTAAAAATGCTATGGAAAGGATTGAGGAGGAAATATGCCGGGCCATTGTGGATGGCTTTGTGGGCTATATATGTTTGCTATGTTGGATATATGTCTGCTTTTGATCTGAAAGCTTCCTCAGCTTTTATATAAGGGTGAAAGTTGTGTCTGTTCTACAACATCATCACCGCGTGAAATTGTTGGGGATGTGCTAAATTTGGAACGTGGTTGGTAGGTTACTACGAAGTGATTGGAGAGCCATTGTGATCGGTGTCTATTTATACACTTTATGGATTCTGTTGTGACTGATGAGGGCTAGATTTGTTAGTGGATCAAAATTAAGTTAAAACAATATATTAGTTTGGGTTCTGTGGTGGTAAATATCCAAAAACCAGTTTCAATATCTTCAATTATGGGAGAATTCGATGAAAGAGGGGATTCATCAGGTCCATGAATGAAGGAAGGAGATTGATTATATATTTATATTGCATGAATTATGTATTTGCATTGGTGCGCAAATTGAGAATAAATGCAGAAACGACTTATCTACTCTCGTCACTTTTTTGTTTTAAAAAAACGACATAACATTACAAAGTGAGTTTTTCATAAACTGACTTTTCTGCTTTAAAAAAAAAAAATTACACTAACGAGTTAGTTTAACGTTATATAAAAAAAAAAAAAGAAATGTATTTTGGAAGCTAATCAACAACTTCACTATATTGAGATTTGGACCATACCAGTGCAATGGCAGGTCAGGCCAATAGATCTCGCTAGGTGAAAACTACTGACCAGGATACCGCCGGCACCAAAAACATACATTCATAAAGTTACTCAAATCTATGATAAAAAATAGAGGAGTATAATTTTTTATATTAATATCTTTTCATATATAATATTTTGGATAGCTAGGATTTCATGTCGTCACAAAAGTGACTGCAGTGGATCCATTTCCTGAAAAACTAGGCCCGGTGTGAATTGAGGTTTGGCCGAATGATCCATGCCAAAACCGGAAAATGGATTTGCTGCATTTAGGCGTTTATAGAGTCACGCATTAATGCACCGTTGGATCAATCATCAAAAGTATTTGAGAAAACTTAAGATTAATCCAACGATACATTAATATATGAATATGTAAATGCGTCAAAAAATGAATTTAGGAAATCAGGTTGGTACAAAGATCTTAACCTCAACCCAATTGCAATCTCGCAATGGCCAGGCAATTCCCTAGGGACTATTGTGTTGATATTTTTATTTTTAGAGTGAGTAAATAATAGTGTATCTATCCCTAAATTGATTTGATAAAAATACACAAATATTTCAAGGATTTAATTAACGTACATTGTCTTATGGGCATTGCTATGGTATCTTTGAAATTTAAAGGGTTTGGATACCCTATATCTAATCAGAATGCATCACTTCAATTAATTGAGTCATGTGAATATCACATGGACTAAATTCTCACCATTTAATTGGGCCACATAGGCAATGGTATGGTACCCAAGGGATATCATAGAATCTTCCTTGTCTTATACTATCAGCCAATCATAAATTGACTCATTATTAAAAATATTGGATTCATATCCTAACTACCTTAAAAACAACTTATATCATGGTTTCTAATTGATTGATAGTATAAAAAACTTTACATGCATACAAATTAAACTCATATTTCAATCCATTAAATAATCTATGGATAATATAACTTAACTAAATCACTTTAAAGACAAATTTACTTTATAGGAGTTCTCCATATCCCCTTATCCTACTCAAGAACAACATGCCTTGATTCTGTCGTAGTAGTGAACGCAGAGTTAATAATGGAGGCATGATAATGATAATAATAAAACAAATACCAAATTGTGCCTTAAGAATATTGGGTAATGGTGGGTTTGTTTTATATTTTGATATAATTGATTTTGGAAGAATTGATTCTAAAAATTCAAAATTAAAAAAATTGATTTGTGTTTGATAATGATATTTTAAAAGCGAGTTTAGAAGAATTGGTTTTGTTTGAATGATAAAGTAAAATCACTTTTGAGACGTAAATATAAAGAGTTTTGTGAATCTCACATCTAGAATCAATTCTATTAAACAAAAAAGCTTAAAATTCTTACTTCTCTCAAAATCAATTCTATCTAACCTAAGAATCAAGTTTTTTCAATGGAATTTTGTACTCAAATCCTCAAAATTAATTTTACTTCACCTAGAATCAAGTTTGTATTAGATTCGGTCAGATATCCGATAGGTCCCCTCAACTCGAATCTAATATGGTATCAAAGCCTATCCTAGATTCACTAAAAGGGTCCCCCACCATATTATCTACGCACCAAGTCCAACGGTGCTGGGCGTGAGGGGGTGTATTGGGAAAAACTCAAGTCTCATATTGACTAGAAATAGAGCCTCATAAGAGCTTATAAAACTTGGGCAATCCTCACTTCTTGAACTAGCTTTTGGGGTTGAGTTAGACCCAAAATCTAATAGTTTGGAGGACTCAAAATCTTAAACAAATAAGCATTAAGACAAATTTTTTATTAATGAATAATATATTAACGATGGGGTCCACAAATAAAACTAATATATATATATATATATATATTATATTATAAAAATTAAAAGTTATTTAATGTCATATCATTACTTAAAAAAGTAATATATATTTATTCTAATGTTCATCATCTAAATACTCACTTAATACTTAAATCCAAATATCAAGACAATTAAAGGTGATAAGCTTAATGGTTTATATTTATTCTGGATGAATCAGAGCCCCAAAAAAAATGAAGAGCATAAAAAAATTAAAGACATGAAAATATACATATAAAACGTCCTATTGCTGCTTAGAGATGGAGGAGCTAGAGCAGAATGAGAGAATGCCTCCCCCAGGTAAAAGTGGCCAGGATGGAGTACACGGTTCTCTTCTATGGTTTGAGAAGAGATCTGATGAATTCTTCACGATTTAAGTAGGTCCCCAGAAGAATGGATTCATTTATAGTTTCACATTATCAGATTATATATATCGATCTTTGATAATATCCAATATAATGCTAGAGATCTTCCATAAGAAAGATATATTTGTAATAATGAATAAAAAGAAGCGATAATAAAAGCAACAGCATAGAGTCCAAGCCACTAAGCATAAATTAAGCATTCAGTGATAAGTGAAGGAAACACCGCTACCAAGACAAGCTATTGATGCGTGTAAATTTGAATTAGATTAGTGCAGGAACAACCAGAATCTTAAATACAAGCCTGTAAAAAAATAATCAACACCAAACTAGGGACTAAAATAAGCTTTAGAACCCTCTACCCTAGTAACATGAAAAACAGACCAAAGATCATTCTTTTTCTGTCTCTTCCAAGAAACCGAGGACAGAAAAAACCATCCCAAAAATCAAAATACAAATCAACACATCACACAGGTCCATTTTCACTAACCTCAAGAACATATAGGACACTGAATTATTCCATTCTCATTACACTGACCACATCTAACCGTTTTCTTGTGATCCTCATCCAAAACCTTACAGCTTCCATTACATTCCATACACATCACAAACCTCACACCACCACACCCTTCACACCCACCTAATGCCTTCGGTATCCCCTCAAAGAGAACACCTAATTTCTCCTCTTCTTCCAACTTAACAACTTCATCTGCTCCTCCAATAAACCTTCCCTTCACAAACACAAGTGGAACTTTCACTTCCTTCGACCCCATTAACTTCCTCAACTCCTCCTTATACCCTGAATGCATAGACACATCACGCTCAAGCACATGCACACAATATGATTCAACAATCGATCGAACTTTATTGCAATCCTCAAACGTCTTTCTGATACCTCGTAAAGTGGTAGTGTAAATAACAACAGAATTTTCCCCTCCCGGAGGACACTTCATCTCAAACATGTGAAGAAGGGATTGTTGTGAATCCAAAGATTTTCTTACTCTTCGGGCTTTTGGCGTAGCCCAAACCATTCTCTTGATCTCTTCTTTTTCCTCTAAAGACAGTTCCTTTTCATAAGATGCAACAAGCTCTGGATCAAACAAAGGAGTAGGACTCCTTTTTTTCAATGAATATCCAGAATCACTCTCAAAACTGTTCCTTGGAGACCCTTTCACTTGAAAATTCGCATTCAACACTGACTTACATGTACTTGGACAAGAATTACTCGCTTTCAGAACCCCTTTGGGACTATAATCCAAACGTCTCATTTCTCCTCTGACTCCATTAACTTGAACCTTGTTCTCTTTTCCTGACAATTTTTTCAGTGTCTTGGGGGACCCAAATTGATTGAAGAATTTCAATGGGCTTCTGGTGTCGGTAGTGTTGACGAACCCACGAAGAAAAGGACTCGACTTTGGGCTTTTCTTGAGTTGATTTGAAACGGGTACTCCTTCTTCTAGACCCTCCATGAGTTCCCAAGCATTGATGATTTCTGGGTCTTGTTGGCGAGTGGGTGATGATTTCTGAAGAACCCTCTTCGATTCTGCAATATTGCAATCTGTGAGTATGGG
Source organism: Ammopiptanthus mongolicus (assembly GCA_039655645.1). Classification (NCBI taxonomy): domain Eukaryota; kingdom Viridiplantae; phylum Streptophyta; class Magnoliopsida; order Fabales; family Fabaceae; genus Ammopiptanthus; species Ammopiptanthus mongolicus. Next base: position 5,770,798 of record CM077351.1, on the reverse strand, counting down.
TTGGTTGTCATTGTCCAAGTTGAGTGCACCGTAGGTGGAGGAAGTGAGAGAAACCACGTGGCTCATGTAAGAAGCGCCGCCATTGTTGAAAGTGACTTGTTCTTGTTTGAGGTCTTTCTTGACCAGTTTTGAAGAGACGCAACCCATGGAAGATGAGTGTGGGGTTCTTCTCTCTCTCTCTCTCTCTCTCGTGTGTGTGTCTCAGGACTCTGTTTTGTTAGTTTTTTTAAGGTTAAAAGGTTTTGGAGAAATGAAAAAGTGGAGACAACAACGGCTATGGAAGTTTTTCCTTAATCCCATTGCCAACCGTTAACTTGTCTGCCACGGACCCCAACGGTCGGAAAATTCGAATGATCCTCTTCTAATTTTTTTTTTTGGTAAAAGCCCGTCTTAATGTAATACGGTGCTGTTCGCTACTCACTCATGCTATTATGTGAGCAGAATATTGGGCTGTTTGGGCCGTTTTTTGGGCGTTAAGAGAGGTGAACATTCATCAGGCAGGATCCCAGTAGTGGCAATAATTTCTCTAACGTGTACAGTGAAAATATTGGCCAACACAGAAAATAAGGTGTTTTTCTATAGTTTTGTTATTTGAACATTCCAACTAAAGTGTCTTACATCAGGATTCGAACTTGTGTTTTCCTCCTTATGAGGTCGAGATGCTTACCACTCAACTAACCCTAATTGACTGCATGTCACTCCTATATTGGCCTAATGGTTTAGATCAGTTTTAAGATAAAAAAAATCATCCAATCTAAATAAGATTTCGACTCGATTGGATTGAATAATTTGATCAACAAAGTAATCAAATTTCAGGCCTAAATGACAACAAAAAGATAACAATAAAAATATCATTCAAAATCCAAACTTCAAACCATTAATAAGATCATACAAACAATTTAAAACATTAGATAATTATGTGACCCGGACACACCATAATATCTTATCAGACTAACAAATAATAATTAAAAATAAAAAAAATCATACAATAGTAACTCTAAAGAAAGGGATGGAGAATAAACATACTAATAAGTATGTGCTATTTAGATATTTGTGTAATTTCAAGGATAAAGGTATATATATCACCAACGGTTGAATTGAAATTTCTCATTAAGTATATCAAAGTCTACAAATCTTATAAAATTTAAAACTTAATTGATACTTCATCCGATAACTTAATTTTCACATATATACTTTATTTAAAATAAAATTAAATATTAACTAAAAGATTACATACTTATGAATATGGGGTAAATGTCCAAGACTTACTCGTTAAGTGTATCCATTCCCATATATATAAATACATACACACACATGTATACATATAATAACTTCGATTCAATTTGGTTTGAATCAGTTCTAAAAAAATAAATTGAAAGATAGGTGAAACTGAGAGTAGACGGATGAGCTTTTCCGGTCAGATGAGTCACATATCTTCATCAGACGGTTGAAGATCAGCTTAGACGGGTGAACCAGACGGGTGAGCACTTCTTCACTGACAGTCATCAGACGGGTGAAGATCAGCTTAGACGAGAGATGAGAGAAATATCAGGTGAGTGTCTTGGGAGTGATGAAATACATGATGAGAGAGAAGAAAACAATAAATAAGTGGAAAAGCAATTATGTGTCTTGGGAGTGATGATTGTTGAGTTATTTTATTACTATTTTGCCATTTACACCTACAGTGTCACCGTAGATGTCCCAAATTTGATGTTCAAATAACATTACTAGAATAATTACCCGTAAAATCTACTGGAATTGGTACAAATATGAGTATTACACTATCCACCTGCTCCATACCAGTATATATAAATATTTATTTTTTGTTCTTTATTGTTTTAACTTCACACCCTATATCATAACATTGTTTTAGCATAATGGCACAACCAAAGTTGCCTCACTAACGATTAAAACATGACATCATGTTTTGTATTTAGTTACCTTATTATATTGGATTTGATTTTTTTTTTTTTATTTGTTATAGTTTATCAACAGGATTTGAAAGCTATTTGTTTTGTTGATTTTTCATAGTTAATTTTAATATTAAGATGAGATTATTATTTCACTAGTTTGTCAAAAATATAATAGAGGAAGAACATATTTTATTTAACTAAAACGCGGATAATAGATATGGATATAAATATATAGGTCCCGAGAAAGTATAGGGATGGACATTAAAATTGTTACTCACACGTGTATGCAAAGAATACAAATCTTTTTCTAAATATAGGTATAAGGGATGAGTACTCTGATACCCTATCAGTCATCAGATCCTACTCATTGTTACTTACTGCCTGAAACCGTACTACTGAGGTTAACTAAAAAAAGAAGGAAGTAGATAAGAATTTTAAGGATCACGTTAATTAGTATTTTTAGGGCATTTATTAAGAAATCTTAGAAAAAACAAGTTTTTATTGAAAAATTATAGACACCACTTTGTGATTAATACACCACTTTTCAATATGATTTGTTTATTCATTAAAGGATATCCTCAAAATTGACATTTGCCCAATTTCAAAGTACAATAAAAAAAAGGAAAACAAAAAACCTTGGAACAATCAAACTAAAGTTTTAAATCTTGGTCCGAAATCGTAATTGTTTCCATATTTCCATGCTAAAATCGCGTGAAGATGTTTCCATATTTTCATGCTGATTTAGGATGGAATCTAATAGGGACCACGACGTTTTGATTTTAACAGTTTCTGAAATCGCATCGCGACCACAATTGTGCCTAATTATCCACAATTACAGAAATTCGATCACAATTTAAAACCTTCTGTTCAAACATAAAAATCATTGGAGCAACAAGTCTACCCCTCACTATTTGAATGTGAAGTAGGACCCTTTGTGTGCAAGACACGTGGCACCATTCACATTCATATCAGGATACAGATTACTTGTAAACTGTCAAGTGTCAACGACAAAATAAGTGGCAGTGCTGAATGAGTTCTAAATTCAACAAAATGAGAAAAAATAGCGTATATAGGAGGATTCAAGAATCATGCCTTGTCACGCGAACTTGGTCCCCTTTCATCCTCAACCAGTGTCCTTTTTAACAAAGAATGCTTAGTTCCTTATGTGTTGCAAAATAGTGAAGCTTTTAATTATGACTTTCGGGTGAGAAAGGAATAGTTTCTGAATTGAAAGTGAAGTTCACTATTTCCATTTGAGTTCTTCAAGTCCAACGTGAATAACGAGAAAAGAACATGTAGATACTTACAAGGAGAACCAGCAAATCTTTTTATGCACACACCCCAACTTTGTAACCTCTAAACAAAAAGGCTCATTCAATTGTTCATTCAAACCATTTTAATTTATATTTTAATTTCATAAACTATCTATTTTTTTTAGGATAGTCCTTTCGTGCATTTGTTATCCCAAAATTTTAGAAATAAACATCTTCATTTCTCATGAAAAATAAAGAGAATTCCTAATTCCCTACCCATTGTTAACGAGTGTCTTTTCTAATTAAGAAATCAAGAAATCGTAAAATTTCGTTGAAAAACTAAAAACTTTATTTTCTCAATATATACATTAATTGCATCAGTTTCCCATGAAAACTTTTTTTTTTTTTTGGTAATCATGATATAGGTATAAAGTATTCACCATCGTTAGCAGTGACTAATCGCCGTTGGGGAACCTGTTGGGCACACAAGGTGGGTTCTTCCCTCCCAGTCAGGTTTTTTGCCATACATAAGAGTCAGAATTTGAACCCCTGATCACTTGCTTAAGTTATTCGAGTCCCTTGCCACTCGGACCAACCACATGTTGATTTAAAAGCTTATTTTTTAAATTTATAATATTTCCATTTTTCAACATCCAAACCCAAACTCTTATAGCAAGCAATGGAGTAGCAAAGAAAATGATTAATTTTATCAGTGTCCATATTGTCCAACCTTTGTTACTTTTATAGTTTCACGTATATGTTCAGGTAATTAAAAAAAATTGTTAGAGTTACTAAAATTATTTTTAAAAAAAAAGAGGTTTTCAAAAAATTTACTTTGAGACGTAGAATTCTATTTTTTATAGAATAAATTTTAAATTAGGGAAAGACACGTTCCCTTACAAATCTAAAAAAGATCATCAATCTTAACGAGAATTTATAATGAAATTTACATATCTCTTATCAATATGAGATATCTCATAATCAAATCCAAAACACGGGTGTGTGCGAAAGATTTGACAAAATGTATCAATGGATATGAACATTTTTATTTGGATGTACTTGCTGAATTGAAAACCCAAAAAACGTGGCAATTAGATTAAAATTAATTTTGAAGGGATATATAGACGTGCACTAAAGTGATATGCAACTTATGCGAGAAAATAACCACTCACAAGTTGCTTATTGGTTTTTTTTTTTTTTTTCTTAAAAAAAATGTTGCTTCCTCACTTTCTAATTAGTTGCTGCCATCATGGCGCACATATATCATAATCAGATTTATCATTCTTTTTTATGTAACGATTTACCATTTTTTATGATCGTTTCTAGCCGACCACTTGAATAAATCAAGAATCAATTCAAATCCAAAGAGAAGGGTGGGGGCATTCATCAGGGTGACGTAACTAATTACACAATCTCATGGATCCTAATTCTTATCAGAATTGAAAATCAATATCGTAACAAATAACTTAAGTTTGAGCATCTTATAAAATGAATAAATAGTCAATTTGGTTCCTAAAAGTGTAAGGTGATATCAATTTCGTCCCCGAATTTAACTAAATAGCAAAAATGTCCCTGAAGTTGTAAAACGTTAATCAACTTGGTCCCTCCGTCAATCCCAGTTAGCTGACGTCGTTAACGGCACTGATGTGGCACGTTAAGCACCTTTGTCACTGGTTAGATGGTATCCACGTGGTCAGGGACCAATTTGAAACTCTGAATCAGTGATTAAATTGATACTCGCAACTCTGAACCAGAGACTAAATTGATACTTACAATGATCTTCTTCTGCTTCTTCTTCTTCTTTATATTTCCCCTTTCTCTCTGACTGGTGGTTATAGACGGGTGGTTAGAAAGAGCGCGAGGCAGAGAAAACAGAGAGAGAGAGCAGAGAGAGAAAAGAGAAATATAAAGAAGAAGAAGAAGACTATTGCAAGTATCAATTTAGTCCCTCGTTCAGAGTTTCAAATTGGTCCCTGATCACGTGGACACCACCTAACCAGTGACAACGGTGCCAACAGGGCATTAACGTGCCACATCAGCACCGTTAACGGCGTCAGCTAACTGAGGTTGACGAAGGGACCAAGTTAATTAATGTTTTATAACTTCGGGGACGCTTTTGCTATATCGTTAAATTCAGGGACTAAGTTGATATCGTTTTATACTTTCAGGGACCAAATTGGCTATTTGCTCCTTGGAAAATATCTCCCAGATATTGATTTATGTATTGTCAGTGTCGCCTAAAATATCTTTCTCAACAATGATAGATTCATAGATGAAAAATGCTAACAACACACTCTCTAACACTTTCTTTCCAACACACACTCTCCTATTGGTTTAAATTCATGTGAGTCCTACAAAATTCAAGTGGGACCTATATGAATTTCAACCAATAGGAGGGTGCGTGTTGGAAAGAGAGTGTTAGAGAGTGTGTTGTTAGCACTCTCCTTCATATATATATATATATATGGTCTCAATATGCTTGAAGCGGTGTAGCATATAGTGGCATTTAAATCAACTGGACCGCGGGTTATCCAGCTGAGGCCAGTGGTTGTTTGCCAGGTAAATCCATTCCAGGAGTTGATTTTGATGATATTTCCATCAGAAACATAAAATATTTTGGTTTGCATTCAATCAAACCTTCTTTCACTTTACCACTTGCAAAGCAAATTGGAAATGGATGCTTTATATGCTTTTTTTTTAGGTGAATGCTAGGGTGAAACACTTTGCATGGATGTAGCAGTAAACATACTTGTCATAGTAGGTTATGTTTATTGACGGACTAAAAACATAAATTATTGTTTAGTCCCTCAAAATTCAGAAATTGAACTAGATACCTTTTCCCTTCAACTGCATCCAGCGACCACTATCAGACCACTCGTCGGAGTGTCGCCCTATCATTGCAACAAACAACCGCGATTCTACAAGAGCGACTCTTTTTCCTTCCGAAATTATCAATTTCTTCCTCCAGCTCGCTCACTCTCACAATTGTCGATTTCCTCTTCTCTTCGCTCTCTTTCAATTCTTTTTCCCTTTCTGCCAACAATAGCTCTTTCGACTGAACCAACTCCACCATGCTCTTCTGATGCTCCTCGATGTGACATCGTTTCGCAACCTCTTCCTAGATTCTTTGGTTTTCAAGTCGCAATTCGTCGAGTTCAATTTCCTTTTCCTTCAGTTTAAGAAGGGTTTTGGATTTGGAATGGAGGTTAGGGTAAATCTTGGTGCGGAAAATGTACTCGGTCTATGAGATTCGGTCTTTGGTTTCTTGGATCAAAGCAACAAGGATAGTGCTGAGACCGGAAACTAATTTTTCATTGTTGGCATCGAGAGGAATAGGAATAAGAGAGTTGAGACTACCACGCCGCTGCCGCGCGAGACCCTCTCCCAGGAGGCCGAGGTCACCGAGGTAGGAGATCTATGTGTCATCGCTTTGCCGTGCCATACACAGCATCACCGCGCCAAATCTGTAGATCCCAAGTTCCTCCTCCACCTCGCCGTCTCGCGACCACCACGCCACCGTCGCGCAAGACCCTTTCCCTAGCTGCCTTTTCCCAAAAGTTTAACCAAGGACTAAACTGCAAATAAAGTAAATTTAACTAACCAACAAATAACTGGTAAACAAATCTAACCGTCCAATAAAATACAAATTAATCTAACGACTTTGGATGATGGTGCACCAATACAGCACCCATGATCAGGTGCATGGTTCACCCTAGACTTCACCATAAGATAAAGTTAAGTGAAAGAAATATACAAACACAAAAAGATTTTATTAATGAAATTTAATTAAAATTTGTGAAGTTTAACAAAAATTTATGAAATCTTTTTTATAATATGTTTCTCCCTGTTTGTCATGTGAACAAATAAGAGAAATTATTCTCTCTTTTTGTGTTTCAATGGCTTAATAATGAACGTTTCACACTTTGAAGTACATAATAGCATTTCATAAACGTCTTTAATTTATTTCAATTACATAATAGCAAATCAAGAACAACTTTAGACTCGATACCGTAGAAAGAAAATAATCAAAATATAAAAAGGTAATATAATAGAAAAAAGAAGGTTAAAGTAATAATTTGGTCCTATACGTGACACGAATTCTTCATTTAGTCTCGATACATAAAAAATTCGGAAATGAGTCCTTACATGTGTAAACGTTAGCAAATTTGGTCTCTAGATGTGCAAATATTAGCATATTCATCACTGCCGTCAGCAAATTGATCCTTATACGTGATACAAATTATTGATTTGGTCCCTAAACCTGAAAAAAAAAGCATTAAATCGGTCCTTATATGTGCAATCGATAATAATTTTGTCCCTACCGTCTATCCAGGAGCTCGGACCCAACTAAAGATTCTTTTCGTATTGAATATTTTCTATATATTTTATCAATCTATTTCTTCTATTGAGAGTAAAAGTTGTATAATTTGATCTGTAAATGGTTTTATATTATGAAAGTATCCAAATTGACTCTCAATAGAAGAAATAGATTAGTATAATATATGAAAAATAATCAATACAAAAAGAATTTTTAGTTAGGTCCAAGCTCCTTGGCAGACGATAGGGACAAAATTATTATCGATTGTACATATAGGGACCAATTTAAATTTTTTTTTTTCACGTTTAGGGACCAAATAAAAAATTTATGTCATATATAAAGACTACTTTGCTGAAGGCAGGGATGAATTTGCAAACGTTTGCACATGTAGGAACCAAATTTGATAATGTTTACACATGTAGGGACTCATTTCCAATTTTTTTACGTATAGGGACTAAATGAAGAATTTATGTCACGTATAGGGACCAAATTATTATTTTAACCAAAAAAGAAAGAAAAAATAAAGAAAGAGGATGAATAGTATTCCCTCCCTTTATTTGGTACATCGACTAATAAAAATATGGGTTAATGAAGTTTATGGTCCCTCAAAATATAAGGTTTTTTTGTTTTAGTCCTTATTTTTTGTTTGCTTTGCTTTTGGTGACTGTAACTTTTAAAATTTTGTTTTTGATCCCTGCGATCAACTCCAAACGTTAACTGCTGACGTGGCAAATGGAAGTCCACGTCAGTCCTGACAGGTTGCAAAATAATTATTTTTTTATTTCATCTGTCTAGCATGATAGGGACAAAAAAAAATTTAAAAGTTATAAACATAAAAAACAAAACAAATAAAAGATAGGAATTAAAACCAAAATCTCTATATTTTCAGGGACCAAAAACTTCAATAAGCCTTTAATAAATATGATTTCTTGTGATTTATGAATTACTTTTGGTTTTTTGACAGATGAAAAAGAATTGTAATTTTTTTGAGTAGACTGATTTTGAAGCAAATAATCCTCCAAGTGTAAATGAGGAGGACGTCACTTTGTTACCTTACCTTAAGCACATGTTGAAGAGCTACAGAGAAGCGATAAACGTTGCATTTGAAGCTAGCCAGTAAAAGAAAAAAGTCTCAAATTTTGATAATGTGCTTGAGAACTCTAGTTGGGTTTTGCTTATTTAGTATTTTCAATTATCAAGCATAACAGAAACCACTGCAACAAACAGATATATTAGCCATGACACTGCCAATTGAAAATACAAAATAAGCAAAATCCAACTAAAGTTCTCATGCACATTATCAAAATTTGAGACTTTTTTCTTTCACCGGCTAGCTTCAACTCCAAATGTTGTCTCTTCCTCTATAGCTCTTCAACATGTGCTCTAAGTACCAAAGTGAGATCCTCGTCATCTATATTCGGAAGATTATTTGCTTCAAAATCAATCCACTAAAAAAATTACAATTCTTTTTCATCTATCAAAAAATCAAATTAATTCATAAATCATAGGAAATCATTTTTATTAAAGACTTAAAGAAGTTTTTGGTCCTTGAAAATACATGGCTTTTTGGTTTTAATCCTTATCTTTTGTTTGTTTTGCTTTTGGTATTTGTAACTTTTAAATTTTTGTTTTTGATCCCTGGCATGTCAGATAGATGGAATAAAAAAAATAATTATTTTGTCACGTGTCTGTGCTGACGTGAATTTCCATCTGTTACGTTAACAGTTAACGTTTGGAGTTGACAGCGGGGACCAAAAACAAAATTTTAAAATTTACAGACACAAAAAACAGAACAAACAAAAGATAAGAACTAAAACAAAAAAAACCTTATATTTTTAGGAACCAAAAACTAGATTGAGCCTAAAAATTAAATAAATATGAAATTACTGTACATTACTATCCTGCGATGTATTTGAATTTTTGTTTTTTATCGTTAGTGTGAATTGATAAAGTGAGAAAACAAAATTTTATTCATCCTAAATCACCTTCTCTCTTCTAATTCGTCACACAGTAGACAGAAGAAAGGCTGCGAGACCCACAAATAATTTTTTCCTTTCCAAAAAGTTATTAGGAAACAAGAAAAAATTAGCGTTATGTGCCCTTTTCTTTTCTTTTCTTTCCTTTCCGTTCTAAAAAGTACATAACAAAGAGAAGTTGAGTTACATTACTAAAAAAAAAAAAAAATAGAGAAGTTCAGTTAAAACAACAATTGGATGTATTACGAGTAAGGCTATGTTTGTTTTAAATTATATTTAACTGAAGTCACGTTTAAACTTCTGTTTGTAGAAAGCTCAAGCATTGAGCTTTGAAAAAAAGCGAAAAAAAGTAATCTTAGGATGTGAAAAAATCACGATGGAGTTAAAAAAATTTAAACCAAATATGTTATAAATCTCTAATTTGATCCTTGAAATTATAAGGTCATATCAATTTGGTTCTTGATATTTTCGAAATTTCAAAAATGTTCCTAAAGTTATCAAACGTTAATCAATTCAATCCCTCCGATAGGGATCAAGTTGATATGAATCTTATAATTTCGGGGACCAAATTAATATAAAGATCAAATTGATACGATTTTATAATTTTAGGGATAAAATTGAAGATTTATTTTATGAATCAAACATAAAACAGTAATTGGATTTGGAAGCAGCAACTTCTAGAACTTCAGTTAAAGCAATGGCAATAACACACTTTCTTTTATCATTCTCTTTCACATATTTTTATTATTGTTGATTTCATATGAAACACACCATAGAGCATGATCCAAACCAATGACCAAACCATATTCACAACTTGACAGAGCATAATATATCCAAACATTATGACAATGATAGAGCACCAAAAACCAATATCAAAACAGATTTTGCATCAACCTATCTACAAATTAACCCCGGAACCAAACCAAATAAGTAAAAATTATGAAATAATCAGAAAAACTACTAATAAATTAAAAACAAGATCATATCATATTTTACACTTCAGTTTTCCACCAGCAAACTTCAAATTCTACCGAGCATGTCTGGAGGATGTCTGAAGGAGTGAGCTTCACACCATATCGCAGAAAATAACTCCTAAGAACAAAAAAACTTATTATAATGAGATAAATTCTCGAATCAATTTTTTTAGAACATAATAAGGTTTGTTACCGAAAACTAAGAAGAAGATTTTGTGGGACAATTACGATTATCATGATATGCATATTGCTTGTGAGCTTTACAAAGTCTTATTCTCTTTTGTTGTTGTTTTATTGCCTTCTCTTTTCCCATTTAAATTTGTTTTCCACATACTTTATTATTTGAAGGTTCAGGTGCAGAGACGCATACAAGGGATGACCTCTGTATGTCATGGCCACCCCCAACTTTTTTTACCTTTTAATTGTTGTTATATAATTAAAATTTATGACCTTTTCATTTTAATATTATATTTATTAATTTATTAATAGTTTATTTATTGAAATGTAGAAAGTCTTTCGATAATATTCACTTTTTTTATGTCTATCTGCAGTTTCATATCTATATTTTTTTCTATATAAAAATAACTAAAAAAAGTCATATTTTGTCCACTTTTTATGTGACTTTATCTATCGGTAATTGATTATTGGACAAAACTTATGTACAATTTTTTGAGTGCATATGACGCAATTTTTCAATTTAAATATAACATTTGCATTAGTTGTTACAAATATTATGTTTTTATTGGTGAATTGTTACATATTTTACGTTTTTATTGGAGAATAGCAGCATAAACGTTCGAAGAATTGTACTCAAGTTTTCTCCTAATTTATTTCTCTTAAAACATGTTAGAAAAAAACTGCATTTTGTGCTTTCGATGTTGTCATCGTAGACTTTATTGGAATAATCCTGTATTTCATTAAAGTATTTAAATTTTCTTTACTTATAAGGTATAAGCTATTTGGTTTTGGCCTGCCTAAAATCAAAGTTCTGGCTTCATCCTTGTTCAGGTGGAAGGATTTCAACTTCCTTAGGTACATTGGAGTCAATAAAGAACTCTAATTCATCTAACTTGCTTGGCACAATGTCACCTTTCACCTTAGGCAACTTCAATTCAATGTCAGAAGCTTCATTTATCCCAACAAAGAGTATTTTTTTTCAACAAAGGCCATCTGCACAAGACATATTTTAGCCTACCTTCATTATCAACCTCAAACTATTTCTCTCATGATACCTAAATTATTTTATTGATAGGCGATTTATATCTTATTATTGAGCATCCCCATGTCCTAAACTCTATTATATGTCAAAAAGAAGGAAAAAACTACTCAAATATTCTCACTCATGCTACATCCTTAAATCTATCTCCAACTCAATCCGGATTCTCTCCGGCCGTTGGACCGTCAAGCCAACAAATATCCCGAGACCAGGATACATGCATTTTCACATACAAAAGTATTGGCTAGACGGTTCAGCGGCCGGAGAGAATCCAATTTGATCTCCAACTAGGGAGAGTTTATTCTATGAATAGAGATGAATTTATATATGAAGGATAAATGGTCCACTAAAGATGTTATAGTAACTTAAAAGAAAGCCAATGCCTTTTTCTCTGTTCATGTAATGTTTATTCCTGAGATTTTTCAACTGAATAGTCTATTTCCTACCTCCACTAGCAAAAAATAACGTATGAGAAGTTTCATTATTCCAAGCATGCGTGTTGACAACATCAGCCAGCACTAAGCCCTTCTTTTCTGCAAGTACTCATCCAATCTCCATCAATTTATCATGGTGCTGCTCTTTATTTCACTTTAGTGCCTCTTTTTCTCTAGCTCCCAATACAGAAGTTTCATTCCAGGTTCTTTGAACTGATCATGTCTGCTGATCCAGAATTGCTGCTTTGCCATCAAACTCAAGTGTCAAACTGTCAACCTTTTGGATCTCACTTGGGCTCCATTTGCAGCCTGATCAGCTCCATCGACTTGTTAAAGCTCATATAGCTATGTGTATGAGTATGACTAATATCTCGTAATAAAATTTCTAGCTGGACCACCACTTGCTTGCCTAAAATGACAGAAGGCCAAACCATCAATTAGTGACAACGACGCTAATGCATCAAATCCCAAGTGGTCTTAAATTCCTAATTCCATCCACACCAAAAGAACAAGCACCAGTGGAAAATACTTTTTTCACGTCAGGATTTAACATCAGTTATTTCTAAATTGATGTTAAAAATAGAGACGGTGACAAACTTGTAAATAAATAGTTGAGGAAACACACTTTTAACATCGATTATTTTTAAAACCGATGTTAAAATTAGACATGGTGGCAAACTTGTAAATAAATGGTTGATGGAACAAACTTTTAACATCGGTTGCTTTTTAACCGATGTTAAAAACTGACTTTTGACATCGGTTAAAAAGCAACCGATGTTAAAAAGTGAGTTTTAACATTGGTTAAAAAGCAACCAATGTTGAAAAGTGAGTTTTAACATCGGTTCCCTTTCTAACCGATGTTAAATATCAAAATTTTAAATTTAAGTCTCGCGCGTTTCTCTCTTTATCGTGTACGGTACTCTCGCTACTCATCATCTATGTTCTGTGCAAGCCCTCATTCTCGCCGTTTGGCCACCGCATTTCTTCGGCCGTCCACCGAGCGAGCCACCGTGACCATCATGAGGTCCACCGCCAAAAGAGAACACCACCACGAGCCGCGAGGTCCATAATCCCTGTCACTGTAAGTCCTCCACACTACCGCGTTTCTTCATTTGTTTTTGTTTTTAGTTTACGTTTTTTGTTTAGATTTAAGGATTTCAGGATTTCTCTTGTTTTGGTCTAGGGATTTATTTTGTTTTGGACGAAACCCTCAAATCCTACCATGAGGACTTATCTGAAGCAGTCGCAATACAAAAGCTTCATGTTAAGTTTCTTTCTTTTATTTTTTATTTGAATCCTTTCACGTTTAAACTATATTCTGCATTTCAATTGTAATTGAATGAAAATAAAGTAATTAATTGGTTATAGTTAGGGTTTTTTTTTCTATGCATTGCGTAGTGAGCAGTTACCCACATACATTTGGAATGATTTTTGGTTGTTGTTTGTTTGCTAAAAAGTCAAAATTTTTTATTCTCTAGATGCTTTTGTTTGTCAACCTGATAAATGAGCTTCGATCATTATACAATCATAATTATTATTGCCTGATAAATGAACTTGATGAATTATATTTTTATTAGTTGTGCTTGTATTAGTTCCTTTTATTTTCAAACGTATGGTTAGATTGTATAATCTTTTATAAAGAGTTTGCAAAAAATATTGTTTGCTCGTATGTTTAGGTCTCTCCTCATCATCTGTAAATATTGTTTCTTGTCAGGAGTATGAGGGTAATCTTAATGAAGCTGTCAATGCACATTTTAGTGAAGGAGACAGAAATTTGTCAATCAGGTGCGCTCTTTTACGTACTGCCCTTAGTAATAAATTCAGAAATCTACATTGTCCAACTAGTATTACTTTATCTTCTACATGTTCCTATTAATTCATGTGATATTGATATATTAATTCATTCCTTCGAGGCCAGAATGCATGACACATTTGTTGCTGTTCCACAAGATGATTTCATGGATATAGATGATGAATTTCATGCTGAAATTCGCCGACCTCTATCACTTTTGTCAGAGCGTCTAAAGACATGAGGGAGCATTTTGTACAATTTTTTTTTGACTATACTAAATATCTTAAATTAGATTTATAAGTTTAGGGTTTATGATTTATGTTTGTATATGAGTTTATGGGATCTGGATTTATGTTTGTTGAATATATATATATATATATAGTTCATGTTTATATATTATTGAATTCTAGACTTGTTGTACTGATTTTTATATTCTGGATATATGTAAAGTGTATACTACTTCTGCAGGGAGGAAAAGGAATTAAGAAATCAAACCAGTTTTTTTAAAAAAAAAAAAATAACTTTTGACATCGGTTCTGGATTCAACCGATGTCAAAAGTACACTTTTAACATCGCTTATTCACAGAACCGACTTTTAACATCGGTTGTGGCCTTCAACCTATGTCAAAAGTCCACTTTTAACATCAGCTACGTTTAGAACCGATGTTAAAAGTGACTTTTGACATCGGTTATTACCGATGTTAAAAGTCACACTTTTAACATCTCCTGAATTAACATCACTGAAACAACCGATATTAAAAGTCATTTTTAATCGATATTAAAAGTGTTTTCTACACTAGTGAAGTAAAAATTAGAAAGCAACACTTCAATAGTATACACCTGCTATTTTTATACAAGAATATGCACCACACGCAAGAGGAGTCAATATCACAAGAAAATAAAGAGAGTTTATAGTCTTTATTTGAATTTCTTTTTTTGAAATGAGGATTTTAACTTTTATGTTAAGAGTTGAGACAGTTCAATCATAATTCAACTTCAATCAGTATTAACTCATTATTACCGGTAGTTCTTAACTTCGATTTCCCTTCCTCTAATACCATAATTGATAATAGATAATATAAAATTAAAATCAAACGTATCAGAATATTTTAATATTAATATTCAAAGAAAACATAAGATTATTAATCAGCACGTAGCTTTAACAACTGCAATACGATAAAATTAGCTACATATGCTGAGTACATGTGATGAAACTAAAACCTAGTTATTTATTGCAGCAAAGCTCAACACAGTTGTCAGATAGTTGAGTTCCTTAAGCTTGTTAGGAGTTTGATTCTTGTTTTGTGTATGAATAATTTTTTTTTTTATAAGTAAAATATATTGATTAGAGCATGAAGGATGCTTAAATCCATAGACATAAATCAAATATCTACAAACAGTAAACATGCTCCTAGGATATTCAGCATGTTCCTAGATCATAGAGATCCAGAACACCCCTGCACCTTGCCCATGGCATGCCCCAAACCACCACAAACACAGATAAAAGTTCCTGATCTTATTCAATAGCAATTACAGCCACAACATCTAGTTAAAGCAGAAATTCAGAGGAAAGAAGCCCTCCTGCAGCAACCACGCCCATTAAGAAGCCAAGGAGACTTATTTATCAACACCTTACAGCTCCCAACCACGCCCATGAATAAAGTTTTGTTGAGAGATAGAACTCACTTCGGTGATCTCTATGCCTCGAAAAGGGATTAGTCTCTGATTATCGACTGATGATATCTTGATGCATACAAAAAAACCTAGTTACCATATGGTGTTTCTTCCCTTTTTTTAATATATTTTTGAATTATATATAAAAAATAAAAAAAATAAGTGAGGGACAAAAATAAATATATACAATATGAAATATGATAGTAAAATCTTGATGTTCATATAACATAATTCTTTGATTATACACATGCATATCTCTTGTGCAAACAATATGCTGACATTTCATATGGTACAAAACAGGAGGAAAATTTGGAACATGCTTTGAATTTGTTGCCGACCTTAATCATCATGTTGTGATGTAACAGTAGAGGATGGGAGAAGAACAGGTAGTCAATGTGGCATAGGATTTAGTCAACACACAACAAAATCCATGGTGAGCAAGTGGTCAACCACTTGGGCTTTTAAGGGGCCCGCCCCATCCAACGTGCTCTTCCTTTTGATGGTGCAGTGGGCCCTAGGCCGTTCGGTCATAACCCACCCACTCGCTCTACAACAGCCAACACAGTGAGTCATTGACTTGAACTCAGCAAGTCACCTCACTCTAAAACTCCATAACTCGGTGACCAGGGCGAGTCACATTAAGATACAAAAAAAAACATGCTTGATTAGTTGATTATTGTCCCCAATGACAAGTGGGTGAGGGGACTCCTCATGAGTGGTGAATCGTAATCAACTGATCATGAACCCAAAAATCCACACTCCAAAAAGACAAAAATAAAAGGGGTCTTCTCGTAATATCTTCAACACCATGAGGGTATTTTACATAACCACTTGGTTTAAATATTGCACCATCCATAGCTCCTTCTCTTACATTCATAAAAGTTCAATATACTAAACTAGCACCTGCCTAGCTTCTAAGCAAACACTTAAGAAAAGCCATGGGGAATTGCTTGGTGCAGCAAGGAAACGTTGTCAAGATCATGAAAACCGATGGGAAAATTCTTGAATACAAAACACCCATCAAAGTTGAGCAGGTGTTGATAGAGTTTTCTGGTCATGCAGTATCTAACTCACTACCAGTTCTCCAGCATCTTCAGCCAAACACCAAATTGCTCAGTGGCCAGTTATACTACCTAGTACCTCTGCCACCCCCGTCACCAAAAGCTAGCAAGAAGGTGAGGTTTGCAAATCCAGAAGTCCAAGGTGTACAGGAAAGTAGCATGGTTAGGATTAAGCTTGTTATTAGTAAGCAAGACCTGCACGATATGATGCAGAAGGGAGGGGTTTCAGTTGAAAAGATGTTATCTCTATTTCATGGTGAAAAGGGAATAGATGGTGGTGGTGATGTAGATTTGTGTCAAAAAAGTGTTGATGGCTCTCAAGGGTGGAAACCAGAATTAGAAAGCATACCCGAAGTAAACTAGCAATATATTCCACGTTTCAATAGTGTTTCTTTCTCCTTGCTTATAGTTTCCTCTTTCAAACATGCCAAATCCAGTGTAACGATATACTTACATATATAATCATAGATAGAGAGAAAAAAGATACTTTAGTCTTCGGCATCTTCTCCTCCAGGCTAACTTCATATTCTCGTTAAATCCAGCCAAAATACATCGGGAAGTAACCCAGATCAAATTTTTTTTTTTTTCTAAAAAAAAGAAGACTAGCATCGTAGCATCCATTGGAAAATTGTATAACGGTTAATTGGCAGTACCAAAAATAAGAAATAATGATCAATGAACAAAAAGATTAGGATCTATATCAGTTACTGTAAACTTTCACTGCTCTCCTTAGGTCCAACTAGATTGATGTCTTTATTGAGGCAGTTGTCACATGGGTACCATCTGAGTCTGATCTATTAGCTTAATATAAGCTAATTTGTAAGGTTTGATCTAGCCTATTTCAAAGTCTGGCCTGACCTGCAAGCCTGTCTAAAAGCTTACTTTTCAATAAGGCCTTTAAATATATTTTCACCTATAAATAGAACATAGGCATTCATTTGTATAAATAGGGTTGTAAGCCTCTAATGATAAAGAGACCGGTAGGCTTATACTAATAAATATATCGGTAGATCTTCACAAATAAATAGACAAATAGAGCTTTACATTTAAATAATTCAATAGGCATTTACTTTCAAATATTGTAAATATTATAAATAATATATAATATATTATACTCCCTCTGGTCAGTATTATAAGCAAAAATTTAATGGAACACACATATTAAGAAAGTTGGTTAATCTCATTTAATGTTGTTAAAAAATTAGTTGTATTACCTAAAATACCCTTCCTAAAATCATTAAATAAAGGGACTTGGGAATAAAATTAGTTATTGGACGACAAAATTGATAATAAATGAAAAAGGTATTTTAAGAATAATATCATTAACTAGGAGGGAAGTAGTTGTCATGCACTAGTGTATAGACTAGTGTCACCCACAGGGAATATGTTATTTTTTCAGAATTTCATAAAAAAGTATGTGATTGATAATTTCACGGTTTTGGTTAAAAAAATTTGTGGGGAATTATTTATCAAAATTTGTTAAAAATTTATTTAGTCTTAACCGTCAATCACATAGTGTAAGAGATATTAACTTAATAACTATTATTGATATTATAATACATATATTGTCTTTATTATAATAAGTACATATTGCCTTGTAAATATGCACTCTAGCCTCTTACCCCTGCGACGCACATGAAATATCACAATATTTATGCAATATAATAAGATAGATATAAAAAATGTTTGCATGTTAAGAAAAAAATAAATGAAGAATATTGTTATTTTAAAAAAGATGTTTATTTGAAAAGAAAATTTAATGACAATACAAAAAGATGATGTATATAAACAAAATCCAAAATATTGGGATTAATCAAAAAGATGTTGTGTCTTTCCCTCACTACCTTTTTTTGTGTGTGACTAAATCTGCGAACAAACTCATAACATCTAGGTTAATAGCATAAAACGGTAAAATGTCTACGAATGTGACAAAATCAAAGTGACCAGAATACTCATGCCTCCGGATCTGTAACGTTGACGCCCAAGTATTGATTGAATATGTAATGGATCGAAGATGATCTGTCAATCTGAGCCAAATAAACACCGTAACAAGACGAAAAACCAAACAACGCCGCACCAAGAAAAAGAACAAAACAACGCAGCACTCTGACGACCAAATCACGAAAAAAACACGAAAGAAAGACCAGATCTATGTGGAAAAACCACTTATTAAGATAAAAGGAGATAAAAACGATGGAAAAAGGTGATTCCAGACTAAAAAATGGCCCAAAACCACCCCCTCCGAAGGAAAAGAGGAGTAGAGGAAAGGTTGAGCCCCACTACCTTAGTATCATAATTCTCTAAACATTTAATAGCAAATATATACTTTCAAAGCAACAATTGCATTTCAAGCTCATTAATCATTTCTCGATGTTATTTATTTAAACACTAATACTAAACACATTATTAGTTTCTTCTTCCTTGAAATCTATTTGATTTATTTCTTCTTTTTTCCCATGCAAAATAACTATATTTTAGAAAATATATTTATCTATTATATTATTTTTTTGTTCTCTTTTGAAAGTCTATTCGATTTATTTCTTCTCTTTTCCGGTGCAAGACAACCATTTTAAGAGAAAAATATTTATCTATCATATTATTTTTTTATTCTCTCTTGAGAATCAATTTGATTTATTTCTCCTCTTTTTCCTAATGAAGTTAACCATTTTTAGAAAATATATTTATATATCATATGAAAAAAATCTTCTTTCTTGAAAATATTTTGATTTATTTCTAGGTACTAAAGGCTAATCAAATCAAATGACCATTAGGTACATACTCTTACCAGATGATTCAATCATCGATATCTTGTGGAAGAGGAGCACCGCTTCATATAGACTTCTGAGCTACCCTTGCAGCTCATAATTCCATCTCTAAATTTGAAATAGTCTTGTGAAAGTTTTACATTCAATAGATTCTCATAAGTTTGGCATCAAAAATAACAAAAAATAATCAAACTTAGAATAATATATAACTTACTCTATGGAATTATGATTCTTAAAAATTTCCTACCAAAGTCTTAAGTTTTGCATTGGCCAATAAAACCATACTCATCCGGAATCACCTATACCAAAATTACCACAAAAAATACATGAAACCAGGCTCATATACGATAACATCATATTCATTAAAACTGAAAATAAAAGAACACAACACAAGTAGAAAGAGACATAAAATTATTGACCTTAATTTCACAGACATAAATGTCATAGCGGAAAAGTCCTCTCTACATATGATCTTCCCACTGCCATGAAATGGGAAACACACATTAACACATAACATGATAATACAACTATGTAATACAATAAAAAAAGCAAAACTTGTTAAGTCAGCGAGTTGAAGTAACCTTTCAGTAGCCTTATTAAGCCTTTTAAAATCATACAAATGAAACTTTGCCTCCGAAAAGAAATGGAATAAGAAATGAGCTAACGTTTGATGTATGCATGATATATAGAAATGCGTGTATGCTATCGAAAGCAATTTTATATAGTGTCTACTGCACTACATAAATTTGAAAGGCAACAAAATATTGAAAAGAAAAAAAATCCAATACCACAAAAATGAATCAAAGCAGAAAATTACCAACGTGTAGTACCTTACTCAATCTTTCCAAGTGTTTTGTTCATATATAGTCTTTCCTGCTCATTTAAACATACCGACCACAGAATATTAGCAATAATAATCATTTACAAATACCAATGGCAGCAAACAAGGGTCACAAATACAATTTATGTAAATAAATTTAAAAAACCAAATGGATAGACAAAAAATAGAGAAGGTGTATTGAATGCCTGGTTCAATTTCTCCATGCAATGAACCTTCATGAAGAGAATACGAAAATGATTTTTAGAAGAAGGATTAGACAATCGAAGAATTCAAATAAAATAAAACATGCTACTAATTTGCCCTTGGTTTGGCAGGTTTAAATTGATAATATAGAGAGTTAAAGGGAGATTAACGGCCGATACAATTGAAATTGACAGGTTTAAATTGCTAATATCAATATAAATTCATATTTGCTACGTTATTAATTTTTTGTGCAGTATCTCATGCAAATTGGAATGAATAATTAAATTAAGCCTATTATTTAGATCTGACAAATTTGTAATCAATTATGTTAAACATTTTTTTTTACCAAATTTGAAAAATGTAAAGCAAAATTGGTAGGTTACAATTTCATTCATTTATTGGCACAGGTGTGATGATTGGTAGGTTATAATTTCATTCACTTATAATTAGGTTATTCACTTATAATTAGGTTATAATTGCTAACTTCATTCATTTATATGCCTATTTTTTATTTCAAATTTAGAAAAGATTGATGATTATTCTTTTTATTAATTCTTTTAATTATTTTAGATATATTATAGATTTTCAACTGATAGTAAATGATTGATTTGAAATTGCATGTATTAACTTTGATTGAAAATTAAAATCATTTAATTTTTGAAAATCAATTAATGCTGATTATTTGTAGAGTTTATGCAGAATTCGTAATATTGTGACACGTGTACAATTCTTGGTGAGAAGCTTCCTGGAGATAACACATATAATATTTTACTTTTGAAAAACATTTTCGTTTATATATATATATATATATTGTTTCTGTGTGTGTCCTAATACGTCTAATAGTTTTTTTTTTATTTTCATTGATAAACTTTTACACACGTCATCTTATCGTTAAAAAACAACACCTAAAACACATATAGAATTGCATCTATGTTTTCTGTCTTGTTGTAATACTTTCCGATTACTTGGAACCACACTAAACCATGCACTAATTACAGAATGAAGCAGTGGCGATCGTGTTAGAACCATGATTAGGCACATTAAATAAAAAAGTAAAATAAAAAGGAAGCAACGGGTTGAGATACTCTCTATTTCTCCTATCCATTACTATAGTTTTAGCTATATGAACATGATAATATGACATTGTGTGAGATCCAAATATTCTCTATACATCCTAAAACTATATTAACAGTGGGAGAAAATTGAGAGAATCTCCACCCGGGAGCAACAGTAGCAAGAGAGGGAAAGAGAATGGAAAGGTGCAAGGTATCCAGAAAGTGCGTTGCCTGATAATTATTAAAATTTAATAATTTATATCGATTTTAATAAAATACATTCCTATGAATACATTTTTATTTTATCCGAAGTCACTCTTTAAATTTTGTTTCATTAACTGATACCAACCAGCACGGAAGGGAAAGTATGCATTCAGCAGAAGTTTTCAAATGCTAAGACAACTACCATGAAAAAGAAGAATTAATGGAGAAAATATGATTATGTTTGCCATACACATGAGTTAATGGAGAAAATGTGATTATAATGTTGACGGTTGTTGCTACATTGCCCTCCCTGTTATTGCAATTCACGTGTGTTAAATTAGAGGATACTTATTTGAAAGTGGCTTAGTTTGTTAATCTATTCTCATTCAAAAATAACTTGTATACTCAAAAAAATTACATTAACGTTTTTTTTTTTTTTTTTAAAAATGATACTCATTTGCCATTCTTTATGGGACTGTCTTTTCTTATTAGTTTTTAACATAGACTACACGTTTATATATATATATATATATATATATATATATATATATATATATATATAGCACTGTGGAAAGAACCAAAACAAGAATATAGAAGCATAAATATCAATATGCCACCATCGATACCACAGGTGGATATAAAGTTTGTCATTGTCTCGTAAATAAGGATGATAAAGTAGATTGTAACCCGCGATTAATCCGCCAACCCGTCAGAATTTGAAGGGATGGATTGAAGTTCTCAACTCATCAACCCATTTTGACCCGTCCCGCTTAACCCATCCGAAAACGGGTCGGTGACGGGACGGATTGACCCGCCAACCTGTCATATTAAAAAAAAATTTATTAATTATTTAATTTAATTTAATTGTTACTTGGAATGATTTCATACTACAAAATAATGTCTTTACTTTTGTAACACAAATTGTATGTTATAAACTACGAGTATTCCAATTTTTTAATAATAATTTAAGAAAAGATATGAAGATTGTCCAAAAAAAAAGAAGTATTATATGATTTTTTGTTAATTTTTTTATTTTTATAGCGGGTCAACCTACTAACCTACCAACTCAAATTATGTTTTTATGTGTTTGACGAACCCGCCAACCCACAATTAGGCGGAGTGAGTTAGGGGGTTCAACCCATATGTCTAAAACGGGTTGGTCCATACCGTCCCGTTTTGGGTGGATTAATGGCGAGACAGGTTGACCCACTTTATCATCCCTACTTGTACACATTTCCACTCTTTATTTCACTATCACAAAAATAGAACCAGAATAAAATAAGAAAATTGACATGTTCGGTTACAGAAAGGCACCACCGAACTATATAGGCAAGTATTGGGTGGCATTTGATTTGTTTTAGGCATCGTCTTGGATTTAGGCACGAGACTCCCATCAGGTGAGGTCTGGAGAAGGTAGATGTACGTAACCTTTATCCCTACAAGCAGATAGACTGTTTCTAGGATTTGAACTCATACTTTAATTCACAAGACAACAACTTTACCATTGCTTCCAGGCTCGCCCTCATAAATAAAAGCATGACCTATTTAATCTTATTTACGCTGATCTTACATTTTGTGCGCAAGACTATTAAGGAACAGTTTTTCATTATTTAAACATAACACTCTATCTCTCAACATTGTGTCTGTTTATACACACATGGCTGAGGATTGAGCTATATTTTTTTTGTTTACATCACAAAGCAAGGAACATCAATGCCTTCAGAAAGGATTTAAGAAAATAAATAAACAACAAGGAGAAATTCTGTGTCTCAGATAGTAAAACATGTGCCTCTTAATATCTGATAAGCACTATTATAAGAACTAAATTCTATTGAAGGACAGACCATCACTTAAGTTCAAAAGCACAGTAACAAACAAAAAAGGTGAAAAAATGTGTCAAACCATCAGCCAACCTGCCCCTTTTCAACACCGATGGAGATCTATAGAGAGAAAAAACAATAGAGAAAGATGTATGTATATAACTGAAAAAAGCAAGATGGGGGGATATCCTACTACTTATACAGGGGTTTTTAGGTCCAGCTATTCGTTAAGTGATGTTACAAAATATGAGAAATATCTAATAATAATTATTTTTATATCTTATAATACTTTAGAGTGTCTTAGATGATCCCTTAAGATTTATTTCTTATTTAAATGTTATGATTTGTTCCCTATTTGATTAGGATTAAGATATTCCATCCGGTCCTGAATATAAGAGACAAAACCCTAATTCGTCAAGATCAAGAAAAATTATTGAAATCAATTCATTTTAAATTATATTCCACAAATGTCCCTATTTAATTACTTCTAAATCAACTAACTTATTTATTTCTAAATCCAAGCACCATGCTTTTTGATCAATGAGTAAACGATGAGTCAGCTAAACCAAAATACTTGCATGAGAAATTGTTGAGTCTTTT